>CM055116.1:1111996303-1112596303 GCA_029206835.1 Rana muscosa | reverse complement strand
AAATTCCGCCATTCATCAGGGTCAATATAAGCAGAATATGGAAGTTTAATTGCTAATTGCTAAATAGGTTAAAGGCACATCTGTACATTGTTCTGTGCCTTATTGAATAAATCTCTGTAAGTCATAATGCAGCCACTTACAGTAAATGAGCGGACTGGAAAAGCTGCACAGCTGGTTTTCAAGCTTTTTCCCACTATGTGTATCTTCAAATACTGTATATGTGTCATCAAATTATACCTTTAGCCGGTTAAGAATGTTGATAGCTTGGTCTGTGCATCTGTTTTCACTGCTCTTTATGGGACCTACTGGAACTTTTCTATTCCATCCAGGTTGTACACTTATAACTTTCATGCCTCGACTTTCTCCCCCAGGTTCAAAATCTTGGTCAACGTTCACTTCACAACATGGTAATTACAGGTTGTCTCTGCTTGCGCTCTCTTATTTGCTTTGTTACCCAATTATCTCACCATATGTTTCACTCTCTCTTTTTATGTTCGGCTGGTAGAAACATATTTTTAGCCTGAAAATGCTCAGCCCCTCTTCGTGGATGTCTGGGAAAGATCAACTATAGATTTTTTTTATTTCAGCTACAGTATGTGTATACACTATTCTAATTTCTGTTGTACCAGTATTATATTGTTTTACAGTGCAAGGTTTATTAATTGGTTCCTATGTTACAGGATTTAAAAAATTGATACCAATTAAAAGCAGCGTAACTAGGGATCACAGGGTCTTATTGTAATCATTCAATGGGGCCCCTCTGCAATCTCTCTATGTGACACCTGGCAGTGTCAAGTGTGGCAATACTGTCATTGAGCCTAAAATATAATATGCCTAGATTGTAAGCTCCAATGAGCAGGGCCCTCTGATTCCTTCTGTAGTTAATTGTATTGTAACTGTACTGTCTGCCCTCATGTTGTAAAGCGCTGCGCAAACTGTTGGCGCTATATAAATCCTGTATAATAATAATATTTAACTCCCTTCTCATTGGCCTACCTCTCCATAGGCTATCCCCTCTTCAGTCTATCATGAATGCTGCTACCAGACTTATCCACCTTACCAACCACTTAGTGTTTGCCACCCCTCTCCACCAATCCCTACACTGGCTCCAGATGACCCAGCAAAATAAATTCAAAATACTAACCACAACATACAAAGCCATTCACAACTCTGCCCCAAGCTACATCACCAATATTGTCTCCAAATATCACGCTAACCACCCGCCCCACTCCTCTCAAGACCTCTTACTCTCAAGCTCCCTTGTCTCCTCCTCCCATGCTCATCTCCAGGATTTCTCCAGAGCCTCTCCTATCCCCTGGGACTCTCTACCTCAACCTGTCCAGCTATCTACTACTATAGCTGCCTTCAGGCAATCCCTAAAAACATTACAGTACAATACTAGATACAGGTGCTATGGATATTCAAAGCTGATCTCATACTGTCACTGATGTAAGGGGGAACCATTATATCAGTGTCCCCCCTTACCTTAGGGTTCCCACTCCCCCTTACATCAGTGACCCCACCATCCATCAGTCTTTTTCAGCATCCACTGATCTTTTTAGGTTTCTAAGATCTCAGGGCTTTGGTGCAAAGTCTAAGCCGTGTTGCCTCTTCGACCTCAGGCATAAATCCCTAATACAGACTTCTGTGGATTTTTGTGTAGAGCTAAAACTCTCAGTTGTCTTTTTAGGTTTTAGCTGAGAAGAAACTCTGGGATATTTTAATAGCCCCAGGAAGACAGTTTCGGGCATGCAGAGTTAATTTCTGTGCTGACTGGGCTGCTCCTAAAGCTTTAAATGTAATACATCTTGTTCTGCCCTCACTATACGTGGATGAGGAGGTATAATTAGACAGACAGCTAACCCTAATCCCTTAACAATTCATTGCAGCAAGCGCAAGGTCCTTTTTCCAACTTTTATTGGAGGGGAGTTAGAGTAAAACTAAAAGCAAAAGAAATGACATACAATGAGTATACACAATATACAAAATATACAGTCCTAACACGCTAGTCTAGCTAGGGGAAGGGATTATAATCATACCAGCGATGTTTCCATAAGGCTGACATAGAATTGCAGCTGAACAGGTGTGGATTGCTTTGGAGCAGAAGCATGTATGAAGAAGGGAAGATGGATACTGTGGGAGTGTCTCTAAAACCTCATGGTATAGTCCTGTGGAATTATGGGAAGCTACGGTGGCTTATAAGCAACAATCTCTATCTACCTTCTGGTGAAATATTAACAGATACTAAATATGCAAAAGAGCCCCTATATGGCGATATTACCATGTATTTACAAATTATTAGCATATTCAACAGTTAAACAAAGGGCATAAAAGGAACACTTTGCTGAAGGCATGACACATCTACTCCAAGATGGATGTACTGCAGAGAGAAAGCATAGAAGAGTTCAGACATGCAAAAATATTGCTCCTATTGTTAGGTGGCCACTATCATAGATAAATGGGAAATTCAACATTTTACAGCTGGATCAGGAAAAGAAGGAAAATCATCCAATGGAGACACATGCTTCAATGACAGTTGTCAAAGATGAAGTTCCCCCTGATTTTATTTTATAGAGTTTATCTCTTAACTCCTGTTACACCTAGAGGACAGGAAGTAAAGGGAAATCTCCCCAATGGTGCAACGAAAAATAAACTGACAGAGAGTTTTATTCTTCCCTACTCTATACACTTTCTGTTTGTACCGTATATCCTCTGGATGCTTTGGTTTCCAAAAAGTATTAGGTTGATCAGCTTTCCACCCAGTCTTCCAAGAGTTTACCGTTAGAAAGAATAAGAAAATCAAAGCTACACATCAGTCTGAAATCTACATACCTTGTTTTTATGTTCTTGTTAAAAATAACCTTGAAAACTGTTCAAGTCTTTCCACCCTGCACAGTGCAGAATCACAGATACTGAAATTCCCAATTATCTACAGCACTATCACCTATTATGCATCACCGTACTACAGAGTATCATGCTTCAGCAATCTAAATATGAACGTACAGCGTCTCCTGTATTGTCTTCTAAAAAAAAACAAAAAAATGTCGGAGCTAAAAAACGCGACCGCGCGTTAGTGCAAGTTTTTGCGCGTTTTTGGACGCTTCGCGTTTTTCTCTGCCTAACTCCGACGCTGAGGAACGCACTGGTTCTGTTTTTTTTTTACAGCTTAAAAATGTCTATGCTATTTGCAGCTCAAAAACGTCTAGGTGGGCATGAAGCTATAGACTAACATGGACAGGCGTTTTTAAGCTGTAAAAAACCCTCAAAAACGCGGCTGTAAAAACGTCCGTGGGCATGAGGCCTAATAGTTATTAAGAACTTGCAGAAACACATTCACAGATAAAAACAGTTTAACAATAATATGTAAGCAGATGACCAATAAAGCAATAAAATCTTAAGTATCATCAACATATTACATAGTGCTTTACAAACTACATTTGTTTAATCACATCTGTCTCTGGCCCTCAAAGGAGCAATCTAGTATTCTTATCATAATAAATACAAGACGCCTAACATATCAACTTGTTTGTCAATTGTGGGAAGAAATTAAAGCACCCAGGAGGAACCCTTGCAGACACAGTGAGAACATACAAACTCTATGCAGATAGTATCCTTGACTCCTTGGTGAGATGTGAACCAGAGATTCAAGACAGGAGTGCTTATGAAATATTCCAGATTGGTTACAGCTAAACTGATTAAAGGTTTATGAATCTTCAATGAACCTCCATTTTTTTAAGCAGTGACCCATGAAGGACCTTATACCTCAGCAGTGAATCACAACTTCAGCATGACTAATATTTGCTGATGTGTTTATGAAACTATATTGCCAACACGCTAGTTTCAATGCGACAAGAATCATATGATGATGATCTGAGAAGTTGTCTGAGTTTTTTACTTTTATGTCCTAACATTCTGAATCGGGGGATGAGAGTTTAAAGTAAATGTTTCAATAATTAACCACTTCAGCCCCGGAAGAATTGGCTGCCCAATGACCGGGCCATTTTTTGCAATTCGGCACTGCGTCGATTTAACCACTTAAGACCCGGACCAATATGCAGCATAAGGACCAGGCCCCTTTTTGCGATTCGGCACTGCGTCGCTTTTACTGACAATTGCGCGGTCGTGCGACGTGGCTCCCAAACAAAATTGGCGTCCTTTTTTTCCCACAAATAGAGCTTTCTTTTGGTGGTATTTGATCACCTCTGCGGTTTTTATTTTTTGCGATATAAACAAAATTAGAGCGTCAATTTTGAAAAAAATGCAATATTTTTAACTTTTTGCTATAATAAATATCCCCCAAAAATATATATAAAAAAATATTTTTTCCTCAGTTTAGGCCGATACGTATTCTTCTACATATTTTTGGCAAAAAAAATCGCAATAAGCGTTTATTGATTGGTTTGCGCAAAAGTTATAGCGTTTACAAAATAGGGGGTAGTTTTATGGCATTTTTATAAAAAAATTTTTTTTACTAGTAATGGCGGCGATCAGTGATTTTTTTCATGACTGCAACATTATGGCGGACACATCGGACACTTTTGCCACTATTTTGGGACCATTGTCATTTTTACAGTGACCAGTGCTATAAAAATGCACTGGTTACTGTAAAAATGACACTGGCAGTGAAGGGGTTAACCAGGAGGGGGCGCTGTAGGGGTTAAGTGTGCCCTGATTTGTTTTTCTTCCTGTGGGGGGGCGTGGCTTAGCGTGTGACGTCACTGATCGTCGTTCCCTATTACAGGGAACAGAAGATCAGTGACAGGCTCACTAGGAAGCACGGGGAGAGGTTTGTTTACACTTACCTCTCCCTGTTCTTCCTCTCTGTGACCCGATCGCGGGACACCAGCGGCGATCGGGTCTGCTGTTCCCGCGGGGACGGTCACGGAGAAGAGGACCGGGTCGCAAGCGCATCGCCGGCGGCGCGTTTGCGACCCACGGCTGGGCTCTTAAAGGGGACGTACCTGTACGTCCATGTGCCCAGCCGTGCCATTCTGCCGACGTACATGGGCGTGCGGCGGTCCTCAAGCGGTTAACTGACAATTCCACGATCGTGTGACCTTGCACCCAAACAAAATTAAGGTCATTTTTTCCCCACAAATAGAGCTTTCTTTTGGTGGTATTTGATCACCTCTGCAGTTTTTATTTTTTGCGCTATAAACAAAAAAATTGCGTAAATTTTGAAAAAAATGCAATATTTTTTACTTTTTTTAACTTTTTACTATAATAAATATCCTCAGTTTAGGCCGATATGTATTGGTAAAAGAAATCACAATAAGCGTATATTTATTGGTTTGCGCAAAAGTTATAGCGTCTACAAAATAGGGGATAGTTTTATGGCATTTTTATTATTATTATTTTTTTTACTAGTAATGGCGGCGATCAGCGATTTTTATCGTGACTGCGCTATTGCGGCGGACACATCGGACATTTTTGACACTATTTTGGGATCATTGTCATTTATGCAGCGATCAGTGCTATAAAAATGCACTGATTACTGTGAAAATGACACTGGCAGTGAAGGGCTTAACCGCTAGGGGGCGAGGAAGGGGTTAAGTGTGTCCTAGGGAGTGATTCTAACTGTGAGGGGGCTGTGCTACCAGTGACACGACAGTGATCACTACTCCCGATCACGGGAAGCAGTAGATCACTGTCCTGTCTAGGGATGAGCTTCGTGTTCGAGTCGAACATACGTTCGACTCGAACATCGGCTGTTCGATCGTTCGACGAAGATCGAACGATTTGGGCCGTTCGCGCCAAATTCGAGTGACGCGAACGGCCCACAATGCACTACGCCATCGCAGTGTCATCCAGGCGCTGTGATTGGCCAAGCATGCACTGTGACCCCGCATGCTTGGCCAATCACAGCGCCGGCAGCGAGGAGAGCAATGATTGGCCACAGGCAGGATGCCTGTGGCCAATTATTGCTGAGGGTGTTTAGTACACGCCCCACACTATAAAAGGCCGCCAGCACGGCGGCCTAGTGTAGTGTGTTCCGGAGCAGGGATAGAGCAGCATAGGCAGGGACAGTGACTGTTATTTCTTTCTTGCTTAACCTGGATTCCTTTAGTTTAGGGAAAGAGAAGGATAGGTAGGGAGAGTGTCAGTGTGTTTTGTGCTTGTGCTATAGTGTGCTTAAAAAAAACATTTATTCTAGGGACAGAAAACTGTAGGTAGGGACAGTGTCAGTTTCTTTCACTCTGCAAGTCCTTGTTTCCAGGGACCTGTAAGGACAGTGAGTGAATTGTCCTTGTGCTATATTGTGCTTAAAAAAACATTTATTCTAGGGACAGAAAACTGTAGGTAGGGAGAGTGTCAGTTTATTTCACTCTGCAAGTCCTTGTTTCCAGGGACCTGTAAGGACAGTGAGTGAATTGTCCTTGTGCTATATTGTGATTAAAAAAAACATTTTTTCTAGGGACAGAAAACTGTAGGTAGGGAGAGTGTTTTTTTTCTTTCACTCTGCAAGTCCTTGTTTCCAGGGACCTGTAAGGACAGTGAGTGAATTGTCCTTGTGCTATATTGTGCTTAAAAAAACATTTATTCTAGGGACAGAAAACTGTAGGTAGGGAGAGTGTCAGTTTATTTCACTCTGCAAGTCCTTGTTTCCAGGGACCTGTAAGGACAGTGAGTGAATTGTCCTTGTGCTATATTGTGATTAAAAAAAAAATTTTTCTAGGGACAGAAAACTGTAGGTAGGGAGAGTGTTTTTTTTCTTTCACTCTGCAAGTCCTTGTTTCCAGGGACCTGTAAGGACAGTGAGTGAATTGTCCTTGTGCTATATTGTGATTAAAAAAAACATTTTTTCTAGGGACAGAAAACTGTAGGTAGGGAGAGTGTTTTTTTTCTTTCACTCTGCAAGTCCTTGTTTCCAGGGACCTGTAAGGACAGTGAGTGAATTGTCCTTGTGCTATATTGTGCTTAAAAAAAACATTTATTCTAGGGACAGAAAACTGTAGGTAGGGAGAGTGTCAGTTTATTTCACTCTGCAAGTCCTTGTTTCCAGGGACCTGGAAGGACAGTGAGTGAATTGTCCTTGTGCTATATTGTGATTAAAAAAAACATTTTTTCTAGGGACAGAAAACTGTAGGTAGGGAGAGTGTTTTTTTTCTTTCACTCTGCAAGTCCTTGTTTCCAGGGACCTGTAAGGACAGTGAGTGAATTGTCCTTGTGCTATATTGTGATTAAAAAAAACATTTTTTCTAGGGACAGAAAACTGTAGGTAGGGAGAGTGTTTTTTTTCTTTCACTCTGCAAGTCCTTGTTTCCAGGGACCTGTAAGGACAGTGAGTGAATTGTCCTTGTGCTATATTGTGCTTAAAAAAAACATTTATTCTAGGGACAGAAAACTGTAGGTAGGGAGAGTGTCAGTTTATTTCACTCTGCAAGTCCTTGTTTCCAGGGACCTGGAAGGACAGTGAGTGAATTGTCCTTGTGCTATATTGTGATTAAAAAAAACATTTTTTCTAGGGACAGAAAACTGTAGGTAGGGAGAGTGTTTTTTTTCTTTCACTCTGCAAGTCCTTGTTTCCAGGGACCTGTAAGGACAGTGAGTGAATTGTCCTTGTGCTATATTGTGCTTAAAAAAAACATTTATTCTAGGGACAGAAAACTGTAGGTAGGGAGAGTGTCAGTTTATTTCACTCTGCAAGTCCTTGTTTCCAGGGACCTGGAAGGACAGTGAGTGAATTGTCCTTGTGCTATATTGTGCTTAAAAAAAACATTTATTCTAGGGACAGAAAACTGTAGGTAGGGAGAGTGTTTTTTTTCTTTCACTCTGCAAGTCCTTGTTTCCAGGGACCTGTAAGGACAGTGAGTGAATTGTCCTTGTGCTATATTGTGCTTAAAAAAAACATTTATTCTAGGGACAGAAAACTGTAGGTAGGGAGAGTGTCAGTTTATTTCACTCTGCAAGTCCTTGTTTCCAGGGACCTGTAAGGACAGTGAGTGAATTGTCCTTGTGCTATATTGTGATTAAAAAAAACATTTTTTCTAGGGACAGAAAACTGTAGGTAGGGAGAGTGTTTTTTTTCTTTCACTCTGCAAGTCCTTGTTTCCAGGGACCTGTAAGGACAGTGAGTGAATTGTCCTTGTGCTATATTGTGCTTAAAAAAAACATTTATTCTAGGGACAGAAAACTGTAGGTAGGGAGAGTGTCAGTTTATTTCACTCTGCAAGTCCTTGTTTCCAGGGACCTGGAAGGACAGTGAGTGAATTGTCCTTGTGCTATATTGTGATTAAAAAAAACATTTTTTCTAGGGACAGAAAACTGTAGGTAGGGAGAGTGTTTTTTTTCTTTCACTCTGCAAGTCCTTGTTTCCAGGGACCTGTAAGGACAGTGAGTGAATTGTCCTTGTGCTATATTGTGATTAAAAAAAACATTTTTTCTAGGGACAGAAAACTGTAGGTAGGGAGAGTGTTTTTTTTCTTTCACTCTGCAAGTCCTTGTTTCCAGGGACCTGTAAGGACAGTGAGTGAATTGTCCTTGTGCTATATTGTGCTTAAAAAAACATTTATTCTAGGGACAGAAAACTGTAGGTAGGGAGAGTGTCAGTTTATTTCACTCTGCAAGTCCTTGTTTCCAGGACCTGGAAGGACAGTGAGTGAATTGTCCTTGTGCTATATTGTGATTAAAAAAAACATTTTTTCTAGGGACAGAAAACTGTAGGTAGGGAGAGTGTTTTTTTTCTTTCACTCTGCAAGTCCTTGTTTCCAGGGACCTGTAAGGACAGTGAGTGAATTGTCCTTGTGCTATATTGTGATTAAAAAAACATTTTTTCTAGGGACAGAAAACTGTAGGTAGGGAGAGTGTTTTTTTTCTTTCACTCTGCAAGTCCTTGTTTCCAGGGACCTGTAAGGACAGTGAGTGAATTGTCCTTGTGCTATATTGTGATAAAAAAAAAACATTTTTTCTAGGGACAGAAAACTGTAGGTAGGGAGAGTGTTTTTTTTCTTTCACTCTGCAAGTCCTTGTTTCCAGGGACCTGTAAGGACAGTGAGTGAATTGTCCTTGTGCTATATTGTGCTTAAAAAAAACATTTATTCTAGGGACAGAAAACTGTAGGTAGGGAGAGTGTCAGTTTATTTCACTCTGCAAGTCCTTGTTTCCAGGGACCTGGAAGGACAGTGAGTGAATTGTCCTTGTGCTATATTGTGATTAAAAAAAACATTTTTTCTAGGGACAGAAAACTGTAGGTAGGGAGAGTGTTTTTTTTCTTTCACTCTGCAAGTCCTTGTTTCCAGGGACCTGTAAGGACAGTGAGTGAATTGTCCTTGTGCTATATTGTGCTTAAAAAAACATTTATTCTAGGGACAGAAAACTGTAGGTAGGGAGAGTGTCAGTTTATTTCACTCTGCAAGTCCTTGTTTCCAGGGACCTGGAAGGACAGTGAGTGAATTGTCCTTGTGCTATATTGTGCTTAAAAAAAACATTTATTCTAGGGACAGAAAACTGTAGGTAGGGAGAGTGTTTTTTTTCTTTCACTCTGCAAGTCCTTGTTTCCAGGGACCTGTAAGGACAGTGAGTGAATTGTCCTTGTGCTATATTGTGCTTAAAAAAAACATTTATTCTAGGGACAGAAAACTGTAGGTAGGGAGAGTGTCAGTTTATTTCACTCTGCAAGTCCTTGTTTCCAGGGACCTGTAAGGACAGTGAGTGAATTGTCCTTGTGCTATATTGTGATTAAAAAAAACATTTTTTCTAGGGACAGAAAACTGTAGGTAGGGAGAGTGTTTTTTTTCTTTCACTCTGCAAGTCCTTGTTTCCAGGGACCTGTAAGGACAGTGAGTGAATTGTCCTTGTGCTATATTGTGCTTAAAAAAAACATTTATTCTAGGGACAGAAAACTGTAGGTAGGGAGAGTGTCAGTTTATTTCACTCTGCAAGTCCTTGTTTCCAGGGACCTGGAAGGACAGTGAGTGAATTGTCCTTGTGCTATATTGTGATTAAAAAAAACATTTTTTCTAGGGACAGAAAACTGTAGGTAGGGAGAGTGTTTTTTTTCTTTCACTCTGCAAGTCCTTGTTTCCAGGGACCTGTAAGGACAGTGAGTGAATTGTCCTTGTGCTATATTGTGATTAAAAAAAACATTTTTTCTAGGGACAGAAAACTGTAGGTAGGGAGAGTGTTTTTTTTCTTTCACTCTGCAAGTCCTTGTTTCCAGGGACCTGTAAGGACAGTGAGTGAATTGTCCTTGTGCTATATTGTGCTTAAAAAAAACATTTATTCTAGGGACAGAAAACTGTAGGTAGGGAGAGTGTCAGTTTATTTCACTCTGCAAGTCCTTGTTTCCAGGGACCTGTAAGGACAGTGAGTGAATTGTCCTTGTGCTATATTGTGCTTAAAAAAAATATTTTTTCTAGGGACAGAAAACTGTAGGTAGGGAGAGTGTCAGTTTCTTTCACTGTGAAAGTCCTTGTTTCAAGGGACAGAGAAGGACACCTGAAGGTAGCCCTTATTGCTTTTTTCCCATCTCCCTGCAGGCCATCTATTAGAATGTCTGGAAGGCAAACAAGGAGAGGCAGACAGTCAGGAGGCAATAAAAGAGGGCAAGCAGGCTCTGTGTCTGGGGGCAACAGTGCTGGTCGTGGACGCGGTGCATTGTCATCAGCACATGGCCATGGGACACGCTTGTCCTTCTTTTCGGCAGCTGGACATGTTGAGCCACATCATGCCGAAGACTTGGTAGAGTGGATGACCAAGCCCTCCTCCTCCTCCTCATCCTCTCTCACCCAGGCTCAGGGTACTGGAAAAGCAGCTGCCAAAGCGTCGTCTTCCCTGGTATCAATGTCAGACAAATCATCAGTCACTCCTTCCCTAGACCCACCATGTCCTCCTCCTGAGGAGTCCCCCGAACTGTTTCAGCACAGTGTTGGGTACATGCTCCAGGAGGATGCCCAGCGTTTCGAAGGGTCTGATGATGAAACCCAGCTAGAGGAAGGCAGTAGCGTGAGAGCAGACAGAGGGGATGCTCAAGAAGGACACCAATCTGGCAGTCATGTTCCAGCAGCTGCAGCATACTGCCAGATTGGCTCCAGTGATGAGGAGGGAGGGGATGATGAGGTCACTGACTCCACGTGGGTGCCTAATAGGAGAGAGGAGGAGGAGGAGGATGAGGAGGAGGCACATCTCCAACGAGGCAGGATGCCCTTTGGTGGCCAGCGTAAGGGCAGTACACCGACGGAATCACACCGCAGAGCTCCGCCTGTGCAGGGCGCTGCCTCTGCCCGTCATTCAAAAAGTTCTTTGGTGTGGGCCTTTTTTGAGGCTAGTGCATCAGATCGCACAGCTGCTGTTTGCAACATATGTCTCAAGCGTATATCGCGTGGCCAAAACATCAGCCGCTTGGGTACCACATGCCTGACCAGACATATGTTGACCTGCCATGCAGCTCGTTGGCAAGCCTACCTCAAAGACCCACACCAAAGAACAAAGCGGACCTCTCCTTGCACCGCATCAGCTGGGATCTCCAACCCCACTATAACTTCAGTCCTCTCTGAAACATGCACTGAGAGGAATGAAGGTGTAGAATTAGGTGTGTCACAGCCAAGTATTTGCGCCCACTCTGCTAGCAGTACACCGACGTCCGATTCTAGCAGGCAAATTTCCCTGCCCCAGCTGCTGGACCGTCAAAAGAAGTTCACTCCCAGCCATCCACATGCCCAGCGGTTGAATGCTAGCTTGGCTAAATTGCTAGCGCTTCAACTGCTGCCTTTTCAGTTGGTAGACTCGGCCCCCTTCCGTGAGTTTGTGCAATGTGCGGTTCCTCAGTGGCAGGTTCCCAAACGCCACTTTTTCTCACGGAAGGCTATTCCGGCTCTCTACCGGCATGTGGAAGGCAATGTCTTGGCCTCGCTGGACAGGGCGGTCAGCGGTAAGGTGCATATTACCGCTGACTCATGGTCCAGCAGGCATGGACAGGGACGTTACCTTTCTTTCACGGCCCATTGGGTCACTCTTTTGGCAGCTGGGAAGGATTCAGGACAAGGTGCAGTAGTGTTGGAGGTTGTCCCACCGCCACGCCTCCAAAATGCTACTACTGGTTGTGACACACCTCTCTCCTCCACCCCCTCCTCTTCTTCTTCCTCCATGGCCTCTTCCTGTGGTTTGTCCTATGAACCAGCGGTGCTCCGTAGCCGTTCACGGGGCTACGCAAGTACGCAGGCAAAAAGATGCCATGCCGTGCTTGCGCTGGTGTGTTTGGGGGACAGAAGCCACACTGGGGCAGAGGTCCTGTCTGCTCTGCAGGGCCAGGCCGAGAGGTGGTTGACGCCACGCCAGCTTAAGCCAGGAATGGTGGTTTGCGACAATGGCACCAACCTCCTCTCCGCCCTCCGACAGGGACAACTGACCCATGTGCCCTGTGTGGCTCACGTCCTTAACCTGGTGGTGCAGCGCTTCTTGGGCAGGTACCCGGGCTTACAGGATGTCCTGAGGCAGGCCAGGAAAGTCTGTGTGCATTTCCGCAGATCTTATAATGCCAGTGCTCGCCTGGCTGAGCTGCAAAAGGAGTTGAACCTGCCCAAGAACCGCCTTATATGTGACATGCCCACCAGGTGGAACTCAACGTTGGCCATGCTGCAGCGGCTGCACACGCAGCAGAGGGCCATCAATGAGTACCTGTGCGACTACGGCACCAGGACAGGGTCAGGGGAGCTTGGTTTTTTTTCTCCACGCCAGTGGGGCATGATCAGGGATGCATGCACTGTCCTGGCACCATTTGAGGAGGCCACGAGGATGGTGAGCAGTGACAGTGCATGCATCAGTGACACTGTACCTCTTGTCCACCTGTTGGAGCACACGCTGCGTGGAATAATGGACAGGGCACTTGAGGCAGAACAGAGGCAGGAAGAGGAGGACTTCCTTGCCTCTCAAGGCCCCCTTTACCCAGACAGTGTTCCTTCTGTCCCACCCATCGCACAGGAAGAGGAGGAGGAGGAGGAGGAGGAGGAGGATTGTGTCAGCATGGAGGTGGAGGCTGGCACTCAGCATCATCAGCAGCAGTCTTTTAGGGATGATTTACAGTCCCAAGAAACCAGTGGACTTGTACGTGGCTGGGAGGAGGTGGCTGCGGATCATGTCGTCCTTAGTGACCCAGAGGACTCCGGAGCGAATGCCTCAGCAAACCTACGCTGCATGGCCTCCCTGATCCTGCAAAGTCTGCGGAAGGATCCTCGTATTCTTCGGATCAAGGAGAGGGACCATGACTGGCTGGCCACTCTCCTTGATCCACGGTACAAGGGTAAGGTTGCGGACCTTATGTTACCGTCGCAGAGGGAGCAGAGGATGAGACAACTCCGGGAGGCCTTGCAGAAAGGTCTGTGCAACGCGTTCCCAGAGACTGGGAGGTTGCAAACTCCTGGTCCTGGACAACGAGTTGCTGAGGCTTCGGCCAGTCAAAGAAGGAGCGGTGGGGAAGGTGGCCGTCTGACCGATGCGTTCAGACAATTCTTTAGTCCGCAGCCCCAAAGTATGATCGGTTCCAGCAACCATCGCCAGCGTCTGATAAACATGGTGCAGGAATATCTAGGGGCAAGGTCAGACTTGGACACCTTCCCCACCGAAAATCCTCTGGCTTACTGGGTCTTGAGGATGGATCACTGGCCAGAGCTTGCACAGTATGCAATTGAGCTACTGGCCTGTCCTGCATCCAGCGTTCTTTCGGAACGCACATTCAGTGCTGCTGGAGGATTTGTCACGGATCACAGGGTGCGCCTGTCCACCGACTCGGTTGATCGACTGACTTTCATCAAGATGAACCAGTCTTGGATCACCACCAGCTACCACACACCTGATGCTGATATAACAGACTAATTGATTTTAACATGTCACATCCCTTCAAGACTGATGCTGATGCTGAGTGCCTGTGCTGTTATGTTGACTGGCTATCCTCCTCCTCCGAGTCCTCAATGATACGATTGATGATGATAGCTTGTAAGATCATTTTTGTTTATGGGTGCCGCCACCAGTGCCTAACGCCCAATTTTTCAGCCCCTGTTTAACAGGGGCGTGTAATTACAATTTTTGAAGCAATACTTTGCAACAGGGCTCATTGCTGTGCTCCAAGTACAGTATCTGTGAGGAGTTGCAGTGTTGTGCCACCAGTGCCTAAGGCCCAATTTTTCAGCCCCTGTTTAACAGGGGCGTGTCATTACAATTTTTGAAGCAATACTTTGCAACAGGGCTCATTGCTGTGCTCCAAGTACAGTATCTGTGAGGAGTTGCAGTGTTGTGCCACCAGTGCCTAAGGCCCAATTTTTCAGCCCCTGTTTAACAGGGGCGTGTCATTACAATTTTTGAAGCAATACTTTGCAACAGGGCTCATTGCTGTGCTCCAAGTACAGTATCTGTGAGGGGTTGCAGTGTTGTGCCACCAGTGCCTAAGGCCCAATTTTTCAGCCCCTGTTCAACAGGGGCATGTAATTACAATTCTTGATCTAATAATTCACAGCAGGGCCCATTGCTGCACCCACCAAGAGTAACTGTCAGGGCTTACAGTGTTGTGGCACCAGCACCACCATCAAAGGCCCAATTTTTACTACCACTGTTCAACAATTATATGTAATTAAAATTCCTGATATAATAGTTGACAGCAGGGCGTTCCAGCACCAACCAAGAGTAACTGTGAGTGCTTACAGTGTTGTGCCAACACCAACAACTAAGGGGCCTATTTCTGCAGAGTATATACGGCAGGTCCCTACTTTCAAACATCCAACTTACAAACGACTCCTACTTGCAAACGCAAGAAGACAACAGGAAGTGAGAGGAAATCTACCACTAGGAAGGAAAATTCTCTCCTGTAAGAATAAATATGGGAGAAAGGTGTCTCCTCTGTACTGATGCTTTATCAGCAATCCTTGTTTCAAGAAAAACACCACATTTCAAAAACAGTTGTCATTGGGACGGAAAGTGAGGTGAAATGTTCTGAACAGGGGCACAGACAGCAAAACAAATGTTACAGGGGTGATAACCCTTACCTATGTTTTCCAAAAAGTTTAAAAATAGATTTTTGGTCTGGAGCTACACTTCAACAATGTACCTGTTCAAAATTACAAACAGATTCTACATAAGAACAAACCTACAGTCCCTGTCTTGTATGCACCGCCTGTATAGGGCTGTTCAGAGTATATAGGGCCTTTTTTATTTTATGTGCGGGGTTCCCCTTAATATCCATACAAGACCCAAAGGGGCTGGTAATGGGCTGGGGTAGGGGGGGGGGGGTCATGGGGTAGCTATGCCATTTTTCTTAAAGAATTTCATCCATATTACCGGGACCAGACATTACATTAAAGCCGCAAGCAGTTTTAAATGGCTTTTTTTTCCTTTAGAAGTGTCATTTTGTGCAGGGACAGTTCTAAACACGGGAAACACGTGGCACTTCACAGGCATACTTTAGACACCCCCCAGGTACGATATTTAAAGGAATATTTGACTTTTTTTTTTTCACTTTATGCATCATTAAAATGACTGCTCCCGAAAAACGACCGTTTTTAAAACTTCTTTTTGCATTGATACATGTCCCCTGGTGCAGAACCCGGGTTCCCAAACCCTTTTTAGGACAATAACATGCATAATAGTTGTTATAATTAGCACTTTAGAATTCGAACGTTCGCATCCATTGTATTTAATAGGGTTCTAATGTTCGTTCGAACTTTCGGTCCGTTCGCGGGTTCTGGTGCGAACCGAACCCGGGGGTGTTCGGCTCATCACTAGTCCTGTCACAAAAGCAGAACAGGGAAATGCCTTGTTTACAAAGGCATCTCCCTGTTCTGCCTCTCCGTGACACGATCGCGGGACACCGGCGGACATTGGGTCCCGCGGGCATGGTCATGGAGCTTGCGGCGGCAAATTCAAAGCAACGTACCTGTACGTTGCTTTGCCTGCCCGTGCCATTCTGCCGACGTATATGTACGTGAGGCAGACAGGAAGTGGTTAAAAAAAACAAATGTGTGGCATACATGTCACACGAAACATGTCACAAAATAAATGAAGCCAATATTGCCCCGGAGAGGACACAAAAATTGATAAGTAACTGTAATGTTGGGAAATATAATGAGATGATCCTAGAATCATTGTACTTATATGATATAGAAATCTGTGCAATGGAAAAATGGAAATTATATGTTTTTAATATATTTTTTTTTTTTTAAAGAAGAACAATAAAAAGAGAGGTCTTTGAGACTGCATTCACACCTGAGCGTTTTGTAGCCTAAAGCCTTAAGCTACAAAACGCTAGAGGGGAAAAAATCCATTATTCTCTATGGAGATGGTTCACATCTCCACTCCAAAACGCCTGAAGCCGAACGTCTGAAGCTCAAACAAGTTCCGGACCCTTTTTTGTCGCGTGAATCGGGCAGATTTGGGCGTTTTAGGAGTCATAGATTGTAATGGAAATGCCCGATTCAAGCGTCTAGCGCGACAACGAGTCTTTCTACGGGCGCAAATTCGCGCGACAAAACGCTGGTAAAAACGTCGGTAAAAACGCTTGAAGCGCTACGCTCAGGTGTGAATGCAGTCTTAAGGAAGAACAATAAAAAGAGAGGTCTTTTTAAAAAACAAATAAAAATAGTTTTTGTCCTTATACTGTATATACAGTATATATTACAATTAGAGGGTCGCTGGTTCGAATCCCGACAACGACACCATCTGCCTGGAGTTTGCATGTTCTCCCTGTGCCTGCGTGGGTTTTCTCCAGGTACTCAGGTTTCCTCCCACACTCTAAAGACATGCTGGTAGGTTAATCAGATCCTGTCTAAATAGGCCCTGGTACAGTGATGGTGAACCTTTTTGAGCCTGAGTGCCCAAACCGCAACGCAAAACCAACTTATTTCTTTCAAAGTGCCAACACAGAATTAAACCTTCCAGCGGCTCTGTACAGAGGATGGGACTGATTATCCCTCTGAATGAGCCCTAAGGGACCAAAAACCTACGATTCTGGCAGATTCGCTCAGAATGCAGGGATCAGGAATGCTTTGTGCTCAGAATGCACTGTGCAACAGTGTTAATTTTGGCAGCAAATTTCGATTTAGTTTTAGTCTAATGCCGCGTACACACGATTGATTTTCTCGACGGTGAAAACACCGTCGAGAAAATCGACGGGAAAAATGAGGAACGGCTTGTTTCCCTACACACGGCCATTTTTCCCGTCATTTTTTCTCTTGGTCGAGAAAAACGACCGTGTGTAGGCTCCCCGGCAGTGTTTCCATATGGGAAAACTGCAGCGGAAAAAAATGCAGTGAATCACGACGAGAAAAATTAGAACATGTTCTAATTTTTCTCGTCATGATTAATGCCGTTTTTCTCGTCGGGAAAAATGACCAAAAGTCCACACACGGTCGTTTTTCTCGTCAAAGAGAAAAAATGTCATTTTTCTCGACGAAAAAAATGGTCGTATGTACGTGGCATTAGTCTTGGGACTAAAATGGCATTTTAGTTTTAGTCCCATTTTTGTCTTCTGCAATTGTTTTAGTTTTAGTCGTATTTAGTCGACTAAATCTTCAGTACATTTTAGTCAACTAAAATGTCCTACGTTTTAGTCGACTAAAATCTCCAGTGCATTTTAGTCAAATAAAACTCATTTTAGTCGTCTAAAATCTAATAAGTGTAATTAAATTGTAATGCATTAGTTAACATTTCTCTACAATTTCCAAACTCATTATATACTGCTGGAATGGAAAATCTAATATCTTATTATTTATCTTATTGAGGTATGAACATGCACTATAGACCAGTGTTAATTTTGAAGTCAAATTTCAATTTAGTTTTAGTCCCATTTTAGTCTTTTGACTAAAATGCCAATTTAGTTTTAGTCGTATTTTAGTCATCTCAATTGTTTTAGTTTTAATCGTATTTTAGTCAACTAAAATAGTATTAATTTAGTCGACTAAAATGTTTTAGTCATTTTAGTCGACTAAATTAACACTGCTGTGCAACATGCACTGACCTACCTGACCCATGCACTGACCTACCTGACCATTACACTCACCTACCTGACCAATAGACTCACCTACCTGACCCTTACACTCACCTACCTGACCCTTACACTCACCTACCTGACACATGCACTGACCTACCTGACCATTACACTCACCTACCTGACCATTGCACTCACCTACCTGACCATTGCACTCACCTACCTGACCCTTACTACACTCACCTACCTGACCATTACACTCACCTACCTGACACATGCACTGACCTACCTGACCATTGCACTCACCTACCTGACCATTACACTCACCTGTCTGACACATGCACTGACCTACCTGACCATTGCACTCACCTACCTGACCATTACACTCAACTACCTGACACATGCACTCACCTACCTGACCCATAGACTCACCTACCTGACGCTAATGCCGTGTACACACGATCGGTTTTACCAATGAAAACAGTCCGATGGACTTTTCTCATCAGACAAACCGATCGTGTATGAGCCCCATCGGTCTTTTTTCCATCAGTGAGAAAAAATAGAACATGTTTTAAATTTATCCGATGGGAAAAAAAACGATAGCAAATTCCGATCGCCTGTGTGGAACTCCATCGGACAAAAAACCCACGCATGCTCAGAATCAAGTCGACACATGCTCAGAAGCATTGAACTTAATTTTTCTCGGCTCGTCAGAGTGTTTTACGTCACGGCGTTTGGGACGGTCGGATTTTTGACTGATGGTGTGTAGGCAAGACTGATGGAAGTCAGCTTCATCGGATTTCCGATGGAAAAATCCATCGGATTAGAATCCATAGGAAATCCGATCGTGTGTACAGGGCTTAACACTCACCTACCTGACCATTGCACTCACCTACCTGACCATTACACTCAACTACCTGACCATTGCACTCACCTACCTGACACATGCATTCACCTACCTGACCATTACACTCACCTACCTGACACATGCACTCACCTACCTGACACATGCATTCACCTACCTGACCATTACACTCACCTACCTGACACATGCACTCACCTACCTGACACATGCATTCACCTACCTGACACATGCATTCACCTACCTGACCATTACACTCACCTACCTGACCATTGCAGTCACCTACCTGACCATTGCAGTCACCTACCCGACACATGCATTCACCTACCTGACACATGCACTCTCCTACCTGACCATTACACTCACCTACCTGACATATGCATTCACCTACCTGACACATGCACTCACCGAATTAACACCTTTATTGTGCAAAATTTAGTCAAATCTGTAACTGTACTGTACATGTCCACTCCA
This sequence comes from Rana muscosa, assembly GCA_029206835.1. Taxonomy (NCBI): domain Eukaryota; kingdom Metazoa; phylum Chordata; class Amphibia; order Anura; family Ranidae; genus Rana; species Rana muscosa. Next base: position 1,112,577,059 of record CM055116.1, on the reverse strand, counting down.
CATTGATCTTACCTGTCTCCAGTCTCTCCGGCAGCTCATTCCCGCCCGCAAGTCTCCTCTGATCCCAGCCGCGTGTTCTCCCAGTCATGCCCAGCAGGTCACCGCTGATTTGTTTCATGGTGGGTGCGGTGTGGATGAGACATCTTCTATGATTGGATTTGCGTGCGCACGTCACCCCCGGACTCTTATTCTTTGTCACGCCCACTCGTACTCGTTACCGCTAGCCTACAGAACTGTGGGAGATGTAGTTGGCTGTGCGGTGCGGACGATTAGATATTTCACTGTGTGTTTTTCTCATTTCATGGCGTGCCCACAGAGAGGGCTCGGCGTGCCGGCAGCGGCACGCGTGCCACGATTTCGCCATCACGGCCCTAGTATGTATGAATGTGTGTTAGGGACCTTAAGTTGTAAGCTCCTTGAGGGCAGGGACTGATGTGAATGTACAATGTATATATAAAGCGCTGCGTAAATTGACAGCGCTATATAAGTACGTGAGATAAATACATAATAAATTAATTAGAATATCCTGTAATGAGAAGCTTCAACATCATCATGTTGCTAATGAGATTTCCGATTACTTGTCCACACAAGAGGTGATAGGAAATCTTTAGAGGGGACACAGTTAGTGGGGACACAGACTGCAACTTTTCGGTAAAATGGGAAGGAGTTGGATCCCCTGTCAGGTTATTATTCCTATCTGTGCCTGTCCCAGTTGCAGCTTTTTCCAATTTTCCTTGTTACTGTACTGTGTGCTGTTACAGGGAGAGAAAGCAAGGGTAAATCTCTCTAACAGAGAGTAAACATTTGGATAAATAAATAAAAGAATGTTTCTGCTGAACTGGTATGTTTGCTCAACTTAAAAAGAAAATAAATCTAGTTCAGTAGCAACCTTTGGCAAAGCCAATTCTTCTCTGCAAAAAGCACCACATTCAACTCTCTGAACCTTGCCTTAGCCCAGGTTCTCACTGGGCTGCGAGAGTGAAGCCGTGCGAGTTCAGCTGAACTCGCACAATTTCACTCCCGCTGGTCAGTCCCGATTTCGGCCGCGATTACCGAGACATCTGTGCAGGTTTCTGCACAGATGTCAATGTAAATCGCGGGCCAAAATCACAAAAAGTAGTACAGAAACTACTTTTTGAAATGGGTGCAGCGCCGCAGATGCGGCATTGCACCGATTAGGACGGTGTCATTGCCGGCAAATTGCGGCAAGTACCGCCGTTTTGACATGTGATTTGACATGCCAAATCGCATGTCAAAACGCACCAGTGTGAACCAGGGCTTATGCACATGTCCAGGAATAAAGAATAAAAAAAGACCCTTTACATTCTCTGGTGTAGTGGATATGGTGGATGTAGATCATATTCCAAATGACGCAAATGGTCCTCCAGTTGGCTAAGTTATTCCTAGGTCACCCAGTGCTTCCTAGGCTTTGCAGCTCTCTTCAGACAGAGTAACCGAAAGGCAGAGGCCTGTTAGCCTTACATAATGAGTGTTATAGTTTCTCCCAGTTGCTGCACTGCCCACCAACTTCAATCACTTCCTTGCTCGGGTGCTTTTGCCTTCCTTGCTCAGGTGCAGGACTTGAAGGACCCCTGTGGCTATTGCCAGTATCAGATATGCATAGTGTCAGAGCAAAGGGTGAAAACAGCTCCTTTACTTAGTGGCAGCTTATAATGAAGCTGAGCTTGCTGCATAGTAGGCCAAAAAAATAGGTCTTGGTCCACTTTAGAGGTAGGCCTGTGAGGTTTGGGCTATCCATGGACAAAAAGCAAAAAGGGCGCACCAGCCTAGTGCTTTATCTATGCCACCAATTATTGAAATAAAAGTTACAAACTATTATACCAACAAACTCTGATGAATTTTAAGCTCATAACATACAACAGAAGGATCTCAAAACATAGTCATAATCTGTGGCCCCAGACAGATACAGATGATACCTGAAGATGTATTACAGACACTGACGCATTTCGAGGATATGCCCTCTTCAACAGAGAGTATACCCTCAAAACACGTCAGAGTCTGACATCTTCAGGTGTCATCTGTATCTGTCTGGGGCCACAGATTATGACTATGTTTAGAGATCCTACTGTTGTATGTTATGAGCCTAAAATTCATCAGTTTGTTGGTATGATAGTTTGTAACTTTTATTCCAATAAATGATGCCATAGATAAAGCACTAGGCAAGTGCGCCCTTTTTGCTTTTTGTGACATGTCCAGGGATAGCCAAAACCTCACAGGCCTACCTCTAATTGGACCATGACCTATTTTTTTAGCTTACTATGCAGCAAACTCAGCTTTGTTATAAGCTGCCACTGGGAAAAGGAGCTGATTTCACCCTTTGCTCTACCATCATGCATGTCTGATACTGGCAATTGCCACAGGGGTACTTCAAGTCCTGCAGCAAGGAAGGTTGGTGCAGCAGCAAACCTGAAGCAAGTGTAGCGGGTATATAATTTTAAAACTGGTGAAGACACCAGTGATGCATAGTTCCCTGCGGCCCAGCAGGTGGCACTGTCACTTTGGGCCGGGGTTGAACCATCGCTGCAGTGCCGTACCCTTTGTGACCTCCTGCAGCGGTTGTACGGCTGGACGGGGAACCCGCCGTGCATGCTGGGGGAGGGTATAAAGGGGGCGGACATCTTCGCCACGAGGTTCGAGTCCCAGGCACCTTCAGCCTGAGGGCTGCTGTTCGCGGTCGGGGTCCAGGCGGCCTAGGCTTGGACACCTGGAGTTCGTGTTCCATCCCAGACACCTTCAGTCTGGGGTGAGGTACTCAGGGGAGGCCTGGGGCCCAGTACCTTCCGTTGGGTCCCGCGAGGGAGGGATTGTCCTAGGGGACCCCGGGAGTGGGGTACCTGAATCCAGAGGCATAAGGGACCGGAGGAGGGACTCATCCGAAGACTTGGTGCAGCAGATTGCCAGTACCGGGTGAACCTCTGGAGACCGCCCGGAGGGATATCTTTCCCGAACAGGGGCCAAGTTCAGAGAGGAAGGTGGTTCATGTTCAATGACCGGTGCCAGCGGTCCAACTATTCAACTCAGGTCAGTGGCAGAGGCCTGCTATTAGGCCTGTGGCAGGGGCCTCAACGGTTTATCCGGTCGGTGGCAGCGACCAAAACTCACGGTCGGTGGCAGAGACCGTGCGCCAGGCCTATTCGCTAGCAAAGGAATAGGAGAGTTCAGTTGTGCCTGGGCCTACTTGTATCCACACCCCTGTCTGTCTGTTACTGAAAGTTCAACTGATTGTGTTCACCCTGAAAGCAGAGAAATAAAGGAGTGTTGGACTTTCGATTGGTGTGGGGCTCTATGTTATTGGCAGACACATCTCCACGGAACAACTGAGGCTTAGTATGCAGTGAACAGACCCAGAGGTAATTCAAATAACTCTGCTCAACCCTCATACACATACGAGGGGAGAGCTTGGCGTAGTGTTCCTGCACTCTCCTCTCCCAGGTACCCCTAGACACAAGCCAACACATACAAGAGGGAGAGTGAGGCTCCGCTACACGTGGGGGCTCTGGTCCGGGATGTGTTCGTGCAACAATGGAGCTGGAGTTGTTGGAATTTGAAAGTGTCTGTCCGAAAGAGTTCCGAGTAGGTCGGCCATATTGGCCACTGCGCCACGAGGCACACCCTCCCTGCTCAGTTCGTGGGCGTGACCCAGGGAAGGAGAAAGCCTGCAAACTGGAGTGCAAGAGGGGAGGAGTCCAATCATGTGAAGGACTACACGTGGGGACTTTGGCACCAACAATGCAGTGCGCAATGGATCAGCAGAGAGTCGCCATGTTCACCAATGCATCGTGGATTCCTAATTATCCTACTACCACGAGTCTGACTACTGCTGCTCCGATAACGGATACGGGGATTCGGCTAAAGCCCCGGGGACGATTCGCCCTGTACTCATGCATGGACGTTGAGGCCCTGGGTTTGATTTGTCCCGGCTGTTCGGGACTGGTGTGTCAGCTGAAGCCATTCGGGCGCTGCGAGGCCTGCGGAGAGTTCCTATTTGAGGTGGAACCATCTATTGAGAAACCCAGAACCATCCACGTCAACCGCGCAACAGGCCACACCACTCAAGAAGGAGGAATCGCTGCTTTTACAGCCATCCCTGTGCGCACTGCAGCGACCACAGGGGAGGTCGCAATCACAGAGGTACGGGAGAAATCCGAGGATGCTGACTCGGTCACCACTGCTTCCCAGCGTCCACCGCCAAAGAGGAAGACCGCCTTGGTTGCCCCGTCCAGCGGTCGCAGTGGATCACCCTGCTCGCCTATGCCTGCCCCGGATGGATCCGGTCGGAAGAGTCCCGGACATCCCTTCTCCACTTTGGGCCAAGGTAAGCCGGACGGAGGGACTTGGTGTTGGGGCGGAGGTGTCAGGGATTCACGGCCCTATGAGCCGTGAATCAGCAATTCAGCCTCTACTACAGGCTACCAGCCCGCGGAGGAATGTGACACCTCCGAACTAGAGTCGCTCTCCAATCCGGGAGATGACGTCATCATAGATGAACTTTTCGCAAAGAAGGGCTGGGACAAGATGCCTCTCTCCTCGTCCCGCAGAGTCAGGGATCCACCCATGTCTACAGGGGATAGTACACCCCGGGTGGAGGCACCAGTGCCTGAGGAGGGATCCCGTCCCCAGTCTGCCCTTCTACCTCCGGTGCCTCCTGCATTTGGCACCGGGGAAAAGAGACTGTTTGCTGCGGGCGCCTATGCCTAGAATGGAGGTGATCAAGGCACCTCATCACCCAGACACCATCGTCCAACCGGGTGAGGGAGACCAGGCCACTATGCCTCCGCTGGCGAGACTACAGCGCCTCTTTGGCCAAAGGGTTGCTAACGAGTACGGGTGGGAGTTCCCGTACTTACCTAAGGAGCTTCTATATGAAGTGGAAGTCTGCCGGGAACGCTGGTACAATGATTTTGTGTGGACGCACCTTCAGGTCCCACATGCCCGCAGGTACCTCGCGTGTTCCCCTAAAGCCTCTCAACCGTTCAAGGACTGCAAGTCAGAATGGATGCTGGATCGGCACATCCACGCAGACAAGGTGTTAATTCGGCACAAAGAGGGGGAGGATGTCGAATACCATGTAGAGACAATGGACCAGCACTTGAAACCCCTTGTCTTGCCGCACCCAAAGTTCTATTTGTAGGAGAAAAAAAGGACTCCGTTCTTGTTTTGCCTTGTTGCTGCTGAACTTTCCGGGGTTGTTTCCCGGGAAAATCCAGTGACTGTGCCCGTGTTGGTGGGTGTTTGTGCTCTCTGGAGGAATTGAAGGACTGTTGCCGTTGTTTGTTCTTCATTCTCCCATCCCACAAAGTGATTATGAACTTTGGGGTAGTTAGAGTTGCAAGGAAAAAAAAAGAGAAGATCTTCAACCAGTGCAGTTACCGCGGCACTGTCACCAGGTGGCAGTGTTGCGCACCGATATTCACTGTTCACTCACACACTTATAGAAGGAAAGGGTTTCTCTGCGGAGAGGTTCTTTCGTTCTTACACGAACATATGTGTCAGGGATATGTGTGTCTAACGTTTCTTTTCCCCTCTGCAGGAGAACATCTCATCAAGACCACTGAGAATGGGGTGGGTCTTAGTCAGGATGGGTGGGAAGGAATGTTAATGTGAACATGTGTTTCAAATAATGTTGTTATGTGTTGTTTGTTTTCCTTCCCTCCCCTTTCATGTCAGGTTCAGGCACAACTGTTTGGTTAGTTTTCAATTTTTTTTTTTTTTTAAATTGTTAGTCGGTTTCTGGATCAGGCTATGATGGCCCCTTTGGGCATGGGTTGCTCCAGACACTGGGGACCAATAACCGGGGGGAGAGTGTAGCGGGTTTATACTTTTAAAACTGGTGAAGACACGAGGTTCGAGTCCCAGGCACCTTCAGCCTGAGGGCTGCTGTTCGCGGTCGGGGTCCAGGCGGCCTAGGCCTGGACACCCGGAGTTCGTGTTCCATCCCAGACACCTTCAGTCTGGGGTGAGGTACTCAGCTGGAGGCCTGGGGCCCAGTACCTTCTGCTGGGTCCCGCGAGGGAGGGATTGTCCTAGGGGCCCCAGGAGTGGGGCTCCCGAATCCAGAGGCGTAAGGGACCGGAGGAGGGACTTATCCGAAGACCTGGTGCAGCAGATTGCCAGTGCCGGGTGAACCTCTTGAGACCGCCCGGAGGGATATCTTTCCCGAACAGGGGCCAAGTTCAGAGAGGAAGGTGGTTCATGTTCAATGACCGGTGGCAGCGGTCCAACTATTCAACTCAGGTCAGTGGCAGAGGCCTGCTATTAGTCCTGTGGCAGGGGCCTCAACGGTTCTTCCGGTCGGTGGCAGCGACCAAAACTCACGGTCGGTGGCAGAGACCGTGCGCCAGGCCTATTCGCTAGCAAAGGAATAGGAGAGTTCAGTTGTGCCTGGGCATACTTGTATCCACACCCCTGTCTGTCTGTGTGTTGGACTTTCGATTGGTGTGGGGCTCTATGTTCTTGGCAGACACATCTCCACGGAACAACTGAGGCTTCATATGCAGTGAACAGACCCGGAGGTAATTCAAATAACTCTGCTCAACCCTCATACACATACGAGGGGAGAGCTTGGCGTAGTGTTCCTGCACTCTCCTCTCCCAGGTACCCCTAGATACAAGCCAACACATACGAGAGGGAGAGTGAGGCTCCGCTACACAAGTGATTGAGGCTTGTGGGCAGTGCAGCAACAACTGGGAGAAACTATAACATTCATTATGTAAGCCTAACAGACCTCTGATAGGCCAGCCTGACCATGGACAAAGGTTCTATCACTTTTACACTTAATCCAATGTGAAAAAGAAAATGTTTTAGTTGAAGATGTGCTTGCAGGGCAGAATAATGGGTGCTTTGAGTTGAATTTAGTGGAAAGAACAAATGCTGCTTATCCCTGTGTAACTTAATTGCAGTGCTCAGGAAAAGATATTTGGTTTGCCATTAGAAAACTACTGTTTTATGATAAATCATGCCAGGAAAGTATTTTTTTTCTACAGCCAATGATGTCTTGGCCTTGAATGCAAAATGTGATACAAAAAAGTTCCCACATTTGTTTTGCTGTGAAATAGTCAAAAGCAGCCAACAGTGAAAAGGTAGAACATGGTGCAACAGGTGAGGATGCTTTTGCTTTCACTGGGCTCTGAGAAGATCCCTGATTTGTACCTACCTAAACTCTTATATCAATGCAGGACTCTTTCTCCTTATATGTGCTTGAGACCATGTGCTTTACTTGGGTTTTTATTTTTGTCAATAAATGAACAAGATTTACCCATTTATAGGCTAGTATCATTGATTGGCCCTAGGTTTTGGTGCAGGAAAGTCCCGAGAAACTTCATAGTCATTGGGACTTTCCTTCGGATCTGAACTGATGGTGAGTGACCTTTGGTTGCTATGGATTGCAAGATATTTTAGCATTTTCTGCTAAAATCACATAAACCAGCTGATGATGTGAGAAACTGGAAAAAGGAAGGTAAAATGGGCACAAAGCATGACAAGGGACAGACGCCACAGAAAACAGAAAATAGAAAGGAGAAGTATAGAATAATGGATGTTATTCATCAGTCTGTGAGCAGTCTATGTGCAAGCTTGCAACATTAATCATATAATGAACATCTTCCTACTTTTCAAGACAAAACCGAGAAAAGAAACATAAAAGGAAAATAACAGGGTAAGTCTGCATGGCTGTCTGAAATGAGCCATGATAAATTGCAGAGTTCCTAATCTCTAAATGTTCTACTGATGGTTATGTTTCACAATTACAGCCAGCAGTGTATGTCTGTATAATGTAGCCTACTTGATAGATATTATTCTGTGTTGAGAAATCAATTGTTTTATTTTATTATATTTATCACAGGTATTTATATAGCGCCAACAATTTACACAGCACTTCACATATACAACATATTGTTCACGTTAGTCCCTGATCTTAAGAAAGTTTACATTGTAAAAGAAAAGATATAGAGGGATAGATAGATAGATAGATAGATAGATAGATAGATAGATAGATAGATAGATAGATAGTTAGATAGATAAATAGATAAATAGATGACAGTGTAGATGGAGGAATTTCCAATGCCGCCACACCTGCGTCTGTCCGAAAATCCAAACAGTGACTTAAATTGGTTGTAAAGGTTAATTAAATTTTTTTTTTAAATAACAAACATGTCATACTTACCTCCACTGTGCAGTTCGTTTTGCACAGAGTAGCCCCCGAACATCCTCTTCTGGGGTCCCACGGCGGCTCTCTCGGCTCCTCCCCGCAATAGCTAACCCCTTCTGGGAAGCCCTCTCCTGAGGGGGTTACCTTACAGGCACGCTCCCGTCTCATACACTCGGCGTCCATAGACACGGAGTGTATGACTCAGTCCCGCCCCCCGGCGGCCGCGTCATTGGATTTTATTGACAGCAGCGGGAGCCAATGGCTGCGCTACTATCAATCTATGCAATCAACGCCGAGACTCTGTGGTGAAGAGGATGCCGGGGACGAGCCGAGCAGGTGAACGGGCTCAGGTAACTAAAACGAGGGGGCTGGGGGGCCCGTCATTGCCAGGTGTTTTTTCACCTTAATGCATAGGTTGCATTAAGGTGAAAAAACAAGAAACTTTAGAACCCCTTTAATTTGATCTGACACAGTCATTGTTCAGCTGACAATTTTCCACGTGGCTCCTTCAATTTTTCCACCAACTTCCTTTGAAGTTTCTTGAAGCAGTTGGCGCTTTAGGCCTAATTCGGCAGAAATGGGCTGAAATTGGAGCCATGTATTGCTAGTGATACAGTGGTCATAGGATCGGAAGCTGGTCCTGCCGGCTGACATCTCAGTCTTTGTGCTGGGAGTGTGCAATGGACATCATTTTAGCATATAAACATTAGCTGTACAGTGATACATGTGTGCACCGTGTGGGCGTTAAAGCCTTCACCTCTTGCCACCGCACATATGTGTTGGATGGCCCTAAAGGGGTTAAAGAGACTAAATGTTCACTTCACAGCATCCCACCTCTCTTCACACTTTGGTAAATTACATTTAGTTAAAGGGGTGTTCCAGAAAAAAATAAAAATTAAAAGCCAGCAGCTACACATACTGCAGCTGCTGGCTTTTAATAAATGGAGACTTACCTGTCCTGCAGTCCCTCGATGACAGCACCGCAGCTGATGTTTCTTAAAAATGTGTTCATTTAAAATGTGTTCATTTATTCCCAAAATAGTTCTGAAGCTAAATAAGATTTTATAGGGTGAAGCCATCTGCCCAGCTTTGCAACCGAGAAGGGGAGGTGGGGAGAGCCCACATATTTCTCTCATGATAGACATATCTTAAACTTCCTAAATCCAACCTACACTATTATGTGTATTGCCATGTGCAATGTAAGAACATCCCCTGTACTCTATAACTTCACCAGGCACCCCTTCATGCAAGGGAAAATAATTTCATATTGCATATCTAAACTAGGGATGAGCTCGGTGTTCGAGTCGAACATACGTTCGACTCGAACATCGGCTGTTCGATCGTTCGACGAAGATCGAACGATTTGGGCCGTTCGCGCCTAATTCGAGTGACGCGAACGGCCCACAATGCACTACGCCATCGCAGTGTCATCCAGGCGCTGTGATTGGCCAAGCATGCACTGTGACCCCGCATGCTTGGCCAATCACAGCGCCGGCAGCGAGGAGACCAATGATTGGCCACAGGCAGGATACCTGTGGCCAATTATTGCTGAGGGTGTTTAGTACACGCCCCACACTATAAAAGGCCGCCAGCACGGCGGCCTAGTGTAGTGTGTTCCGGAGCAGGGAAAGAGAAGCATAGGCAGGGACAGTGACATTTTTTTTTCTTGCTTAACCTGGATTCCTTTAGTTTAGGGAAAGAGAAGGATAGGTAGGGAGAGTGTCAGTGTGTTTTACTGTGCGAATCCTTGTTTCTAGGGACAGGAAAGGACAGTGAGGGAAATTCTCCTTGTGCTATAGTGTGCTAAAGCATTGATCATCAACCATCTTTAAAAAATCATTTTTTCTAGGGACAGAAAACTATAGGTAGGGAGAGTGTCAGTGTGTTTTACTGTGATAATCCTTGTTTCTAGGGACAGGGAAGGACAGTGAGGGAAATTCTCCTTGTGCTATAGTGTGCTAAAGCATTGATCATCAACCATCTTTAAAAAAACATTTTTTCTAGGGACAGAAAACTATAGGTAGGGAGAGTGTCAGTGTGTTTTACTGTGCTAATCCTTGTTTCTAGGGACAGGGAAGGACAGTGAGGGAAATTCTCCTTGTGCTATAGTGTGCTAAAGCATTGATCATCAACCATCTTTAAAAAAACATTTTTTCTAGGGACAGAAAACTATAGGTAGGGAGAGTGTCAGTTTCTTTCACTGTGCTAATCCTTGTTTCTAGGGACAGGGAAGGACAGTGAGGAAAATTCTCCTTGTGCTATAGTGTGCTAAAGCATTGATCATCAACCATCTTTAAAAAAACATTTTTTCTAGGGACAGAAAACTATAGGTAGGGAGAGTGTCAGTTTCTTTCACTGTGATAATCCTTGTTTCTAGGGACAGGGAAGGACAGTGAGGGAAATTCTCCTTGTGCTATAGTGTGCTAAAGCATTGATCATCAACCATCTTTAAAAAAACATTTTTTCTAGGGACAGAAAACTATAGGTAGGGAGAGTGTCAGTTTCTTTCACTGTGATAATCCTTGTTTCTAGGGACAGGGAAGGACAGTGAGGGAAATTCTCCTTGTGCTATACTGTGCTAAAGCATTGATCATCAACCATCTTTAAAAAAACATTTTTTCTAGGGACAGAAAACTATAGGTAGGAAGAGTGTCAGTTTCTTTCACTGTGATAATCCTTGTTTCTAGGGACAGGGAAGGACAGTGAGGGAAATTCTCCTTGTGCTATAGTGTGCTAAAGCATTGATCATCAACCATCTTTAAAAAAACATTTTTTCTAGGGACAGAAAACTATAGGTAGGAAGAGTGTCAGTTTCTTTCACTGTGATAATCCTTGTTTCTAGGGACAGGGAAGGACAGTGAGGGAAATTCTCCTTGTGCTATAGTGTGCTAAAGCATTGATCATCAACCATCTTTAAAAAAACATTTTTTCTAGGGACAGAAAACTATAGGTAGGGAGAGTGTCAGTTTCTTTCACTGTGATAATCCTTGATTCTAGGGACAGGGAAGGACAGTGAGGGAAATTCTCCTTGTGCTATACTGTGCTAAAGCATTGATCATCAACCATCTTTAAAAAAACATTTTTTCTAGGGACAGAAAACTATAGGTAGGGAGAGTGTCAGTTTCTTTCACTGTGATAATCCTTGTTTCTAGGGACAGGGAAGGACAGTGAGGGAAATTCTCCTTGTGCTATACTGTGCTAAAGCATTGATCATCAACCATCTTTAAAAAAACATTTTTTCTAGGGACAGAAAACTATAGGTAGGAAGAGTGTCAGTTTCTTTCACTGTGATAATCCTTGTTTCTAGGGACAGGGAAGGACAGTGAGGGAAATTCTCCTTGTGCTATAGTGTGCTAAAGCATTGATCATCAACCATCTTTAAAAAAACATTTTTTCTAGGGACAGAAAACTATAGGTAGGAAGAGTGTCAGTTTCTTTCACTGTGATAATCCTTGTTTCTAGGGACAGGGAAGGACGGTGAGGGAAATTCTCCTTGTGCTATAGTGTGCTAAAGCATTGATCATCAACCATCTTTAAAAAAACATTTTTTCTAGGGACAGAAAACTATAGGTAGGGAGAGTGTCAGTTTCTTTCACTGTGCTAATCCTTGTTTCTAGGGACAGGGAAGGACAGTGAGGGAAATTCTCCTTGTGCTATAGTGTGCTAAAGCATTGATCATCAACCATCTTTAAAAAAACATTTTTTCTAGGGACAGAAAACTATAGGTAGGGAGAGTGTCAGTTTCTTTCACTGTGATAATCCTTGTTTCTAGGGACAGGGAAGGACAGTGAGGGAAATTCTCCTTGTGCTATAGTGTGCTAAAGCATTGATCATCAACCATCTTTAAAAAAACATTTTTTCTAGGGACAGAAAACTATAGGTAGGGAGAGTGTCAGTTTCTTTCACTGTGATAATCCTTGTTTCTAGGGACAGGGAAGGACAGTGAGGGAAATTCTCCTTGTGCTATACTGTGCTAAAGCATTGATCATCAACCATCTTTAAAAAAACATTTTTTCTAGGGACAGAAAACTATAGGTAGGAAGAGTGTCAGTTTCTTTCACTGTGATAATCCTTGTTTCTAGGGACAGGGAAGGACAGTGAGGGAAATTCTCCTTGTGCTATAGTGTGCTAAAGCATTGATCATCAACCATCTTTAAAAAAACATTTTTTCTAGGGACAGAAAACTATAGGTAGGGAGAGTGTCAGTTTCTTTCACTGTGCTAATCCTTGTTTCTAGGGACAGGGAAGGACAGTGAGGGAAATTCTCCTTGTGCTATAGTGTGCTAAAGCATTGATCATCAACCATCTTTAAAAAAACATTTTTTCTAGGGACAGAAAACTATAGGTAGGAAGAGTGTCAGTTTCTTTCACTGTGATAATCCTTGTTTCTAGGGACAGGGAAGGACAGTGAGGGAAATTCTCCTTGTGCTATAGTGTGCTAAAGCATTGATCATCAACCATCTTTAAAAAAACATTTTTTCTAGGGACAGAAAACTATAGGTAGGGAGAGTGTCAGTTTCTTTCACTGTGATAATCCTTGTTTCTAGGGACAGGGAAGGACAGTGAGGGAAATTCTCCTTGTGCTATACTGTGCTAAAGCATTGATCATCAACCATCTTTAAAAAAACATTTTTTCTAGGGACAGAAAACTATAGGTAGGAAGAGTGTCAGTTTCTTTCACTGTGATAATCCTTGTTTCTAGGGACAGGGAAGGACAGTGAGGGAAATTCTCCTTGTGCTATAGTGTGCTAAAGCATTGATCATCAACCATCTTTAAAAAAACATTTTTTCTAGGGACAGAAAACTATAGGTAGGAAGAGTGTCAGTTTCTTTCACTGTGATAATCCTTGTTTCTAGGGACAGGGAAGGACAGTGAGGGAAATTCTCCTTGTGCTATAGTGTGCTAAAGCATTGATCATCAACCATCTTTAAAAAAACATTTTTTCTAGGGACAGAAAACTATAGGTAGGAAGAGTGTCAGTTTCTTTCACTGTGATAATCCTTGTTTCTAGGGACAGGGAAGGACAGTGAGGGAAATTCTCCTTGTGCTATAGTGTGCTAAAGCATTGATCATCAACCATCTTTAAAAAAACATTTTTTCTAGGGACAGAAAACTATAGGTAGGGAGAGTGTCAGTTTCTTTCACTGTGATAATCCTTGATTCTAGGGACAGGGAAGGACAGTGAGGGAAATTCTCCTTGTGCTATACTGTGCTAAAGCATTGATCATCAACCATCTTTAAAAAAACATTTTTTCTAGGGACAGAAAACTATAGGTAGGGAGAGTGTCAGTTTCTTTCACTGTGATAATCCTTGTTTCTAGGGACAGGGAAGGACAGTGAGGGAAATTCTCCTTGTGCTATACTGTGCTAAAGCATTGATCATCAACCATCTTTAAAAAAACATTTTTTCTAGGGACAGAAAACTATAGGTAGGAAGAGTGTCAGTTTCTTTCACTGTGATAATCCTTGTTTCTAGGGACAGGGAAGGACAGTGAGGGAAATTCTCCTTGTGCTATAGTGTGCTAAAGCATTGATCATCAACCATCTTTAAAAAAACATTTTTTCTAGGGACAGAAAACTATAGGTAGGAAGAGTGTCAGTTTCTTTCACTGTGATAATCCTTGTTTCTAGGGACAGGGAAGGACGGTGAGGGAAATTCTCCTTGTGCTATAGTGTGCTAAAGCATTGATCATCAACCATCTTTAAAAAAACATTTTTTCTAGGGACAGAAAACTATAGGTAGGGAGAGTGTCAGTTTCTTTCACTGTGCTAATCCTTGTTTCTAGGGACAGGGAAGTACAGTGAGGGAAATTCTCCTTGTGCTATAGTGTGCTAAAGCATTGATCATCAACCATCTTTAAAAAAACATTTTTTCTAGGGACAGAAAACTATAGGTAGGGAGAGTGTCAGTTTCTTTCACTGTGATAATCCTTGTTTCTAGGGACAGGGAAGGACAGTGAGGGAAATTCTCCTTGTGCTATAGTGTGCTAAAGCATTGATCATCAACCATCTTTAAAAAAACATTTTTTCTAGGGACAGAAAACTATAGGTAGGGAGAGTGTCAGTTTCTTTCACTGTGATAATCCTTGTTTCTAGGGACAGGGAAGGACAGTGAGGGAAATTCTCCTTGTGCTATACTGTGCTAAAGCATTGATCATCAACCATCTTTAAAAAAACATTTTTTCTAGGGACAGAAAACTATAGGTAGGAAGAGTGTCAGTTTCTTTCACTGTGATAATCCTTGTTTCTAGGGACAGGGAAGGACAGTGAGGGAAATTCTCCTTGTGCTATAGTGTGCTAAAGCATTGATCATCAACCATCTTTAAAAAAACATTTTTTCTAGGGACAGAAAACTATAGGTAGGGAGAGTGTCAGTTTCTTTCACTGTGCTAATCCTTGTTTCTAGGGACAGGGAAGGACAGTGAGGGAAATTCTCCTTGTGCTATAGTGTGCTAAAGCATTGATCATCAACCATCTTTAAAAAAACATTTTTTCTAGGGACAGAAAACTATAGGTAGGAAGAGTGTCAGTTTCTTTCACTGTGATAATCCTTGTTTCTAGGGACAGGGAAGGACAGTGAGGGAAATTCTCCTTGTGCTATAGTGTGCTAAAGCATTGATCATCAACCATCTTTAAAAAAACATTTTTTCTAGGGACAGAAAACTATAGGTAGGGAGAGTGTCAGTTTCTTTCACTGTGATAATCCTTGTTTCTAGGGACAGGGAAGGACAGTGAGGGAAATTCTCCTTGTGCTATACTGTGCTAAAGCATTGATCATCAACCATCTTTAAAAAAACATTTTTTCTAGGGACAGAAAACTATAGGTAGGAAGAGTGTCAGTTTCTTTCACTGTGATAATCCTTGTTTCTAGGGACAGGGAAGGACAGTGAGGGAAATTCTCCTTGTGCTATAGTGTGCTAAAGCATTGATCATCAACCATCTTTAAAAAAACATTTTTTCTAGGGACAGAAAACTATAGGTAGGAAGAGTGTCAGTTTCTTTCACTGTGATAATCCTTGTTTCTAGGGACAGGGAAGGACGGTGAGGGAAATTCTCCTTGTGCTATAGTGTGCTAAAGCATTGATCATCAACCATCTTTAAAAAAACATTTTTTCTAGGGACAGAAAACTATAGGTAGGGAGAGTGTCAGTTTCTTTCACTGTGCTAATCCTTGTTTCTAGGGACAGGGAAGGACAGTGAGGGAAATTCTCCTTGTGCTATAGTGTGCTAAAGCATTGATCATCAACCATCTTTAAAAAAACATTTTTTCTAGGGACAGAAAACTATAGGTAGGGAGAGTGTCAGTTTCTTTCACTGTGATAATCCTTGTTTCTAGGGACAGGGAAGGACAGTGAGGGAAATTCTCCTTGTGCTATAGTGTGCTAAAGCATTGATCATCAACCATCTTTAAAAAAACATTTTTTCTAGGGACAGAAAACTATAGGTAGGGAGAGTGTCAGTTTCTTTCACTGTGATAATCCTTGTTTCTAGGGACAGGGAAGGACAGTGAGGGAAATTCTCCTTGTGCTATACTGTGCTAAAGCATTGATCATCAACCATCTTTAAAAAAACATTTTTTCTAGGGACAGAAAACTATAGGTAGGAAGAGTGTCAGTTTCTTTCACTGTGATAATCCTTGTTTCTAGGGACAGGGAAGGACAGTGAGGGAAATTCTCCTTGTGCTATAGTGTGCTAAAGCATTGATCATCAACCATCTTTAAAAAAACATTTTTTCTAGGGACAGAAAACTATAGGTAGGGAGAGTGTCAGTTTCTTTCACTGTGCTAATCCTTGTTTCTAGGGACAGGGAAGGACAGTGAGGGAAATTCTCCTTGTGCTATAGTGTGCTAAAGCATTGATCATCAACCATCTTTAAAAAAACATTTTTTCTAGGGACAGAAAACTATAGGTAGGAAGAGTGTCAGTTTCTTTCACTGTGATAATCCTTGTTTCTAGGGACAGGGAAGGACAGTGAGGGAAATTCTCCTTGTGCTATAGTGTGCTAAAGCATTGATCATCAACCATCTTTAAAAAAACATTTTTTCTAGGGACAGAAAACTATAGGTAGGGAGAGTGTCAGTTTCTTTCACTGTGATAATCCTTGTTTCTAGGGACAGGGAAGGACAGTGAGGGAAATTCTCCTTGTGCTATACTGTGCTAAAGCATTGATCATCAACCATCTTTAAAAAAACATTTTTTCTAGGGACAGAAAACTATAGGTAGGAAGAGTGTCAGTTTCTTTCACTGTGATAATCCTTGTTTCTAGGGACAGGGAAGGACAGTGAGGGAAATTCTCCTTGTGCTATAGTGTGCTAAAGCATTGATCATCAACCATCTTTAAAAAAACATTTTTTCTAGGGACAGAAAACTATAGGTAGGGAGAGTGTCAGTTTCTTTCACTGTGCTAATCCTTGTTTCTAGGGACAGGGAAGGACAGTGAGGGAAATTCTCCTTGTGCTATAGTGTGCTAAAGCATTGATCATCAACCATCTTTAAAAAAACATTTTTTCTAGGGACAGAAAACTATAGGTAGGGAGAGTGTCAGTTTCTTTCACTGTGATAATCCTTGTTTCTAGGGACAGGGAAGGACAGTGAGGGAAATTCTCCTTGTGCTATAGTGTGCTAAAGCATTGATCATCAACCATCTTTAAAAAACCATTTTTTCTAGGGACAGAAAACTATAGGTAGGGAGAGTGTCAGTTTCTTTCACTGTGATAATCCTTGTTTCTAGGGACAGGGAAGGACAGTGAGGGAAATTCTCCTTGTGCTATACTGTGCTAAAGCATTGATCATCAACCATCTTTAAAAAAACATTTTTTCTAGGGACAGAAAACTATAGGTAGGAAGAGTGTCAGTTTCTTTCACTGTGATAATCCTTGTTTCTAGGGACAGGGAAGGACAGTGAGGGAAATTCTCCTTGTGCTATAGGGTGCTAAAGCATTGATCATAAACCATCTTTAAAAAACATTTTTTCTAGGGACAGAAAACTATAGGTAGGGAGAGTGTCAGTTTCTTTCACTGTGCTAATCCTTGTTTCTAGGGACAGGGAAGGACAGTGAGGGAAATTCTCCTTGTGCTATAGTGTGCTAAAGCATTGATCATCAACCATCTTTAAAAAAACATTTTTTCTAGGGACAGAAAACTATAGGTAGGGAGAGTGTCAGTTTCTTTCACTGTGATAATCCTTGTTTCTAGGGACAGGGAAGGACAGTGAGGGAAATTCTCCTTGTGCTATACTGTGCTAAAGCATTGATCATCAACCATCTTTAAAAAAACATTTTTTCTAGGGACAGAAAACTATAGGTAGGAAGAGTGTCAGTTTCTTTCACTGTGATAATCCTTGTTTCTAGGGACAGGGAAGGACAGTGAGGGAAATTCTCCTTGTGCTATAGTGTGCTAAAGCATTGATCATCAACCATCTTTAAAAAAACATTTTTTCTAGGGACAGAAAACTATAGGTAGGAAGAGTGTCAGTTTCTTTCACTGTGATAATCCTTGTTTCTAGGGACAGGGAAGGACAGTGAGGGAAATTCTCCTTGTGCTATAGTGTGCTAAAGCATTGATCATCAACCATCTTTAAAAAAACATTTTTTCTAGGGACAGAAAACTATAGGTAGGGAGAGTGTCAGTTTCTTTCACTGTGCTAATCCTTGTTTCTAGGGACAGGGAAGGACAGTGAGGGAAATTCTCCTTGTGCTATACTGTGCTAAAGCATTCCTCATCAACCATCTTTGAAATCCTTGTTTTTTGGACAGTCAGGGAAATTGTCGTTGTGCTATTCTGTGCGAAAGCAATCATCCTCAACCATATTTAGAAATCCTTAAGTAAAGGGACAGAGAAGGACACCTGAAGGTAGCCCTTATTGCTTTTTTCCCGTCTCCCTGCAGGCCATCTATTAGAATGTCTGGAAGGCAAACAAGGAGAGGCAGACAGTCAGGAGGCAATAAAAGAGGGCAAGCAGGCTCTGTGTCTGGGGGCAACAGTGCTGGTCGTGGACGCGGTGCATTGTCATCAGCACATGGCCATGGGACACGCTTGTCCTTCTTTTCGGCAGCTGGACATGTTGAGCCACATCATGCCGAAGACTTGGTAGAGTGGATGACCAAGCCCTCCTCCTCCTCCTCATCCTCTCTCACCCAGGCTCAGGGTACTGGCAAAGCAGCTGCCAAAGCGTCCTCTTCCCTGGTATCAATGTCAGACTCATCATCAGTCACTCCTTCCCTAGACCCACCATGTCCTCCTCCTGAGGAGTCCCCCGAACTGTTTGAGCACAGTGTTGGGTACATGCTCCAGGAGGATGCCCAGCGTTTCGAAGGGTCTGATGATGAAACCCAGCTACAGGAAGGCAGTAGCGTGAGAGCAGACAGAGGGGATGCTCAAGAAGGACACCAATCTGGCAGTCATGTTCCAGCAGCTGCAGCATACTGCCAGATTGGCTCCAGTGATGAGGAGGGAGGGGATGATGAGGTCACTGACTCCACGTGGGTGCCTAATAGGAGAGAGGAGGAGGAGGAGGATGAGGAGGAGGCACATCTCCAACGAGGCAGGATGCCCTTTGGTGGCCAGCATAAGGGCAGTACACCGACGGAATCACACCGCAGAGCTCCGCCTGTGCAGGGCGCTGCCTCTGCCCGTCATTCAAAAAGTTCTTTGGTGTGGGCCTTTTTTGAGGCTAGTGCATCAGATCGCACAGCTGCTGTTTGCAACATATGTCTCAAGCGTATATCGCGTGGCCAAAACATCAGCCGCTTGGGTACCACATGCCTGACCAGACATATGTTGACCTGCCATGCAGCTCGTTGGCAAGCCTACCTCAAAGACCCACACCAAAGAACAAAGCGGACCTCTCCTTGCACCGCATCAGCTGGGATCTCCAACCCCACTATAACTTCAGTCCTCTCTGAAACATGCACTGAGAGGAATGAAGGTGTAGAATTAGGTGTGTCACAGCCAAGTACTTGCGGCCACTCTGCTAGCAGTACACCGACGTCCGATTCTAGCAGGCAAATTTCCCTGCCCCAGCTGCTGGACCGTCGAAAGAAGTTCACTCCCAGCCATCCACATGCCCAGCGGTTGAATGCTAGCTTGGCTAAATTGCTAGCGCTTCAACTGCTGCCTTTTCAGTTGGTAGACTCGGCCCCCTTCCGTGAGTTTGTGCAATGTGCGGTTCCTCAGTGGCAGGTTCCCAAACGCCACTTTTTCTCACGGAAGGCTATTCCGGCTCTCTACCGGCATGTGGAAGGCAATGTCTTGGCCTCGCTGGACAGGGCGGTCAGCGGTAAGGTGCATATTACCGCTGACTCATGGTCCAGCAGGCATGGACAGGGACGTTACCTTTCTTTCACGGCCCATTGGGTCACTCTTTTGGCAGCTGGGAAGGATGCAGGACAAGGTGCAGTAGTGTTGGAGGTTGTTCCACCGCCACGCCTCCAAAATGCTACTACTGGTTGTGACACACCTCTCTCCTCCGCCCCCTCCTCTTCTTCCTCCATGGCCTCTTCCTGTGCTTTGTCCTCTGAACCAGCGGTGCTCCGTAGCCGTTCAAGGGGCTACGCAAGTACGCAGGCAGAAAGATGCCATGCCGTGCTTGCGCTGGTGTGTTTGGGGGACAGAAGCCACACTGGGGCAGAGGTCCTGTCTGCTCTGCAGGGCCAGGCCGAGAGGTGGTTGACGCCACGCCAGCTTAAGCCAGGAATGGTGGTTTGCGACAATGGCACCAACCTCCTCTCCGCCCTCCGACAGGGACAACTGACCCATGTGCCCTGTGTGGCTCACGTCCTTAACCTGGTGGTGCAGCGGTTCTTGGGCAGGTACCCGGGCTTACAGGATGTCCTGAGGCAGGCCAGGAAAGTCTGTGTGCATTTCCGCAGATCTTATAATGCCAGTGCTCGCCTGGCTGAGCTGCAAAAGGAGTTGAACCTGCCCAAGAACCGCCTTATATGTGACATGCCCACCAGGTCGAACTCAACATTGGCCATGCTGCAGTGGCTGCACACGCAGCAGAGGGCCATCAATGAGTACCTGTGCGACTACGGCACCAGGACAGGGTCAGGGGAGCTTGTTTTTTTTTCTCCACGCCAGTGGGGCATGATCAGGGATGCATGCACTGTCCTGGCACCATTTGAGGAGGCCACGAGGATGGTGAGCAGTGACAGTGCATGCATCAGTGACACTGTACCTCTTGTCCACCTGTTGGAGCACACGCTGTGTGGAATAATGGACAGGGCACTTGAGGCAGAACAGAGGCAGGAAGAGGAGGACTTCCTTGCCTCTCAAGGCCCCCTTTACCCAGACAGTGTTCCTTCTGTCCCACCCATCGCACAGGAAGAGGAGGAGGAGGAGGAGGAGGAGGAGGAGGAGGATTGTGTCAGCATGGAGGTGGAGGCTGGCACTCAGCATCATCAGCAGCAGTCTTTTAGGGATGATTTACAGTCCCAAGAAACCAGTGGACTTGTACGTGGCTGGGAGGAGGTGGCTGCGGATCATGTCGTCCTTAGTGACCCAGAGGACTCCGGACCGAATGCCTCAGCAAACCTACGCTGCATGGCCTCCCTGATCCTGCAAAGTCTGCGGAAGGATCCTCGTATTCTTCGGATCAAGGAGAGGGACCATTACTGGCTGGCCACTCTCCTTGATCCACGGTACAAGGGTAAGGTTGCGGACCTTATGTTACCGTCGCAGAGGGAGCAGAGGATGAGACAACTCCGGGAGGCCAGAAAGGTCTGTGCAACGCGTTCCCAGAGACTGGGAGGTTACAAACTCCTGGTCCTGGACAACGAGTTGCTGAGGCTTCGGCCAGTCAAAGAAGAAGCGGTGGGGAAGGTGGCCGTCTGACCGATGCGTTCAGACAATTCTTTAGTCTGCAGCCCCAAAGTATGATCGGTTCCAGCAACCATCGCCAGCGTCTGATAAACATGGTGCAGGAATATCTAGGGGCAAGGTCAGACTTGGACACCTTCCCCACCGAAAATCCTCTGGCTTACTGGGTCTTGAGGATGGATCACTGGCCAGAGCTTGCACAGTATGCAATTGAGCTACTGGCCTGTCCTGCATCCAGCGTTCTTTCGGAACGCACATTCAGTGCTGCTGGAGGATTTGTCACGGATCACAGGGTGCGCCTGTCCACCGACTCGGTTGATCGACTGACTTTCATCAAGATGAACCAGTCTTGGATCACCACCAGCTACCACACACCTGATGCTGATATAACAGACTAATTGATTTTAACATGTCACATCCCTTCAAGACTGATGCTGATGCTGAGTGCCTGTGCTGTTATGTTGACTGGCTATCCTCCTCCTCCGAGTCCTCAATGATACGATTGATGATGATAGCTTGGAAGATCATTTTTGTTTATGGGTGCCGCCACCAGTGGCTAAGGCCCAATTTTTCAGCCCCTGTTTAACAGGGGCGTGTAATTACAATTTTTGAAGCAATAGTTTGCCATAGGGCTCATTGCTGTGCTCCAAGTACAGTATCTGTGAGGGGTTGGAGTGTTGTGCCACCAGTGCCTAAGGCCCAATTTTTCAGCCCCTGTTCAACAGGGGCATGTAATTACAATTCTTGATCTAATAATTCACAGCAGGGCCCATTGCTGCACCCACCAAGAGTAACTCTGAGGGCTTACAGTGTTGTGGCAACGCCACCACCACCACCACCACCACCACCACGAAAGGCCCAATTTTTCAGCCCCTGTTCAAAAGGGACATGTAATTACAATTCTTGATCTAATAATTCACAGCAGGGCCCATTCCTGCACCCACCAAGAGTAACTCTGAGGGCTTACAGTGTTGTGGCAACACCACCACCACGACCACCACCACGAAAGGCCCAATTTTTCAGCCCCTGTTCAACAGGGGCATGCAATTACAATTCTTGATCTAATAATTCACAGCAGGGCCCATTGCTGCACCCACCAAGAGTAACTGTCAGGGCTTACAGTGTTGTGGCACCAGCACCACCATCAAAGGCCCAATTTTTACTACCACTGTTCAACAATTATATGTAATTAAAATTCCTGATATAATAGTTGACAGCAGGGTGTTCCAGCACCAACCAAGAGTAACTGTGAGTGCTTACAGTGTTGTGCCAACACCAACAACTAAGGGGCCTATTTCTGCAGAGTATATACGGCAGGTCCCTACTTTCAAACATCCAACTTACAAACGACTCCTACTTGCAAACGCAAGAAGACAACAGGAAGTGAGAGGAAATCTACCCCTTGGAAGGAAAATTCTCTCCTGTAAGAATTAATATGGGAGAAAGGTATCTCCTCTGTACTGATGCTTTATCACCAATCCTTGTTTCAAGAAAAACACCACATTTCAAAAACAGTTGTCATTGGGACGGAAAGTGAGGTGAAATGTTCTGAACAGGGGCACAGACAGCAAAACAAATGTTACGGGGGTGATAACCCTTACCTATGTTTTCCAAAAAGTTTAAAAATAGATTTTTGGGCTGGAGCTACACTTAAACAATGTACCTGTTCAAAATTACAAACAGATTCTACATAAGAACAAACCTACAGTCCCTGTCTTGTATGCACCGCCTGTATACGGCTGTTCAGAGTATATAGGGCCTTTTTTATTTTATGTGCGGGGTTCCCCTTAATATCCATACAAGACCCAAAGGGGCTGGTAATGGGCTGGGGTAGGGGGGGGGGGTCATGGGGTAGCTATGCCATTTTTCTTAAAGATTTTCATCCATATTACCGGGACCAGACATTACATTAAAGCCGCAAGCAGTTTTAAATGGCTTTTTTTTCCTTTAGAAGTGTCATTTTGTGCAGGGACAGTTCTAAACACGGGAAACACGTGGCACTTCACAGGCATACTTTAGACACCCCCCAGGTACGATATTTAAAGGAATATTTGACTTTTTTTTTCACTTTATGCATCATTAAAATGACTGCTCCCGAAAAACGACCGTTTTTAAAACTTCTTTTTGCATTGATACATGTCCCCTGGTGCAGAACCCGGGTTCCCAAACCCTTTTTAGGACAATAACATGCATAATAGTCGTTATAATTAGCACTTTAGAATTCGAACGTTCGCATCCATTGTATTTAATAAGGTTCTAATGTTCGTACGAACTTTCGGTCCGTTCGCGGGTTCTGGTGCGAACCGAACCCGGGGGTGTTCGGCTCATCACTAATCTAAACCCAGGAAATGCACTGTACATGTCACTTCCTGTGAGCTGAACTGGAATCATAAAACAATGTTATCTTTTTCTGTAAATTACTAATCTCCCCACCGCTCATGTAATGAAAATTAAAGCAGAACTTAACTATATCTGAGCACCACAAACTAAAAACAGTATTTATTAAATTTTTAGTATTCAAAACAGACTCACCCATTCATCCATGTCTCCATCCTTTATTTTGTTGAGAAATCACTTTGAAAAACACCCCTTAACATTTCTAGCCACAGCCATCTTGAATACGAGCAGATGATTCATGTAGCATTTACTTTCTGGAATCCATCTGTCCTTATCTCAGGCCTACAGGCAGGAGGATGTGCTAAGCTGAGAAAGCCTTTCCTCTAGATCAGGGGTCTCCAAACTGCAGCCCGGGGGCCAGATGCGGCCTTTTGCTTGCTTTCATCTGGCCCTTGGGGCACTATTCTTCCCACTGATATGAGACACTATTCTGCCCTCTGGCACCAAAAATGGGGCATAACTAATACCACTGGCACCAACAATGGGGCACTATTCCTCCCCTAATATCAAAGAGAGGGTGCACTGTTTACTGCCACTGATGCCTGGAAAATGTTCTATTTAGGCTGGCCATAGTCCGGCCCCCCTAAAGTCTGAAGGACAGTAAACTGGCCCTTTGTTTAGAAAGTTTGGAGATCCCTGCTCTAGATCAGCGGTCTCCAAGCTATGGAACTACAATTCCCATCATGCCTAGTCATGTCTGGGAACGTCAGAGTTTTACAATGTCTCATAGGACGTGTAGTTCCGCAACAACTGGAGGGCCGTCATTTGGAGATCCCTGCTCTAGATGAAAGAAAGAAAATGTCCATGAAGACTAATTTTGGCCTAGTCCAGAAACCAGGAAGCAACTGAAGAAATGTAAAAAAAAGTTGAAAACATGTAAATAATGTATAACTTCCTAGTAACATAAGGATTGAAAATAGTTAATGTTGACTAAGAGGGTTTATTTCCACTTTAACAAAGTCAGACGTGCTTGTATTTTTTCTTTTTTTGCTTTCTGTGTGCACAGTCCTTCTGTGTGCATGTTGCTCTAAAATCTAGTTATAAATTGGGGCAGTTGCTATTTTTGTTTAGCTTTATGCTTTAGTTCAGCCTGTGCTAAAACCATTGCTCCCTCCACAGATACGGTGGAGGAGTGAGCATTTTTGTTTTTAGGTTAAGAAACGCTTTATTATTGCTTATGTAGCGGGGTGTTCCCCTTTAAGCACCAGAGACTACATTTCCCAGTACATCCTGCAGCACCCAGGGTGCATTGCCACAGAGCAGGGACTGCTGGGGCAGACTTTATAAAGGGGAGGCGGAGTTGATTCTGTCTCTTTGGACACCCCCACTCCTAGCAAGAGGATACCTGTGCTGAACTGCTGTGTGCACAAGGCCTGAAGCCTGGGCCTTGTGCATTTCTCCAAAGAGCCCTCTGCCAGCCTAGCGGAACCTCAGAGACATCTTCTCATCCTTGCTGTAATACATCAGAAGGACCGGAGACCTGGATGTCGGTGGATTCCTGTTCCTAGACGAATCCGCGGAGGAAACGGACTTGGACTTGTCCGGGTGGTGAGAGAGCACTTGCTCATAGACAGATACTTTATCTTCACTATTCATTTGGATTATAAAAGTTTGTTCAGCAAGTGCACCACCGAAAGATTGCATGCGAAGATTGTTTCCTTGAACTTCTATTTAGATCAGTCAGGCCTGACTGTGTAGGTAGATACTATTGAGAGTTAGTCTACCCACGAGGGGAAGTGATTGAAAAGGGGCAGCGACAGAGCCGCATTGCATTATTTGAGTTATCCGATTGTTTGCTCATTTAAATACTGTTTATTCTTAAAATCTGCACTTTGTTATACTGTCAGTTTATTACTTGCCCATTTGCATTAGTAAAATATCTGGGTCAAGTTCATTGGTGTCAGCTTCCGTTACTTTTATAGGAGTTTAAAAGTATATTGCTGTGCATGCTTGTTATAAGACTGCGTCACCAACAGATGCGGTCACGCGGTCTTATCCCACTACTACTAGCTGTGCCACGGGAGGTCAGAGCCGATTGCCAGGGGTTGACAGCGGTGCATTACAGGGCCCAAATCAATACCAGCAGCCCTCTTAACTGAGGGTATCGCTATACTTATGTATGACTTCTATAAACTTTTTTCCTCCTTTTTTTTTTTTTGCCTTACGGAATTTGTATGCTAAAGCTGTGTCATTGCTGCATTGCCAAGGAGGAGCAGTCAGCAGTTTAGGATCCATGCCGATGTTTTTTTTTTTAATGTGTTATTTTTGCTCTTCTGAAACTCATTGAGAACACAGACACAGCTTGTTTTAATTGGCCTTTGGATTTGCTATTGGAATGGCTGGGAGCTGTCTGCCAAGATGTCTACACAACAGTGTGGTGTCCTCTGCCACTTAGCTTTACAGCGGCAGTTTTGGAGGGTAACATACTGCCAGGATACACATGATGGGTTTCTACACCATGTACGCTTGTTTCAGTTAGCAGGTCTTGCTATGCATTAACAAGACTCCATTAGCTCCAAACAGCTTAAAGTGGACCTATACAAAAAAAAAAAAAAAGAGATATATCTTAAAGAGATGATTTTGTAAGGTTAAAGGGGTTGTAAAGGTTAACTTCTTTTAGCCTATAAGTGATCTCTTTAGTATACAGATATTCAATACATTTGTTATTTTTGTTTAAAATATTTAAAAACCTGTTAATTTAGTATGCCATTTCTTGCCTCCTCGTTTCCTCTATTCATTTAGTCCTGTATTTCCGGGTTTCAAAACACGTTCACTCTTGCGACGTCGCGGCATCAAGGGAACTACATTTCCCTTGATGCTTAGCAGCATCGCGCATGCGCATTGCCGCTTTTCCGTCATGTGACCTAACGAGAACGAGCATAGTTCTCCTTGATATTTCAGGTTTGCAAGTTCACAATCCGCCCATTCAACACACCCATTCCCGCCTCCCCAGCACGCCCAAAACAATGTTTTCAAGTTGCTGCGGTCCTTTCAAAGAAACTCTAGCCGAGCCGACGATTCTGAATCCTAGTCTTAAGGCAGCAAGGGGGCGGAGTTAAGGCGGGCAGTGCAGTTTAGATGTTAATTCAGCAGAAAACAAAGGTACGAGTGGCGGAGCTACAGCGTCGTAGACACGCCCACTTATCTCCTGCCTCCGTGCCTGTGAACGTAGAGAGCGTCTCCACGCAGGGCTGTAGTCCAAGGGAGGGAGGGAGCGAGCACGATGACTAACCCCCATGCATAACGGCTCGGATGATGGGGGCAAGCTCCATGAAGAGGAACAGGAAGTGAGTATTTCAGACAAGGATTAATGACATTTAGAAGGGAAATCGAAGGAACGGGTAAGTGAACCAGCAATGCACTAGCTTAAAGGAAGCTATTTAGCAAATAAAAAACAAACCTATACAACCCCTTTAAGCAGTACTCAGTACATATCAACCTTTTGCTTTGAATTTCCCTTGGGATTTTGTAGTGCCCTTTGTAGCATTGCCTAGCCATTGCAGTTCTGTAAACTAAAAGCTGCATTTTAACAACATGATACTATTTAAGGGTTTTCAACCTTTTTATCCTATAGGAACCCTAAATAAATTTTCAGGTATCAATGAACCCTTGCTAAAAATGATCAAACTGACAGCTCAGAGTACACTAGTATGATTAGCAAGAAACACAAACAGTAAAAATTGTGGCATGCCTTAAAATTAGTCGGCAGTATAAAAGTAAACTCTTTCATTTGTGGTCAGTTTAAACTGAAAATCAACTTGCCACTGCACGAGAAAAGCCTAGAAACCTCAAGAGGAACCTTTGGGTTCCATGGAACTCTGGTTCAGAAAAGCTGATCTAGGATCCATTCTTCCCACTCCTGCTTCCAATAACCGCTATTCAATGTCATGCCGCGTACACACGGCCGTTTTTAATGTCATTGAAAAAAACAACGTTTTTCTCGACGTGATTTTTCTTGTTTCCCCTCAAGCCTGACTTGCCTACACACGATCATGAAAAAAAATGCTAGAGCAAAGAGCGGTGACGTACGAAATGTACGACGGCACTATAAAGCGAAAGTTCCATTCGGATGGCGCCACCCTTTGGGCTGCTTTTGCTGATCCTCGTGTTAGTAAAGTTTGAGAGACGATTCGCGCTTTTCAGCCTCGTGCTCTTTAGTCCGTTACAGCGTGGCGAATGTGCTATCTCCATTACGAACGCTAGTTTTACCAGAACGAGCGCTCCCGTCTCATACTTAATTCTGAGCATGCACGTTTTTTTTCCCCTCGTAAAAGCATACACACGACCGTTTTTCACGATGTTAAAAAGAACAACATGAAAAACTAAGTGAAAAAATAGAGCAGGTTCACGTCGTTAAAAATGCTCTGGAGCCTACACACGATCGTTTTTAATGACCGATTTAAAAAATTGCATTTTTAACGTCATGAATAACGGTCGTGTGTACGCGGCATTAGAGCTTTGACTTTTAGATTGACCCTAAATCTAACCATGACAAGATAGATGGCTTGGGTGACTGTTGCAGGTATGTGCTGTCACCTCTAGGCTTTATAACCCACCTCTCACTGCCAGAGTCTGCTTAAAACAGACCCAACTTACAGTACGGTTCCCTTCTTCCCTCTTCCTGCTTACCGAGTTTCGAAGACTGATCATTGAAATTAGCTAACTTTTTGCAGGAACTTCATGAATGCGTCAGCAGCATGGGATGGGATCTTTGTGAGGTAGAGGGAGCAAATCATTGCTTCTGTCTTACACATATTCTGCCCCTAGATATGGTTGTTAGGCGGTAGTAAGAAGCAGGTCATAGTAAGAAGCAGGTAACTTACCACTGGAGGACCCAAATCCTGGTTATACAGTAGGTATGTTGGTACATTTGTTATCAGCTTTGAGTAGCCAGCAATGACAGGAAGAGATTAATTCTGATCTAATGTTGTTGGCTTTTTTCAACTGCATCTCATTTTATTTTCTGTATGTGCATGTCGGAGGAGTAAGGCCACTTTCACACTGAGGCGCTTCTAAACTGCCAGTAAAAACACTGAGCACTTTTGAAGCGCTTTTCAAGCGCTTTTGAAGAGCTTTCCATTCATTTCAATGGAGAGGGGAGTTTTTCACAGCCCTGCCAGCACACTGCCCCAGTGTGAAAGCATTCATTGATTTTAATGGAAATACGTTTTCGTGAGCTTTTAAGGCGCTGTTTTTAGCGTGAAAGCGCCTGAGAAGCATCTCAGTGTAAAAGTGGTCTTAAGAGGAGGATGGGGAACAAATTCTGGTATTGGTATCCCTTTGTAATTCCCGGGCTTCCCTTTGTACACATTTTGATTTTTTTTCTACTTTCTTAAAATATTTCCCAGATGTATCCTGGTTAGGCAATGGCAAGACAGTTAAATGAACTCCAGATCTTTATGTTAATCCCGTGCTGTAGAAGCGACAAAGAACTACGGTTTTCTTTCCAGCCATGCTTCTTCAAGGGGCTGTAGAAAGAGGAAGTGAAAAAGCCTGAAGAACCAAGAAAACGTTTATTATGATGGGTTGTTGCTTGCACTGACTGGCTTGATCACATCTTCAGTCAATCATTCCCACTTCTGTGTATTACTTTCACATATCTGAATCATTTGCTAGGAGTTCTGTACTGAGGTTGTGTTTACCATAAGTCAGGGGTGACTAAATTCATGCAGAGTTCAGGAACCTGTCCGTCAACTGTAGTTTTTAGGAAGGAGAGATAACATATACAACAGGGAACAAGTTATGGTATAATAGTACTTTGCCACAGTAATAAAAAGATCAAAGAATAACCTATTTTATCTAGTATGTATGACATTTAAATAGATGACATTTAAATTATGTATAAATGCAAATGAAAAATATTTGTGAAAGCATAGTTGGAGAAAGATTGTTCTCCTAATTACTAAATGTTTTCAAACAGGAAGAATTTTTATCAATTCAGTTATGCCTCGTTTCCACTGAGCGGATCGGTTCGGTACGGTTCGGTACGGTACGCTATTTTGGGTGTTTCCATTATAAAAGCGTGCCATAAAACCGAACCGTACCGCACCATTCTGGGTCCTGCTTCAGATGTGGGGCCATAGAAAATGGAACGGTTCGGTTAGGGCGGAGCTACAATACATTCCACTGATTGGCGGACACGCGAGGCATTTTTTCTAAACCCTGAATGGTCCCTGACAGTCCGACTTGCAGTGGAAACGCTCACCAGAATAGACCGGACCATTCAAACCGTTCCATTCTGTACCAACCCGAACCGTTCCGTTCAGTGGAAACAAGGCATTAGTGGCTCTTTTATAGAGGGAAACGTATCAGATATCTTGGAACCAGTGTTATCACAGTTATGAGAATCAGATTGACTGAGATCTTTATATGCGTTTTGTGGAAAGTACCAAAAAAAAAAAAACAAGGTGAAAAGGAAATTGAATGTTCAAGAAGTTATGAATGAGATCCAGGACTGCATGTCTAAAAGCTTCAATCTTGTTACATGTCAGACAAATGGGGAGGTAAAACTCTTGGCTCAGCTTTCCTCAAGTCAATGCACTGCAACCATATTCATAGTTAGAAGTGAAGGAACACAATGCCACCTGTTTGGGATTGTATATTGTAGTACTTTAAATGTTACACTTTACAAAATGTTACATGCATTTCTGGATTTTAACTTTTTAAAGGGGTTGTAAAGGTTTGTTTTTTATTTTCTAAATAGGTTCCTTTAAGCTAGTGCATTGTTGGGTCACTTACCTTTTCATTTGATTTACCGCATTTATCGGCGTATAACACGCACTTTTTTCCCCTGAAAATCAGGGGGAAATCGTGGGTGCGTGTTATACGCCGATACCCACTTCCCCGGGCGGTCTCCGCTGACTGTGAGCGGAACGGAGCGAGATACACATAGCCGAATGTACTCGGCTATACTCGGCTTTTCTCGGCTCCGCTCACAATCACACCCAGTCCCGCCATTGGACCTGTGTTATGTCCATCATAGGGCGGGACTCTGCGTGACTGTGAGCGGAGCCGAGAAAAGCAGAGTATAGCCGAGTACACTCGGCTATGTGTATCTCAGCTCCGCCCAGTCCCTGCATTCTCGGCGGCGTTCGCCCCACTGCGCTCAGTCTCGGCGCCAATTTTAAAATCCGGCAAGGCGACACTGGGGCAAGGCTGCACGGCTACACTGTGACAAGGCTGAAATGGACTCTGGGGCAAGGCTGAAATGGACTCTGGGGCAAGGCTGCAATGGACACTGACAAGGCTGCACTGTGACAAGGCTGCAATGGACACTGATAAGGCTGCATTTAAATGCAAGTTATTTTTCCTTAAACTTCTCTCCTAAAAGTTTTTTCCCATAAAATTCCCTCCTAAACTTGGGGTGCGTGTTATACGCCGGCGCGTGTTATACGCCGATAAATACGGTACCTTCTAAATGTTTTTTTTCTTTGTCTGAATTTCTCACTTCCTGTTTCTCCTCACTAAACTTCACACCATCATCCGAGAGGTGCTTAGTCAGCCAGAACAGCTTACTGAACAGCTTACTGAGGAGGAACAGGAAGTGAGAAATTCAGACAAAGAAAACAAAGAAAAAAAAATATTTAGAAGGAAAATCTAAGGAAAAGGTAAGTGAACCAACAATGCACTAGCTTAAAGGAACCTATTTAGATAATAAAAAACGAACCTTTACAACCCCTTTAATTTTTTTTTCTCTCTCTGGAATGTTGGGAAATAGCCCTATTGAAATTCACCTTCCCATGTAAGAAAAAGTACAAAATGCATAGGATATGACATAGAAGGGGAAGAGGGGAGTCTTGGGGAGGAGGGCAGTAGCAGTAGGTTGGTATGTGAGCCTGTAGAAGCTTTAACAGGGCACCCATTACCACTATTATTCTCTCCCAATCAGACTAATTAGGGTGACATCATACACTCTAAGCAAAAGAACTATTGAGTCCCAGGGATGGTCACACCTAATCAGTTCTGAGTCCTAACACTTCAATCTGCAAGGTGAGAGGGTATGATACATAAACAGGTCAGTGGGCAGACCTGAACCTAGTAGCTCTCCCCCACTTTGTGTCTGTTTGCCCCATGTTGGCATTGTACAGTAGCAGAGCAGGACTGGCCAGAGAGGGATTACTTTGACACAGTTCGCCAGCTTAAACGTATTACAATATGTTTGAAAGAAAATTCCCTGTTTTTCATTGCAAAGTTTGCTAGAAAGGGTGTATAGCAGCGTGCAGAGGGCAGGGGCGTACCTAGAGCATTTGGCACCCGGGGCGGATCCTATATCTGGCACCCACATTAAAATGTAAAAAGACCCCACTGTGCCCCCGGCATACCTCTGCATCCTTCAATATCTCTTTGTCACTATTGTGTACCCCCTCTCCACAACTGCATCACTGGACCCCTTTACAGTACACATCGCCCTGCATCTCTGGACCCCTTTACATTACACAGCACCCTGCATCACTGGACCCCTTTACATTACACAGCACCCTGCATCACTGGACCCCTTTACATTACACAGCACCCTGCATCACTGGACCCCTTTACATTACACAGCACCCTGCATCACTGGACCCCTTTACATTACACTGCACCCTGCATCACTGGACCCCTTTACATTACACAGCCCTTGTACCTCTGGACCCCTTTACATTACACAGCACCCTGCATCACTGGACCCCTTTACATTACACAGCCCTTGTACCTCTGGACCCCTTTACATTACACAGCACCCTGCACCTCTGGACCCCTTTACATTACACAGCACCCTGCATCACTGGCCCCCTTTACATTACACTGCACCCTGCACCTCTGGGCCCCTTTACAATACACATCACCCTGCACCTCGGGACCCCTTTACATTACACAGCACCCTGCATCTCTGGACCCCCTGCATGTTACACAGACCCCCTTCAGTGTAGCCCCCCTTCAGTGTATCCACCCCTTCAATGCAGACCCCCCCGTTCAGTGCAGACCCCCCTTCAGTGTAGCCCCCCCATTCAGTGTAGCCCCCCCCATTCAGTGCAGCCCCCCCGTTCAGTGCAGCCCCCCCGTTCAGTGTAACCCCCCTCGTTCAGTATAGCCCCCCGTTCAGTGTAGCCCCCCCTCGTTCAGTGTAGCCCCCTTGTTCAGTATAGCCCCCCTCGTTCAGTGTAGCCCCCCGTTCAGTGTAGCCCCCCCTTCAGTACCTCAGATCAGCGCAGCGGCACATGCACAGCAGGTCCCCTCCCCCTGTTTACACATAAACAGAGAGGAGGGGAGGCGGCTTCACTCTGCTGCTCGACGTGCTGTGACATCCGTGATCGCAGCACAGACAAGCAGCCAGCGGCCGCGAGAGGAGAGTAGGGGATGGTAGGTGCAGCGGTGTCACCCTGCACCCCTCGCCACTGTAGCTAGCTCGCCTCTGAGCTCTCCCTGCCTGTCAGTGTGGCGCTGCCTAAACCCGCGGCGCTGCCACCGTGGGGGGGTGTACTGCACAATTGCGGAGGGGGGTGCCGGTCTGACACCCCCCCAGTGTGTGGTACCCGGGGGCGGCCCACCCCCCTCGCTCCCCCCCTTAGTATGCCTCTGGCAGAGGGTTCTTCCAGAATTTCTAGCATTAAAATGTGGTCACACCCCTTTAGCACCTGATAGATGATATACATGTACAAGCTACTGGGATTTGAGCACAGGTATATCTTGTTTCTGTTGCATTGCAGGCCAGTGACCAGACCTTAACCTAATAGCACTCCCCCGCTTTGTGTCTGTTTGCCCCATGTTGGCATTGTGTCCACCATAGCATTTGTATTTGCAGAGCAGTGTAGGACTCGTTATAGGGGGATTACACTGTTGGCCAGTTTAAGCATGTGTAGCACACAGACCCCCTTTTACCTGCCTTATTCGGCTCCTCGCAGGAAGAAGGGGCACACCATGCCACAAGCCCGTACCCTCCTGTAATAAGAGGTTGAGCGGTGTTGTTGATGGGTCTTCCACAGTCAGATAACCAGAAAATGTCTCTCACCTCTGTGAATAACAGAGATAAGTCCTTGTTTCCCCCAGTAACTGAAATGTCCACACTCGCTGCAACTCCAACACAGAGTTTATTTTCTCCTTTAGTAAAACAACAGTCTCTGATAGGAAAGAGGTTGAAATGAAGACAGGACAGCATAAGATATGGGAGAGGTCCAGGCACAATCTCAATCACTTCACTGTTAGGCTTCTCGAACAGACTCAGGATAGTCTACTTAAGACAGTCTACTTAAGACAAGACTAGCAGCCAAATGACACTCCAACTTTACCCAAGGCCTCTGCCACAGACCTGGTGAACTCGGTCTCTGCCACAGACCTGGTGAACTCGGTCTCTGCCACAGACCTGGTGAACTTGGTCACCGTTTAGGGAGAAGACGTCCTTCCGGAGAGTTACCGGTACCCTTCCTTCACTGTGACCTCTGCACCAGTCCCTCGGAACGGTTGCTCCCCTGGCCTCCTCTTCCAAGATACGGGTCCCCTCACAAGGCGGCACCCTGAGACTCCTCAATCCCCGATGGGCTCCAGCCGAAGGTGCTGGGCCCAGGCCTCCGCCGCAGCCCCAGGACTAAAGGTGCCTGGGACCGATCCACCGACCACGAACTGCAGACCCGCCCCTGGGCCAAGGGTGTCCAGGGCGGACAGGAACAAGAACCCCGAACAGGCAGCGTCTGCCCCTTTTTATATCCTCTCCCAGCATTCCCAGCAGGTAGACCACACCCACTGTATGGCTGCCGAGAGGGGACACACAAGGCACAGCACTGTATCAGCGGTTCAACCCTGGCCTACTATGGCAGCGCCACCTGCAGACCACAGGGAACTGTACACCAATACTCCACCTGTGGACCAAAATGGTTTCAAGAACTCTAACAATTAGGGTGTTTGGGTATAACTACCACCCAAACACTTCCCCTAAATTTAGCACCCCGCTACTACGCTCAAAAAAGTACACAAACCTTTTTTTTTTTGTATATACAGGTGTATTCGGCCCCATAGACTTCAATGGGAGTGCCTGTAAACACACAATAGATGTGTTTTTGCGTGTGTTTACACTTGAAGAGTCCCCCCCCCCCCAAAAAAAAACCCTCTAGCAATACACACCAAACTTAGCATGTGCAGAGTGCCCCCAAGGCTCTGTACTATCAGGAGATGGATTGGGGACTGTGCAAGAAGGGGAGGATCGGAGAGGAAAAGATCAAACAAACTTCTTATGCAATGCGCAGGAATAACTTCTTAGGTTCCACTGCAAGTATAACAAACATGTTTTACTGCATATACAGATTGATTTTACTGTTGTGGGTTTAGTAACACTTTAAACGCAACTATCTGCAGAGATGGCCCAACATATACAGTTCGGCTAAGATCAAGTGTAGTATCTGTTCTTATCAGTGTCCAGTAGGGGTGCTATGCTGTTATTCTGGCTTAACCGGGAGCTGGAGTGGCTGGCTATGTAGTACCCCTGATAAAGTGATGGGGGCTGTGAAGGCTAGTACTGGCTGGAACAGAAACCGGGGTGCCCACAGTGTAAAAAGGCACATGGTCATGGTTATCAAAACTTTTTCTGCACTGCGCCTTTTAGGGCTAGGCCTTTTGGCTAAAGTCCAGGCCAATTTTTGTTACCAGGCCTCAGTCCTGGATAGTGCACATTGCACGGCCACTTATTTATTTATTTTCTCCACTGTTTGTCACGCTCTCACTTTCGTTTGTGTCTTTTTCTCACTAAGATGGAGGGTGTGAGTCCTCAAGCTTGCCCTGATGTCTAGGGGGAGGATGTGTGGCCCTCAGATTCCTTCCTCCCCTGCCCCTGGGGGGGGGGGGAGAGGAGAAAAGGGTTTTGATCAAGTACTCGGTGGCCGGCTTTGGCTGGCCACGAGTAGAGGGGTCCGCCAGGCCAACTGGCTAGGCGGACCAAGTTGAACCTCATGTCCCTGTCAGGAGACTTGCGCCCGGGGTCCTACCCCTGTGGGTTTCACAGGCAAACGTTTTTTGTTACCTTAACAGTTTTTCTGTTTTCGTTTTTCAGCACCACCATGGAAAAAAAAAAACATAGAGAGTTCTCTATGTTAAAATAAAGGCCACTGCATAGTAAGCCCACGGTCAGGACTTACTGTGCATTGGCTTTTAGTGCCAGTCTTAGGTTTTCTTCATGCTGCTAAATTTCTGTGATTAAAGAAGGTCTGGGGTTGCATTGCCGGTAGCCTGGAAGGCTCTCCTACCAGAAATCCCTGAAGATTGCTGTAGAATTGCAATACAGATGTCTCTGCCGATCAAGCGAGCATCACTGCAGAAGTTTAAAGCTGAACACTTTCATTTATGTACTCCATAATAGCCTATAAGGATGGAAATCCACTTTGCGTGCACTAAATGCATTTACAAGTCAAAATGTTACCTTGTAAATGTAGTAGTGATATCATCCCTGGGCTACTCATTGTCTATACAGAGAGAAGAACTGTGGAAGAGATCCAAAAAGGTCCTCCTACTACAGGCTGCCTGCTGGTTAAACTCTGCCTGAAAAGGTGAACTTATCCTTTAAAATCGCCTTTCATGTTGTGAGTGCTGCCTGTCTGCTGGCCATCTCATTCCACAACTTCCTGGATTCATAGCTATGGCTAGGACCCTTGTGCGCTAAAATGCATTAGCACTTTTTTATGCTGGTTTGTACACCCCTTTATAGAAGACAATAAAGATTGCTGTTTTCTGTGGAGTTGCTGAGTTGCTGGCTCCAAAAAATCTTCCATATTCCTTCATCTTCTGTCTTGTGCTCTTCATGGCTTGCATTCCTTTTACTTTTTTAACCGTGCTTTTACATTTTCTTGTTGACTGAAGCTCATTGTACAGATATTTATACATGTAGTAATAAACACACATATATGCCTATACGGTGCCTTGAAAAAGTATTCACACCCCTTGAAATTTTTCAAATTTTGTCATGTTACAATCAAAAACGTAAATGTATTTTATTGGGATTTTATGTGATAGACCAACACAAAGTGGCACATAATTGTGAAGTGGAAGGAAAATGATAAATGGTTTTCAAAATGTTTTACAAATAAATATGTGAAAAGTGTGGCGTGCATTTGTATTCAGCCCCCCCGAGTCAATTCTTTTTTAAAACCACCTTTCGCTGCAATTAAAGCTGCAAGTATTTTTGGGGATGTCTCTACCAGCTTTGAACATCGTGAAATGTTTGTCCATTTTTTTTTGCAAAACAGCCCAAGCTCTGTCCGATTGGATGGGGAGCGTCTGTGAACAGCAATTTTCAAGTCTTGCCACAGATTCTCAATTGGATTTAGGTCTGGTCTTTGACTGAACCATTCTAACACATGAATATGCTTTGATCTAAACCAGGTGTCTCCAAACATTCCAAAGAAACGGCCAGTTTACTGTCCTTCTGGCTTTAGGGGGTCGGACTGTGCCCAGCAGGAGTAAACAATGCCTGATCTGGTGTCGTTGGGAGGAATAGTGCCCCATTTTTGTTGCCAGTGAAAGGAATTATGCCCCATCGTAGGTTTCAGTGGAAGGAATATTGTCCCATTGTTGGTGTCAGTGGCAGGAATTATGCACCATTGTTGTTGTCAGTGACAGAAATATTCCCTCAAGGGCCGGATAAAGACAAGCAAACGGCCACATGGTAGGTTTGCAGTTGTGCCATACTCTTTCCATTTTCGGATTATGGATTGAACAGTGCTCTGTGAGATGTTTAAAGATTGGGATATTTATTTATAACCGAACCCTGCTTTAAACTTCTCCACAACTTAATCCTTGACCTGTCTGGGGTGTTTCTTGGCCTTCATCATGCTGTGTGTTCACTAAGGTTCTCTAACAAGCCTCTGAGGGCTTCACAGAACAGTAGAAAGAGCCAGCAACACTGAGATTGTCAAAGTGTAGCTTAATGGTACATCAGAGTGATAATAAAACAATTGCGCTGACGCATTTCGGCAGAAGCCTTAGTTGTAGCTTAGACTAGTGTAGCGGACCCCCCAATAATTGGGGGTCGCTATGCTTAAATTTAGGGGGTAGCCTGAGCCCATAGTTGGACTCAGGATGTTGAATTCTTCAAAAACTGGCTTCTGCTTTGAGGTAATGTTGCCTGGCAGTACAGTTCCCTGTGGCCTGTGGGTGGCACTGTCGCCCCAGGCTCAGGTTGAACCACAGGTAGCGTTGCAACGCCATTGGGTGTTCTCTCTCGGCAGCCGTGCAGTGGCCGTGGTCTACCCGATGTGCATGCTGGGAGAGGATACATAAGGGGCAGACGCCATTATTCGGGAGCAGTTTGCGCCTCCCGGCCCTCCAGGCCAGGGGTGCGTGTGTGTACCAGCCCCAGGCACCTTTAGCCTGAGGCTTCATCGCTGTAAGTAGGCCCAGCACTTTTGGCTGGGGTCTACGCCCAAAGTGGAATCCCAGGGTACCCAAGTGAGGGGTGACCCGCTCTGAAGGAGAGGCAACCAGGGAAGGATCTACCCAAGGGGATCGTTGAGAGAAGTCACTGTTTCGGGAGAGGCCTGGTTACCTATCGGAGGGAAGGATTCCGTAGTCTGCCACAAGCTTAGTAACGTGCCCCATTGGCACCTAAGGACTCAAGTGTTACTAGACTGGCAAGTTCAGGAATTAGAGATTATCTCCTGATCGTATCCCTAGGAAACCACAAGGGAATGTTCTGTGCTCCACACCGGCTGCTAGGACCGCTCTTAGGGGGACTATCTGGGTGAGCAAACCCACTCGGGCCTGAGTGGCGACGAGTGACAGTTGAGTGCTGTGTGCCTGAACCTGCCTCCCTGTTCACTCCTCTTTATCTCCAACTTTTCCTGTCAAGTTCTTAACTAAAGCAAAATAAACCTTTTTATTGGGTTTGATACTGTCTGGACATTGGCCTTCCTTAAGAGAGAGAATAGACTTCTTCCTACACTCTAGGGTGAAGAACCAACGGAAAGAGCTAACTCGCTACAACACCCAAAAATAGATAACACCGCTCACCCTCTTAAACAAGGAGGACACTGGGCATGTGGCATGGTGTGTCCCACCTGCTAGCGGAGGTAAGCAGGAAAGGGATCTGTGTGCTACACTAGCTACTACTAAGACTTCTGCCGAAACGGGTCAGTGCTATTGTTTTATTGTCACTGATGTACCCATAAACTACACTTCAAGGATCTCAGTGTCGCTGGCTCTTTCTACAGTCTATGATGTTGGAGTGTGATGGGACACATCGAGCTCACCTGTGAGTGGACTTGGTGTATGGATTGCCCCTGTAGAGAGTGCTGTTACCTTTCTACCTTCCATATTGGCTTCACAGAACAGCTGTATTTATACTGAGCTTAAATTACACACAGGTGGACTATATTTATTAATTAGGTGACTTCTGAAGGCAATTGGTTCAACTAGATTTTAGTTCAGGGTATCAGAGTAAAGGGGGCTGAATACAAATGCACGCCACTTTGTTTTACATATTATTTGTTAAAAATGTGGAAAACCATTTATCATTTTCCTTCCACTTCACAATTATGTGCCACTTTGTGTTGGTCTATCACATGAAATCCCAATAATATACATTTACATTTTTGGTTGTAACATGACAAAATGTGGAAAATTTCAAGGGGTATGAATACTTTTTTAAGGCCAATATAAACAGGTGTGCGTCTTTCTGCTAGCGTACACACTTTCTGGTATTTATTAGGTTCATTTTTTTTTCTGTAAAGATGGTGCTATGGTGTCTTTTTTACATCATGCTTTAGTAACTTTAGAATGTTTAATGGGGAACATGTAGTAGAGAAAAAGGGGAAAAAGGGAAGGCACTCACATTGCCACATCCATATATTATAGGGAAAAGTAATTATCTACTCTGGAGGAGCAAGACACGGGTCGGACTTTGCAGGCAACACACAAAAATGGAATAGAAAAAAATACTTTAATGTTACATTAATGTTGAACAGGGATTAAAAAAACCATACAATGTATATTACAGTAAGAGGTCATTTGAACATCGATGCGTTTCGCCATGAGGCTTCGTCAGGACGGACAAAATGGGAGGGTTTTTTACACATTTGGGACAAATCTCACTATCTGGAATGAGATACATAAAGATTTAGACAATATATACAATCAAAAAATGATAAAAAAAATTGGTTAAAAAATGCATAATTTGCCCTTCATGCACATCATGATCAAAAAAACTATTTAATGGGGAACATAGAAGAGTGACAGCAGAAAGAAAGACAGATTGGTCCAATGAGCTGCCCCTTTTAAAAAAAAATTGTATGGTCTTTGTAAGCCAGAAAGATTTATTGCTTGTGGTTGAGGGAATCTCAGACTGGGTCCTATGGCAGGCTACCAGTAGTCGGAAGCCATTATATTCACGCTATGATGCTGAAGAATCTGGGCATATCAGTTTCTGTAAATTACAAACCAAATAATATATCTGTAAATCTTGGCAGCAGTTCAGTAATGAATATATACCAATAAGCTTACATGATACCTATTTCTGTAATGCCTTGTACACACAATCGGATTTCCTATGGATTGTAATCCGATTGATTTTTCCATCGGAATTCCATCAGTCTTGCCTACACACCATCAGTCAAAAATCCGACCGTCCCAAACGTCGTGACGTAAAACACTCCGACAAGCCGAGAAAAATTAAGTTCAATGCTTCTGAGCATGCGTCGATTTGATTCTGAGCATGCGTGGGTTTTTTGTCCGATGGAGTTCCACACAGACGATCGTAATGTGCTATCGTTTTTTTTTTCCATCGGTAAAATTTAAAACAGGATCTATTTTTCTTATACCGATAGAAAAAAGACCGATGGGGCCCACACACGATCGGTTTGTCCGATGAAAAAAGTCCATTGGTCTTTTTTCATCAGAAAAAAACGATCGTGTGTACACGGCAAAAGAGAAGCTTGTAGAGCACATGATGAAAATATACAGTATATACAAATGTAATTAGTTCTTCAGTGCATTACCATAGAGTGGAGGCTTGTTACACACTGGAGACTTCAGCCATGTGTCCCCCCTACGTAGGCCCCAGAAAGCCCATGTGTGCCATGTCTCAACTGAAATATCTTCATTTCCTCAAAGCTTCCAGAACATTTGCTTATATATGCATTTGAATGTTACCAGTAGCTCTTTCATTTCTACAACCTACAATTTAGGTTCTGCAGACCTTTAATTCAAGATGCCTATTATCCCAAAATTCAGACTTCTGATAGACCAGAAATAAAGGAACTTGAAGCAATAGGTGCTTATTACTATAATGGTGTTTTAGGAACCTATGAGGAGCCTGGGTGGCTTTTTGTGTGAGCATATCAATATAATGTATTTTTGTATAGCGTACACTGAAATTAAAGCAGTATTAAGACCTGAAAGCAAGAATTTAATATATTGCAGCTAACCAATCATTAGATGTGGTGGCTGCATTAGGCAGTATTAAACCCAAAAGCAAACATTTATTATATTGCAGCTTACCAATTCTTAGATGTGATGGCTACATTAGTTTCCGCTATTAAAGTGCTACTAAACCCACAACAGTAAAATCAGTCTGTATTATGCAGTAAAGCATGCTTGTTATACTCACTGTGTAACCTAAGGGGTTAATACTGTGCATTGTGTAAAAAGACTGTTTGATCCTGTCTTCTCTGATCTTCTCCTTCTTCCACAGTTCCCAAACATCTCCAGATAGAACAAAACCTTTGGTGTCACTCTGCACATTCTCAGTTTAGTGTGTATTGCTAGAGAGTTTTGTTTTTTCTTTGGGAGGTTGCATGTTATCAGCACAGGGCCAATCAGCACTGTTCAGACAGAGGGTCAGGGGTCCTGCAGCCTCAAAGGACAGCAGAAAACAAAGAAGAAGCACACCGCTCCAGGCAGAATCAGGTGTAAGGTAGATCACAGG
The DNA here is from genome assembly GCA_029206835.1 of Rana muscosa. Classification (NCBI taxonomy): domain Eukaryota; kingdom Metazoa; phylum Chordata; class Amphibia; order Anura; family Ranidae; genus Rana; species Rana muscosa. The sequence continues at coordinate 1,112,535,797 of CM055116.1, read as the reverse complement.
TGCAGACCTCGGCTTGTGAACAAGCAAGCTATCGCTTGTGAAACACGTCTACCATTGCCTGTATCTGTCTGATCCTTTTGACAATAAAGATGACATCAAGATAAGTTGGAATTCCAGTGCGCGACCAATTTCTTGTTTTATTAGCCTCAAAGGACAGTCAGAGTAGAATGAAAACTCCTCTTTCAAGCTTTAACCAAGCACTGATAGAAGTCACAAGCCTGCTATATAGTGCTAATGAGAAAAAGTAACTAAGCAGTTTATATTTACTAAAATAAATGCATTTCCATCTTCTATGTACTGTGGGAGACCAGCTATAGTGAATGCAGGGTCCTGGGTTAAGTAATACTTTAAGCTTTTGTACTTTTGTTTACATCTGGTGATCCAGCCAACAGGTCTGCTGTTTTTCAAAAACACAAGCTCTCCACCTGAATGTATCAATGTACATGGATGAGACAAACTAATTAACACTGGCAAGGTAATTAAAATGATAAGCTTTTTTATTTTTTGAGTTGGCCCACCCTTTGAAGCTATAACAACTTTATCTCTTCTGGGAAGGCTGTCCGCAAGGTTTAGGAGTGTGTCTATGGGAATGTTTGACCATTCTTCCAGAAGCGCATTTGTGAGGTCAGGCACTGATATTGGACGAGAAGGCCTGGCTTGCAGTCTCCGCTCTAATTCATCCCAAAGGTGTTCTATCGGGTTGAGGTCAGGACTCTGTGCAGGCCAGTCAAGTTCCTCCACCCCAAACTTGCTCATCCATGTCTTTATTGACCTTGCTTTGTGCACTGGTGCGTAGTCTTGTTGGAACAGGAAGGAGCCACCCCCAAACTGTTCCCACAAAGTTGGGAGCATAAAGTTGTCCAAACTGTCTTGGTATGCCGACGCCTTAAGAGTTCCCTTCACTGGAACTAAGGGGCCAAACCCAACCCCTGAAAAACAACCCCACACCATAATCCCCCCTCCACCAAATGATTTGGACCCGTGCACAAAGCAAGGTCCATAAAGACATGGATGAGTGAGTTTGGGATGGAGGAATTTGATTGACCTGCACAGAGTCCTGACCTCAACCTTATAGAACACCTTTGGGATGAATAGAGCGGAGACTGCGAGCCAGGCAATCTCATCCAATATCAGTGCCTGACCTCATAAATGCCCTTCTGGAAGAATGATCAATCATTCCCATAGACACACTCCTAAACCTTGTGAACAGCCTTCCCAGAAGAGTTGAAGCTGTTATAGCTGGAAAGGGTGGGCCAACCCAATATTGAACCCTACGGACTAAGACTGGGATGCCATTAAAGTTCATGTGCGTGTAAAGGCAGGCGTCCTAATATTTTTGGTAATATATCGCATTTAAATCTGCTCAGGGCCCCAGCAACCTATTGAGAGATGTCCCACATTGGGGTGCTTAGGGGGCATTTTTCAGCACCAACATGTCTATGTAGTCAACGGTTTTGCATAAGTGCCCAGGTACTTGGGGGCTCTGAGTGTTAGCATGTGGCAGCATTTTGCTAAAATCATCATTTTACAACCCGGTGGTGTGTAGTCTTGTTTGTCAACTCTAGTTTCAAGACTCGAGACAGGCATGCTTTCCCACCACACCGGGCAAAATATTTGAAAAACAATGTTGAATGTTAATATTAAATGTACTGCATAGCTCAAGAGCTCATAATCCTTTCAGCCTGATTTACTCAAATGTATCCTTTTTGATCTTGAGATCACTTCGCTCTTTTACAGCTGTACTTGTAAAACGAGAGGCTAACATTTAAACGGCAATAAAATAATCTATTAACAGTCATAAAAGAGTCTGTAATATCTTTCTGTGTTACCTTGATTACAATCTTGGAAGAGATACTTCTCGGAGAAGCTCATTTTGGTGCTTGAACGTCTGCTGCTTTTGTGTATGTTACACACAAATAGATCTCTGCACAGCCATAACATCCAGCAACTGGCAGCAAATCAGAAGGAAACTGGGAGAAAGTATTGCAGTTGCCTTACTTGTATTTACAGGGTTCCTGGAATGAACTCCTAAATCACCCATTTTATGGTCTACGTTTGGATGAGATACAAGTTCTTGATGCAGAGAAGGAAGGACTGACAGTGACAAACAAGTCTTAGGCCTCGTACACACGACCGAGTTTCTCGGCAAGAACCAGCAAGAAACTTGCTGGCAGAGATGTCTTGCCGAGAAATTTGTTCGTGTGTATGGTTTCTCGTCAAGAAAACCGACAAGTAATCTCGACGAGAAAATAGAGAACCTGCTCTCTATTTTCTCGTCGAGATTCTCGTCAGCCTGTTTCTCGACGAGAAAAATGAGTGTGTGTACACTTACCTGTCCTCCCGGAAGCCCGCGCATGTTCGAAATGAATTTGACGCATGCGCGGTAGCTTCCTAGGCATAGGTAGGGTATACCAAGATGGCGGCGACGGCACCGAATGTGACGAGTGCATGCTCGTCGTAGTCGATGACGTCACCGCGTACGCTCCATTCAAAGAACCGCGGGTTCTTTGAATCGAGCGTCTGTACACTCGGCCGGGACAAGTTTCTTGTCCAAGAATCTCGTCGAAAAAAACGACATGTTTTTTTCAACGAGAATCTCGGCCGTGTGTACGAGGCTTGAGTTATGCTTGGAAAACTACGACATTTCCTTAATGGTGTTTTACAGGATGCATTGAGCTAGGCTATGGGTTAAAGCTGAGCTCAAGGATAAGCCAATATTGTCTAAATGCAGAGTCTTTGTGTGCTTGTGTATTTGTATTTGTGTATTTCTACCAGATCTGAGCAGTAATCCAGTGTAGAACCTGCCTCTGTAAAAGAGATTCCTGTAATAAAGACCGGTCACTGCTGCTCTCTCTCCTTGTGCAGGGTGACTGGTCTTGTCTCCGCCCCTTCCTGTAGATTTCTGCAGGCAGTCTGTAGTGGGTGGGGTCTGCTGGGGCCCCTCCCACATCTCTGCTCTCTGCACAGGTTATGTACAACACAGTGATGATGGCACTGCTATTTTTACAAGCTAATATCAGAGTTTTCAATTTATTTGGTGCACAGAATGGATTTATATTATTTGTGGCTATTAAAGTTGTGTTCCGCCTAGGGAATCTTTTTCTTTTAAAGTCAGCAGCTACAAATACTGTAGCTGCTGACTTTTAATATATGGAAACTTACCTGTCCAGGAGTCCAGCGATGTCGGCACCCCAGCCGGTTTTCGGATCGGGTGCTGCCGCCGCCATCTCCACAAAGGGAAACTGGCTGTGAAGCCTTTCGACTTCACAGCGGGTTCCCTACTGCACATGTGCGAAGAGCGGTGTGCCTTCTAACTTGTACGGTGGTGGAGGAAGTGGGCCAAACTTCCGAGGAACGGCGCTGGAACTGGGGAAGAATACCTGTCAAAAACACACTACTTCACCCTGAATGTGAAAAATGACAATGTCTTTTTAAAGTAGTATTAGCCACTTAAGGACCCCCTCCAGTAGATATACGTCGGCAGAATGGCACGTACAGGCACATCAACGTACCTGTACGTCACCTTTAACTGCCCGACGTGGGGGCGGCATGCTCGCGACCCCGCTACCTTCCCCGTAAGTCGGACCACGGGTCCCGCGGACTAGATCGCCGCGGCGATCCCCGCGATTGTCTCACGGAGGGATGGAGCGGGGAGATGTTAGTGTAAACATAACATCTCCTCGCTCGCCTACTGACGCTGTCACTGATTTCCGCTCTGTGTAATCAGAGCGGAGATCGGTGACGTGTCACTCGTAGCCAAGCCCCCTAACAGTAGTAATCACTCCCTTAGGCACACATAACCCCTTCAGCGCCCCTAGCGGTTAACCCCTTCACTGCCAGTGTCATTTTCACAGTAACCAGTGCATTTTTATAGCACCGATCGCTGTAAAAATGACAATGGACCCAAAAATGTGTCAAAAGTGTCCGATGTGTCCGCCGTAATGTCGCAGTCACGAAAAAAATCACTGATCGCCGCCATTACTAGTAAAAAAAATAATTCATAAAAATGCCATAAAACTATCCCCTATTTTGTAAACGCTATAACTTTTGCGCAAACCAATCAATAAATGGCGATTGCGATTTTTTTTTTTACCAAAAATATGTAGAAACATACGTATCGGCCTAAACTGAGGAAACATTTTTTTTTTTTATATATTTTGGGGGGATATTTATTATAGCAAAATGTAAAAAATATTGAATTTTTTTCAAAATTGTCGCTTTATTTTTGTTTATAGCGCAAAAAATAAAAACCGCAGAGGTGATCAAATACCACCAAAAGAAAGCTCTATTTGTGGGGAAAAAAGAACGTCAATTTTGTTTGGGACCAACGTCGCACGACCGCGCAATTGTCAGTTAAAGCGACGCAGTGCCGAATCGCAAAAAGGGGCCTGGTCATTAACTAGCCAAAATGGTCCGGGGCTTAAGTGGTTAAAACCTCAGTGTTTTTTAGCTTAAAGTGGAATTTTACTAGTCACAAAATTAAGTCCTACTAGATCACTTCTGAGGTCTGCTCTATGTGTTAGTGGACACACAGAGCGTGGTTCAGCATAGAGCCCTCACAAGTGCCCCCTTGCTGCTGGGGCGCTCGGCAGAAGTAGGAGCCAGGAGCACCAGTGGGGGACCCAAAAAGAGAAGGTTTGGGGTTGCTCTGTGCAAAATCATTGCATGATGCAGGTACGTTTAACATGTTTGCTACTTTAATTTTTTTTATTTACAATCACTTTAACAGTAGACAGTACAGCCTACAGAAAGTCTGTTAGCTTGGATAAGGGATGGGGAGGAGGAGGGTGAAGCAGAGTGGTGCCTCGCCATCCTGGGCTGCAAAGCAACATATCCAACAACTGTTTTCATTTTAAGGCCCGTACACACGTTACGAAAATTAATGGGAAAAGAGCTGTCTGACGATTTTTGGATCGTTAGTACGGTTCTTTTGACAGCTGATTTCACTTTTTCGTCAGACAAAAGCTGGATGTGCAGAATATAACATTTTTGTCGGATGTGAACTCAACGTCCGATTATCATTTCATAAGTATGCTTTTCGTCCGAAAAAATCGTAAGAGCAAGACTACGCATGCTCAGAAACGAAAGAATACATACAAAACTATTCAACACATTACGTCACTTCTGACGTTGTATTCTGTCGTACGAAAATTTTCGTATTGTTAATAACCTCTTCACTTTTGACATGAGACTAGCATGCCACAAAAATTGGACGTTCAAAAATCTAAGTGTGTTGTGAGGGGGTTAGCTCGGCAGCGGGTGTGTGTGACCCCCGGGATGGGCTCCCCACACAAAACAGGCCCAGCAAACGGAGGTTGTGGTTTTCAAAATCAAAAAAGGTGCGGTTTATTTTCTATTTACAGTGACAAAACACAGCAAAGCAAAAGAAACATAACCAAAATAAATCCTGGTCAAGTTGACCTCTGACTAAACATACAGGTTTCCTAACTAACAACTGGGATCAGCCTAGTGCTGTCCTAGTCCCTAAGTCCCTGGTTTTAAATGTCCAAGCAAATAGCCACACAGGCTTTGTCTCACCGCACAGGGATTCACTCTCCCTAGACAGTCCACACAGGTCTGGTTCCAGGCATGAGCTAACACCTAATGAATCTGGGAGTTCTTATAGAGGCCTAAATGAGCTGACAAGCTTCAGCTGGTCTCATCAACTCCCTGTCTGCACGACGCCCAGCCCTCTCCCTAGAGGTATGAGTCATCCATGAGCCCACTAGCCTTATACAACTCTCCACCTAGTTGTATAAGTCGGTGTAAAGCCTGAATCTGGGCGAAATATATCTACCCCCCTGGATGCAACCAGGTGACTTTACCTTCCTGCTGTCACATACCCCCCCCTCTTGTTTTAACCTCGGGGTTGGAACACCAGCAATCAGGCATTCATGTACTCGAGACAAAGCATCCACATTCCCCATTTGAACGCCAGGGCGATGCTTTACTGTGAAGTTGAATTCCTGGAGGGCCAGGAACCACCTATTCACTCTTCTATTTGTTTCCTTGTTTTGAGCCATCCACTTTAACGGAGCGTGATCCGTAACCATGTCAAAGTGCCTACCTAGCAGGTAGTACCGAAGGGAATCTAGAGCCCACTTCACCGCTAAACACTCCTTTTCAACGGTGGCGTAATTTACCTCATGGGACTTCAACTTCCTGCTGAGGTAAATGACTGGGTGCTCTTCCCCGTTCCAGACCTGGGACAATACTGCTCCTAACCCCACATCTGACGCATCACTTTGTACGACAAAGTCTTTAGAGAAGTCGGGTGAGTACAACACTGGCTGGCTACATAAGGCTTGTTTCAAGAATTGGAATGCTGCCTCAGCCTCGGGGGTCCATTTAATCATGACCGACCCTTTCCCCTTCGTCAGGTTGGTTAGGGGCACAGCCTTAGAAGCAAAGTGGGGAATGAATCGCCGATAATACCCAGCGATTCCCAGAAAGGCTCGTACCTGCTTCTTGCTGTTGGGACGTGGCCAACTCTGGATGGCCTCGACTTTGTTGAGTTGGGGTTTTATTACTCCCCTCCCAATGGTGTACCCAAGATATTTGGCCTCCTCCTGCCCAATGGTACACTTCTTGGGGTTAGCCGTAAACCCCGCTTCCCGAACAGAGTCCAGGACTGCTTGCACTTTTGGCAGATGTGAGGCCCAATCTGTGCTATGGACAATTACGTCATCCAGGTAAGCCGCAGCATACTTCCGATGGGGCCTCAGCATCTGGTCCATTTTCCGCTGGAATGTGGCCGGCGCATTCTGTAACCCGAACGGCATTCTTTTATATTGGAACGCCCCGTCTGGGGTTACAAATGCGGTTTTCTCTTTGGCCGACTTGGCCAGGGGGATTTGCCAATACCCTTTTGTGAGGTCAAGAGTCGTCATGTATCGGGCTGTTCCCAGCCGGTCGATCAACTCATCTATACGTGGCATGGGGTAGGTGTCAAATTTTGTAACTTTGTTCAACTGACGAAAATCGTTACAAAATCGCCAGCTCCCATCCGGTTTAGGCACCATCACGATGGGACTAGACCAATCACTTTGGGACTCCTCTATCACCCCTAAGTTCAGCATTTTCTGTACTTCCTCCCGTATTGCCTCCCGTCGAGCCTCTGGGATCCGATAGGGTTTTAACTTCACCCTTTCACCGGGCGGGGTAATGATGTCATGCTCTACCCCAGATGTTTGTCCCGGCAGCTCAGAGAATACCTCCTTGTTGCGAAGCACAAACTCCTTAACCTCCTGTTGTTGGGGTTGTGACAAGGTGGCTGCTATTCCAACCTCAGGAATCACGCAACCAGTTTGAGCTGGTGACCAAGTGTCTGCGACTAGGGACTCTCTATCCCTCCAGGCTTTCAACAGATTAACGTGATAGATCTGTTCGGGCTTTCGCCTTCCTGGTTGTCTGACCTTGTAATTCACTTCGCTCACTTTTTCCATTATCTCGTAGGGGCCTTGCCATTTGGCAAGGAATTTACTTTCAACCGTAGGGACAAGTACCAATATCCTATCCCCCGGGGAAAAGGTACGGGTCTTGGCTCCACGGTTGTACACTCTCTGCTGTGCCAACTGCGCTTGGGCCAAATGTTCCTTCACGATGGGCATTACCTGTGCAATTCGATCTTGCATCAGGGCGACATGCTCAATCACACTCCTGTGGGGAGAACTCTCACTTTCCCAAGTTTCCTTGGCAATATCCAACAGCCCTCTTGGGTGTCTCCCATACAGTAACTCAAAGGGGGAGAATCCCGTAGAGGATTGGGGCACCTCCCTAATAGCAAACATCAAATAAGGAAGTAAACAGTCCCAATCCTTTCCATCTCTATCCACCACTTTCTTCAACATTTGTTTTAGGGTTTTGTTGAATCTTTCAACCAGCCCATCGGTTTGGGGGTGATACACAGACGTACGCAATTGCGTCACTTTGAACAATTTACACAGCTCTTTCATAACCCGGGACATAAAGGGTGTACCTTGGTCCGTAAGCAGTTCTTTACAAATACCCACCCGGCTAAAAACAAGAGATAGCTCTTTGGCTATGGTTTTGGCCAAGGTATTTCGGAGAGGGATCGCTTCTGGATAACGGGTGGCATAGTCCATTATAACTAATATGTACTGGTGCCCCCTAGCGGACTTGATTATAGGACCTACCAAATCCATGGCGATCCTCTCAAACGGGACCTCAATGATGGGTAGAGGGACCAGCGGGCTACGGAAATGTGGCATCGGGGCCAACCTCTGACACACAGGGCAGGAGGAACAATAATTTTCTACGTCCTTCATCACCCCCGGCCAATAGAATCTCTGTAATACCCTCTCTCGGGTTTTCTCTGTCCCCAGATGACCTCCAAGAATGTGCCCATGGGCCAACTCCAACACCAACTTCCTGTAAGGTTTGGGCACCACAAGCTGCTCAACGGTTTCTTCTGCCCTTTTTGCCACCCGATACAGTAGGTCCTTCTCTACGCTGAAGTATGGGTAAGTGCAGGTATTATCTGGGTTCACTAACTCGCCATCTATTTTCACTACGTTTTCCCGTGCCTTTATTAGGGCGGGGTCTTTCAACTGTTCTGTGGCAAAGTTTTCCCTGTGAACCTCAAGATCAGAAAACTCCACAGACGGTAGGTTTTCGTCTGAGGAGGTGGGCTCCTCTCCAGTTTCTTGAGTCTCCCCTGCCAATACTGATAAGGGAAATTCCGGAGAGTCCTCACCACTCTCAGGGGAGTTCTGGCTATCACATTCCTGGTACATAGGGGCACCAGTGAGGGGCTCAGGATCATCCCACAGTTCCCAGAACTTCGGAAAATCCCTTCCCACAATGGCGTCATGCGGTAACTGAGATACTAAGCCCACTGGATGAGAGAGGGTACCTTTGGGGGTCTCGAAACACACTGTAGTCACTGGATACTCTTGGGTGTCCCCATGCACACAAATAACAGCTACCTTGCTATTCCCAGAGACCTCTGTTTTAACTAACTCAGCCTTTATCAGGGTCACAAGGCTACCTGAATCCAGCAATACCACAACATTTCTACCATTAACACACATTTTGCATAAATGTTTCTCAGTTCCTCGAATGGCAGTGCATGCGACTGTCGCACACAGCGACTGACGTCTGCCCGTCAGAAAGTCACACTGCATGGGTTCCTCCACAACCGGGCAATTGGCTGCAATATGTCCCGCTTGCCGGCAGCGGTAGCAAACGATCCTTCTTGCCGCCTCTTGAGCCGCTGATTTCCCAGGCTGTTCTCGCCAAACTTGGGGTAGAGCTCCCACCCTCTCACTCTCTCCACCCTCACCCCTTGGAATCCTCTTATCCGCCCCTGGGGATGGTCTGGTCTTAGGGTGGAAAGTCCGAGTGTCTCTGGAAGAGGCCGTCAGGTTCTCTGTAGCCAAGTATTTCTCCACACGATCCACAAGACCATCGGCCGTCTCTGGGTCTCCATGGCTTACCCACTTTTGGATGGCAGTAGGAAGAGCTCTCAAAAACCGATCCATTACAACACGTTCCACAATCTTTGGTGCGGACAAAGTCTCTGGCTGTAGCCACTTTCTGCTCAGGTGAATGAGATCATACATTTGAGACCTGGGGGTTTTTCCAAGCTGGAAAGTCCAGTTATGCACACGCTGAGCCCGGACAGCCTGGGTGACACCCAGCCTTGCCAATATTTCAGCTTTTAGCATCACATAGTCTTTTGCTTGGTTAGGCTCTAGGTCATAGTAAGCTTTCTGCGATTCACCAGTTAACAGAGGAGCCACCAGTCCAGCCCACTGCTCCTCAGGCCACTTTTCTCTTTCAGCGGTCCTTTCAAATGTGGTCAAAAATACCTCTGGATCATCCTCTCCAGTCATTTTTGTCAATAAACGACTCACCCCAAAGGACGCGGTATTAGTGGGACGGCTTTCCTCACTGGTCTGCGGACGTTGCTGCATTACTGCTTCCATCTGTTGTTGTAGTCTCTGCTCTTGCTTCTGCAACAGGTCTATGAAGCGGGCCTCAGATTGCTGCTGGGCTCGTTGCTGAGCCTCCAGACTCTGTTGCAAAGTTGCGTTTGTCTGCTGCTGGGCTGCAAGGCTCCTTTGCAAACCTGCATTTGTCTGCTGTTGATTGGCATTTGCTAGAGCCAGCTGCTTCAGTATCTCCTCCATGCTGGCTTAAAAAAAACTGCCACTGGTTCTCCACCAACTGTGAGGGGGTTAGCTCGGCAGCGGGTGTGTGTGACCCCCGGGATGGGCTCCCCACACAAAACAGGCCCAGCAAACGGAGGTTGTGGTTTTCAAAATCAAAAAAGGTGCGGTTTATTTTCTATTTACAGTGACAAAACACAGCAAAGCAAAAGAAACATAACCAAAATAAATCCTGGTCAAGTTGACCTCTGACTAAACATACAGGTTTCCTAACTAACAACTGGGATCAGCCTAGTGCTGTCCTAGTCCCTAAGTCCCTGGTTTTAAATGTCCAAGCAAATAGCCACACAGGCTTTGTCTCACCGCACAGGGGTTCACTCTCCCTAGACAGTCCACACAGGTCTGGTTCCAGGCATGAGCTAACACCTAATGAATCTGGGAGTTCTTATAGAGGCCTAAATGAGCTGACAAGCTTCAGCTGGTCTCATCAACTCCCTGTCTGCACGACGCCCAGCCCTCTCCCTAGAGGTATGAGTCATCCATGAGCCCACTAGCCTTATACAACTCTCCACCTAGTTGTATAAGTCGGCGTAAAGCCTGAATCTGGGCGAAATATATCTACCCCCCTGGATGCAACCAGGTGACTTTACCTTCCTGCTGTCACAGTGTGTACGAGTCTCTGGTAAAGACACCAACAGTTACAATCCAATAAATATACTTAATTTATATAAATGGAGCGGCGCTAAATCTAACAACACCCAAAATGAACAGTAAAATAAAGTGAAAACACTTTAACATATAAATTAGAGGAAATTTTTTATAAAAACATTTAATGAAAAAATACAATAGCAACAATAGATAAGTATTGTAGAAGTCCAGTGCAAAAGTGTAGGTAAACACGATAAATACAGTTCTTTTGATGAGATGGTTAGTAATTCATAAAGAAATCCTAGTGTAAGCAATCAAAATCCAGTGTTTAATCCGGAAAGAAAGGCAAACTCCACCACCATGTGCAATGGCCGCTCAGTCCAAAGATAATGCGCATCAAACTGCTGGAGCGATCTCCATAAGATATATTTCACTGCATGCCCTCGCACATGTAATATGAAAAATAATTCCTCATGGTGTAGTATTAACAATGCGTTTATTAAAAACAATAAGTGGACTTACAGTTAATATTACTGCTATGCGAATAGCAGTCAGGCCCATGTGGTTACACACCAGCTGATTGCTGTAAAATCCGAGCTTCTAGTTTCGGCCGTAACCGGAAGTGACGTCACCTGGATCCACCCCACGTGTTGCGTCACTATCACGTGACTTTCTCAAGGGTTAAAGTGTTTTCACTTTATTTCACTGTTCATTTGGAGTGTGGTTAGAATTAGCGCCGCTCCATTTATATAAATTAAAAACGTTCGATGGTGTGGTGACACTATAGGATTGGCAGTTTATGCAGTTTATTTGATTTAGTACACCTTTTCATCATTATTCGCCCTAATGCCGTGTACACACAACCGTTTTTAATGACGAGAAAAATTACATTTTTTTAAATGGTCATTAAAAATGATCGTGTGTGGGCTTCAGAGCATTTTTCACGACGTGAAAAACGGCCATGAAAAAATTGGAACATGCTCTAATTTTTCACGTAATTTTTTTTTCACAAAAAATGCGCATGCTCAGAATCAAGTATGAGACGGGAGCGCTCATTCTGGTAAAACAAGCGTTCGTAATGGAGATAGCACATTCGTCCCGCTGTAACGGACTGAAAAGCACAAGGCTGAAAAGCGCGAATCGTCGCTCAACAAACTTTACTAACATGAAGGGTGGCGCCATCCGAATGGAACTTCCCCTTTATAGTGCCGTCGTACGTGTTGTACGTCACCACGCTTTGCTCGAGCATTTTTTTTTTCACGATAGTGTGTAGGCAAGGCAGGCTTGAGAAGAATCACGTCGAGAAAAACAACGTTTTTTTCAATGACATTAAAAACGGTCATGTGTACACGGCATAATAGTCTATACACTGAGTAGCATACGTTTTCTTTATCTTTAATCCAATTTAAAAAAAATTACAGGTTCTTGAATGTTCTGCATTTCACTCTGATAGCACATATAATGTTTTCTGTCCACGATTAAAGTCAATGTGAATATCTCTGTAGTCACTTCACATTATAAGGACTCCCCAACAGACACAACCAAGCAATGTCAGTTCTGTGTAAATATTAGTGACAGTAAATATTTGACAATAAATATTTAAAAAAACAAACTGTCTGCATGTTTTTTAATCTTTGTTTAGAGATGATTATTACATTCCATTAAGGCACAGTTCTAACAAAACTTTCCATCATATCATCCACATCAAGCCCTTTAACACCATCTGTCAATAAACAACTTGGCCAAACAAGGGTTTTGTGGTAAGTCATAAATTAGCTAAATGCATACAGCCATAATCCAATTTGTATCTCCAGATTGTACTTTTTAGTGAAGATTATATATTAAATCAGTGGAATGTAATTTATTATTTAATCCAAAGTATTTCTAAACCTGAGAAACAATTGAATGCATTGTAGCTTATCAGTCCTTCGATGTGGTGGCTGCATAACATTTTTTTCATTGTTTTCTTTGTTTTTCAGCTGGTGATCCTGCCAGTAACACACCATGTCCATGCTTATTATTATTATTATTATTATTATTATTATACAGGATTTATATAGCGCCAACAGTTTGCGCAGCGTTTTACAACAGTAGGGCAGACAGTACAATTACAATACCATTCAATACAGGAAGAATCAGAGGGCCCTGCTCATTAGAGCTTACAATCTAGGAGGGATGGTCAAGTGATACGAAAGGGTAATAACTGCGGGGGATGAGCTGATGAAGAAAATAAAAGAACAGTTGTTAGGTGGAGGCAGGGAAGGCAACGAAGAGAAAAGTTTTCGGGGATCGCCTAAAAGTAGATAGATTTGGAGATAGTCTGACAGATTGGTGTAGGGTATTCCAGAGGATGGGAGAGGCCCGGGAGAAGTCCTGGTGGCGAATATGGGAGGAGGTGACGAGGGCGATAGAAAGCAGGAGGTCTTGAGAGGAATGAAGAGCACGATTAGAAAAGGGGGAAAATAGAAACTGATGCAACCGCTCAACCACCTCCATCCCTGTAGAAACCGAGAAAAGAGAGAGAAATCGCCCTGAGACTTTGTGTGAGGTGGAGGAGATAGGCACATGTAGACAAGGAAATTGTAATGTAATCCATTTATTCATAACAACATAGCTGCAAACCAAGTTGGAGACAGCAATGAATATGTGTCGCCCGGCATAGTAGCCTAAGTATACAGCATGGGTACAGAAAATGGATAAAAACAATAGCAAAACATCCATAAAAAACACAATGGTGAAAATTGGTATACAGGTGGACCAGTAAAATTGCACACAATATAAAACTAGCTCATATGAAGTACATAAGATGTTGGCATATAATATGAGTAAACTGCGGTGGCACGAATACTCAACAGTTCAGATAGATAGGGCATCAGGTAAGCCCTACGCGTTTCGCACACAGCCCGTAGCGGCGACGTCAAAGACGCCGCATTTTCGGGTGTGAAGAACATGGTGCCGTTGCGCAGGTGGCCCCCCCCCCATCCCTAGAGATAGGCAGGGACAGCAGGAGGTCAAGAAGACCTCCCTTTTGCGTCTTAGGGTTAGGTGAGTACCAGGTCTTCCTCGGTTTCACCCCCTCACCATCCCCCACATACCCCCCAATACAATGTGGTCACATATTTATTTTTTCTATCTCGCAACTGATATAATGATTGTGCATCTGCCCCTGAGGAAGCGAGTAGAGCTTGCGAAACGCGTAGGGCTTACCTGATGCCCCATCTATCTGAACTGTTGAGTATTCCAGCCACCGCAGTTTACTCATATTATATGCCAAAATCTTATGTACTTCATATGAGCTTATTATATATTGTGTGCAATTTTACTGGTCCACCTGTATACCAATTTTCACCATTGTGTTTTTTATGGATGTTTTGCTATTGTTTTTATCCATTTTCTGTACCCATGCTGTATACTTTGGCTACTATGCCGGGCGACACACATTCATTGCTGTCTCCAACTTAGTTTGCAGGTATGTTGTTAATAAATGGATTACATTACAATTTCCTTGTCTACATGTGCCTATCTCCTCTACCTCACACAAAGTCCCAGTGCGATTTCTCTCTCTTTTCTTGAAGAGCACGATTAGGTTGGTATTTTGAGACTAGGCTAGTGATGTAGTTGGGGGCAGTCCATAAGTAAGTATGATTTCTAAAAAAAAAAAAAATTCCCAAACTTCTCTAAGCTGTATGGCACCTTATTCTGCATTTAAATGTTTTGAATGTGTAATTTACTTTTTTAATTTTACATTTAGCTTTGTCTGATTTATGTGAACTTGAAAAGAAAGGATTTTTAAGTCAGTTTTGGCTTAAACACCTGATTTTTTTTATCATGCAGTAATAGGCTTGAAATAACTGGTGGCAGTAGCAACCTTAACAGATCCAAAAGTCATAAGAAAATTATTTTTTAAGTCATTAATTGATTATAATCATGTATTTAATATTATGCGCCAACACTAGCTCTAAGCCTGTTATATATTTTTCTTATTCGTATTGCTCACCTGGGGCTGAGCTACTACCTTTGCATTATATTTTGTAGATACAGTCTATTTGAGTAGTGAATGTTTAATATCAGGTTGCTGGTGGTTATATGTATGTAAATGCTTTTACCACACCATAAGCAGAAACGTTTTTCAAATAGTTTTAGGAAAATGTAAAAAATAAAGCTAAAGCCCTCAGCTTTGTACAAATTGGCCCGTGGCATGACAGTTCAGAGACTCAACAGTCCTTTTTAGGTTTAACTGCTGGCTCCCCTCGCAATCATTGTTATTGTTTTCTTATTAAAATTTTCTTTAATTTACATTAACCACTTTAGCCCCAAGCTATTTGCTGAGAGGCATGGTGAGTATTTTACAGCTCTCATTTGTTTTTGAAAATGAAGAAAGTAAATAATTTTTTTTTTTTTTTTCAATTTTTAAAACTTTGTGACAAAAAGCGAGATCTGCAAAATACTGCAAAATACTCACCATACCTCTCAGCAAATAGCTTGGGGTGTCTACTTTCCAAAATGGGGTCATTTGGGGGGGTTTTGTGCTATTTTGGCATTTTATGGCCTTCGAAACTGTGATAGGTAGTGAGGAGTGAAATCAAAAATTTGTGCCCTTAGAAATCCTGAAGGCGGTGCTTGGTTTTTGGGGTCCCGTACGCGGCTAGGCTTCCAAAAAGTCTCACACATGTGGTATCCCCGTACTCAGGAAAGCAACAGAATGTATTTTGGGGTGTAATTCCACATATGCCCATGGCATGTTTGAGCAATATATCATTTAGTGACAACTTTGTGCAAAAAATAAAAAATAAATTGTCTTTTTTCCGCAACTTGTGTCAACATATAAAATATTCAATGGACTCGACATGCCTCTCAGTATATAGCTTGGGGTGTCTACTTTCCAAAATGGGGTCATTTGGGGGGGGGTTTTGAACTGTTCTGGCATTTTATTCACAACATTAGGAAGCTTACATCCACTCTTCTAACCACTTATAGACAAAACCCTTTCTGACACTTTTTGTTTACATAAAAACATATTTTTTTTGCAAGAAAATTATGTTGAACCCCCAAACATTATATATTTTTTTAAAGCAAAGGCCCTACAGATTAAAATGGTGGGTGTTGCATTTTTTTTCACACAGTATTTGCGCAGCGATTTTTCAAACGCATTTTTTGGGGAAAAATACACTTTTTTAAATTTTAATGCACTAAAACACACTATATTGCCCAAATGTTTGATGAAATAAAAAAGCTGATCTTAGGCCGAGTCCATAGATACCAAACACGACATGCTTTAAAATTTCGCACAAACGCGCATTGGCGACAAACTACATACATTTTTAAAAGCCTTTAAAGGTTACCACGTTAGATGTACAGAGGAGGTCTACTGCTAAAATTACTGTGGTGATATCTCACATGCATGGTGCAATTGCTGTTTACATATGACGCCAGACCGACGCTTGCGTTCGCCATGGCGCAAGAGCAAGGCAGGACAGGGGTGCTTTTTTTTTATTATTAATTTTGCTTTTTTATTTTATTTTTAACCTGTTCCTTCCATATATTTTTTTTTAATCATTTTTATTGTTATCTCAGGGAATGTAAATATCCCCTATGATAGCAATAGGTAGTGACAGGTACTCTTTTTTTGAAAAAACTGGGGTCTATTAGACCCTAGATCTTTCCCCTGCCCTCAAAGCATCTGACCACACCAAGATCGGTGTGATAAAATGCTTTCCCAATTTCCCAATGACGCTTTTTATATCCGGGGGGGGGGGACATTCCCTCCCACTGCTTGTAAAAGCAGTCCAGAGGCTAATTAGCCACTAGGATTGCTTTTACATGAAAGCCGGCCGCTGAAAAAGAATGATACCAAGATGATACCTAAACCCGCAGGCATCAATCTGGTATAACCATTCAAAGTTCAGCAACATGCTGGTCCTTGTTGGACATGTATTGTAATCTTTTTTTTCATGCAGCCTGTTGGCTGAACGAAAAAAGAGATTGATCGGTGGGTATGCCCACCATTAGAATACCGCCCTTCATCCACCCACTTCTTTTTTTTTTTATTGGAAACCAACTTTATTGAAAAAGTATGCATGGTACATAAATCAACATAAGCCAGTATGGCCAATATAATAGTACATACATGAACACAGTGGAGCATCTGTGTGACATAAAGATAATAACAGCAGTGAAAGTAGAGCCGGTACACAACAAAAATAAAAAATCGACATGTCAAGTACACGTTTCACCATCCGCCATCCATCTGTCCCAGACCTTCTCATACTTTAGCGGACACCCTCTATGTACATAAATCAGTTTTTTATATGGGAGAGCATCGTTAAACGCCTTTTTCCAGCACTGAATTGTAGGGGGCAGGGCCTGCATCCAATTACGGGCCACTACTTTTCTTGCCAAGAATAGCGTCTCATGTAAAAAGGTACGGAGGGGTTTGTCGGCATCCAAGTCTGGCAACAGGCCAAGTAGGCACATCTTTGGGTCAAGGGTAGCAGGGGAGCCCATCTGATCGTGTAGGAAGCGTATCACCTGTGTCCAGTATGCCTGAATGGTAGGGCAGAACCATATGAGGTGGTAGAAGGAGCCCGGGGTATGGTCACAGAGGCGGCATCCTGGATTGTACGTGGGCCTGAAACGTGCTACTCTCTGAGGGGTCAGATATGTTCTATGTATGATGTACAGCTGTGTGAGGCGGTCCGACAGCTTGGGGGAAACCTTTTTCACGTCCTCCAAAATCTCGCCCCAGTCCTCATCCTCTATAAGTCCAACATCCGCCTCCCATCTAGTCTTAGCAGTATAGGCCAATGCTGTGGTGCTAGGGAGACGAATGGCGGAGTACAAAGTGGAGATGAGCTTAGCAGGCACATTACCCGTGACTGTGTCCACTATGGAGGGAACTGCCAGGGACGGGTAAGAGCCAGAAAACTGGGCCTGTATGGCGTGACGGAGTTGCAAATACCTGAAGAAAAGGCAATTGGGGAGGGAAAATTCGTCCTTCAGCATTTGGAATGGTTTAAGGCCTGAAGCGGTCATGATCTGGTGTATGCATAAGATCCCATGGCGTATCCACGCCGCGGGGTCCGGAATGGACAATAATTCTGGCAAGCATGTATTGTACCAGAGAGGGGTATGAGAGTGTACTTTTGGGGTCCCAGTTCTCTGCAGTGCCGTCCGCCATACCCTCCGGTGGTAAGTCAACATGTCTGCTGTGCGTTGGGGGGGTGACTTGTCAATGGGGCTCTTAGGACCGATTGAAGTGGGGTGTGGGCCGAGTCATCTGGGTGCTCACAGAGTAGTGTCTGGTATCTCGTTAGTTCATGTTTATCAAAATAATAGAAGTGGGACAGTTGGGAGGCAAAATAATAATCCTGAAAGTCAGGGAGAGCAGCTCCTCCCAACATCACAGGGTTCTTCAGAATTCTCCAAGATAATTTGTGTCTGCCATGACCCCAAATAAATGAATTCAGGATGGATTCAATTGTCCTGAAAATTTTTTGTGGTATATAGAGGGGAGCATGCCAGACCAAATAGAGTATCTTGGGAAGGAGTATCATCTTAACTAAGCTGACGCGACCCATAACACCCAGGGGTAGTCTGGCCCAAGTCTGCGTCTTGTTCTTGATCAGAGCAAACAGGGGTTCAATGTTCAGTAGTTTATAATCTGAGAGCGATCTGGTGACCTGTACGCCAAGGTATTTAATCTGGGAGACCCTTGGAAGAGCCAGAGGAGGGGACGCGAACGAGGGGGGGAAATGGTCGATCGGAAGGATCTGGGACTTAGACCAATTAATACTCAGACCCGAATGGCCACCCATACGTTCTATGGACTGGAGGGCTGCTATAAGAGAAGGACCGGAGTCCGCCAGATACAAAAGTGTGTCGTCGGCATACATCCCAATCTTTTCTTCCAGGTTCCCCATCCTGAGGCCTCGGATGCAAGTGTCCGCACGGACCATTATGGCCAACGGCTCCACAGCCAATGCGTAAAGCATGGGGGAAAGGGGGCAGCCCTGCCGGGTCCCTCTCTCCAGCGGGAACTGGTCAGAAAGCCAACCATTCACAAATACTCTGGCCCTTGGGGACTGATAGAGGAGTTGGACCCAGCGAATAAAGCTGGGGCCAAATCCAAATCTTGAGAGGCACTCCCACAGGTAGTTCCACTCCACGGAGTCGAAGGCCTTGGCGGCATCCAGCGCCACCACGACCCTCGAGCCAATTTCCTCATGGGACCCCTGAATATTCATAAATAGGCGGCGAATATTCATGGCCGTGTTCTTCCCTGGCATAAAGCCAGTTTGATCAGGGTGTATCAATGACAGAATAACCTGGTTGAGGCGGGAGGCTAGAATCTTAGCTAATATTTTAATGTCTACCTGTAACAGGGAAATGGGCCTATACGACTCCGGGTATTTAGGGTCCTTTCCGGGTTTGGGAATTACGACTATTTGGGCTTCTCCCATAGATGGGGGTAGAACTCCTGAGTCAAATATGGATTTATACAGGTACTTAAGTTCAGGGATTAGGATTTCAGAGTAGGTGGCATAGAATTCAAGAGGTAGGCCATCCAATCCTGGGGCCTTGGATGAGGCCAGACAGGAAATGGCCTCGGAAATGTCCTCCTCAGTAATAGGGGCTTCCAGAATTTCAAGCTGGTCGTCTGTCAGTCTAGGGAATTGAACTCCCGCTAGGTAGTCCCTGGTGTCTTGGGAAGTGTGGGTGACCCTGGAAGTGTAGAGTGCACGGTAGAATCTCCCAAATTCCTCCGCCACCAGTTGCGGATCGGTGATGTCGTTCCCCTGTGGGTCGGTCAAGGACACCACCACAGGGGGACGCATATCCAAGTGGGCGAGATATGCGAGCAGTTTGCCCGATCTCTCTTCATACTCAAACACCCTCTGTCTACAGAAGAAGATACGTTGTTTAGCCTTCTCTATGTGCAATTGGGAGACCTGGCGCGCCTGAATCTTTAGATTGTTGGCCGCGCTGGGCGAGGGGTCCCGGTGGAACGCCTCCTCCAGCACCTGCAGGTGCTCCGCAGCCTGCTGGACAATAAGTGTTGATGACCGTTTAAGCCTGTTAATACGTGTGGAAAGTAGGGAACGAGCGTGAAGTTTAAACATTTCCCACACCACATCATGCGTGGCAGTGTCCCTGTTGGCCGTAAAATAGTATTGCAATTCTGTGGGGATGTCATCCTGGTCCCGCAGGGCAGTCAGCCAGAACGGGTTTAGCCGCCAAGAAGGAGCAGGGGAAGCCTTCAGGAGCTGGATCGTGACCCAGTAGGGGGCGTGATCCGAGAGTACTCTCGGAGCAAAGCCCACATCTCCTAGCTTAGGCAGCAGGGACATTGAGATAAAAACAAAATCAATTCGTGACATTGTGTTATGACTGGCTGAAAAGCATGAGAAGACTTTAGTGTGCGGGTGTTTGTGGCGCCAAGTGTCGACAAGAGCAAAGTCGGTCATTATGCGGTGCAGTCTGGTATGGGTCGGTGGGTTAAGGGGGGGATCCAGTGTGCCCAGACGGTCCAGAGCGGGGATCAGGGTCATATTGAAGTCCCCCATCCACACTGCCGGTACGGAGGGGTATTGTGTCATAAAGGCAAGGCCTTCCTGAATTACAGCTGAGTTGTACGGGGGGGGGATATAGCAGGCAAGTAGCAGGATAGGAGACCCATTAATGGTGGCGTGCATAAACACATATCTGCCCTGCTGATCCGTGCGGAGCAGTATTAGCTCAAAAGGTACCCGTTTGGCAACCAGGACCGATACTCCTCTGGAATATGAGGTGTGAGTGGCATGGTAAGCCCACCCCACCCAAGGTTTTTTAAGGGAGGATTGCAAGTGGCCCGTGACATGGGTCTCGACCAGTGTGATAATGTCAGCTCTCTGAGATTTGAGAAATGTCAGGACCGCTGTGCGTTTGATCTTATTGCGCAAGCCTCTAACATTCCACGTGAGGAACTTCAGGGAACTCATGGTGGGTATATGGTGTGTATAATAGACCGCAGCCAGACCAGAACCAGCAGAGCAGATAAGGACACATCAGACAGTACAGAACACATCAGCAACCAATATTGATAGTGCATGTGTGACAATGACATAGTACCTTTAGCAGAAATAAACAATTGTGAACATAGTGGCAAATAAAAAACAGCCAAAACATTTCCCTTCCCTCCCAGTCCAGTGCCACCCCAACTCGGCATGAACATAGTATCCCAAAACCAGGTATCAACCGGGGACATCCAACGTGAAAAAAGCATTGGAGGCGAGGGACTTAATTTCAAAGGGACATAGATACCTATGATGAACAGAAAACAAAAAAGGAGGAAAAAACAGTCAGGTAAACGGGGGGAGTGAAAAAAGTCCATAGAGAACCTAGGGGGGCGACTTCTTCTCTGAGAAGTGCATGGGGTGTAGGGGCCACAAAAGCACAACACCATTGCAGCCGTGCAGAAGGGAGCCCCGCCTGCCATCAGGGTGGTACGTAAAGTAGGATAGGAAGTTCCAGCAACGGTCGGTAAGCTGCCCTCTACAAGTATCTCCCATGTGTGGGGAGAACGGGGAATTAACAGTTAGGTCACCTGAAGGTGGCGAGCATGCTGTGAGATCCGAGGAGGGGCGGAAAAGGCTTTTAGGTCTGTCTCCCCCGTCCTGGCGGAGGGCACCCACTAGCAACAGAGCAACCGTGAGGCGAATCACCAGGGCACGAACAGGGAGTGCCACCGGCACAGGGGGCAGCAGGGGAGAGAAAAGAAAAGTACTCACAGCTCCCAGACAGCGCGGTATGCTCAATCTCGCCGATTTCTCCGGTCAATCCAAGTGGATGCCGACTCTGGGTCCTCCAAAAAGTGGGTCCGACCGTCGCATTCCACACGAAGCTTTGCAGGGTACAGCATGGCGTATTTGAGGTGTAGAGTGCGGAGGCGCTTCTTAACATCCTGGAACCTGGACCGCTGCCGTTGCACCTCATTGGAGAAGTCCGGGAAGACGGCAACATGTGCGTTGGTATGGGGAATATTCCCCTTCTCTCTGGTTAGGCGGAGGATCTTGTCGCGATCCCTGAAATTAAGGAACTTCGCTATCAGGGTACGCGGTGGAGGACGGCCAGGGATTCGATGAGCTCTCTCCACTGCAAACATTACCGAAAATGCGTCTCTGCCGAAGGTTGAGGTTAGGAGGTTTTCAAGGAAGCTCTCCGGGTCGGTGCCCTCAGCAGACTCAGGAAGACCGATGAAGCGGAGGTTACATCTCCGAAGGCGATTTTCCATGTCATCCTGTTTTGCGCTAATCTGTTGTAACTGGCGGCGCACCTCATCAGTGGTATGTTGTAAAGGGTGCAAGATATCCTCTGCTCTGCTAATACGGGTCTCCGTCTCCGTCACGCGGTCCCTGAGGGTAGAAAGATCCTGCCGGATAAGGGACACATCAATTTTTACCTCCTCGATCTTGGTGGTAAGCGTGCTCTGGCACAGGGCGATGGCATCCAGTAATTTGTTAGTAGCCACCACAGAGTGATCCGCATCCAGGAAAGCAGCAGCGCCGTCTCTGACCTGCCGGTCCCCCTCCTCAAGCCGGCGGTATCTGGCCAGTTTATCGATGGCTTCAGAATTATTTTTAGACGGAGACATGCTGTAGGGCGGCAGGGAAGATCCCTGGGCGCACCAATATGGCCGCTGTTAAGGAGGCCGGGTCCTCCACAACCCCCCCCCACCGCTGCCCAGGGGTGGCCCAACGCAAGCAGCAGGTCACTCTCAAGCAGCTGTATTGGCAACAGGCTGCATGCAGGGGAATCTGAGCTCAGGGGAGTCAGGGAGGCCTGTAATACTTGCCAAGGATGTCTCCGGGTGGAGCAAGATGGCCGCCGTTCCGGGAGTCAGGCCGAGACCGCGGTCCGCTCTCACAGCAGGTGCAGAGTGCAAAGGCATCCCAGCAGCTGCAGCAGGTAATCCGGGGGCCTATGTAGGAGAGGATGGAGCCCAGTGCGCCCAGGGAGGCAAGGAGAAGTGTCCAGGGCCGCCGTCGGGAGGGCCAAGATGGCCGCCGAACCAGGAACTAGGCCGAAGCCGGGGCCTTTCCTGAAGCAGAGGACCGGGAAGTGCCGCGACGGCAGTGGCGGCAAACCAGCGGGCTAACAGGCTTCAGGAACCACAGGGAGAGCAGGACATGTCCTCGGATGTAGGGGATGGCAGGAACCGAGCAAGATACAGACAGGATGGTAGGTTAGGAGTATGGGCAGACGGAGCTCACATCACATGCGACCTATCCCATTGCTATCCAGGCCACGCCCCCCTCATCCACCCACTTCTAATGATGGGCATACATGCACCATTTATATATGCCGAAGCATGGGGGCATCCTCCCGCAAAAGTTATGCCGCACACACATGGTCGGACTTTTCCACGGGCAAGCCTCCGTCGGAATTTCGACCGTATGTACGCGGCATTAGGAGCAAAATCGCTCCTCCACCCCTGCTGCCCCAATGCTTCAGCATATATGTTTGTTTTTTTTTAACTGTGGTGATGAAATCACTTCCTACAGCACTGGAGTCGCAGGGATCAGGCCTGTCTCTGCGAACGCTGCAGTTATGTGTGTTGTGTTTTGTAAGTGACAGTGATCGATCGATACTGCACTTGGGTGGCCTGGGCTGGACGGAGGGGCAAAACGCAGGTGCTAGCAGGTATCTGGGCTGATCCCGCTAACACTGCATTTTTGGGAACCCCTAAACTGCTGGGGACGCTAGTATAGATCTGATCAGATCAGATATTGATCTGTTCAGATACTATACCATTAAGGGAGGTGTATGCTTCACGCGTGGGTGTTAGCGTTACTGGCACTAACCTGACGCTGCCTGGGGTGTGACACAGACCCTCTCTGACGCTAAAACCTAATTGATATCACCCGCCGGGCGATCAGGGGGTTAAACCTTTATTGGGTTTTATATGGCGGGTGCCCTGACACTATAAAAAGCAAACTAACTAACCAGCATCACCCATAACACTTATATGGTGATCACTGGTGAAAGGGTTAACTAGGGGCAATCAGGGGGTTAAACCTTTATTAGGTAATATATGGGGGTACCCGACGCTATAAAAACCTGCAGCGAACCTAAAAAAAAATAACTGGCTACCTATCGGCATCACCGACACTAAGACAGCGATCAGAAAAACGATTGCTTAGTGACACTGGCAAAAGGGGGTGAAAGGGTTACCTGGGGGGGGCGATCAAGGGGTTAAACCTTTATTAGGTAATATATGGGGGTACCCGACGCTATAAAAACCTGCGGCGAACCTAAAAAAAATAACTGGCTACCTATCGGCATCACCGACTCTAAAACAGCGATCAGAAAAGCGATCACTTAGTGACAGCGGTGCTAGGGGCGAAAGGGTTACCTGGGCGGGCGATCAAGGGGGTTAAACCTTTATTAGGTAATATATGGGGGTACCCGACGCTATAAAAACCTGCGGCGAACCTAAAAAAAATAACTGGCTACCTATCGGCATCACCGACACTAAAACAGCGATCAGAAAAACGATCGCTTAGTGACAGCGGTGTTAGGGGGTGAAAGGGTTACCTGGGGGGGCGATCAAGGGGTTAAACCTTTATTAGGTAATATATGGGGGTACCTGACGCTATAAAAACCTGCGGCGAACCTAAAAAAAATAACTGGCTACCGATCGGCATCACCGACACTAAAACAGCGATCAGAAAAACGATTGCTTAGTGACGGCGGTGCTAGGGGGTGAAAGGGTTATCTGGGGGGTGATCAGGGCGTTAAACCTTTATTGGGGGGGTTAGGGGGCTACACTAAACCTAAAACTAACTGCCCTGACACTTTTACAGTCACAAATGTCACTGATTGCAGTGATCAGTAAATAAATGGTCACTGCAATCAGTGACACTGTGACTGGGGGGCTGGGGGGTGATCTGGGGGGTGATCTGGGGGTGTCTGGGGGGGCGATTTATGTTCCTATGTGTCCTGGTGTCAGTGTAGTGTTTGTGCACTAACCTGACATCTTCTCTCATACGGCGCTCGGTATATGTGAGCGCCGCATGAGGGATGACATCACTTCCTCCTGCCTGTGTAAACATCACACAGGCAGAGGAAGCATTTGATTCTCTGGGAGCGATCGCGAGGGGGTGGCCAGATTCGAATGGCGGCCCCCTCATCACGGATCGCTCCCGAAGCGATCCCGGCCGCCCACTGTACCGGAGGGGGGTCCGATTGGACCCCCCACACATACGAAGGCAGTCACGTACAGGTACATGATTGTGCCTGTCCGTGACATTCTGCCGACGTATATTTACAGTGGGCGGTCGTTAAGTGGTTAAGCAATTCCTTATATTTAAAAAAAAAAAAATGTCAGACAGGCCTAAAGTCAGGGGCAGAGGTTCTGCTCGCTGAGATAGTAGGGAGCAAACAGGTTCTGCGGGTCAAAATGGTAGTCTGCCTTTTCCTTCACAGTTTTTTAAGGGTAGGGTGATAGGGGGGTTGTCTTGTTCTCCATGTTTTCCCTTCTCGTTGGGCACCAAGCAAAGGTTACATGAGAGGCCTATCCCGGGGAGTTGAAGTTGGTCACAAGCCCTTGTACATGGGGTAAAACCTTCCTGAAGGTGTGCTCACCAATGCCGAGAAAAGTCAAACATTAAGGCGGCCACCCAATACAGAGATGAGCCACATGTGTGCAGTACCCAATGTACGGAGTTCCTCCTCAAGCTGCTTCGTCTCATGACCTACACACTTGTACTGATGTTTGTGTTGCATTTGGAGGGACAAGCTGAGCCTCTGCCCACTCCACCAGTCAGTGTACCTCTGTTACCTCACTCCCAGTAATAGAATGGGGTCCCAACTAGCACATAGTGCAGACCTCATAGGTACTCTCACTTAACCTTTCTTTTCCTGTACCTAGTAACCATAGATTTCTCTAACGCTAGTCCACGCCCGGAGCAGCAGAGATGGACAGCTAGGGCTACAGAACATCTTCCGGAGAACCTGTCACCTAGCCAGGTACCACAACAATGACTGGTTGCTGTTTCTCTTTGTGGTTGTTCATGGCAACTACCTCTTTCTTCTTCTCTTGTTGTATAAAACTTTGTCATAGTGCTCTATTACATACCCCATTTTGAAGTTGTGGACCCAAGTTCTTTAATAATATGCCAAATTCTCACTTTCAACCCTTGAGTAACTTCAGACCAGGCTCAGAGCAGTTGAATCAACTTATACATGTTGTGCCAAGTTTACAGTATAACAGACAATAACGTCTTTTCGTAACTAAACCCAACTGTGACTGCCCCAGGTTACCTGCACAAGTGAAGTCTCCTTGAGAAGAGTTCATACTTGGTAAAACTTAAACAGAGTAGTCCATGTTCTTGGGTTCCTCCGGCAAATCAGTGTTCCAGAGTGGACCACAGGTCCCAGTAAGTTTCTAATTGCGTGCATTCCCCAAGTGTTCCCTGGCACCTGCTGAGGATCCAGGCCTCTTTCATTTTATAGAGCACAAGAGCGATGCTGAACCCCAGCGAAAAAGTCCACAAACACACCGGGTAAAGGCACCTGGGCAGCTGAGTGCTAGTTAATACACAGTAGGCCACCTACCTACAAGTGTAGCCATATGATATAGCCACAGCATGTATAGAAGTTAGCTGAGCGACCGACAAAGCCTTCCTCTTCTTTTTCCTCCCAGGCTCAGAGCAGCCAGTTGTCTGCAAGTGCTGCCAATGCACCATCTTCTTCCTCCTACTACTCTTCCTGCGAATCCTGCCATAGACCTGCAAACTGGTAATGAGGAGTTGTTGGAATTATTTGATCACAAGCCTTTGTCCCATAAAATATTAAGAATGAAAACGATAGCTCTATTCCCATAGGGAGGGGACAACAGGCAGGGAGCAGAAAGAAGCAACAGACTGCAAAGCAGGCTACAATGATAAGAAGAGGGTGAATGGCGTTGGCATATTTTTTGTGAGTGACTGAGAATAGAGAGGAGAAAAAGTTCTGAAGGAGAGGTAGAACATCAGCGAGGGAGGATTTTATCCACAGGTGCAGGCCAATGCTATCATCAGGGATGGTCCACAGATCTATGCAGTGTGGGCTTTTTTAACATACAGCATCTGCTGCAGACAACACCATTGTGATCTGCATCTTCTGCCTGTAGTGTTTTAGCCACAATAAAAGTACCGGTACTAGTCATTTGGGTACCACATGCATTAAGAAACAAATGACTCTGCATTACAAAGCTGAAGCCTAGTACACACGGTCGAGAATCTCGTCAGGAAAAAAAGCGTAGTTTTTCTCGACGAGATTCTTGTCAAGCTTGATGGGATTCTTGTCAATCTTTCCTTGCATACACACTGTCAATTCCAAATCTCGTCTTTGTAAAGCGCGGTGACGTACAACACGTACGACGGCAGTATAAAGGGGAAGTTCGATTCCAATGGCGCCACCCCTTGGGCTGCTTTTGCTGATCTTGTGTTACTGCGTGTTAGTAAAAGTTTGGGGAGAGACGATTCACGCTTTTCAGTCTTCGTGCTTTCAGTTCGTTACAGCGTGACGAATGTGCTATCTCCATTACAAACGCTAGTTTTACCAGAAGGAGCGCTCCCGTCTCATAGTTGATTCTGAGCATGCGCGATTTTTTAAGACTCGGAAAAGCATACACACGACCGGTTTTCTCGTTGGGAAACAGGCCGACGAGAATCCCAACGAGAAAAACGAGAATCCTGATGAGAAAATAGAGAGCAGGTTCTCTATTTTTCTCGTCGAGATTTCTGGTAGTTTTCTCGACGAAAAACCATACACATGAACGGTTTGAAAACCGGTCGTGTGTACGAGGCCTGAGTGGGAGCAGCACCTCAAAAAGACAAGTTGGCAGACAAGTCTACAAATGTCGACAACAGTCTACAAATCACCCCCATACCCAGTGTTGTTATGTCAGATTGGCAAAACTGCTGGTCTTGCAATTGCTCACATTTCAGCTTGTGGAATTAGTCCCCTTCTGTGAGTTTATGATCTATGCTACACCACAGTGGCTGGTACCCAGCTGCAACTATATTGCCTAGAAGGCCATCCGTTCCCGCCACAAGTTTGTGGAACGTAATGACTGTGTTGCTGGAACAGAAAGCAACACAGAAAGCATGTGCAGGGATGCGACATATTTTGTGCTGGCTGGGAAGGATGCAGAATGGGACACATCCCTAGAGTTGGTGATACCTGCCACATGTCTTGTTTGATGGAGACAGCACAGTCACCTGTACCGTTTCGTTACTGGCCTCATCCTCTGACCCCTTGGAACTTGCAGTCCTCCCCAGAGCATATGCAGTATCACTGACCAAGTACTGCCATGGTGTGTTGCAGCTTGTATGTCTGGGGAACAGGAGCCACACTGGGCCAGAGCTAGGTCGAGAGGTTGCTAACACCTTGGTGTATGCAAAAGCTCCCTTATTTGCCCTTCTAAGCCAACTGACCTAAGTTTGAAAAAGGCAGGCAGTGCATTATGGTGGCAATTCATTTGTTGTGGACTCCATACCTCAAACATGCAGGGTTAGCCTCTGACCCATTGCAGCAGCGAACCCAACCCTTATCCATAATGGTGACCTTACAAATAGCCTCAAACATAGTTTTCTGAATTATAACTTCAAACTGACCTTAAAGCCTCAATACCGATTTCTTGGATGAATGGAAGTAGGAAGCGTTAAAATCTCTAAGTGGTTTTCATTGCTGTGATCCTGTTGGAGTGATTATTGCCCACATCCTGTTAAGATGAACTGGACGTCCCAAGTAATGAAAGTCATGGGAATTCCCCCAATAGGTGTTACAAAAAGATTTAAGCTGGCCAAATGGAGTAATTTTCATATGGTTTCTAATGGATCTGCTGAAATTTGCTCAGAGGGTGGCCCTGTTGGCCCCACTCCAATCATCTGCCAACTGAAAAATCATAGGAGCCAGGCATGCAATTGTTGGTCAAACAGCTCCTGCATTACAATCCAACGCAGGCACCATTCAGGTATTTTTACTGCTGATGGTGCTGGCTGTCAGGATACAATAGCTACAGCAGAAGGTTTGTCCATCCACGCTGTGTGGTAGTAAGGCGCAATCTGTGTGTAAATCTATATGTATGGCCAGCTTTAGATGTCAGTATAGTATAATCAGATCAGAGCAAAGACAATTGATTGGTAACCTTCAGCTTCAGCACTTTGTTCTTTGTGTAGTGCGTGTTTTAACTATATTTTGTGCGTGTTTTAACTACATTTTGATCTTTATATCTTATCTGATATAAACACAGCCAATATTTTTAACTCTCCAGCATCATTTATTAATAGAACTCATAAAACTTGCATGAGGCTATGCAGCTCATTTGTGGATAGCTTCATGGACCTGGATGTATTTGTGGTAGAAAATTGCAGAGCTCTTTTGTATACTTCAGTGCATAGTTTTAGTCTTTTCTGCCTTTGAAGTATGGTGTGCTAATAATGTTTTAGTATAATTTAGCTGTAGACAATAGTAAACACATTGCAGTCCAGCTGCAGAGGGAACGGTCATTTCCCTGGGCCTCATTTAGGTGATTTTTCCTCATGTAAATTTGAAGATCTTGGCTGTTCCACATCAAAGCGCTAATAATGTGGTATTCCTGGAATGAGTAGAGAGAAGTGTTACCACCCATCCTATGTCCTTTAAAGAAGAGTAAATGCAGTACTATAATTATCCTGACTGAGAATGGGGAATGTCACTGATCCACAATGCATAGTGTATTTTGTCTTCATGGTCCATTAGATGCCATTGTTCGCTCAGTTATGAAATATCTGTTCTTTCAATTCCCTTGTATGGTAAGTAGAATCTGATTTTTGGATACCATATTCAACACTATTTAATTTTTGTTGCCAGAACAAGGAATAAATTGACTACATCTTCCAACACTGTCATGCTGTTTATTCTAATAACATATTATACATGTGGCTCGTGTAATTATGTTTGTTCTGAGATTTTATTGTAATGCCTCGTACACAAGACCGGTTTTTCAGACGGAATTCCGCTCAAGCTGTCTTGCATACACACGCTCACACTAAAATCCGACCGTCAAGAACGCGGTGACGTAAAGAACTATGACGAGCCGAGAAAATTAAGGTCTATGCTTCCGAGCATGCGTCAAATTGTTTCCGGGCATGTGTGGTTTTTAGTCCGTTGAAATTGCATCCAGACGAACGGAAATTTTTCAATCGGGAAAAAAGAGAACATGTTCTCTATCTAATTCCATCGGAATTTTCGACGGAAAAAGTCAGATGGGACATACACACGGTCGGAATATCTGATGAAAAAATTCCGTCTGACGTTTTCCATTGGAAATTCCGAGCGTGCATTAGTTAAAGAAACCAATATTCTTAAAGTGGAAGTAGCATGACCAGGGTAGCTCAGTGGTCGCCACCAGACTCCTACATAACCCTTCTAAACTCCACCCCCTTTACTCCAATAAAACGCATAACACAAAGTGGAGTTAATCGGCAGTCAGGCCTTTTATTAAACAAAATAAGTAATAAATAACAAATAAATAACAATAATATTAACCAAAGATTAATGTCCCCAGCCGCAAAACACAGACACTTGACCACAGACCTTACAGGTCTACCATTACCTGGTCCCACCTTTTGGACCATTGTAAACCCTAGCAAAAAAAAAAACGGCAAGACAAAGGCATAATGAGCTAGTATCCATAGCATACTAGCTCATTATGAATTATTTACTTTACATCGAAGCCCCCGCAGCGGTCCTCATACCCCCTTCGGCCGGCGACATCTCTCCCGGGGGTTACTTCAGGGTATCTCGGCTCCGGTGCTGTGATTGGCCGGAGCCGCGATGATGTCACTCCCGCGCATGTGCGTGGGAGCCGCCGGTAACTGCACACTCACAGAAGCAACGGCACATACATGCCATTGCTTCAGTTTGCTTTAGTGCGCATGTGCCAATGACATCGGCACATGCAGGGGACAGGGGATATCTCCTAAAATCTCCTAGAAAATCGGAAGTCTGGATGTCCAGTGATGTGCCAAAGTCAGAGTTTACACTGCCCAGGAGGATTGCTGGAGCTTGCAGTCCCTCCTAAACACGCCAACCACATACTCTACCAAAGATGGACTCTTTCCAATGCATGTATGCTGGGGCAGCCACAAGCCGGAGTAAGGGATAAGGAACGTTAGGGAAATGTTTGCACTTTATTTTCGACTGTAGTCTGTCTTTGTCAGCATGTTAATTTATTTAAAGTGATTTAAATGATCAACTTTTAAAACAACCTATTCAGTTTAAAATAGAAATGAAAGTTAAAACATGTTTGTATAGATATAGAGCTATGCCATGGGGGCATAGGTGTGCACAATCTATTGCATTAGGGTGTTCAACCTAAAGCTCAAAAACACATGTATGTGTGTTCACATATATATTGCCCCGGCACATTGATTGCCCTGCTGGCACAGTGAAAGAGAAATGCGTAAGCACTTCTCTTATGGCAGAGCCGGTAAGAGGGAGATCTTTCCTATCTTCCCACTGGCACATAAAACGATAATGCTAATGCGCATAGGGTGATTAGGGTGTGCCCAGGCACATCCGGCACACCCGGTGAGCACGCCTATGCATGGGGGTGAAAAACAATTACGTGGCCATTTTATGATAGGGACCAGTGTGTGAGCTAAAGCAAATGCACTATGCAAAGTGTGCCATAGTTATTGGTGGCCATAGTGAAAGAGGGGTGGTTTATTGTGGCACACCTTTTCACATCCTCCAGCGTCAACTTCCTTTACATCTCTCAGTATTCAGTCACATAACTTTGCAAATGAGTTGGTGCTGGAGACTTTTTCCTGCTAGGATCTCTGGTCTGAAAGGGGAATATATAACTATATGATACCCAACATACAGTATGTCACTGACTCCTGGCCCTGCTGTGATTGATGTACTAATAGTAGGGCATCTCCAGTCAGGGCTACCAGCCCAACATATGCTATTAGTACAGGCCAGAGGGGCAAATAGAGACTCCAGGGACAGGTTTAATTTTACCTCTTGTCTTTTCACATCCTCCATTTCTAACTCCCCTTACCTGCTATTGTCAGCTGCCTGCCTTATGCTGTGGTATACTGGTGCAGACTCCATCCCTGAAGGCTTGGAGGTGGGTCTATTTGCCAAACCACACAGAAGTTTTCCCACATACCATGTCCTCCATAAAATTTGGTAAAAAACGAAGCAGCTACAGAGGGTGGAAGGGTTTACTGCATACAACCCAATTTGGGGTAACGGTTCTTACGAGGAATTGGGCAAGCTGACCCAGGGTAATAGATGGAAAGCATTTGGGATGACCCATTTGACCCATATTTTTCAGGACGGGACCCTGCTCCCCTTTCAGTTCTTTAGGAGAGGTTTTCCCTTCCCTTGTATATGCAGTTTTACTACTTGGCTACCCCTCCAAGGCCCGTGCAGGGTGGGAGGGGGACTTTGGTCAGCTCTCAGGGGACCAGTGGGAGGACGCACAGCAGGTTGTGGCTACTAGCTCCCTAGTTTCTTCACAAAAAGGATCCCATTTATATATAGTACTGAGATCCTATTATACTCCTGTTAGGCTTCACAGAATGGGTGTACTTGCAGATCCTCTATGCTACAGGTACAAACGTGACAGGGGGGACCTTATCCCCCTCTTTTGGAGGTGTCCCAAGTTCTACCGCTACTGGACAACTGTCCTGGGTACCCTTAATAGGGTATTCCAAACTCAGTTAGCCCTTGAATCTAAATACTGCTTGTTAGGCATCTTGAGAGATATTATCCTGGAGGGACCTACGTGGGTTGTGTTTAATCAAGCTCTTTTCCAGGCCTGGAAAACACTTCTTCTACTTTGGAAATCGCACAAGCCCCTTCACACCAGCTATGGGTGACACATATGAGAAATACCCTTATATTTGAAAGGTTTGTCTACCAGCATAGGGGATGTCCGGGCAAATTTGAAAGATTATGGATACCATGGCTGGACACCCCTGGCCTTAGTCCGCACGAGCTCATTCAAATTCAGTTACTGCAGTGCACTGGACGCCCAACATGACTCACACATGGTTTTGGTCATACCTAGTTAGCGGCTGTTTAGGTCTGTCTGACTTGACTGTTCTGACCAATGTAGGTTTAAATGAGGATGTATCTATAATACCACTGATCTCATTGGTGCTGTACTACTTGACATTTTTACCTACTCTTTACACTAATGTATGGTGAAATAATGCTGTGGAATATGTTTTCCCTTTTTTTTCTTGTTATGCTGTTCTGAATCATACCGGCTTGTATCTGACTTTGCTATCTTGAATAAAGAACTTGTTTGATTTAAAAAAAAAAAAAAAAAAAGAAGAAAACTCTTATCTACTGGAGCGTTTTTTTAATGTTAAAATCTGCTAGAAATTATGGCTTGTTAATTGTCACAGCAGCCAAGAGCTTGCTTTAACCCCTTGAATGCCAAGACGTTTATAAATACACCTCGGTGGACAAGAGGTTAAAGTAGCTTTAGACAAAATTATTCACATAAGCTAGTTCATGCAATCTTTTTTTAAATCTGAAGTTTTCATTGAAAATAAAACCTGATTAACTTTCCAGGTGATCCTGCAATGAAAATCTTTCCTAAGGGACTTCTCCAATTATAGGTTGACAACTATAGCCCAGTTGTCACCCTGTCACATGCATCCATGCGGTATTTATCTTTTAAGGTTTTCATGTGTAGAATCATGGAGTGTAGTGGTGGAAAATCTAAAATTGCTCTTGCCGGTAATTCTCTTTCCATATATTCTCCATGATAGTATGCACTTAATCCTTCCCTTCCTTGTTTTCATTATATTTTTCTGTCCTGGTATTATCTAGCATATGTCTTCCCCTTCTGTAGGATAAATTGCCATAAATTTCATCATAGCCATATTTATCTTCATAGTAGTGATAGTAATATACATTTACCTTGATTATTAGACTCTAATTGTGGATCTGTGTTTGGATCTCTCTGCAAAGGAAATTTGGATGAAGTAAAGTGGAGATTGGTTTTCATTAGGAATGGAATGTTTCATTTCCTCACTTGTGTTTTCATCTCTGTACATGCGACTTCTTCCCAATGAACTCTCTTTTCATTCATTTTACTGCTCCTGTAGTTATATTATTTAGTACGCCATTGTGATTTTGGAGATCTTCATACCTTCTCTTTAGAGTTGAGCGGGTAGCTGGATATTCGGGTCCGGCGGGTTCGGCCGAACTTCGGAAAAAAGTTCGGATTCGGGACCGAACTTTAACCCGAACCTGGACCCGGACCCCATTGAAGTCAATGGGGACCCGGACTTCTGACGACTAAAAAGGCTCTAAAAAAGTAATGGAAAGGGCTAGAGGACTGCAAATGGCAGCAAAATGTTGTTAAGAACATGGCAAGTGCTCTGCAAACAAATGTGGATAGGAAATAACTTAAAAGAACATAAAAAAAATTAAAAAATAAAAAAATATGCTGGAGGCCCCCTTTTCAGCAGAAGAGGTACAGGAAGTCATTAAGAACCTCAGAAACTCAACGGCACAATGCCACACATATGGTGGGAATGCCCCAGAATACGCCCTTTCTGGAATAAATTATTTAATTTAATGGATAAGCTAGTGGGAAAATAAAATACTTTGAAATAAAAATGTAGCGGGGTGCTAAATTTAAGGAAAGTGTTTGAGTGGTAAATAGGCTCAAATACCCTAATTCTGTAGGATTCATGGACCATTTTGTCCTCGGGGGACAGTATTGGTGTGCAGTTCCCTGCGGCCTACAGGTGGCGCCTTTTGTGTCCCCTCTTGGCAGTAGTACAGCGGGGCGGGGAACCTGCTGTGCATGCCGGGAGAGCATATAAAAGGGGCAGACCTTTGGCCTGGGGGCTGATGTCCAGTGGGGTCCGCGCCCAGGTGCCTTCGGCCTGGGTGCATGTGTTCCTGTTCCATCTCGGGCACCTTTAGCCCGGGGTGAGGTACTATCCTGGAGTTCTTGCTGCCCTGGGTATGGAGGCCTAGGGGCGGGAGTAAAGCCTGGAGTCCAGAGCCGCCTCGTGTAGGGGACCCTGTTCCAGGGAAGGGAGGATCATTCTGATGGACCGATGCGGGAGTCACGGTGAAGGAATGGTCTGTTGACTCCCTGGAGAGATGTCTTCCCCTTGATATGGGCTAGGTTCGTAGAAGGAGAAGCTCAAGGTCACCTTGACTGTATCAGAGGCCTTATTCAACCGGCCCGTGGCAGGGGCCTTATACACCCTGGTCTGTGGCTGAGACCAAAGTTCTCCAGGCCCGTGGCAGGGGCCTTGTACACCCGGTCTGTGGCAGAGACCAACCTCAATGTCTGTGGCAGAGACCGTGCGCCAAAAACTGTTTGAGAAACCTAAGCAGTGAAGTGAATGTGCTACGTTTGTGCCTGGACCTCCTCCACACCTTAAGCTGTCCTGTTTCTTTGCTCTAACCTTTTCTATCTGAGTACAGTTTATTTTGCCATGAGAGAATAAGAGTTGGAGTTTCAGCTGGTGTGGACATTGACTTTACTGGCAATTAAAGGACTTGCCTCTACCTACAGTAGAGGTGAGAATCATCCTCTGGAGGAGTTTTGACTCCGGCTGTGGACACGGCCCGTCAAGTACACCGCTCAACCTCTTTATATAGGATGATACGGGCTGGTAGTGCGGTGTGCCTTTCTCCCTCCTGCGAAGAGCCAACAACATAAAGGCAGGTAAGGGGGAAAGGATCTGTGCGCTACGAAAAAATAAAATAAAAATTTTAATCTTGGCCTAGCAGGACGAGGTCCATATGGAGTAGGAGGTTGAGGTGGCGGTGGATGTGGCTGTGTAGGTGGAAGCGGCGGTGGAGGAGGACGAGGTAGCCAACACTGGTTCAAAAATACAACAATGGCTGGGTAAGGCCGGTGATGTGTCGAATTCTGTCCCCTGTCGAATAGTGTCCGCCCTGTACTGCGCTTGCTGAGTATGTAGGACAAGGGGATTTCAAAAATCTCCCAAGACTAACGGCGCCTGCGTGTTGAGTTCAGGTGAAGGCCACACCATCCGTGGTTCAAGCCGAGCCAAGCAAGGCCGCGATCGAAGCGAGCCCGTGAGGGGCCCTGTTACTATGTGCTACCGTATGTCCTCTTGGATGGTGGGGCTTGAACCTGCACTCACAGCGCAGGCGCCGTTCATCTTCGGAGATTTTGTGAATCTCCTTGTCCTCTGTACTGCGCAAGCGCTGCGCCTGCGCAGTACGGGCCGGGCACAATCCGATGGCCGGACAGTTTTTGTCACAACACCGGTATACATGTCTATTCTGCACAAGGTACGGACAAGTCCTGTGGGATCCATGCCTGGTTCATTTTAATGAACGTGAGCTTGTCCACATTGGCTCTGGACAGGCGGCTGCGCTTGTCTGTGATAACGCCCCCTGCCGTGCTAAATACACGTTCAGATAATACACTGGCTGCAGGGCAGGCCAGCACCTCCAAGGCATAAACGGCAAGCTCAGGCCATGTGCCCAATTTGGAGACCCAGAAGTTAAAGGGGGCAGACCCGTCATCCAGTACGTGTAGGCCTGTGGACACATACTGCTCAACCATGTTGGTGAAATGCTGCCTCCTGCTAAGACGTTCCATCTCAGCTGGTGGTGCTGGTTGTTGTGGCGTGCTGACAAAGCTTTTCCACATTTCGGCCATGCTAACCCTGCCTTCTGAGGTGCTGCCGGTGCCCCGGCTGCGTTGGCGACCTCTTCCTCCTCCTCTGCCTTCGCCTTGTGCTTCCACCGTACGCCCGCTGTCAGGTGGGAATGCCACCAGCAGCGCGTCTACCAGCGTGCGCTTGTACTCGCGCATCTTACGATCCCGCTCCAGTGAGGGAATTAAGGACGGTACGTTGTCCTTGTAACGGGGATCCAGCAGGGTGGCCACCCAGTAATCAGCACCAGTTAAAATGTGGGCAACTCGGCTGTCGTTGCGGAAACACTGCAGCATGTAATCGCTCATGTGTGCCAGGCTGCCCAGAGGCAAAGAAAAGCTGTCCTCTGTGGGAGGTGTATCGTCTGTGTCCTCTGTATCCCCCCAGCCACGCACCAGTAATGGCCACGAGCTGGTCTGAGTGCCACCCTGCTGTGAACATGGCTCCTCCTCCTCCTCCTCCTCCTCCTCCATCTCCTCCTCCACCTCGTCATCCTCCAGAACTGTGCCCTTTCTGCCGGACAATTGTGTACCTGGCGTTTGTTGGTGCAGGAACCCACCCTCGTAGCCACTTGTGAAAGACTGCCCTGAAAGCCTTTGAAATGATCCCGCTTCCTCCTCCTCCTCCTCATCCTCCTGTGCCACATCCTCTTCCATCATCGCACGAAGCGTTTTTTCAAGGAGGCATAGAACTGGGATAGTAACGCTGAGAACGGCGTCATTGGCACTGGCCATGTTGGTGGAGTACTCGAAACAGCGCAACAAGGCACACAGGTCTCGCATGGAGGCCCAGTTATTGGTGGTGAAGTGGTGCTGTTCCGCAGAGCGACTCACGCGTGATTGCTGCAGCTGAAACTCCACTATTGCCTGCTGCTGCTCGCACAGTCTGGCCAGCATGTGCAAGGTGGAGTTCCACCTTGTGGGCACGTCACATATGAGGCGGTGAGCTGGAAGGCCGAAGTTACGCTGCAGCGCTGACAGGCGAGCAGCAGCAGGGTGAGAACGCCGAAAGTGCGCACACACAGCCCGCACTTTCTGCAGCAGCTCTGGCATATTGGGGTAATTTTTAAGGAACCTCTGGACCACCAAGTTCAGCACATGCGCCAGGCAAGGGATGTGCGTCAAACCGGCTAGACCCAGAGCTGCTACGAGATTTTGCCCATTATCGCACACCACCAGGCCGGGCTTGAGGCTCACTGACAGCAACCACTCATCGGTCTGTTGTTCCATGTCCCTCCACAACTCCTGCGCGGTGTGGGGATTTTCCCCCAAACAGGAAAGTTTTAAAACTGCCTGCTGTCGTTTACCCCTGGCTGTGCTGAAGTTGGTGGTGAAGGTGTTACGCTGAATGGATGAGGAGGCGGTAGAGGATGAGGAAGCGGAGAAGGAGGAGTTAGCAACAGGAGGCAAACTGAAGCGCCCTGCAATCCTCGGTGGTGGAAGGACATGCGCCAAACCGCTATCTGCCTCAGGCCCAGCAGCCACTGCATTTACCCAGTGTGCTGTTAGGGAGATATAACGTCCCTGACCGTGCTTACTGGTCCACGCATCCGTAGTTAGGTGGACCTTGCCACAGATGGCGTTGCGCAGTGCACACCTGATTTTGTCCCCCACCTGGTTGTGCAGGGAAGGGATGGCTCGCCTGGAAAAGTAGTGGCGGCTGGGCACGACGTACTGCGGGACAGCCAATGCCATCAGGCTTTTAAAACTCTGCGTCTCCACCAGACGGAATGACAGCATTTCAAAGGCCAGGAATTTTGAAATGCTGGCATTCAGGGCCAGGGATCGCGGGTGGCTAGGGGGGTACTTCCTCTTCCGCTCCAATGTTTGGGAGATAGAGAGCTGAACGCTTCCATGGGACATTGTGGAGATGGTCGGTGACCCAGGTGGTAGTGTTGCTGGCAGATCCTCTGTTTGCGGGGTGACAGGTGCCACTGTCACTACAGAGGTGGATGAAGAGGCCGAGACTGCAGCAGAAGAGGAAGCAGGAGGAGCCAGAGACCTTTCTTGGTTTCTGAGGTGTCTACTCCACTGCAGCTCGTGCTTTGCACTTAGATGCCTGGTCATGCAGCTTGTGCTCAGGTTGAGAACGTTTATGCCTCGCTTCAGGCTCTGATTGCACAGCGTGCAAACCACTCGTGTCTTGTCATCAACACACTGTGTGAAGAACTGCCACGCTAGGGAAGTCCTTGGACCTGGCTTTGGTGTGCTCGGTCCCTTGCTGCGTTGGGCAGTAGCAGATGTACTGTCTAGGGGACGAATGCTCCGTTTTTGCACCCTGCTCCCTCTTCTGCTGTGCTGGTGGCTCTGTGCGACCACCGCCTCTTCCTCCGAACTACACTGGTCACCTGCATAACGTTGATTCCATGTGGGGTCGAGGACCTCATCGTCCTCCACATCATCTTCCACCCAGTCTTCACCCCTGCCCTCCATGTCTGTCTGCACAATTGCGAAAGCAGCAGCAGTTGGCACCTGTGTTTCGTCATCATCCGAGACGTGCTGCGATGGTCCTCCCATGTACCCATCATGAAACATAAGTGGTTGGGCATCGGTGCACTCAATCTCTTCCACTTCTGGGGCAGGGCTAGGTGGATGGCCCTGGGAAACCCTGCTAACAGAGTCATCGAAAAGCAGAAGAGACTGCTGCATGATTTGGGGCTCAGACTGCTTGGCTGATTTGCAAGGGGGTGAGGTGAAAGACTGATGGACATGGGCTTCAGGTGCCAACTCTGATCTTTCAGCAGAAGAGTGGGTGGGAGACAATGTGAAGGAACCCGAGGCACTGTCAGCAACCCAATCTACTATCGCCTGTACTTGTCCTGGCCTAAA
The DNA here is from genome assembly GCA_029206835.1 of Rana muscosa. Classification (NCBI taxonomy): domain Eukaryota; kingdom Metazoa; phylum Chordata; class Amphibia; order Anura; family Ranidae; genus Rana; species Rana muscosa. The sequence continues at coordinate 1,112,496,494 of CM055116.1, read as the reverse complement.
CATTGGTACAGCCTCATTAGGCGTGACAAAATACCGCCGCAGGCTCGGTCGCCTACTCGCACCTGAGGAAGGTGTTTCACTTGTGCGTGTAGCTGGCACAGATCCACCACGTCCTCTCCCTGCAACAGGAGCTCCACCAGCAGCACCACGACCGGGGCCACCACGTCCCTTTGACCTTCCCCTCATATTTTTCAAATTTAGGATCTTGCCCTAAATGGCGTTTTTTGGAAGACCACAACACACCCACAGTACGTAATGGCTGAAACGCACAGCTACAGAACTGCAGAAAATGCTATTCAAAAAAAAAAAGGTTGTTTTTTTTAGTATAGCACAGTACAAGGAAAATATATATAAATTGTTTTTTTACACACACCTCCAGATGTGTATTTCACACTGCAAAATATTTTCTGTGGCCCTAAATGGCGTTTTTTGCCAGACCACAACACACCCACAGCACGTAACCGCTGAATCGCACAGCTACAGAAAATGCTATTCAAAAAAAAAGGTTGTTTTTTTTAGTATAGCACAGTACAAGGAAAATATATAGAAATTGTTTATTTTACACACCTCCACATGTGTATTTCACACTGCAATTTATTTTCTGTGGCCCTAAATGGCGTTTTTTGCAAGAGCACAACACAACCACAGTATTTAACCACTGAATCGCACAGCTATAGAAGTGCAGAGAATGCTATTAAAAAAAAATGTTTTTTTTTTTAGTATAGCACTGTACAATATATAGAAATTGTTTATTTTACACACCTCCACATGTGTATTTCACACTGCAAAATATTTTCTGTGGCCCTAAATGGCGTTTTTTGAAAGAGCACAACACAACCACAGTATTTAACCACTGAATCGCACAGCTATAGAAGTGCAGAGAATGCTATTCAAAAAAAATGTTGTTTTTTTTAGTATAGCACTGTACAATATATAGAAATTGTTTATTTTACACACCTCCACATGTGTATTTCACACTGCAAAATATTTTCTGTGGCCCTAAATGGCGTTTTTTGAAAGAGCACAACACAACCACAGTATTTAACCACTGAATCGCACAGCTATAGAAGTGCAGAGAATGCTATTCAAAAAAAAGTTTTTTTTTTTTTTTTAGTATAGCATAGTACAAGAAAAATATATAGAAATTGGTTATTTCACACAACTAGAGATATACACTGCAAAATATTTTTTTTGCCCAAAAATAGGTCTTTTTTGCGCACAACAAAGTGCCTTTTTTTTTTTGCAACAGCACAATAAAGTGCCTTTTTTTTGGGGGGGGGGCCCAAAAATGGGTCTTTTTAGCAAAAGCACAATAAAGTGCCTTTTTTTTTTTTTTTTTATGACCAAAATAGGTCTTTTAGCAAGAGCACAATACAGCCACAGTATGGAATAGGTGTATCACTCAACGTAATGCAGTGCTGGTGCACTGAGCTTGCAACACAAACAGATAAACCTATGCAGATCGCTGAGCTATTATATCTCTCAATCTGGACTCCTATCTAAATCTCTCTCCCTAAAAGCACAAACAGGATCCTGCCCCTACACTACACTACACTGTTTCTCTATCTTTTCTATCAGTAGATTGCAGAATCAGGACTAACTCCTATTCTCTCCCTCACAGCAACAGCAGCCAGGATCCTTTCCCTACACTGTCTAAAAGCAGAGTGACGATCTGTGCTGTGTGCCTCTTTCTTATATAGAAGCTGGTCACATGCTGGGTCACATGTTGCACTGACCAATTACAGCCATGCCATTAGTAGGCATGGCTATGATGGCTTCTAAGGGCACACCAGCTAATCAAATGGTGATTGGCTGGCCCCTGAAGCATTTCTAACTGCGCCATTAAATTCCCGAATCTGAACCCGAACCCGGACTTTCGCGCAAAGTCCGGGTTCGGGTTCGGGTTCGGGTTCGGGAAGAAGCTAAAGTTCGGTACGGACCCGAACTTTACAGTTCGGGTCCGCTCAACACTACTTCTCTTCTCTTTAGGGCCGAATCGATACAATAAATCATTCATTCACACAGTGGGGTTGATTTATAAGGCAAACAGGATTTTCATTTTGGGCACATTCCTTTAGTTTAGTGTATACGTGGATTTCACTTTGCAAAGAATACCAAATCTAGTGCCCGGAAAATTCTAAATTCTAAATTTTTGTTTGCACATGATTGGAAGCTGGAAGAGGGCAGAGCTTCACCTCATTCACTAAGCTGAGGGTAATTTCCCTTGCAAAGCGAAAATTAGCTTACAAAGTGTACAGCCTATTTGCCTTTAGTAAATCATCCAGAATGTGCATTGATATTGTCTAAAAAAAATAAAATAAAAAATAAATAAAAAATACGACTACAAAAGAAGTGATTAGTGTCAGTACTGCCAATGTTTTAGCATTTGACACTAATATGTTTTCAGCAGCTGGTTGTTTGAGTACATTGGTTGTTCATAGTAAGATAAGACATTTATATGATACCTTTGATGCATTGTATTTATTATCATCAATAATGTTACATTCATAATGTGTTTTTACCATTAAGATTATTACTATTTCATATGTATTGCTATAATATTTGGACAGCACAATGGTTAACACTTCCAACCATGGAACTCCCTGCACAGAGTTTGCATGCTCTCGCTGTGCCTGCGTTGGTTTCCTCTGGGTACTTTGGTATCTTCCCACACTGCAAAGACAGGCTGGTAGGTTAATTGGCTCCTGTCTGAATTGGCCCTGTATGTGTATGTATGAATGTGAGTTAGGAACCTTAGATTGTAAGCTCCTTGGGGCAGGGACTCATGTGAACGTACAGTATATATGTAAAGCGCTGTGTAAATTGACAGCGCTATATAAGTACTTATAATAAATACAATTATTTATTAAAATGATTTACATGTTCATACGCCTATTTTATTTTTATTATATATGTATGTAGGAGCTGCTGGTTTATATTTGGGCCTTGCACGTTACCTCACTGTTCGTTGTCTAGGGGATGAGAGTCTACAGAAAGTTCAAAGTCCACACAAGTTATGAATCCTTTTCTTCAGGCTTTATTTCCAAACAACTTGCATAGGTAGAGGGATGGAGGGTTAGGGGAAGGTTCAGGTACCCACAACAGATCACTGGGGAAACTTCAAAGTCATACTCACCACTCTCCTTCAAGTGGGTATTGCTCACCCGGATAGGCCCCTCTCACTTGGCCTAGCAGCCGGAATGATGCACGAACGCATAAGAAATAACAGTCTCTGCCACAGACCTTTAGAACGATTAAGTTGAACTGTCTATTGATGATCTGCCACAGGATTTTAGTACCCGGATATTCAGCCTTACAGTTTAAGAGTCTTTAAGCCAACCCGGCAGACTGTAAGGTAACTTGAGCTATGGTGCATCCTTCAATAAGGTCCCCAGGCCTTCCTCAAGACACCAGCCTTCCGCTTGGTCTTCTCCAGGACAGGTCCTCCCTTGGTTTCCTCCATTGAGTGGCTTCCTCCCTCAGGACGGACAGCACAGGATTACCTTCAAAGTGTAAGCCCCAGTCAGGACAACTGGGCCTACCTGGCATAGATGCAGCTTTGGGCCAGCGTGGCTCAGAGGCTGAAATTTCAGTAACACATACCTCGAGCCAGGAGGGCCACGAGGCAAAGATAGCCCCGAGAAATGGCGTCTGCCCCTTAAGTACCCTTCCCCAGCATGCTCAGCGGGGAGACCACTCCCACTAAACTGTTCATGGGGAAAAATACCCAATACACTTTGGCCTGCTTGTATTCCAACATTGGCCTGGGGTGGTAACGCCACCTACAGGCAAACAGTGGGAAGTCCTTCCAAACACAGCCATCGCCAGAACAGAGGCTGATTTAACCTTCATCATTACAAAGTCTGAGCTAACAACCAGCTCAGACACCCACTAAATTTAACATAGCGCCTGATCATCAGGAGCAGGGCGCTGCTACTATTTTTATTAGATTTTTTACACTTTTATTGTTACTGCTAATATTATTATTTATTTTTATTATATTCCTACATTATATTATTCATACTTCCACCGTTAACATCACCTTTATTAATAATATTTCACTATTATCGCTGATATTGCTAGTATTATAATCACTAATAGTTTGAGAACTAATAATATGAGACAGAATTTCACACCAAACAGGGGCACAATGAAGAAGTGGTTAGGGGCAGGTTTTATACTGTAGCAGCAAAGGGGGGGGGGGGCGGGATTATGAATGAAGCTGCAATTTTATATAATACAAGCTTTGTAAATCTACCACTTTCTGTATCTGTTGGAGGCTTGTAAATCGCAAATTTTCTGAAAAAAAAATATTTGAAGGGTAAAAAAAAAAAATTTAAAAAAGAAAGAAGCTGCAATTTTATACATACCGTAATCTGTTTCTGTTCATGTTTATCATTGCTTTGATGAATGAATTTTTTTTTTAGAGCTTGTTTAAATGTTATATTTTTCTATGTATAAATGTCTTCTGCTAGGGAAAAGTGTCTGTTCAGTAGTTCATTGTCAAGTCAGTAATTTTCTAAGGTTATGTAGCGATACCTCCAACTAAGGAGGCCGCAGAATTAGATTTGGGCCCTGAGTGCAGCTCCGTCAACCCCCGGCAATAGGCTCTACCCCCTTCTGGCACAGCTAGTACTAACAATCAATGATATGTCCTATGCAATAGAATAACTAAGCAAGGACACAGTAATGAATTGTAATAGGTAAAGTGTTTTACTCATTGATTCTCAATATGGATAAAGGGGTAACAGTAATCACAGTTCAAGATAATCACTCCTAAGGGCAGCGTCCTGCCACTCTAACACACTATATAGTAACACACGCTACAGGTGCGCCATACGGGCGACCGTTAACTAAGTGCCCTATGGCGCAGTAATCAAACACGCTAGAATCCCCACCAGGCCTGGTTCTAATATTTAACTTAGTCCTTCTTTCTTCACCGGCAGGTCTGTAATGGTGGTGCACTTTAAACAGAGTATAACTTTGTAATCCAAGGGGTATGAAAATAACTTGTAGGCCACGGCAGTCTATAGGCCTATATACAGCAACAGTATCTTAGCTGGGCTTACGCCCTCTCACCCGCCGGACTACGGATCCAGTCCGGGAAACCTCCACCGGTCGTGTCACACACACTCGATCTCTCCAACGATCGGGCCCCCGATCCGACAAGGCTGTAGCTCACAAAGTCAGATGCCACCCAGGCTCGCAGAGGGGAGGGTGGAAGGCTCTTTGGTGTAGAGCAAGGCCTCAGGCTTCAGGCCTTGCACTCCGACACATCCGCACAGGAGGATCCGTCTGTGAAGTCTCGTGTCCCCAAAGAGGCCGAGCCCGGCCTCGCCTCCTCCTTTTATAACCCCTCCCATGAGTCTCTGCGGTGGAACATCACAAGAATGGGGTTATGGGTAATGTAGTTTCTTCCCAATATAGGGGAATACCCCGCTACACACTCCCCCCACTTAAACTCTTTGGTCCCCAAAGATAAATTTTAGCAACAACTATATACAACATTGGACAATTCTGAAAACAATGTTGGGATAGGGGATTCCCACCATAACTGAGGGGTTGAATTCCCTTGCCCACAGGTCACATTATCATGGGTGGCCTGCCTAACTGTGCCAGAGAGTGAGCTGGGGTTGCCCTCCACCAAATGGACAGTGGAGGGATCCGGAATCTCAGCATTTCTCCTAGCAGTGACCACAGAGTCTTCCGAACTGTTCCCCATCTGGGGGTAGGTCAGCTTCTTAGGAGGTCGAATGACTCTTCGAGCTCTTTGCTCTCCTGGAATCTCTGGCTCTGGTGCCACAGGCTCCTCTTCCTCGGAGCAACTATCATGGGCATCTTCCCAGTAATCTGCTGAAGGACTGAAAGGGATGAATTCTGTAGCCTCTGGGTTCAGTGTTTCATCTGTGGTATCTTGGGTGACTGGAAGATCTATGATAGAAGTTCCTGGAGTTGGGGAAGACCACAGCCAATCAAGCTCTCCTTCTTCATCTCCACTAAGTTGGGAGGCTTCTCCATTTCCAGCTCGGGAGGTCTGTGACCGAGTGTGCGGCCTAGGAGTATCCAAGATAGAGGCCGGTGCAGGGGAGTCTCCCGCGGAAGGTATTCTAACTGCCTCCGCAAGTGGGAGCAGGTGGTTTCGATGCCATGTCTTCAGTGGGCCTACCTTTCCCTCTGGCTTCACCTTGTAGACAGGTAGGCCCGGCAACTTCCTGCAGATGACATAGGGTTCAGATCTCCATCTGTCTGCAAGTTTGTGCTTTCCGGGGACTCCCAGATTGCGCAACAGTACTCGATCCCCGGGCTGTAGGTCTTGTACCCGGACCTTCAAGTCGTAATTTCTTTTATTCCGAGCTCCCCTTTGATCTGAGGCCGCTTGAGCTTGTTCATATGCTACTTTCAGGCTGTGTCTGAGCCTGTCCACATATCCTTTGTGGGAGGTGACTGAGGAATGGTCCAGTGAGGTGCCAAAAGCCAGGTCCACCGGTAGTCTCGCTTCTCTCCCAAACATGAGTCGATATGGGGAGTAGCCTGTAGCATCACTGATGGTGCAGTTGTAAGCATGTACTATGGCTGCTATGTGTTTGCTCCAATGTTGCTTTTTCTCGCTTTCCAGAGTCCCCAACATGTTCAGCAAGGTTCGGTTGAACCTTTCCGGCTGAGCATCTCCCTGAGGATGGTAAGGTGTAGTTCGAGTCTTCTTAATTCCCAACGAATCCAAGAGCTTCCGGATCAGCTTACTCTCGAAGTCCCTCCCTTGGTCTGAATGGAGTCTCTGTGGCAGCCCATAATGGACAAAATACTTCTCCATAAGTACCTTGGCCACGGTGGAGGCCTTCTGATCTTTGGTGGGGAAAGCCTGGGCATACCGGGTGAAATGGTCGGTTATCACCAGAACATTTCCTAGTCCACTCAGGTCGGGTTCGAGGCAGAGAAAATCAATGCACACCAGGTCCATGGGCCCTTGGCTCTGTAGATGGCCCATTGGGGCAGCTTGATGGGGCAAAGTCTTCCTCTGGATGCATCGCGCACATGAGTGGCAGTACTCCTCTACCTCTGCCCTCATGCAGGGCCAATAGAACCGACTTCTGACAAGTTGAAAGGTCCTTTCAGCCCCTAGGTGGCCATGATTGTCATGCAAGGCCATCAGAACAGTCTCCCGATGTTTCTCTGGGAGGAACATCTGCCACTTATCTTCTGAGTCATCAGAGGGGCCCCTTCGGTAGACCACTCCCTGATGTAACTGCAACCTATCCCACTCCTTCCTCAGTAGGCGAGCTTCTTTTGAAGGTTGACGCATGAGTATGTTTGGATCCTGATTTTTCAAGGCCTCCAGGACCAATCTCCCCATGGGGTCTTCCAATTGGTCACACCTCAATTCCTTCTTGGACAGTCTTGGTAGGTTGTCCTCTTCCAATTGAGCTACTCCACAGTAGTGTTTGGGGACTCCCACCGTGGTAACTCCTATTTCCTCTGCTCTGGAGCATCCTCGGGCTTGGAATGCAGCTCCTTGACAAAGGGCCTGCACCCCGTCCGGTGCCACTTGGGTCCAATCTTCTATTTCAATGGTCGGGGAATGAGATCTTCTGGACAGAGCGTCTGCGTCTCGATTCCCCACCCCTGGTCTATACTTAAGGCTGAAGTTGAATCCAGACAGTGCGGCCAGCCACCTGTGTCCAGTGGCATCCAGCTTGGCCGTGGTGAACAGGTAGGTAAGGGGGTTGTTGTCGGTCTTCACAGTGAACTCTGCTCCATACAGGTAGTCTTTGAGCTTGTCTACTACCGCCCACTTGAGGGCCAGGAACTCCAGCTTGTGAGTGGGATAGTTCTTCTCAGAGGGGGTCAGGCTCCTACTCACATAGGCAACAGGCCGCAATTGCCCCTCATGTTCTTGGTAAAGTACTCCTCCCAGACCGTCATGACTAGCATCCACGTGCAGTTCATAGGGTTTGGTTGGGTCTGCGTAGGCCAAGACTGGTGCAGTGGTCAGGCTCCTCTTCAATTCCTGGAAAGCCTCTTCACACTTCTGATTCCACTGATCTCTGATGGACTCTCCTGGCCTCCTGGGCCCCGATCCATCCTCTTCTCCTTCAGTCTTGAGCAACTCATTCAATGGTCTAGCAATTCGGGCAAATCCCTCCACAAACCTCCTGTAGTAGGAGCAGAAGCCCAAGAAGGATCTGAGTTCTGTTACTGTGGTGGGCTGTGGCCAGGAGGTAACTGCCTCCAATTTCTCAGGGTCTGTGGCCACCCCTTCTTCAGATACTATGTGCCCCAGATAGTTCACAGAAGACTGGTAGAACCGACACTTCTCAGGCGAAAGCTTAAGTCCTTCCTCACTGAGTCTTCTCAACACTTTCTCCAGCCTCTCTTCATGTTCCTCCAAGGTTCTCCCAAAGACAATGACATCGTCTAGGTATACAAGGACTTCGATCAAGTTCATGTCCCCTACTGTCTTCTCCATGAGGCGTTGGAAAGTAGCTGGGGCTCCAGACAGACCTTGGGGCATCCGGTCGAATTCAAAGAACCCCACTGGGGTTATGAAAGCTGTCTTCTCCTTGTCTGCTGGGTGCATCGGAATCTGATAGTACCCACTCTTGAGATCCATAACGCTGAACCATTTAGCTCCAGACAAGCTCTGTAGGGCATCCTCTATCCTCGGAGTGGTGTATTGGTCAGGTATGGTTCTCCTGTTGAGAGTCCTGTAGTCTATACAGAGCCTCAATGATCCATTCTTCTTTCGGACCACCACTATGGGAGAGGCATAGGGGCTTCTGGATTCCCGTATCACACCAGTCCTCTTGAGTTCTGCAAGTTGTTCCCTCAGATCCTCCAGATCTGCTAGCGGGACCCGCCTGACCCTCTCTCGGAAGGGCTTATCTTCCTGGAGGCGGATCCGATGGGTGGCACTCCTTGCACACCCCACATCAAACTCATCCTTAGAGAAGATCTTCTCCCATCTATTCAACTGGGCCTTGGCTCTCTCTTTCCAAGCCCTGGACAGATTCGGGTTTTCCATGGTCAGCTTCTCCCAAACATCCCCTTCTTCACCTGTCCTCTTCACTTCTGACAGGGTAACAGGGGCCGCCGGGCTCACCTGGCCTAGCAACATTCTGGCTGGGATGTCCATGGGGTCTTTGGTAGTATTCCTAACACTCACTGGAACTCTATAATGGGCCTTCTTCAGGACCTTCAGCGGAATCACTTCCGGTATCACCTCCAGGCCTGAGGACTCACCCCTTGGGTCTGACTCCAGCATGACAAAGGGACCAGGCTGCTCCCAAGTAAGCTTCACAGTGGCCCTGAGACAGGTTACTTCACCGGGCTGCAACACTACCCCTTCTCTTCCAAGTCTCCACACCTTCCCTATCTCCTCTCCAGGGGTCTCCCGCTCTTGGATAGTGATGAGCCGAACACCCCCGGGTTCGGTTCGCACCAGAACCCGCGAACGGACCGAAAGTTCGTACGAACATTAGAACCCTATTAAATACAATGGATGCGAACGTTCGAATTCTAAAGTGCTAATTATAACAACTATTATGCATGTTATTGTCCTAAAAAGGGTTTGGGAACCCGGGTTCTGCACCAGGGGACATGTATCAATGCAAAAAGAAGTTTTAAAAACGGTCGTTTTTCGGGAGCAGTCATTTTAATGATGCATAAAGTGAAAAAAAAAAAGTCAAATATTCCTTTAAATATCGTACCTGGGGGGTGTCTAAAGTATGCCTGTGAAGTGCCACGTGTTTCCCGTGTTTAGAACTGTCCCTGCACAAAATGACACTTCTAAAGGAAAAAAAAGCCATTGAAAACTGCTTGCGGCTTTAATGTAATGTCTGGTCCCGGTAATATGGATGAAAATCTTTAAGAAAAATGGCATAGCTACCCCATGACCCCCCCCCCCCCTACCCCAGCCCATTACCAGCCCCTTTGGGTCTTGTATGGATATTAAGGGGAACCCCGCACATAAAATAAAAAAGGCCCTATATACTCTGAACAGCCGTATACAGGCGGTGCATACAAGACAGGGACTGTAGGTTTGTTCTTATGTAGAATCTGTTTGTAATTTTGAACAGGTACATTGTTTAAGTGTAGCTCCAGCCCAAAAATCTATTTTTAAACTTTTTGGAAAACATAGGTAAGGGTTATCACCCCCCTAACATTTGTTTTGCTGTCTGTGCCCCTGTTCAGAACATTTCACCTCACTTTCCGTCCCAATGACAACTGTTTTTGAAATGTGGTGTTTTTCTTGAAACAAGGATTGCTGATAAAGCATCAGTACAGAGGAGACACCTTTCTCCCATATTTATTCTTACAGGAGAGAATTTTCCCTCCTAGTGGTAGATTTCCTCTCACTTCCTGTTGTCTTCTTGCGTTTGCAAGTAGGAGTCGTTTGTAAGTTGGATGTTTGAAAGTAGGGACCTGCCGTATATACTCTGCAGAAATAGGCCCCTTAGTTGTTGGTGTTGGCACAACACTGTAAGCACTCACAGTTACTCTTGGTTGGTGCTGGAACGCCCTGCTGTCAACTATTATATCAGGAATTTTAATTACATATAATTGTTGAACAGTGGTAGTAAAAATTGGGCCTTTGATGGTGGTGCTGGTGCCACAACACTGTAAGCCCTGACAGTTACTCTTGGTGGGTGCAGCAATGGGCCCTGCTGTGAATTATTAGATCAAGAATTGTAATTGCATGCCCCTGTTGAACAGGGGCTGAAAAATTGGGCCTTTCGTGGTGGTGGTGGTGGTGGTGGTGTTGCCACAACACTGTAAGCCCTCAGAGTTACTCTTGGTGGGTGCAGGAATGGGCCCTGCTGTGAATTATTAGATCAAGAATTGTAATTACATGCCCCTTTTGAACAGGGGCTGAAAAATTGGGCCTTTCGTGGTGGTGGTGGTGGTGGTGGCGTTGCCACAACACTGTAAGCCCTCAGAGTTACTCTTGGTGGGTGCAGCAATGGGCCCTGCTGTGAATTATTAGATCAAGAATTGTAATTGCATGCCCCTGTTGAACAGGGGCTGAAAAATTGGGCCTTAGGCACTGGTGGCACAACACTACAACCCCTCACAGATACTGTACTTGGAGCACAGCAATGAGCCCTGTTGCAAAGTATTGCTTCAAAAATTGTAATGACACGCCCCTGTTAAACAGGGGCTGAAAAATTGGGCCTTAGGCACTAGTGCCACAACACTCCAACCCCTCACAGATACTGTACTTGGAGCACAGCAATGAGCCCTATGGCAAATTATTGCTAAAAAAATTGTAATTACACGCCCCTGTAAAACAGGGGCTGAAAAATTGGGCCTTAGCCACTGGTGGCGGCACCCATAAACAAAAATGATCTTCCAAGCTATCATCATCAATCGTATCATTGAGGACTCGGAGGAGGAGGATAGCCAGTCAACATAACAGCACAGGCACTCAGCATCAGCATCAGTCTTGAAGGGATGTGACATGTTAAAATCAATTAGTCTGTTATATCAGCATCAGGTGTGTGGTAGCTGGTGGTGATCCAAGACTGGTTCATCTTGATGACAGTCAGTCGATCAACCGAGTCGGTGGACAGGCGCACCCTGTGATCCGTGACAAATCCTCCAGCAGCACTGAATGTGCGTTCCGAAAGAACGCTGGATGCAGGACAGGCCAGTAGCTCAATTGCATACTGTGCAAGCTCTGGCCAGTGATCCATCCTCAAGACCCAGTAAGCCAGAGGATTTTCGGTGGGGAAGGTGTCCAAGTCTGACCTTGCCCCTAGATATTCCTGCACCATGTTTATCAGATGCTGGCGATGGTTGCTGGAACCGATCATACTTTGGGGCTGCGGACTAAAGAATTGTCTGAACGCATCGGTCAGACGGCCACCTTCCCCACCGCTCCTTCTTTGACTGGCCGAAGCCTCAGCAACTCGTTGTCCAGGACCAGGAGTTTGTAACCTCCCAGTCTCTGGGAACGCGTTGCACAGACCTTTCTGCAAGGCCTCCCGGAGTTGTCTCATCCTCTGCTCCCTCTGCGAAGGTAACATAAGGTCCGCAACCTTACCCTTGTACCGTGGATCAAGGAGAGTGGCCAGCCAGTAATGGTCCCTCTCCTTGATCCGAAGAATACGAGGATCCTTCCGCAGACTTTGCAGGATCAGGGAGGCCATGCAGCGTAGGTTTGCTGAGGCATTCGCTCCGGAGTCCTCTGGGTCACTAAGGACGACATGATCCGCAGCCACCTCCTCCCAGCCACGTACAAGTCCACTGGTTTCTTGGGACTGTAAATCATCCCTAAAAGACTGCTGCTGATGATGCTGAGTGCCAGCCTCCATCTCCATGCTGACACAATCCTCCTCCTCCTCCTCCTCCTCTTCCTCTTCCTGTGCGATGGGTGGGACAGAAGGAACACTGTCTGGGTAAAGGGGGCCTTGAGAGGCAAGGAAGTCCTCCTCTTCCTGCCTCTGTTCTGCCTCAAGTGCCCTGTCCATTATTCCACGCAGCGTGTGCTCCAACAGGTGGACAAGAGGTACAGTGTCACTGATGCATGCACTGTCACTGCTCACCATCCTCGTGGCCTCCTCAAATGGTGCCAGGACAGTGCATGCATCCCTGATCATGCCCCACTGGCGTGGAGAAAAAAAACCAAGCTCCCCTGACCCTGTCCTGGTGCCGTAGTCGCACAGGTACTCATTGATGGCCCTCTGCTGCGTGTGCAGCCGCTGCAGCATGGCCAACGTTGAGTTCCACCTGGTGGGCATGTCACATATAAGGCGGTTCTTGGGCAGGTTCAACTCCTTTTGCAGCTCAGCCAGGCGAGCACTGGCATTATAAGATCTGCGGAAATGCACACAGACTTTCCTGGCCTGCCTCAGGACATCCTGTAAGCCCGGGTACCTGCCCAAGAACCGCTGCACCACCAGGTTAAGGACGTGAGCCACACAGGGCACATGGGTCAGTTGTCCCTGTCGGAGGGCGGAGAGGAGGTTGGTGCCATTGTCGCAAACCACCATTCCTGGCTTAAGCTGGCGTGGCGTCAACCACCTCTCGGCCTGGCCCTGCAGAGCAGACAGGACCTCTGCCCCAGTGTGGCTTCTGTCCCCCAAACACACCAGCGCAAGCACGGCATGGCATCTTTTTGCCTGCGTACTTGCGTAGCCCCGTGAACGGCTACGGAGCACCGCTGGTTCATAGGACAAACCACAGGAAGAGGCCATGGAGGAAGAAGAAGAGGAGGGGGTGGAGGAGAGAGGTGTGTCACAACCAGTAGTAGCATTTTGGAGGCGTGGCGGTGGAACAACCTCCAACACTACTGCACCTTGTCCTGCATCCTTCCCAGCTGCCAAAAGAGTGACCCAATGGGCCGTGAAAGAAAGGTAACGTCCCTGTCCATGCCTGCTGGACCATGAGTCAGCGGTAATATGCACCTTACCGCTGACCGCCCTGTCCAGCGAGGCCAAGACATTGCCTTCCACATGCCGGTAGAGAGCCGGAATAGCCTTCCGTGAGAAAAAGTGGCGTTTGGGAACCTGCCACTGAGGAACCGCACATTGCACAAACTCACGGAAGGGGGCCGAGTCTACCAACTGAAAAGGCAGCAGTTGAAGCGCTAGCAATTTAGCCAAGCTAGCATTCAACCGCTGGGCATGTGGATGGCTGGGAGTGAACTTCTTTCGACGGTCCAGCAGCTGGGGCAGGGAAATTTGCCTGCTAGAATCGGACGTCGGTGTACTGCTAGCAGAGTGGCCGCAAGTACTTGGCTGTGACACACCTAATTCTACACCTTCATTCCTCTCAGTGCATGTTTCAGAGAGGACTGAAGTTATAGTGGGGTTGGAGATCCCAGCTGATGCGGTGCAAGGAGAGGTCCGCTTTGTTCTTTGGTGTGGGTCTTTGAGGTAGGCTTGCCAACGAGCTGCATGGCAGGTCAACATATGTCTGGTCAGGCATGTGGTACCCAAGCGGCTGATGTTTTGGCCACGCGATATACGCTTGAGACATATGTTGCAAACAGCAGCTGTGCGATCTGATGCACTAGCCTCAAAAAAGGCCCACACCAAGGAACTTTTTGAATGACGGGCAGAGGCTGCGCCCTGCACAGGCGGAGCTCTGCGGTATGATTCCGTCGGTGTACTGCCCTTACGCTGGCCACCAAAGGGCATCCTGCCTCGTTGGAGATGTGCCTCCTCCTCATCCTCCTCCTCCTCCTCTCTCCTATTAGGCACCCACGTGGAGTCAGTGACCTCATCATCCCCTCCCTCCTCATCACTGGAGCCAATCTGGCAGTATGCTGCAGCTGCTGGAACATGACTGCCAGATTGGTGTCCTTCTTGAGCATCCCCTCTGTCTGCTCTCACGCTACTGCCTTCCTGTAGCTGGGTTTCATCATCAGACCCTTCGAAACGCTGGGCATCCTCCTGGAGCATGTACCCAACACTGTGCTCAAACAGTTCGGGGGACTCCTCAGGAGGAGGACATGGTGGGTCTAGGGAAGGAGTGACTGATGATGAGTCTGACATTGATACCAGGGAAGAGGACGCTTTGGCAGCTGCTTTGCCAGTACCCTGAGCCTGGGTGAGAGAGGATGAGAAGGAGGAGGAGGGCTTGGTCATCCACTCTACCAAGTCTTCGGCATGATGTGGCTCAACATGTCCAGCTGCCGAAAAGAAGGACAAGCGTGTCCCATGGCCATGTGCTGATGACAATGCACCGCGTCCACGACCAGCACTGTTGCCCCCAGACACAGAGCCTGCTTGCCCTCTTTTATTGCCTCCTGACTGTCTGCCTCTCCTTGTTTGCCTTCCAGACATTCTAATAGATGGCCTGCAGGGAGATGGGAAAAAAGCAATAAGGGCTACCTTCAGGTGTCCTTCTATGTCCCTTTACTTAAGGATTTCTAAATATGGTTGAGGATTATTGCTTTTGCACAGAATAGCACAACGACAATTTCCCTGACTGTCCAAAAAACAAGGATTTCAAAGATGGTTGATGAGGAATGCTTTAGCACACTATAGCACGAGGAGAATTCCCCTCACTTTCCTTCTTTGTCCCTAGAAACAAGGACTGGCACAGTGAAAGAAACTGACACTCTCCCTACCTAGAGTTTTCTGTCCCTAGAAAAAATGTTTTTTTAAAGCACACTATAGCACAAGGAGAATTCCCCTCACTTTCCTTCTTTGTCCCTAGAAACAAGGACTGGCACAGTGAAAGAAACTGACACTCTCCCTACCTAGAGTTTTCTGTCCCTAGAAAAAAATGTTTTTTTAAAGCACACTATAGCACAAGGAGAATTCCCCTCACTTTCCTTCTTTGTCCCTAGAAACAAGGACTGGCACAGTGAAAGAAACTGACACTCTCCCTACCTAGAGTTTTCTGTCCCTAGAAAAAATGTTTTTTTAAAGCACACTATAGCACAAGGAGAATTCCCCTCACTTTCCTTCTTTGTCCCTAGAAACAAGGACTGGCACAGTGAAAGAAACTGACACTCTCCCTACCTAGAGTTTTCTGTCCCTAGAAAAAAATGTTTTTTTAAAGCACACTATAGCACAAGGAGAATTCCCCTCACTTTCCTTCTTTGTCCCTAGAAACAAGGACTGGCACAGTGAAAGAAACTGACACTCTCCCTACCTAGAGTTTTCTGTCCCTAGAAAAAATGTTTTTTTAAAGCACACTATAGCACAAGGAGAATTCCCCTCACTTTCCTTCTTTGTCCCTAGAAACAAGGACTGGCACAGTGAAAGAAACTGACACTCTCCCTACCTAGAGTTTTCTGTCCCTAGAAAAAATGTTTTTTTAAAGCACACTATAGCACAAGGAGAATTCCCCTCACTTTCCTTCTTTGTCCCTAGAAACAAGGACTGGCACAGTGAAAGAAACTGACACTCTCCCTACCTAGAGTTTTCTGTCCCTAGAAAAAATGTTTTTTTAAAGCACACTATAGCACAAGGAGAATTCCCCTCACTTTCCTTCTTTGTCCCTAGAAACAAGGACTGGCACAGTGAAAGAAACTGACACTCTCCCTACCTAGAGTTTTCTGTCCCTAGAAAAAATGTTTTTTTAAAGCACACTATAGCACAAGGAGAATTCCCCTCACTTTCCTTCTTTGTCCCTAGAAACAAGGACTCGCACAGTGAAAGAAACTGACACTCTCCCTACCTAGAGTTTTCTGTCCCTAGAAAAAATGTTTTTTTAAAGCACACTATAGCACAAGGAGAAATCCCCTCACTTTCCTTCTTTGTCCCTAGAAACAAGGACTCGCACAGTAAAACACACTGACACTCTCCCTACCTATCCTTCTCTTTCCCTAAACTAAAGGAATCCAGGTTAAGCAAGAAAGAAATAAATGTCACTGTCCCTGCCTATGCTTGTCTTTCCCTGCTCCGGAACACACTACACTAGGCCGCCGTGCTGGCGGCCTTTTATAGTGTGGGGCGTGTACTAAACACCCTCAGCAATAATTGGCCACAGGCATCCTGCCTGTGGCCAATCATTGCTCTCCTCGCTGCCGGCGCTGTGATTGGCCAAGCATGCGGGGTCACAGTGCATGCTTGGCCAATCACAGCGCCTGGATGACACTGCGATGGCGTAGTGCATTGTGGGCCGTTCGCGTCACTCGAATTTGGCGCGAACGGCCCAAATCGTTCGATCTTCGTCGAACGATCGAACAGCCGATGTTCGAGTCGAACGTATGTTCGACTCGAACACGAAGCTCATCCCTACTCTTGGACCAGCCGTTGGTAGGCTGTCTTCAGCATGGGATGGATCTTGGTAGCTGCTTGTCTTTCTTCTGTCACGAGAGGGGTCAGGAGTCTTCGGACCAGGTCCGTGTTTGTCCCTATTATAAGGGAATTCTTGTTGGCTCCAGGCGGCCTAGGACACACAACTGCCAGGGTGTCAAACACTTCGGCCTTCCCAGCCACGGATGGGTCAAAGGTCATTTGGATGGGAAGGTAGCCGTCGTAAGGGAAACTCTGGGTTCCAATTCCCCATATTTCCAGCTCCTCTATCTTCTGGATAGGCAGATGACTCAGGTGCCTGTCGTAGAAGTCCCGGTATAGTAGGGTCACTTGTGCCCCGGTATCCAGGAGGCCCCTGGTGTAGACTCCCTCCACTTGAATGGGCACTATAGGGGATGGGCCTACCAGCTTCTCTGGATATGGTCCGGCAGGAGCCGCCTTCTTCAGACCTTTTCCCTTTGGACTCTCTCTTGTCCTATTCCCTTTGGACTTGAACCTTTCTTGAGCCTGGTATGCACTGACTTCCCTCCTTTTAATGGGTGTAGGAACCCGCTGAGGCGTACTATTATTTTTCTTGGGTGGGCACCCCCTTTGGGGGGTGCCGTGCCTCTCCTGAGGGGTCTCCCCCCTTCTTCTTGGAGTATTGCTTTGTTGAGGGGTATTGCGTTTCCCCTTTGGTGTTCTATCTCTCTTTTTGTTTTTCTTCGCATTCAACTTGGAGTTTACTGAAGATGGTGGGCACCCGGTTGACTCCTTCACCGGGGCCCTCTGGAGTTTCCCGCCGGCTTGCGGTTGTCTGGTCTCTTCTTCGGACTAGAACATGTGGCTGCAATGTGGCCAACTCCCCCACAGTTGAAGCAGACTATATCTCCCCATTCTTGTAAAGGTTCGGGTGCTGAGGCAATCGGGAACAATTCCTTCCTTGGACTTTCCTTCTTCTTGGGACACTCTGTGTCTTTTGCTATCAGAGAGGTCAATATCTCTAACACCTTGGACATCTGAGTTTTTAGGGTGTCTATCTCCGCCTCTCTTTCAGGGGTCATTACTGGATTGACCAGCACCTGTGCGGGTACAACAATTGTCTTATCCTTCTGCTGGTCCTGTTGCAGCGCCTCCTCATCTCTGATAATTTTTATTAAATCAGCATAAGTCAGCAACATTCCTCCTCCCAAGGTTTTCAGGTGCAGCCAGACTGGATCGGAGCGTAGCGCTCCCTTTAAGACTTGCTTCATTCTTGCCGCATCGGCATCTTGGGGCTTCATCCCTTTCTTTAACACAATCTTGCACAGCAGCCTGTTTAGCCTTCTGACATACTCGGAAAGCTTCTCCTCCGGTTTTTGGAAAGTGTGTTCAAACTGGTAGACCGTCTCTGTCACCTTGTCTAATTGACCAAACTCTTCCTGCAGCATAGCTAGACAATCCTGCGCCGTGCACCCTGCATTCCCAAACCGGAAACTTTTCACTGCTTCTGCTGCTGCACCTTTAAGGCTTTCTAACACTCGCTGCCTCTTCTGTGCCTCCGGCACCTCCCATGCCTCCACCGCCTGTAATGCCTGTTCCACCCAAGTATCAAAATCTTCTTCCCCTGCCGGGACAGGGAGCTTCCCTGAGAATATTTTTAGTCTCCGGTAGCTAGTTTCCACATGCACCGTACTTGTCTTCTGACATTTGGCTAGCAAATCCCCTATTGCATTTATCAGTTCTGGTGATATAGCAGTGGCCGGTGCAGGTGCCACCGGGGGTGTCGCCCTGTCTTCTCTTTCAGGTGTAGTTCGGGCGCAGCCTGTGGCGATCCCGTAGGGGATGGTTCCCTTTCTACAGTTATTGCGTGCGCCAGCCTAAATGTTCTGTTCTCTGGCGTCCGCAGACACTTGTGCTTACAGGCCTCTGGCATCCCGTCCCAATATTCCACTAATGCGTATTGATATGAGATGTTTGGGTCTGTCTTCATGTCTATCATCCACGGTGTGTGATCTGGGGACACTGAACTCATCAGTTCCTCTACCGTCTCACTTGACCATTTCTCGCCAGGGAGACTAATGGCTATCGACTGTTTTGGCTCTGTATTAGCGGCTTTGCACCACTCTTCTACCGCTCTTGGATCCATGGGGTCCATGCCGGCACTTCTGGCGTTCGCTTGCTGCATCAGGATCCCGGACGAGAACCCCCACGTGTAGCGATACCTCCAACTAAGGAGGCCGCAGAATTAGATTTGGGCCCTGAGTGCAGCTCCGCCAACCCCCGGCAATAGGCTCTACCCCCTTCTGGCACAGCTAGTACTAACAATCAATGATATGTCCTATGCAATAGAATAACTAAGCAAGGACACAGTAATGAATTGTAATAGGTAAAGTGTTTTACTCATTGATTCTCAATATGGATAAAGGGGTAACAGTAATCACAGTTCAAGATAATCACTCCTAAGGGCAGCGTCCTGCCACTCTAACACACTATATAGTAACACACGCTACAGGTGCGCCATACGGGCGACCGTTAACTAAGTGCCCTATGGCGCAGTAATCAAACATGCTAGAATCCCCACCAGGCCTGGTTCTAATATTTAACTTAGTCCTTCTTTCTTCACCGGCAGGTCTGTAATGGTGGTGCACTTTAAACAGAGTATAACTTTGTAATCCAAGGGGTATGAAAATAACTTGTAGGCCACGGCAGTCTATAGGCCTATATACAGCTACAGTATCTTAGCTGGGCTTACGCCCTCTCACCCGCCGGACTACGGATCCAGTCCGGGAAACCGCCACCGGTCGTGTCACACACACTCGATCTCTCCAACGATCGGGCCCCCGATCCGACAAGGCTGTAGCTCACAAAGTCAGATGCCACCCAGGCTCGCAGAGGGGAGGGTGGAAGGCTCTTTGGTGTAGAGCAAGGCCTCAGGCTTCAGGCCTTGCACTCCGACACATCCGCACAGGAGGATCCGTCTGTGAAGTCTCGTGTCCCCAAAGAGGCCGAGCCCGGCCTCGCCTCCTCCTTTTATAACCCCTCCCATGAGTCTCTGCGGTGGAACATCACAAGAATGGGGTTATGGGTAATGTAGTTTCTTCCCAATATAGGGGAATACCCCGCTACACCAATATAGGGGAATACCCCGCTACACACTCCCCCCACTTAAACTCTTTGGTCCCCAAAGATAAATTTTAGCAACAACTATATATAACATTGGACCATTCTGAAAACGATGTTGGGATAGGGGATTCCCACCATAACTGAGGGGTGGAATTCCCTTGCCCACAGGTCACATTATCATGGGTGGCCTGCCTAACTGTGCCAGAGAGTGAGCTGGGGTTGCCCTCCACCAAATGGACAGTGGAGGGATCCGGAATCTCAGCATTTCTCCTAGCAGTGACCACAGAGTCTTCCGAACTGTTCCCCATCTGGGGGTAGGTCAGCTTCTTAGGAGGTCGAATGACTCTTCGAGCTCTTTGCTCTCCTGGAATCTCTGGCTCTGGCGTCACAGGCTCCTCTTCCTCGGAGCAACTATCATGGGCATCTTCCCAGTAATCTGCTGAAGGACTGAAAGGGATGAACTCTGTAGCCTCTGGGTTCAGTGTTTCATCTGTGGTATCTTGGGTGACTGGAAGATCTATGATAGAAGTTCCTGGAGTTGGGGAAGACCACAGCCAATCAAGCTCTCCTTCTTCATCTCCACTAAGTTGGGAGGCTTCTCCATTTCCAGCTCGGGAGGTCTGTGACCGAGTGTGCGGCCTAGGAGTATCCAAGATAGAGGCCGGTGCAGGGGAGTCTCCCACGGAAGGTATTCTAACTGCCTCCGCAAGTGGGAGCAGGTGGTTTCGATGCCATGTCTTCAGTGGGCCTACCTTTCCCTCTGGCTTCACCTTGTAGACAGGTAGGCCCGGCAACTTCCTGCAGATAACATAGGGTTCAGATCTCCATCTGTCTGCAAGTTTGTGCTTTCCGGGGACTCCCAGATTGCGCAACAGTACTCGATCCCCGGGCTGTAGGTCTTGTACCCGGACCTTCAAGTCGAAATTTCTTTTATTCCGAGCTCCCCTTTGATCTGAGGCCGCTTGAGCTTGTTCATATGCTACTTTCAGGCTGTGTCTGAGCCTGTCCACATATCCTTTGTGGGATGTGGCTGAGGAATGGTCCAGTGAGGTGCCAAAAGCCAGGTCCACCGGTAGTCTCGCTTCTCTCCCAAACATGAGTCGATATGGGGAATAGCCTGAAGCATCACTGATGGTGCAGTTGTAAGCATGTACTATGGCTGCTATGTGTTTGCTCCAATGTTGCTTTTTCTCGCTTTCCAGAGTCCCCAACATGTTGAGCAAGGTTCGGTTGAACCTTTCCGGCTGAGCATCTCCCTGAGGATGGTAAGGTGTAGTTCGAGTCTTCTTAATTCCCAAAGAATCCAAGAGCTTCCGGATCAGCTTACTCTCGAAGTCCCTCCCTTGGTCTGAATGGAGTCTCTGTGGCAGCCCATAATGGACAAAGTACTTCTCCATAAGTACCTTGGCCACGGTGGAGGCCTTCTGATCTTTGGTGGGGAAAGCCTGGGCATACCGGGTGAAATGGTCGGTTATCACCAGAACATTTCCTAGTCCACTCAGGTCGGGTTCGAGGCAGAGAAAGTCAATGCACACCAGGTCCATGGGCCCTTGGCTCTGTAGATGGCCCATTGGGGCAGCTTGATGGGGCAAAGTCTTCCTCTGGATGCATCGCGCACATGAGTGGCAGTACTCCTCTACCTCTGCCCTCATGCAGGGCCAATAGAACCGACTTCTGACAAGTTGAAAGGTCCTTTCAGCCCCTAGGTGGCCATGATTGTCATGCAAGGCAATCAGAACAGTCTCCCGATGTTTCTCTGGGAGGAACAGCTGCCACTTATCTTCTGAGTCATCAGAGGGGCCCCTTCGGTAGACCACTCCCTGATGTAACTGCAACCTATCCCACTCCTTCCTCAGCAGGCGAGCTTCTTTTGAAGGTTGACGCATGAGTATGTTTGGATCCTGATTTTTCAAGGCCTCCAGGACCAATCTCCCCATGGGGTCTTCCAATTGGTCACACCTCAATTCCTTCTTGGACAGTCTTGGTAGGTTGTCCTCTTCCAATTGAGCTACTCCACAGTAGTGTTTGGGGACTCCCACCGTGGTAACTCCTATTTCCTCTGCTCTGGAGCCTCCTCGGGCTTGGAATTCAGCTCCTTGACAAAGGGCCCGCACCCCGTCCGGTGCCACTTGGGTCCAATCTTCTATTTCAATGGTCGGGGAATGAGATCTTCTGGACAGAGCGTCTGCGTCTCGATTCCCCACTCCTGGTCTATACTTAAGGCTGAAGTTGAATCCAGACAGTGCAGCCAGCCACCTGTGTCCAGTGGCATCCAGCTTGGCCGTGGTGAACAGGTAGGTAAGGGGGTTGTTGTCGGTCTTCACAGTGAACTCTGCTCCATACAGATAGTCTTTGAGCTTGTCTACTACCACCCACTTGAGGGCCAGGAACTCCAGCTTGTGAGTGGGGTAGTTCTTCTCAGAGGGGGTCAGGCTCCTACTCACATAGGCAACAGGCCGCAATTGCCCCTCATGTTCTTGGTAAAGTACTCCTCCCAGACCGTCATGACTAGCATCCACGTGCAGTTCATAGGGTTTGGTTGGGTCTGCGTAGGCCAAGACTGGTGCAGTGGTCAGGCTCCTCTTCAATTCCTGGAAAGCCTCTTCACACTTCTGATTCCACTGATCTCTGATGGACTCTCCTGGCCTCCTGGGCCCCGAGCCATCCTCTTCTCCTTCAGTCTTGAGCAACTCATTCAATGGTCTAGCAATTCAGGCAAATCCCTCCACAAACCTCCTGTAGTAGGAGCAGAAGCCCAAGAAGGATCTGAGTTCTGTTACTGTGGTGGGCCGTGGCCAGGAGGTAACTGCCTCCAATTTCTCAGGGTCTGTGGCCACCCCTTCTTCAGACACTATGTGCCCCAGATAGTTCACAGAAGACTGGTAGAACCGACACTTCTCAGGCGAAAGCTTAAGTCCTTCCTCACTGAGTCTTCTCAACACTTTTTCCAGCCTCTCTTCATGTTCCTCCAAGGTTCTCCCAAAGACAATGACATCGTCCAGGTATACAAGGACTTCGATCAAGTTCATGTCCCCTACTGTCTTCTCCATGAGGCGTTGGAAAGTAGCTGGGGCTCCAGACAGACCTTGGGGCATCCGGTCGAATTCAAAGAACCCCACTGGGGTTATGAAAGCTGTCTTCTCCTTGTCTGTTGGGTGCATCGGAATTTGATAGTACCCACTCTTGAGATCCATAACGCTGAACCATTTGGCTCCAGACAAGCTCTGTAGGGCATCCTCTATCCTCGGAGTGGTGTATTGGTCAGGTATGGTTCTCCTGTTGAGAGTCCTGTAGTCGATACAGAGCCTCAATGATCCATTCTTCTTTCGGACCACCACTATGGGAGAGGCATAGGGGCTTCTGGACTCCCGTATCACACCAGTCCTCTTGAGTTCTGCAAGTTGTTCCCTCAGATCCTCCAGATCTGCTAGCGGGACCCGCCTGACCCTCTCTCGGAAGGGCTTATCTTCCTGGAGGCGGATCCGATGGGTGGCACTCCTTGCACACCCCACATCAAACTCATCCCTAGAGAAGATCTTCTCCCATCTATTCAACTGGGCCTTGGCTCTCTCTTTCCAAGCCCTGGACAGATTCGGTTTTCCATGGTCAGCTTCTCCCAAACATCCCCTTCTTCACCTGTCCTCTTCACTTCTGACAGGGTAACAGGGGCCGCCGGGCTCACCTGGCCTAGCAACATTCTGGCTGGGATTTCCATGGGGTCTTTGGTAATATTCCTAACACTCACTGGAACTCTATAATGGGCC
Source organism: Rana muscosa (assembly GCA_029206835.1). Classification (NCBI taxonomy): domain Eukaryota; kingdom Metazoa; phylum Chordata; class Amphibia; order Anura; family Ranidae; genus Rana; species Rana muscosa. Next base: position 1,112,472,934 of record CM055116.1, on the reverse strand, counting down.
TTCTTCAGGACCTTCAGCGGAATCACTTCCGGTATCACCTCCAGGCCTGAGGACTCACCCCTTGGGTCTGACTCCAGCATGACAAAGGGACCAGGCTGCTCCCAAGTAAGCTTCACAGTGGCCCTGAGACAGGTTACTTCACCGGGCTGCAACACTACCCCTTCTCTTCCAAGTCTCCACACCTTCCCTATCTCCTCTCCAGGGGTCTCCCGCTCTTGGACCAGCCGTTGGTAGGCTGTCTTCAGCATGGGATGGATCTTGGTAGCCGCTTGTCTTTCTTCTGTCACGAGAGGGGTCAGGAGTCTTCGGACCAGGTCCGTGTTTGTCCCTATTATAAGGGAATTCTTGTTGGCTCCAGGCGGCCTAGGGCACACAACTGCCAGGGTGTCAAACACTTCGGCCTTCCCAGCCACGGATGGGTCAAAGGTCATTTTGATGGGAAGATAGCCGTCGTAAGGGAAACTCTGGGTTCCAATTCCCCATATTTCCAGCTCTTCTATCTTCTGGATAGGCAGATGACTCAGGTGCCTGTCGTAGAAGTCCCGGTATAGTAAGGTCACTTGTGCCCCGGTATCCAGGAGGCCCCTGGTGTAGACTCCCTCCACTTGAATGGGCACTATAGGGGATGGGCCTACCAGCTTCTCTGGATATGGTCTGGCAGGAGCCGCCTTCTTCTGACCTTTTCCCTTTGGACTCTCTATTGTCCTATTCCCTTTGGACTTGAAGCTTTCTTGAGCCTGGTATGCACTGACTTCCCTCCTTTTAATGGGTGTAGGAACCCGCTGAGGGGTACTATTATTTTTCTTGGGTGGGCACCCCCTTTGGGGGGTGCCGTGCCTCTCCTGAGGGGTCTCCCCCCTTCTTCTTGGAGTATAGCTTTGTTGAGGGGTATTGCGTTTCCCCTTTGGTGTTCTATCTCTCTTTTTGTTTTTCTTCGCATTCAGCTTGGAGTTTACTGAAGATGGTGGGCACCCGGTTGACTCCTTCACCGGGGCCCTCTGAAGTTTCCCGCCGGCTTGCGGTTGTCTGGTCTCTTCTTCTTCGGACTAGAACATGTGGCTGCAATGTGGCCAACTCCCCCACAGTTGAAGCAGACTATATCTCCCCATTCTTGTAAAGGTTCGGGTGCTGAGGCAATCGGGAACAATTCCTTCCTTGGACTTTCCTTCTTCTTGGGACACTCTGTGTCTTTTGCTATCAGAGAGGTCAATATCTCTAAAACTTGGACATCTGAGTTTTTAGGGTGTCTATCTCCGCCTCTCTTTCAGGGGTCATTACTGGATTGACCAGCACCTGTGCGGGTACAACATTTGTCTTATCCTTCTGCTGGTCCTGTTGCAGCGCCTCCTCATCTCTGATAATTTTTATTAAATCAGCATAAGTCAGCAACATTCCTCCTCCCAAGGTTTTCAGGTGCAGCCAGACTGGATCGGAGCGTAGCGCTCCCTTTAAGACTTGCTTCATTCTTGCCGCATCGGCATCTTGGGGCTTCATCCCTTTCTTTAACACAATCTTGCACAGCAGCCTGTTTAGCCTTCTGACATACTCGGAAAGTTTCTCCTCCGGTTTTTGGAAAGTGTGTTCAAACTGGTAGACCGTCTCTGTCACCTTGTCTAATTGACCAAACTCTTCCTGCAGCATAGCTAGACAATCCTGCGCCGTGCACCCTGCATTCCCAAACCGGAAACTTTTCACTGCTTCTGCTGCTGCACCTTTAAGGCTTTCTAACACTCGCTGCCTCTTCTGTGCCTCCGGCACCTCCCATGCCTCCACCGCCTGTAATGCCTGCTCCACCCAGGTATCAAAATCTTCTTCCCCTGCCGGGACAGGGAGCTTCCCTGAGAATATTTTTAGTCTCCGGTAGCTAGTTTCCACATGCACCGTACTTGTCTTCTGACATTTGGCTAGCAAATCCCCTATTGCATTTATCAGTTCTGGTGATATAGCAGTGGCCGGTGCAGGTGCCACCGGGGGTGTCGCCCTGTCTTCTCTTTCAGGTGGAGTTCGGGCCGCAGCCTGTGGCGATCCCGTAGGGGATGGTTCCCTTTCTACAGTTATTGCGTGCGCCAGCCTAAATGTTCTGTTGTCTGGCGTCCGCAGACACTTGTGCTTACAAGCCTCTGGCATCCCGTCCCAATATTCCACTAATGCGTATTGATATGAGATGTTTGGGTCTGTCTTCATGTCTATCATCCACGGTGTGTGATCTGGGGACACTGAACTCATCAGTTCCTCTACCGTCTCACTTGACCATTTCTCGCCAGGAAGGCTAATGGCTATCGACTGTTTTGGCTCTGTATTAGCGGCTTTGCACCACTCTTCTACCGCTCTTGGATCCATGGGGTCCATGCCGGCACTTCTGGCGTTCGCTTGCTGCATCAGGATCCCGGACGAGAACCCCCACGTGTAGCGATACCTCCAACTAAGGAGGCCGCAGAATTAGATTTGGGCCCTGAGTGCAGCTCCGCCAACCCCCGGCAATAGGCTCTACCCCCTTCTGGCACAGCTAGTACTAACAATCAATGATATGTCCTATGCAATAGAATAACTAAGCAAGGACACAGTAATGAATTGTAATAGGTAAAGTGTTTTACTCATTTTTCTCAATATGGATAAAGGGGTAACAGTAATCACAGTTCAAGATAATCACTCCTAAGGGCAGCGTCCTGCCACTCTAACACACTATATAGTAACACACGCTACAGGTGCGCCATACGGGCGACCGTGAACTAAGTGCCCTATGGCGCAGTAATCAAACACGCTAGAATCCCCACCAGGCCTGGTTCTAACATTTAGCTTAGTCCTTCTTTCTTCACCGGCAGGTCTGTAATGGTGGTGCACTTTAAACAGAGTATAACTTTGTAATCCAAGGGGTATGAAAATAACTTGTAGGCCACGGCAGTCTATAGGCCTATATACAGTAACAGTATCTTAGCTGGGCTTACGCCCTCTCACCCGCCGGACTACGGATCCAGTCCGGGAAACCTCCACCAGCCGTGTCACACACACTCGATCTCTCCAACGATCAGGCCCCCCGATCCGACAAGGCTGTAGCTCACAAAGTCAGATGCCACCCAGGCTCGCAGAGGGGAGGGTGGAAGGCTCTTTGGTGCAGAGCAAGGCCTCAGGCTTCAGGCCTTGCACTCCGACACATCCGCACAGGAGGATCCGTCTGTGAAGTCTTGTGTCCCCAAAAGAGGCCGAGCCCGGCCTCGCCTCCTCCTTTTATAACCCCTCCCATGAGTCTCTGCGGTGGAACATCACAAGAATGGGGTTATGGGTAATGTAGTTTCTTCCCAATATAGGGGAATACCTCGCTACAGTTATAACAAAGGAAGCATTAAAATAGAATATGAAAATAGCAGATGTTAGCATACCAGTAGTATCAGTAAAGGAAGCCCAACCTTTGAAGCCTGTACATAACAAACTGTAGATCCTCTCCATAACAGTAAGATATCATGCAACTGAGGAACTGTGTTGATGGGCTTCAGGTTTGTTTGGATGGCATTAGTCAGACACTTTGGTGATTATATATTAAAAAGTGGAGTTGACATCCTTCTGACATTCATTTGACCTGCGTTAAGTAGATTGACGCTGGTCTCAACACATGCAATATACATTCCCAGCATTTGGGTATTCAAGCTTTTAGCAAGCTTTGGCAAGCTTGTTGAAGCCTGGTAAAAGCTTCCAATCTACAGCTAACTCTGGTATTAACATCTGTAATCTATACTCCCAAGATGGAGATGAAGGGTACTTTATAGACTTTTTAAGGTTTACCGGTAATTGTATTTTTGTTTATATGTTTATATATATATACACATAAAAGACATTGGTAGGTCACTGTGTAAAAAAGTATTTATGTAAATCTTTGATATATACTGTATATACACTGCTGTGCAAAAGTTTTAGGCAGGTGTAAAAAAATGCTGTAAATTAAGAGTGCTTTCAAAAATAGTTTTAAAGTGTTAATAGTTTATTTTTTATCAATTAACAAAATAGAAAGTAAATGAACAGAAGAGAAATCCAAATCAAATCAATATTTGGTGTGACCACCGTTTTGACTTTAAACCAGCATCAATTCTTCTAGGTACACTTGCACACAGTTTTTAAAAGGAACTCGGCAGGTAGGTTGTTCCAAACATCTTGGAGAACTAACCACAGATCGTCTGTGGATGTAGGCTGCCTCAAATCCTTCTGTCATGTAATCCCAGTATGTTTGGGGTTGTTGTCCTGCTGCAGAATACATTTGGGGCCAATTGCATGCCTCTCCAATGGTATGGCATGATGCGATAAGTATCTGCCTGTATTTCTTAGCATTGAGGACAATATTGATCCTGACCAAATCTCCAACTCCATTTGCAGAGATGCAGCCCCAAACTTGCAAGGAACCTCCACCATACTTCATTGTTCCCATCAGACACTCATTATTGCACCACTCTCCAGCCTTTTGTGTACGAACTGCCTCCTGCTGCAGCCAAATATTTCACATTTTGACTTATCAGTCCAGAGCACCTGCTGCCATTTTTCTGTACCCCAGTTCCAATGGTATTATGCATAGTTGAGTCGCTTAGCCTTGTTTTCATGTCGGAAGTATGGCTATTTGGCTTCAATTCTTCCATTTAGACTGGCCAGACTTCTCCAGATAGTAGATGGGTGTACTTGGGACCCACTGGTTTCTGCCAGTTCTGTACTGATGGCACTGCTGGACATCTTCTGATGTCGAAGGGAAGTTAGCATGATGTGACTTTCATCTGCTGCAATAAAGGGATTGTAAAGTCTTGTTAAAAAAATAAAATAAACATGTTATACTTACCTCTTCTGTGTAGTGGTTTTGCACAGGGCAGCCTGGATTCTCCTCTTCTCGGGTCCCTCTTCATTGCTCCTGGCCCCTCCCTCCTGTTGAGTGCCCCCACAGCAAGAAGCTTGCTATGGGAGCACCTGAGCCGAGCTGCAGCTCCATGTGTCCATTCAGACACAGATCTGCCTCCGGCCCCTCCCCTCTCTCTCCTGATTGGCTGACTGACAGCAGCGGGTGCCAATGGCGCCGCTGTTGTGTCTCAGCAAATCAGGAGGGAGAGTCCTGGATGGCCGAGGGACTCGTGGACATCACGGGATAGAGATAGGGCTCAGGTAAGTAGATAGATAGATATACTTTATTGTCATTGTATAAATACAACAACAAAAAAAAAAATTCCGGGTACTCTTTACAGCAGCAATAAAACACTTCTCAACAAAAGTATTAGAGGGTGTTGGGGCAGCTGCTATACACAGAAGGCTCTTTATCCTAATTCATAGAATGCATTTAGATTAAAAAAAACTTTTGCCTTTACAGCTACTTTAAGTTTCTTTAGCTAACCACTGTGTCTAAGGTTGCTCGTTTCTTTGTGCTATGTAAGTATGATTCTACAAAAAACTGATTCCCGTACTTCTCTTTAATTGAGATCTGATTCACTCACTGCTAAGATCTCCAATGTTCCAGAAAATACTTTTTAAGAGAACCATTTCTGTCTGAATGACTGTTATTTATTATGAATAGTGGAGGAAATGTTTTCCATTGTCTTGGTTTTATAAGTATGTGCCAACCACTGCTGCATCGATGGACTTTATTCTGTCTTTCCAAGATGCATACTTGTTCCAGGTCTGAAAATACTGTGCCAGGGAGCCAGCATAGGAGCAAGGCAACTGTCATTTTTCGAAGTAGGCCTTCAAAGGCAGCCTGCATATTTTTGTGTGGAAAGATGTACTTAAAGGGTTACTAAACCCTTTTTTTTTTTTTTTTTTAATAATAAACATGTCATAAATACCTCCTCTGTGCAGTTGGTTTTGCACAGAGTAGCTCCGATCCTCCTCTTCTGGGGTCCCTCAGTGGCGCTGGTGGCTCCTCCTCTTCTCGAGTGCCCCGTCGGAGAAGTGCTCTCCTTCGGGACACCCGTGCGGGCACTCCAGAGTCCTACTGCTGCGTCTAATGATACAGACAGCAGGACTTGGCCCCGCCCCCTGGCGCCCATGTCATTGGATTTGATTGACAGCAGTGGGAGCCAATGGCTGCGCTGCTATCAATCTATTCAATCAGGACACAAGACACCGGCCGGAGCTGGTGTGCTCGTTCCCGTCGTGGGAATTGCAGGGCTCAGGTAAGTAAAAGGGGGGCTCGGGGTTGCTGCGGCATGACAGGAGGTTTTTCACCTTATTGCATAGAATGCATTAAGGTGAAAAACCTTGAGGGTTTACAACTCCTTTAAATGCAAGGCAACAGGTTTACTTAACTGTTGCACATACTCCTCTTCCCTTCACTACCCCAGCACTCCATATAGCCACTGGTAATTAATAGAAATAACCAGTGCATCTGGGTATGGGTAGCCTGTCATTCACTCCCCTTCCTCCTACATGACAGTGCTGGTACTCCAAGATTGACCGCTCATGCACCCAGTGCTGTCATGGTAGACCGGGCAAAAGTCTTAAGCTATGTGTACATTCCAAGCTGCAGCCATTCAGAGAATGCCTTGTATTTTTTTAAATGAATAAAAGGCATTCTCTGATCGGGCCAAGTGGTCATGATGTCACTCTTTTCTCCATCACAACTAATCAGAGAATGCATTGTATTTATTGAAAGAAATACAAAGCATTCCCCGAATGGTGGAGGTGCCACATTAGTGACCTGGTTTGTTCAGTTTGCAGAGGGAAATCACCCTCTAGCACCCAGAGTAGCACCCGGAAGGCCATGGCTATCACTGCATTAAGCGCAGACTACTACAGGGTTTACAGCATCCCCATCAACCCTCGTGGTACCACATATGGAGACTTACATCAAGTCAAGCTGGACCAATGGAAATATGGTAACTTCTAGAGTGCGGCTTTAGAATACTTGTAAACACTGCAACAATATTTACCTTTACGTGAATTAAGAAAACTACTTGACGCTCATCAAATGCTTTTTAAAGTGGAGTTCCACCCATTTTTTTATGTTTGTCTGTGCTGCATGCCCTTAGCACATAGTTTTCACAATGAGCAATATTATTATTTTTTTGGGATTGTAAATACCTTTTTTTCAGTTTTTCAGCCTAACTTCCTGGTCTTAATAGCCTAGGCTATTATGTCACAAGGCAATTCGCAAGGGTTCCTGGGATATCAGCGTCATGTATCCCATGACTCCTTGTGAATCGCCTCCTACCGAAATCTCGCGTGTTTTGTGTGACACTGTCATATTATAATTGTGTGCAGAGAGAGAGAGGAGGTTTCAGAAGTCATCAGAGATGTGTGGGTGGGCGGGACAGAGCAGCTATCGCACACCAGCCAATAGGATGGGGTCAGGGCGGGCCGCTACGTGTATGCGGCTCCGCCCCTTTTCTAAAGAAGCCAAATAATTAGCTGGTGTGCGATAGCTGCTTTGTCCCGCCCACCCACACATAGCTGATGACTTCTGAAAGCTCCTCCTCTCTCTCTCGCTGCACACAGTTATAATACAAGACAGTGTGACACAAAACACCAGCTTCCAGCATGCTCAGTCTTATAATATAACTTCTGAAAGATCCTCTCTCTCTCTCTCTCTCTCTCCCTGCACACAGTAATAATATAAGCAAGGCTTTTTTTCAGCCAGAACGAAACCTGAGACAGCTGTTGAGACACTGAGGTTGTTCTGCAGTGGTCAGAGCTGGGGGGGGGGGTATTTAGATTGGGCACAGTGAGAGCTGTGGGGGGAGATATGGATTAAGCTGAGCTGTAGATAAGGGTGCAGAGGTGACATGTGGAGGGGAAGAGCGATAGTCTGTGGATGGGTTGAGCAGAGGTGAGATAGTCTGCGGATGTGATGTGCAGAGCAGGGGTGAGATAGTCTGCGGATGGGATGTGCAGAGCAGAGGTGAGATAGTCTGCGGATGGGATGTGCAGAGCAGAGGTGAGATAGTCTGCGGAGGGGATGTGCAGAGCAGAGGTGAGATGGTCTGCGGAGGGGATGTGCAGAGCAGAGGTGAGATGGTCTGAAGAGGGGATGTGCAGAGCAGAGGTGAGATGGTCTGAAGAGGGGATGTGCAGAGCAGAGGTGAGATAGTCTGCGGAGGGGACACAGACACACAGAACAAGATAAATATATAACAAAAGATATATATATTTCTTGAATAATATTTCTTCTACATGCAGTATATTTACTGGTTCCTGGAGGGGGGAGGGGAGGAGAGGTTTGCATAGATAAGGACAACTTCCGCTGACACTGCCGTTGCTATGGAAACCTGACTTGAAACTTATTATACTGCTTGTGCAGCACTGAGCATGTGCGAGATTTGCAAGTCTGAAATCCAGGAAGACATGCAGTCTGGCTTCAGATGCCCACACTTAAGATGGCCACAGCCTATTTCTAGTTTATAAATGTTCTAAATGCTGTAATAACCTAACAAAACGGACCTCAGTTTACAGACTAACTTTACTAGAATACATTAAGCTTGTGTATTATAGGGGTATTTTTATTTAAAAAGTGTCATTTCGGCTGGAACACCCCTTTAAATGCTTCCTCTGTTAAGTTACAGCAGTGTTTCTCAACTCTAGTCCTCAAGGCGTCCCAACAGGTCATGTTTTCAGGCTTTCCATTATTTTGCACAGGTGATTTAATTAGTTTCACTGCCTCAGGCCTGGTTCGCACTGGGGCGACAAACGCTCCGACATTGGGAGCTCATGTCGCATGACGTGTGAAAATCAATGTTTCCCTATGGGAGCCGTCTTAACTGGTCCGACACATGTCGGTCCGACTTTGAGAATGCTCCCTGTACTACTTTGGTCCGACTTTGATCCGACTTCAGCCCATTGACTATCATTGAAGTCGGATCAAAGTCGGACCGCAGTCTTGCATGATCCGACTTTGGCATGCGACTTGTGCTCTGCTGCTCTTGAGGGGAACTTCAGGCCAAATTTTAAATAAAAAACCGGCATGGGTTCCCCCTCCAGGAGCATACCAGGCCCTTGGGTCTGGTCTGGATTTGAAGGGGCGCCCCTACGCCCAAAAAAAACGGCGTGGGGGCCCCCCAAAATCCAAACCAGACCCTTATCCGAGCACGCAACCTGGCAGGCCGCAGGGGAAGAGGGGGGGACGAGAGAGCGGCCCCCCCTCCCTCCTGAACCGTACCAGGCCGCATGCCCTCAACATGGGGGTTTGGTGCTCTGGGGCAGGGGGGCGACCTGCGGCCCCCCCACCCCAGAGCACCCTGCCCCCATGTTGATGAGGACAGGGCCTCTTCCCGACAACCCTGGCCATTGGTTGTCGGGGTCTGCGGGCAGGGGGCTTATCGGAATCCGGGAGCCCCCTTCAATAAGGGAGCCCCCGGATCCCGGCCCCCCCACCCTATGTGAATGAGTATGGGGTACATCGTACCCCTACCCATTCACCTGGTGGAAAAAAATTGCAATAAAAAAACCACACAGCTTTTTAAAGTATTTTATTGCACAGCTCCGGGGGTCTTCTTCCGACTTCGGGGGTCTCCGGTGTCGTCGCCGCGCTCTCCGGTTCTTTCTTCTGCCGGGCCACCGCTAACTTCTTTAGCTCCTTTGCTAGCGGAGGCCCGGTCTTCTCCGTCGCCTTCTTCTTCTCCCGCTCTCCGGTTCTTCTCCCGCTTCTTTCTTCTGCCGGCCCCTCCACTAACTTCAGCTCTTTTGCTAGTGGAGGGGCCGGTCTTCCCGTCGCCGCCGTCGCCTCTTCTTCTCTCTTCTCCTCCTCGATGTTGACGCGTCGCTTCCTCCCGCTGTAATACTGGCTCTCCGCTCCACATTAATATAGGCTTCTCATGACGTCACAGTCACATGTTCCCATGACATCACAGTCACATGCTCCGGGACCATGTGCCCCGGAACATGTGACTGTGACGTCATGAGAAGCCTATATTAATGCGGAGCGGAGCGGAGAGCCAGTATTACAGCGGGAGGAAGCGACGCGTCAACATCGAGGAGGAGAAGAGAGAAGAAGACGGCGACGGCGACGGGAAGACCGGCCCCATCACTAGCAAAAGCGCTAAAGAAGTTATCGGAGGGGCCGGCAGAAGAAAGAAGCGGGAGAAGAACCGGAGAGCGGGAGAAGAAGAAGGCGACGGAGAAGACCGGGCCCCGCTAGCAAAAGAGCTAAAGAAGTTAGCGGTGGCCTGGCAGAAGAAAGAACCAGAGAGTGCGGCGACGACACCGGAGACCCCCGAAGTCGGAAGAAGACCCCCGGAGCTGTGCAATAAAATACTTTAAAAAGCTGTGTGGTTTTTTTATTGCAATTTTTTTCCACCAGGTGAATGGGTAGGGGTACGATGTACCCCATACTCATTCACATAGGGTGGGGGGCCGGGATCCGGGGGCCCCTTTATTGAAGGGGGCTCCTGGATTCCGATAAGCCCCCTGCCCGCAGACCCCGACAACCAACGCCCAGGGTTGTCGGGAAGAGGCCCTGTCCTCATCAACATGGGGGCAGGGTGCTCTGGGGTGGGGGGGCCGCAGGTAGCCCCCCTGCCCCAGAGCACCAAACCCCCCCATGTTGAGGGCATGCGGCCTGGTACGGTTCAGGAGGGAGGGGGGGCCGCTCTCTTGTCCCCCCCTCTTCCCCTGCGGCCTGCCAGGTTGTGTGCTCGGATAAGGGTCTGGTTTGGATTTTGGGGGGGACCCCCACGCCGTTTTTCCGGCGAAGGGGCGCCCCTTCAAATCCAGACCAGACCCAAGGGCCTGGTATGCTCCTGGAGGGGGAACCCATGCCGGTTTTTTATTTAAAATTTGGCCTGGAGTTCCCCCTCAAGACTCATACCAAACACAGTGCCTGATATTGGCGGGATCCAAGTCGGATCCCCGTTCTTTGAAAGTCGGACATATGTCGGCTTCATGTGGCAGGGCAAAGTCGGATCCAAAGTAGGACAGATGTCGTGTCGCACTAGTGTGAACCCAGCCTTAGGCCTGGTTCACACTTGTCCGACAAATGCTCCGACATTAGGAGCTCATGTCGCATGACGTGTGAAAATCAATGAATCCCTATGAGAGCCGTCTTAACTGGTCCGACGCAAATCGGTCCAACATTAAAAATGCTCCCTGTACTACTTCTGTCCGACTTTGATCCTACTTCAGCCCATTGAATATCATTGAAGTCGGATCAAAGTAGGATCCTTGTCCTAACCATCCGACATTTGACATCCGACATGGTGATTACAGCAGCAGTAAAAGGAATTTATCTCACCCTGGGATTGTTTTGATTGGTCAAAGGACAAGTCAGACTAGCACAATGTCGGATCAAAGTAGTATCCTGTTCATGAATTTCGGATGGATGTAGGACCAATGTAGGATCAATGTAGGACTGATGTCGCAGAGCAAAGTAGGATGAAAGTCGGATGAATGTCGTGTCGTATAGTGTGAACCCAGCCTCAGGCTGGGTTCACACTGATACGACACGACATTCCGGCTGGGTTCACACTGATACGACACGACAGTCATACGACTTACATCCTACTTTGCTCTGTGACATCGGTCCTACATCAGTACTACATTGGTCCGACATTCATCCGACTTTCATGAACAGGATACTACTTTGATCCGACTTTGTGCTAGTCTGACTTGTCCTTTGACCAATCAAAACAATCCCAGGGTGAGATAAATTCCTTTTACTGCTGCTGTAATCACCATGTCGGATGGTTAGGACAAGGATCCTACTTTGATCCGACTTCAATGATATTCAATGGGCTGATGTCGGAACAAAGTCGGACCAAAGTAGTACAGGGAGCATTTTCAAAGTTGGACCGACTTGTGTCGGACCAGTTAAGACGGCTCCCATAGAGAAACATTGATTTTCACACGTCATGCGACATGAGCTCCCAATGTCGGAGCGTTTGTCGGACAAGTGTGAACCAGGCCTCATCCGACTTTCATCCTACTTTGCTCTGCGACATCAGTCCTACATTGATCCTACATTGGTCCGACATCCATCCGACATTCATGAACAGGATACTACTTTGATCCGACATTGTGCTAGTCTGACTTGTCCTTTGACCAATCAAAACAATCCCAGGGTGAGATAAATTCCTTTTACTGCTGCTGTAATCACCATGTCGGATGTCAAATGTCGGATGGTTAGGACAAGGATCCTACTTTGATCCGACTTCAATGATATTCAATGGGCTGAAGTAGGATCAAAGTCGGACCAAAGTAGTACAGGGAGCATTTTCAAAGTCGGACCGACTTGTGTCGGACCAGTTAAGACGGCTCTCAAAGGGAAACATTGATTTTCACACGTCATGCGACATGAGCTCCCAATGTCGGAGCGTTTGTCGGACCAGTGTGAACCCAGCCTTAGTAATTACCAGAGCCATTTCATCTGAGGGAAATCCTGAAAACATGACCTGTTGGGGCGCCTTGAGGCATGGAGTTCAGAAACACTGAGCTACAGCATAGAATCAACTATTCCAGCGAGTAAGTTTAAGGGTCAGCCACAGTAGCATCTGTATGTATGTCACTGTTTATCATTACACACTTCTAAATCATCCGCAGCATAATGGAAACTCAGCCGTAAGATTTCTATTTATAACCAACTTTGAACAAACCTAGAAGCCCCATGTTCCAATCCTCTGTTTCCTGTGGGACAGTCCTGTGAGCATAACGTCATCCCTCATTGTCCCTAATAAACATATGTGAATGGGAAAGATAAACAATATGCTCAGGATCTGTGATCCATCTAATCAGCTGCGCTGTCAAGGCTCATGTTTAACTATGGAGATGATCCTTTGATAGCTGTTCACATTGTTTACTGTAAGCATCTGTATATATCTTCTCTGCACCATTTAATATATTGTTTATATATTCAAAATCTGGTGCAATTAACCTGGATTATGTTTCAAAATGAATAGCTAAAATTAAAGCCCAAGTTTAGTCAAACCATTAAAAAAAAAAAAAAAAACAAGAACACAAGGATGTTACTTACTATCAGTGCAGAGTGCCCCTTGTGCTGCTTTCATTGACATCTTCAGTCCTCTGATACCCACCTACTAGGGTTGCCACCTCATCCCTTTAAACCCTTTAAATTTAATGCAGATAAGACACCAAGTGAGTTTAATTAGCACCTTAATCAGCCACAGAACCTGTGTAATTAATATGTGTTCGGTTTTAAAGGGACTAGGGGGCAACCCTAGCTGCAAAGGGTGGTCCAACTCAATATTGAACCCTATGGATTAAGACTAGGATGCCATTAAAGTTAGGGTTGCCATCTCATCCCTTTAAACCCAAACACATATTAATTACACAGGTTCTGTGGCTGATTAAGGTGGTAATTACACTCACTTATTTGCATTAAATTGGCCTCAGAACCTGTGTTCAGGTTTAAAGGGATGAGGTGGCCTACCGCCTACCCTTCCAGCAATAATAATTTTTAACTGTTGCAGGGGTTAATAGACCCAAGGGACCTGTGACTGGCACTTATCAAGAGTGCTGACTATGCCCACTCTTTCCTCCCACCTCTTCCATTCATAGAAGCCGTACTACAGCTTTTATGAATGAAACTAGCTCTATAAATTGAGGATGGATAGATACATGGAAGGCCCACCTACTCTATAGAAGCCATAATATATCTTCTATGAATGAAGGATGTATAGATGAATGAAAGATCCACCTCCTCCATTTATGATCGCTTCTTGACCTCTTGGCTAAGATCAAGGGTAGGATCTGTTTTATCAGAGTCCTGATACTCAGTTATCATTCTGGCCATAAGGTTAGGGTGTCTGGCTGTATAGTATCCCTGCTGGTATTATAGGTGTCTTAAGGGATCCTCCTTGTGGGAAAGAAATCCCAGTTGAGGGTTCACCACGTAAGTTGGAGGTCAGTAGTGCTTCCCTAGTGTGGGGGACTCTGAGGGGTCCAGTGTCTCCTGATTCCAGTAGTGCTACCTTGTTTGGCCAAGAGCTGGGAAGGCAGAGAGCCCACTGTGCTAAGCGCCCCGCTGGGAGTGGTGTTCCGGAGGTGCTATGAGTATCACTATTGGTTTGGGACACCATTGTGTAAAAAGGCACTCAGCCACAGCATCACAGTTTTTTTCTGCACAATGCCTCATGAGCTAAACTTTTTGAATGAGACTGGGGCAATTTTTGTTACCAGGCTGCAAGTCCTACCCATAGTATTGCAGTTTAGAATTTTTCATTTATTTTTCTGACTGTCTGTCACTGCACTTTTTTGTGTCACCTTTTCACTCAAGGATTGTAGGGTGTGGGTCTTCTGACCTTTTTGAAATCCAAGGGGAAGGTGTGTTGCCCTGAGGTTTCTTCCTCTCCTGTCATGTGGTAGTTTCTCTCATTGTGTACTAATTCATTGGTTTTGGCTGCTCATGAGGAGTAGGGTCCACTCATAGGTGTGTGCAGCCTGTTGCATTAGGGTGTGCCTCTGAAAGCTCAAAAACACAGTACGGATCTCTCACTGTGTTCATTTAGAAAGGGAAGGGGCCCGTAAATGACATTACCCCTTCCCCCACTCATCCTGAAATATCATCTATGTGTGCCCACTGCAGTAGCCAATGGGAGAGGAGGGAAGCCAGCCATGCTGTGGGAGGGGACACCGGGCAGCAGGGGCAATCTGCACTGCAGGGAGTGATTAGGGTGTGCCTGGGCACACCCTGTGCGCACGCCTATGGGTCCACTGGAGTTTTTGGTTAGATGGTAAGTGTGTCTTACCCCTGTCAGAAGTCTTATGTCCCAGGGGGGTCAGGGAGGGGTTATTCCTCTTCAAGAGGGGACCATCTGAAACACTAGAGTTCCCTTTTTGTGTGTGCGTTGTGTAAGTTGTTTTTGTGCCCAGCAGCACAGGCTCGAAAAAAAAAGGATTTTTGTTAAGTTTACATATCAGTCTGAAAGAGTTGGTGCTGCAACTGGTATTACAAAGAGGGTTAGAGGTTACTAAAATCAAATTGGAAGCATGTTCATTGTCAGACACAGATAGTGTTTTGGGAAGTTCCTTTAAATGTTTTAATTACACAAAGGATTTGTCTGGACATCCAGAGTTATTCCTTAGTTTGGTTTTCTGACTTTAGGTTTCTTGAGTCCACGATTCCCTGTACAGGGATTTCCCTTCACTGAGTGTTTACAATTGACCTAACTCCCTGTAAGCCTTGCTTGTTAATGAATGTTGACATCCAGTTACACAATCAAAGCTTTATGTTGGGGTCAGTCTCAAAGGCTTGCTTTAGGAAAATAGCATGTTAGCAAAACCTTGAACCAATTTCTTTCTAGATTTCTTCTAATCACAAATCCCAAACTGGCCTATTAAAGGGCAGCTAGTAAAATTCGGCAGAAAAAAGCATATATATGTAGCGCACCAACCCCAGACTTTACCTGCTTTTCTTCTGCTTGGCTCCTCCGCAGGAAAAGAATGAGGCACACCGCACCACAAGCCCATACCCTCCAGATTAGGGAGGTTGAGCGGTGTTAGTTTCTCGGGCCTGCCTGCAGCCGGTGTCAAAACGCCTCCAGTGCTGACCTCGTTTCTGCAGTAGTCAGAAACAAATCTTTAATTCTCCCCAGTAAGCAACTGTCCACACCAACTGAAAGGTCCAACACTTATTTATTCCTTCTTGCACAATAAACAGTCTCTTTGAGAGCAGACAGGTTGGGACAAGACACAGGTCAGATAAGGTGGGAGGAAGTCCAGGGACAAACTTGAATTTGGGTTTCTCCTGCTCTGATCAGCACGAACAGGCTTGGCGCACGGTCTCTGCCACAGACCATGAGGTTGGTCACTGCCACTGACCGGGTGAAAAAGGTGAAAGTCACTGCTACTGACCTTGGGTGCGTAGTATCACTGCCACTGTGATTTAAAGAACATGCACTTCCTTCCGTTAGTGAACTAGCCCTTATAGGACAAGAACATCCCTCCGGAGAGTTACCAGAGGCCCCATCTTTCACCACGACTCTGCGCTGGGTCTTCAGAAAGGGTCACCTCCCTGGCCTCCTCGTCCTGGATATGGGTCCCCTCACAAGGCAGATCCCTGGGAGTCTCGGTCCCCGGCGGATCCCAGCCAAAGGCTGCTGGGCTCCGGGCCTTTCTCCAAAGTACCTCACCCCAGACTGAAGGTGTCTGAGATGGAACAGCAGCTCCGTCTCTGGGCCTAGGGCACCCAGAGACAACCCGACCAGGCCTCCGGGCCTAGGGCACCCGGAGGCGACACACACGCACCCAGGCCTAAGGTGCCTGAGCGCGGAAACGATGACCCCTCTGGAAGATGGCCGCCCCCTTTTATATCCTCTCCCGACAGGCACAGCAGGTTCCCCGCCCCGTCGCACTGCTGCCGAGAGGGGACAAAAAGGACACAACCTTGTACTGCGGTTCAACCCGGGCCCATGGCAACAGCGCCACCCATAGGCCCCAGTGAACTTACACACCAGTACTATCTCCCAGGGATAGAAATGGTCCATGAGACCTAACAATTAGTGCATCTGAGCCTAGTTACCACTCAGATGCTTCCCCCTAAATGTAACCACCCGCTACATATAGATTGTGAATTTGGTGTTAGATTTCCCATTATATGATGTCTCATTTAATAACCCAAAATTGTAATTTAATCAGTGGATTGATGATAAGAGGAACCATAACATCAAAGAAAGGTCCTAAAGGCACAGAATTATAAAACATAGCTCCTCATGAAGACTACAGGGGTTGTAGGTGGATCCAGGATGATGATGACCAAAGTGGAATTTCAGGCAAACCCTTACTGCTGTGAGCTGAACATTTTGATTCTCTTTTTTGAAGCACATGTTCCACTTATTCTATTCCAGATGGGACTGTGGTCATTGGCCCCCAGATTTTATATATATATATATATATATATATATATATATATATATATATATATATATACACAGTATATATATTTTTTTAATACAGGGTGCACCCATGTAACTGGATTCCCAGAGCATTATTGTTTTTTTAAAGACCAGGCATACATAAACTGATTAATTTCAGACTTTCTCTCCATGATTCCAAAGAGAGAGGGGGAAGAGTCACTGCTCTGATCATTTACTTGTATTTGTCAATTGGAGGCAAGCTATAGAATTGTGTAAACAGCAGGCTTTCATTAAACGCTTTAATACAGGGCACTTTTACCCCCTTCCTGCCCATGCCAATTTTCAGCTTTCAGCGCTGTCACACTTTGAATGACAATTACGCTGTCATGCAACACTGTACCCAAATTAGATTTTTATCATTTGTTTCACACAAATAGAGCTTTCTTTTGGTGTTATTTAATCACCACAGTTTTTTTTACTTGGGGTGACGTTATATGGCGTCATCCCAGAATGAGAGGGGATCCCGCCTGCCATCATTTTACTATACAGCGCGCAGGAAAAGGTTAAAGTATTTTTACACTTTTCCAGCCGAAGTGGTGTAGCGGATAACACAAATGGGGATAGTCACATCCCTTTTCACGTAGCATAAATTAAAAAAAAATATTTTAAAAATGCTGCTTACATTTACACTTGCTCTTTTCTGAAAACACAAAAGTAAGCTTTAAAAGTGTAGCGGGTGACAGATAAGGATACATGCAGGAGGCATCTATATCCTTATAGATCAGCACTATGACAGTAGTTTAGAAAGGTTGACAGTGGGTTTACTTCCACTTTAAGAAAGGGGATAGGAAGTTAAAGTGTTTCTAAACTCAAAAACAAAAATGTAATATATTGCTCACGTTTGTAGTGAAGCCCCATTGCTCTCAAATCGCATGATTAACAGGTAGCACTGCCCGTGAGACTCTACAGTTTGAGTTAAAAATGCTGCAGCAAAGCATTGCGTATTTATGCAGTGCGTATGTTAGCGGGTTTAAATACTGGTTAGTGAGACAGCTGCTGACCCAGCCAGGAAAATAGTTAACCTGTTTCCTGCACTTTCGGCACTGGCAGGAGTGACTGGTCTCAATTATAGTGGGTGGAGCTGTTCATAACCTACCTCCCAAGTAGTGGTGCCCCAGCAAACCCAACCAGACCCGAATGGTGTAGACCCTAGGGACCTGGTCATATGGTACAGAAGAGAGATTATTTAATTATTCAGATAGGGTCCACACTGGTGCCTGGCGGGACCCCGTTCTGTCACTGAAAGAGAGGTGGCAGAGCCAAACTGGACTGGCGGAACAGGACGTGTGGTGTCTCCTTCAAAATGTTGCATCCTGAGCAAGTGTATGTATCATGGTTATGGTACAGAGACACCGGGGTGCCGGTTTCTAAATCGGGGTACCACCATACTGTTGATGCCACATGAACGCAGCCCTGCCTAGTCCCGAGCATACAATGGAGAGTCTGGAGGAAGAAAAATAGTGAAAGAGCGCAAAAGGGCCTGTGTGCATCGGGGGAGTCAGACCCACTCACATGCAGCCCTGTCAGGCTGTAAGGTTAGCATCTGAGTGGGCAACAGGGGGTGTAAAGCTGCAGTGGCCTTAGTGTGGCTGTACAGCGGATTACAAGTTAGGCAAATACATGATACAATTTCTACTATTTTATTTTTATTACATAACTACATTTCTTTATCGTACATCACGGGACACAGAGCTTAGTAATTACTATGTGGGTTATATATATCTCACCTTCAGGTGCTGGGCACTAGACAGGAAGTTCCCTCCCTATATAACACCTCCCATACTGGGAGTACCTCAGTTTTTTCAGCAGTGTCTAAGGTGTTGGTCACGAGTGAAGATGTGCTCTGAGGAGCTCCACTGGAGGGATCCATGCTGGATTTAAATAGCCTCCATAAAAGACCAGATCCATCCCAAGTGCTTCATAGCCAAACGGATGGTACCTGGGGCCTCGTATCCGAAGCACGAGGTTTTGGCCTGTAATGCCTCTCTTAGGAGGGCTGGATCCTGGGTTCCAGTACTCTGGTCATACCCAAAACCAAGATGTTTCTGGCAGGGTGCTATACAGGTCCAGGGGAGTGGTGTTCCTTTCAGTAGGACCCCGATCCCTGAAGGTCGGCTGACATTGCCCGCCGAGACGGGCGAAGTTTGGGCTATCTGTTCCGAACAGGGTCCTGCGGCGGGGAAAAGGTAAGTGAAGGTCCCTGATGGACTTAGTTTAGCAGCAGGGAACCTTCAAACTAATGTGTTTTTTGCCTGTAATTTACCTATGTGGTATTAGTCCCGCTGTATCCTGGTGCCTAATCTTGTAAAACCTGAAATGATTTCATATGGTTTCTAGTTTTGGACATTATGGTAGTACCCTTTTTTGGGCACTAGAGGGCGAGACCTCTATGAGATGTCTAAACTGGGCTATACCTTGTTTCAAGAGTAATGCCTGGACAGATGGAGGAGCTCCCTTTTGTAAGTACAGCTCCAGGGGCCATCTGTCAAATGTTACCATGTCATACCTGAGGGGAAGACCTGAGTTCGCATCCTGGTGCTGCGCTGCGGATCTCCCTGTATAGCCGCCGCTCAGCCATGACAGGCTGGAACAGTTCGCGGCCTCCCTCCTCCTCTCCCCATTTCCTCTCCATGAGGAAGCGCGGCGTGCACGCGCGCGCAAGAGAGGTTTCCAAGATATAAACAAGTCACGGAGGGGGGCGGGGCTTGGCGTGCTGACGCTCCGTGTGTCGTGGGGCGCTTCTGCGCATGTGCGGGCGTCCTCTGCCTTAAAAGAACAGTCTCTGGGAGACACACTGGTAAGAGGACAGACACAGGAGCAGGGGCTGATTTGGTGACAGTATAAATGTATTTGGCATACAACAGGCGGTGATACAGGCATCCCCAAGGCACATTAGTTTAGACACCTGACTGGCTCATATAGCAGCTTGTACGCTGGACTATAGCTCAGTAATAGGTGCAATTTGGCTGCCAGTACCTCGGCTTTGAACTTGGGACTATGCCTTCTAAGGGCTCTGGGACTAAAAATCCTAAGAAGCAAAAGGCTGACGTTGTTGGTCTATAAGAGGTTAATTGCTATATTGCTGCATCCTCACAGAAAGCAGAAACCGGGGTGTGCCCCTTTCCCTGCTCTAAATCCTCAAACAAATGGATTAAAGTTCACTGTCAGAGGACAGGGAACAGGTGCAGGCTAACGAGGCGAGGCAGAGGTATCAGAAGCCTCACGAGCTTTGGAGTTGCAGCTGCAGTCTTTTTCAGAGATTCATACTGCATATAATTTAGCCTAGTCGGCTAAAGCCTCCTTCTCCGCCTTGGGGTTTTAAAAAAAAAATCCCATAGGTTGCTTGTACCTTCCCACTCCATCCATTACTGCAACAGTTTATTCTGCTGGTTGGGCACCCGCATAAGCAGTTTTTTTCTCCTCCTTGAGGAGTATAGGTTGCTAGAAAAACCTCCACAGGATCCTCATCCTGGTGCTGGCTTCAGGCTAGCCAAACTCACAACTGCTGGGATGCACTGTTGCTGGTGCACGTTGCTAACGCACAACAGCTAGATCGCATGATTGCGGAAACGCACGTCTACAGAGGATAACTGCCTCTTTACCAGTCCACAGGTTGGCATAAAATGCATGAGTTTGGAATACACAAAATGCATGCGGGGTAAAAAGACAAGTAACAGAACATGTTTATTGTTGATCACATAAAGATACATGTTTCTGTTTGTATGGATTACATGTTTTTTACATAGTCGCATGAGAATGCTTAATCATATTAAAGTGCTTAAATCACACGGAGAGGCTTGTTTTCACAGAAATGCCTAAAGTTGCATAAAAATGCTTGATTGCATAAAGATGCTGGATCACACAAGGTTGCCTGATCTCAGGAGTCCTTGATTTTCCAAGGATACTTGATCACACAGAGGCTTGTTTTCACGAAAAGGCCTAAAGTCGCATAAAAATGCTTGATTGCATAAACATGCTGGATCGCACAGGAGTGCTTGATCACACGAGTCCTTGGTCACACAAGGGTACATGTCCGCACAGTAGTGCTTAAGATGCATAAGATGTTTGATCGCATAAAAGATGCTGAATCGCATAAGGATACATGATCGCCTAAAGTTGCATGTTCGCCTAGATTTTGCATGGTTGCATAATGAGGCATGCTAATTTAAGTTTGCTTAATTATACAGGATTCTGCATGAGTACGTGTCTGTATGAGTACATGTTGCATAACACGTTCTCAAAGGCATGCTTGCTTGCAAGATGGCCGTTCCATAGCACACGTGCTATATGTATATGTGGTATACAGCGCACCCCTTTTTATGTTGTGCCTAAAACATATTTGTATGAATTCATGCCTCAATGAACGCTCGTTTCCATAGAGGCATATGGCTTAACACTTGCCACATACACATATGGGGATTCATTTGCATATATGTTTATTTACATGGGACTGCAGAGGTTGTCTGCGTTTCGCAAGAGAGAAGCACCTCTTCCAGTTGGTGGTCTTGCCCTTTGGGTTAGCCACCGTCCCCGGGTTTACAGGGTGCTAGGGCCTGCCTCTAGCAGGTCTAAAGGCCCAGGGTATAGCAGTAATGGCATACCGACGCAATCTGCTGCTGATGGATCAGTCAGTAGCATGGCTGGACCTAAGTGTGTCCAGCATGGTCAAGTATCTGGAACTCCTGGGTTAGGATCCCAGTCTAAAAGTACCTTCTTGCGTTTGGTAAGAAGCCTGGAAATTTTGGGACACAGCCCAAAAAGGAGAGGTTTTTGCCTCAGACAAAGGCAGCGCTAAAAGAAAGCTGGTCTAATATGGTCAAGGCAAGGTAGAGTTCCTTACGTTTGCCTTTTGCTTAAGGTGCTAGGGAAGATGATGGCTTCTTTCAAAGCGGTTCCCTATGCTCAGTTTCTTTCAAAACTGCTATAAACATTATTCTGGCAGCCTGGAACAAGTAGATCCTAACCTAGCATTATCCAAAGGGTCTGGTCCCAGGGATACGCTGGAGTCTTAGTTGGTGGTTTTTAACCAAAAGATTGGCAGAAAGGAAGATCCTTCATGCCGGTTACCTGGGAGGTGGCGGCTACGAAGGCTGGTTTCTAGGGATGGAGGCCAGGCCTGGAAGAGACCAGTGCCCAGGGGAAAGTGGTCAAGATCCACGTGAGCCTTATCCGTCAACATTCTAGAGCTACGGATGGCAGACTACAATCCAACAATGCCAAACCAATGATTTACTTTATATACCAAAAAGGCACTAGAAGTCACGCAGCCAGAGGGAAGTGAACCATGTTCTGGCTTGGGCAGAGGAGCTTGTGCCTTGCCTATCAACAAACTTCATTACATGAAATGGAGAATTGGCAGGCAATACTCTGGAGCCGTCAACAATTGTTCTCGGGAGAATTACCTCTACACCCCGACTTTTTTCTGGCCAAATGCCAGAGAAGGTATCCCGGACATAAAATTTATTCGCGTCCAGGTTCAACAAGAAGTTGGACAGCTTTGTGTCAAGAACAAAGGATGCACTCGTATGTGGGACAGATGCGTTGGTGATCTCATGGGACCAGTTGTCACTGGTTTATGCATTCTCTCCCCCCAGTGCCGCGACTATCGTGGCTTCTATGCAACATCTGAGGGGAACGGAAGCCGGCCTAATGGCCTAATGGCTCAGGCATGACCCAGACAACCTTACTGTGCAGGAATCGTAAGGGTGGTAGTAGAGGACCCAGGTTCCCTTACATCTTGTCCAGACCTACTTCTCAGGGGGTATTCCATCTCGTCTTGCAAACATGGGAATTGATGGTCTGGCTGTTATAGCCCGCATTCTTGAGGATCGGAGTTTTCAGAATCAGCAGCAAATTACCTTGATTCATACAGGAGAGCTGGCCTCCAGGACCATGTATCAAAGGATCTGGAAGGCCCATGTTCCTGATGTGAAACCAAGGGGTGGATCCTTGGAAGTATGTCATAGGTAAAGTTCTTACCTTCCTACATTAGGAAAGGAGATGGAGCTAGCCTTAAGTTCCATCAAGGATCCGATTCGGCCTTGTCAGTATCTTCAAAGGCCGCTTGCTTTGATCCAGGCCTTTATACAAAGGGTAACATGTATAAGTCCGCCAGTTAGGGCGCCCTTGTGCTTGAAGGATTGAGTCTAATTTGGTCGGCTTACAAGGTCAGCACCTTGGGCCGATGCACCATATATCCCTTCATCCTTCTAACAGGGGAATTGGTGTTCTTGGTTGCGGTAGCCTCCGCAAGAGAGTTTCAGTATTGGCAACTTTCTTTGTATAGAGCCATACTTCATTTTCTTAAGGATAGGGTGATGGTAAATCTTCACCCGGCCTTATTTCCTAGAAGGATCTGGTTTTCATTCAATCAAGATATTCTTGCCTTCCTTTTTTCCATAGCCTTGTTCTTCGGAAGGAAAGGTTATTGCTTTCTCTCAATATAGAGGAGAGCAGTTAAAAATCTATTTGAAGGTTTCAGATATAGGAAACTGACGTTTTGATTGTGCTGCCAGAAGACCCTAGAAATAGGCAGGTAGCATTCAAATCGGCTATTAAAATGATTACACTCTCTCATTGGTATGAGAGCAGTCAAGGCCTATCTTAAGCAGCTGCTCAAATACGGAAAACTGATGTTGGGGCGCTACCAGGAGACCCCAGGAAAGGGCAGGCAGCGTCTAAATCAACTGTTTTCAATGTTGATTCATCAGATTATTATTCAGGCTTGTGGTTAAAGAGAGGGTTCCCCTGTTTCTTTTAGAGTGCACCCTAACAGGATAGTAAGCGCTTCATGCGCGGTGCATTACCAAGCCTTTATGACTCCGATTGCAAGGCCGCAACTTGGTCGCCGGTGTTCACTAATTCTATCAGGTGAATGTAAGGCGGCAAGAGGATGCCGCTCTTTGGCGCAGTATGCTGCAGGCAGCGGTATAGGTCCTCACGTCTGATGGCGGTCTGCGTTAGTTGTGTCTCCCTCCCCTCAGTAGGCATTGCTTTGGAACATCCCACATAGTAATTACTAAGCTCTGTGTCCCGTGATGTACGATAAAGAAAATAGGATTTTTATAACAGCTTACCTGTAAAATCCTTTTCTTGGAGTACATCACGGGACACAGAGCTCCCGCCCCTCTTGTTTGGGGATATTGGGACACTTAATGCTTTGCTACAAAACTGAGGTACTCCCAGTATGGGAGGGGTTATATAGGGAGGGAACTTCCTGTCTAATTGATTACATCAGTGTCCAGCACCTGAAGGTGAGATATATATATAACCCACATAGTAATTACTAAGCTCTGTGTCCCGTGATGTACTCCAAGAAAATAATTTTACAGGTAAGCTGTTATAAAAATCCTATTTTTGTTGTCTTTCTTGTTTAATCTGTCCAGAGTTCAACTTTTAAATCACTCTTCCAAAATACCCTAAAAACGTAAGAACTAAAAAATAAGTGCAATGTCAATCTTCTCTACCCCTCTACGGTGTAGCATATCATTCTCTCCAAAACTTTGAATATATTTCTGTAAATGCTTTCATGACTAATGGTCTTAACAACTAACTCTAAGTAAATATATTTTTTAGCCAGCCCTTACTGTTCTTGGTAATTACAAATGGCAGAAATATAATTTGATTCTACCTTTATTCGCACACTCCCTTTATTAAGCTGGACAAGACTCCCACAGTTTTCTAAGTAGAACTAATTCTTATACAGACATAAACTGGCCCACATACAGTCACATAGTCAGAATTATATTAAGGCCTGAAATCATTCTCTTAGAAGTGTGCTTGCTGCTTTTGTTAGTTAATTAAGACAATATTAGTTACGGGTGGACACCACACCCTCAATGTCTTGGGAGTGTATTCGTTAACTTGCCTGATGTGAAATGTTGCAAAATGAAGAGGAAAGGGTTCTCATATTCATCCCCATAGCTACCAGGTTTTAGGTTTATTTTTTTGGTTTAAATTAAGTGAATAAGCAAAAGAAAAAAAAACTCATAAAAAGTCCTAAACATTTCCCAACTGTGTGTAGAAGTCTACCAGCGTGTGAGCCATTTGTATCTAACACATTAAAAAAAATATTCAGACTGCAGACATTATAACATTCTTAGCCAAAAGCAAACTGTTTCAGGAATGGATCGAGTAGGGACCATTGCCTGTTCATTTTTTTTGCTGTATGTACCGTATTTATCGGCGTATAACACGTACAGGGGTATAACCATACCTCCAACTTGGTGAAGTCCCACTGCGGGACATTGTTGATCTCCCCTCTCCCCTGCAATCGAAAGTTGTTGAGCGTGGGGGGGGGGTGGCGCGGGACATTGAAATATTTTTTCTTCTTCAGAACGAACGTTTTTGACCGGGGGGGGGGGGGTAGGCATCGAATTTTTATCATTCGTCCTCAGAACGAAAATTGTTGAGCCCCCCCCCCCTCAATTGTTGAGGCCGCGGGACATCAAATTTTTTTTCGAATTTTTCGACCATAAAACCAAAGTAGCTGAGGGAGGGGCGGGGGGAAAGGACATTTTACTGCTGTGATGGATGTGCGGGAAAAACACAGCTCGCGCGGGTATGCGGGAAGAAGGGCCCTGTGCGGGAGAAACCCGCGGAATCCGTGCCTGTTGGGAGGTATGGTATAACACGCACCCTAACTTTAAGAGGGAAGTTTCAGGAAAAAAAACTTTCCACACCCCCCTGCGTATAACACGCAGGCACAGTTTACCCTCTATTTCAGGGTAAAAAAGTGAGTGTTATACACCAATAAATACAGTATTTGCCTTTACTTTGTAACCCAGAGATGGCTCAGGAAGGGAAAAGAAAAATACCAAGCATAAGGAATTCCCCTTTTTTACAGTTCTCATTGGAAGAGGTTAGGAGTAGTGATGAGCCGAACACCCCCGGGTTCGGTTCGCACCAGAACCCGCGAACGGACCGGAAGTTCGAACGAACATTAGAACCCTATTAAATACAATGGATGCGAACGTTCGAATTCTAAAGTGCTAATTATAACAACTATTATGCATGTTATTGTCCTAAAAAGGGTTTGGGAACCCGGGTTCTGCACCAGGGGACATGTATCAATGCAAAAAGAAGTTTTAAAAACGGTCGTTTTTCGGGAGCAGTCATTTTAATGATGCATAAAGTGAAAAAAAAAAAGTCAAATATTCCTTTAAATATCGTACCTGGGGGGTGTCTAAAGTATGCCTGTGAAGTGCCACGTGTTTCCCGTGTTTAGAACTGTCCCTGCACAAAATGACACTTCTAAAGGAAAAAAAAGCCATTTAAAACTGCTTGCGGCTTTAATGTAATGTCTGGTCCCGGTAATATGGATGAAATTCTTTAAGAAAAATGGCATAGCTACCCCATGACCCCCCCCCCCCCTACCCCAGCCCATTACCAGCCCCTTTGGGTCTTGTATGGATATTAAGGGGAACCCCGCACATAAAATAAAAAAGGCCCTATATACTCTGAACAGCCGTATACAGGCGGTGCATACAAGACAGGGACTGTAGGTTTGTTCTTATGTAGAATCTGTTTGTAATTTTGAACAGGTACATTGTTGAAGTGTAGCTCCAGCCCAAAAATCTATTTTTAAACTTTTTGGAAAACATAGGTAAGGGTTATCACCCCTGTAACATTTGTTTTGCTGTCTGTGCCCCTGTTCAGAACATTTCACCTCACTTTCCGTCCCAATGACAACTGTTTTTGAAATGTGGTGTTTTTCTTGAAACAAGGATTGCTGATAAAGCATCAGTACAGAGGAGACACCTTTCTCCCATATTTATTCTTACAGGAGAGAATTTTCCTTCCTAGTGGTAGATTTCCTCTCACTTCCTGTTGTCTTCTTGCGTTTGCAAGTAGGAGTCGTTTGTAAGTTGGATGTTTGAAAGTAGGGACCTGCCGTATATACTCTGCAGAAATAGGCCCCTTAGTTGTTGGTGTTGGCACAACACTGTAAGCACTCACAGTTACTCTTGGTTGGTGCTGGAACGCCCTGCTGTCAACTATTATATCAGGAATTTTAATTACATATAATTGTTGAACAGTGGTAGTAAAAATTGGGCCTTTGATGGTGGTGCTGGTGCCACAACACTGTAAGCCCTGACAGTTACTCTTGGTGGGTGCAGCAATGGGCCCTGCTGTGAATTATTAGATCAAGAATTGTAATTACATGCCCCTGTTGAACAGGGGCTGAAAAATTGGGCCTTAGGCACTGGTGGCACAACACTGCAACCCCTCACAGATACTGTACTTGGAGCACAGCAATGAGCCCTGTTGCAAAGTATTGCTTCAAAAATTGTAATGACACGCCCCTGTTAAACAGGGGCTGAAAAATTGGGCCTTAGGCACTGGTGGCACAACACTGCAACTCCTCACAGATACTGTACTTGGAGCACAGCAATGAGCCCTGTTGCAAAGTATTGCTTCAAAAATTGTAATTACACGCCCCTGTTAAACAGGGGCTGAAAAATTGGGCGTTAGGCACTGGTGGCGGCACCCATAAACAAAAATGATCTTCCAAGCTATCATCATCAATCGTATCATTGAGGACTCGGAGGAGGAGGATAGCCAGTCAACATAACAGCACAGGCACTCAGCATCAGCATCAGTCTTGAAGGGATGTGACATTTTAAAATCAATTAGTCTGTTATATCAGCATCAGGTGTGTGGTAGCTGGTGGTGATCCAAGACTGGTTCATCTTGATGAAAGTCAGTCGATCAACCGAGTCGGTGGACAGGCGCACCCTGTGATCCGTGACAAATCCTCCAGCAGCACTGAATGTGCGTTCCGAAAGAACGCTGGATGCAGGACAGGCCAGTAGCTCAATTGCATACTGTGCAAGCTCTGGCCAGTGATCCATCCTCAAGACCCAGTAAGCCAGAGGATTTTCGGTGGGGAAGGTGTCCAAGTCTGACCTTGCCCCTAGATATTCCTGCACCATGTTTATCAGACGCTGGCGATGGTTGCTGGAACCAATCATACTTTGGGGCTGCGGACTAAAGAATTGTCTGAACGCATCGGTCAGACGGCCACCTTCCCCACCGCTCCTTCTTTGACTGGCCGAAGCCTCAGCAACTCGTTGTCCAGGACCAGGAGTTTGCAACCTCCCAGTCTCTGGGAACGCGTTGCACAGACCTTTCTGCAAGGCCTCCCGGAGTTGTCTCATCCTCTGCTCCCTCTGCGACGGTAACATAAGGTCCGCAACCTTACCCTTGTACCGTGGATCAAGGAGAGTGGCCAGCCAGTAATGGTCCCTCTCCTTGATCCGAAGAATACGAGGATCCTTCCGCAGACTTTGCAGGATCAGGGAGGCCATGCAGCGTAGGTTTGCTGAGGCATTCGCTCCGGAGTCCTCTGGGTCACTAAGGACGACATGATCCGCAGCCACCTCCTCCCAGCCACGTACAAGTCCACTGGTTTCTTGGGACTGTAAATCATCCCTAAAAGACTGCTGCTGATGATGCTGAGTGCCAGCCTCCACCTCCATGCTGACACAATCCTCCTCCTCCTCCTCCTCCTCCTCCTCTTCCTGTGCGATGGGTGGGACAGAAGGAACACTGTCTGGGTAAAGGGGGCCTTGAGAGGCAAGGAAGTCCTCCTCTTCCTGCCTCTGTTCTGCCTCAAGTGCCCTGTCCATTATTCCACGCAGCGTGTGCTCCAACAGGTGGACAAGAGGTACAGTGTCACTGATGCATGCACTGTCACTGCTCACCATCCTCGTGGCCTCCTCAAATGGTGCCAGGACAGTGCATGCATCCCTGATCATGCCCCACTGGCGTGGAGAAAAAAAACCAAGCTCCCCTGACCCTGTCCTGGTGCCGTAGTCGCACAGGTACTCATTGATGGCCCTCTGCTGCGTGTGCAGCCGCTGCAGCATGGCCAACGTTGAGTTCCACCTGGTGGGCATGTCACATATAAGGCGGTTCTTGGGCAGGTTCAACTCCTTTTGCAGCTCAGCCAGGCGAGCACTGGCATTATAAGATCTGCGGAAATGCACACAGACTTTCCTGGCCTGCCTCAGGACATCCTGTAAGCCCGGGTACCTGCCCAAGAACCGCTGCACCACCAGGTTAAGGACGTGAGCCACACAGGGCACATGGGTCAGTTGTCCCTGTCGGAGGGCGGAGAGGAGGTTGGTGCCATTGTCGCAAACCACCATTCCTGGCTTAAGCTGGCGTGGCGTCAACCACCTCTCGGCCTGGCCCTGCAGAGCAGACAGGACCTCTGCCCCAGTGTGGCTTCTGTCCCCCAAACACACCAGCGCAAGCACGGCATGGCATCTTTTTGCCTGCGTACTTGCGTAGCCCCGTGAACGGCTACGGAGCACCGCTGGTTCATAGGACAAACCACAGGAAGAGGCCATGGAGGAAGAAGAAGAGGAGGGGGTGGAGGAGAGAGGTGTGTCACAACCAGTAGTAGCATTTTGGAGGCGTGGCGGTGGGACAACCTCCAACACTACTGCACCTTGTCCTGAATCCTTCCCAGCTGCCAAAAGAGTGACCCAATGGGCCGTGAAAGAAAGGTAACGTCCCTGTCCATGCCTGCTGGACCATGAGTCAGCGGTAATATGCACCTTACCGCTGACCGCCCTGTCCAGCGAGGCCAAGACATTGCCTTCCACATGCCGGTAGAGAGCCGGAATAGCCTTCCGTGAGAAAAAGTGGCGTTTGGGAACCTGCCACTGAGGAACCGCACATTGCACAAACTCACGGAAGGGGGCCGAGTCTACCAACTGAAAAGGCAGCAGTTGAAGCGCTAGCAATTTAGCCAAGCTAGCATTCAACCGCTGGGCATGTGGATGGCTGGGAGTGAACTTCTTTCGACGGTCCAGCAGCTGGGGCAGGGAAATTTGCCTGCTAGAATCGGACGTCGGTGTACTGCTAGCAGAGTGGGCGCAAGTACTTGGCTGTGACACACCTAATTCTACACCTTCATTCCTCTCAGTGCATGTTTCAGAGAGGACTGAAGTTATAGTGGGGTTGGAGATCCCAGCTGATGCGGTGCAAGGAGAGGTCCGCTTTGTTCTTTGGTGTGGGTCTTTGAGGTAGGCTTGCCAACGAGCTGCATGGCAGGTCAACATATGTCTGGTCAGGCATGTGGTACCCAAGCGGCTGATGTTTTGGCCACGCGATATACGCTTGAGACATATGTTGCAAACAGCAGCTGTGCGATCTGATGCACTAGCCTCAAAAAAGGCCCACACCAAAGAACTTTTTGAATGACGGGCAGAGGCAGCGCCCTGCACAGGCGGAGCTCTGCGGTGTGATTCCGTCGGTGTACTGCCCTTACGCTGGCCACCAAAGGGCATCCTGCCTCGTTGGAGATGTGCCTCCTCCTCATCCTCCTCCTCCTCCTCTCTCCTATTAGGCACCCACGTGGAGTCATTGACCTCATCATCCCCTCCCTCCTCATCACTGGAGCCAATCTGGCAGTATGCTGCAGCTGCTGGAACATGACTGCCAGATTGGTGTCCTTCTTGAGCATCCCCTCTGTCTGCTCTCACGCTACTGCCTTCCTCTAGCTGGGTTTCATCATCAGACCCTTCGAAACGCTGGGCATCCTCCTGGAGCATGTACCCAACACTGTGCTGAAACAGTTCGGGGGACTCCTCAGGAGGAGGACATGGTGGGTCTAGGGAAGGAGTGACTGATGATTTGTCTGACATTGATACCAGGGAAGACGACGCTTTGGCAGCTGCTTTTCCAGTACCCTGAGCCTGGGTGAGAGAGGATGAGGAGGAGGAGGAGGGCTTGGTCATCCACTCTACCAAGTCTTCGGCATGATGTGGCTCAACATGTCCAGCTGCCGAAAAGAAGGACAAGCGTGTCCCATGGCCATGTGCTGATGACAATGCACCGCGTCCACGACCAGCACTGTTGCCCCCAGACACAGAGCCTGCTTGCCCTCTTTTATTGCCTCCTGACTGTCTGCCTCTCCTTGTTTGCCTTCCAGACATTCTAATAGATGGCCTGCAGGGAGATGGGAAAAAAGCAATAAGGGCTACCTTCAGGTGTCCTTCTCTGTCCCTGGAAACAAGGACTTGCAGAGTGAAAGAAAAAAAACACTCTCCCTACCTACAGTTTTCTGTCCCTAGAAAAAATGTTTTTTTTAATCACAATATAGCACAAGGAAAATTAACTCACTGTCCTTACAGGTCCCTGGAAACAAGGACTTGCAGAGTGAAAGAAAAAAAACACTCTCCCTACCTACAGTTTTCTGTCCCTAGAAAAAAATGTTTTTTTTAATCACAATATAGCAAAAGGACAATTCACTCACTGTCCTTCCAGGTCCCTGGAAACAAGGACTTGCAGAGTGAAAGAAACTGACACTGTCCCTACCTAGAGTTTTCTGTCCCTAGAATAAATGTTTTTTTTAATCACAATATAGCACAAGGAAAATTAACTCACTGTCCTTACAGGTCCCTGGAAACAAGGACTTGCAGAGTGAAAGAAAAAAAACACTCTCCCTACCTACAGTTTTCTGTCCCTAGAAAAAAATGTTTTTTTTAATCACAATATAGCAAAAGGACAATTCACTCACTGTCCTTCCAGGTCCCTGGAAACAAGGACTTGCAGAGTGAAAGAAACTGACACTGTCCCTACCTAGAGTTTTCTGTCCCTGGAATAAATGTTTTTTTCAGCACAATATAGCACAAGGACAATTAACTCACTGTCCTTACAGGTCCCTGGAAACAAGGACTTGCAGAGTGAAAGAAAAAAAATACTCTCCCTACCTACAGTTTTCTGTCCCTAGAAAAAAATGTTTTTTTTAATCACAATATAGCAAAAGGACAATTCACTCACTGTCCTTCCAGGTCCCTGGAAACAAGGACTTGCAGAGTGAAAGAAACTGACACTGTCCCTACCTAGAGTTTTCTGTCCCTAGAATAAATGTTTTTTTTAATCACAATATAGCAAAAGGACAATTCACTCACTGTCCTTCCAGGTCCCTGGAAACAAGGACTTGCAGAGTGAAAGAAACTGACACTGTCCCTACCTAGAGTTTTCTGTCCCTAGAATAAATGTTTTTTTTAATCACAATATAGCAAAAGGACAATTCACTCACTGTCCTTCCAGGTCCCTGGAAACAAGGACTTGCAGAGTGAAAGAAACTGACACTGTCCCTACCTAGAGTTTTCTGTCCCTAGAATAAATGTTTTTTTTAATCACAATATAGCAAAAGGACAATTCACTCACTGTCCTTCCAGGTCCCTGGAAACAAGGACTTGCAGAGTGAAAGAAACTGACACTGTCCCTACCTAGAGTTTTCTGTCCCTGGAATAAATGTTTTTTTCAGCACAATATAGCACAAGGACAATTAACTCACTGTCCTTACAGGTCCCTGGAAACAAGGACTTGCAGAGAGAAAGAAAAAAAATACTCTCCCTACCTACAGTTTTCTGTCCCTAGAAAAAATTGTTTTTTTTAATCACAATATAGCAAAAGGACAATTCACTCACTGTCCTTCCAGGTCCCTGGAAACAAGGACTTGCAGAGTGAAAGAAACTGACACTGTCCCTACCTAGAGTTTTCTGTCCCTGGAATAAATGTTTTTTTCAGCACAATATAGCACAAGGACAATTAACTCACTGTCCTTACAGGTCCCTGGAAACAAGGACTTGCAGAGTGAAAGAAAAAAAATACTCTCCCTACCTACAGTTTTCTGTCCCTAGAAAAAAATGTTTTTTTTAATCACAATATAGCAAAAGGACAATTCACTCACTGTCCTTCCAGGTCCCTGGAAACAAGGACTTGCAGAGTGAAAGAAACTGACACTGTCCCTACCTAGAGTTTTCTGTCCCTAGAATAAATGTTTTTTTTAATCACAATATAGCAAAAGGACAATTCACTCACTGTCCTTCCAGGTCCCTGGAAACAAGGACTTGCAGAGTGAAAGAAACTGACACTGTCCCTACCTAGAGTTTTCTGTCCCTAGAATAAATGTTTTTTTTAATCACAATATAGCAAAAGGACAATTCACTCACTGTCCTTCCAGGTCCCTGGAAACAAGGACTTGCAGAGTGAAAGAAACTGACACTGTCCCTACCTAGAGTTTTCTGTCCCTAGAATAAATGTTTTTTTTAATCACAATATAGCAAAAGGACAATTCACTCACTGTCCTTCCAGGTCCCTGGAAACAAGGACTTGCAGAGTGAAAGAAACTGACACTGTCCCTACCTAGAGTTTTCTGTCCCTAGAATAAATGTTTTTTTTAATCACAATATAGCAAAAGGACAATTCACTCACTGTCCTTCCAGGTCCCTGGAAACAAGGACTTGCAGAGTGAAAGAAACTGACACTGTCCCTACCTAGAGTTTTCTGTCCCTAGAATAAATGTTTTTTTTAATCACAATATAGCACAAGGAAAATTAACTCACTGTCCTTACAGGTCCCTGGAAACAAGGACTTGCAGAGTGAAAGAAAAAAAACACTCTCCCTACCTACAGTTTTCTGTCCCTAGAAAAAAATGTTTTTTTTAATCACAATATAGCAAAAGGACAATTCACTCACTGTCCTTCCAGGTCCCTGGAAACAAGGACTTGCAGAGTGAAAGAAACTGACACTGTCCCTACCTAGAGTTTTCTGTCCCTGGAATAAATGTTTTTTTCAGCACAATATAGCACAAGGACAATTAACTCACTGTCCTTACAGGTCCCTGGAAACAAGGACTTGCAGAGTGAAAGAAAAAAAATACTCTCCCTACCTACAGTTTTCTGTCCCTAGAAAAAAATGTTTTTTTTAATCACAATATAGCAAAAGGACAATTCACTCACTGTCCTTCCAGGTCCCTGGAAACAAGGACTTGCAGAGTGAAAGAAACTGACACTGTCCCTACCTAGAGTTTTCTGTCCCTGGAATAAATGTTTTTTTCAGCACAATATAGCACAAGGACAATTAACTCACTGTCCTTACAGGTCCCTGGAAACAAGGACTTGCAGAGTGAAAGAAAAAAAATACTCTCCCTACCTACAGTTTTCTGTCCCTAGAAAAAAATGTTTTTTTTAATCACAATATAGCAAAAGGACAATTCACTCACTGTCCTTCCAGGTCCCTGGAAACAAGGACTTGCAGAGTGAAAGAAACTGACACTGTCCCTACCTAGAGTTTTCTGTCCCTAGAATAAATGTTTTTTTTAATCACAATATAGCAAAAGGACAATTCACTCACTGTCCTTCCAGGTCCCTGGAAACAAGGACTTGCAGAGTGAAAGAAACTGACACTGTCCCTACCTAGAGTTTTCTGTCCCTAGAATAAATGTTTTTTTTAATCACAATATAGCAAAAGGACAATTCACTCACTGTCCTTCCAGGTCCCTGGAAACAAGGACTTGCAGAGTGAAAGAAACTGACACTGTCCCTACCTAGAGTTTTCTGTCCCTAGAATAAATGTTTTTTTTAATCACAATATAGCAAAAGGACAATTCACTCACTGTCCTTCCAGGTCCCTGGAAACAAGGACTTGCAGAGTGAAAGAAACTGACACTGTCCCTACCTAGAGTTTTCTGTCCCTAGAATAAATGTTTTTTTTAATCACAATATAGCAAAAGGACAATTCACTCACTGTCCTTCCAGGTCCCTGGAAACAAGGACTTGCAGAGTGAAAGAAACTGACACTGTCCCTACCTAGAGTTTTCTGTCCCTAGAATAAATGTTTTTTTTAATCACAATATAGCACAAGGAAAATTAACTCACTGTCCTTACAGGTCCCTGGAAACAAGGACTTGCAGAGTGAAAGAAAAAAAACACTCTCCCTACCTACAGTTTTCTGTCCCTAGAAAAAAATGTTTTTTTTAATCACAATATAGCAAAAGGACAATTCACTCACTGTCCTTCCAGGTCCCTGGAAACAAGGACTTGCAGAGTGAAAGAAACTGACACTGTCCCTACCTAGAGTTTTCTGTCCCTGGAATAAATGTTTTTTTCAGCACAATATAGCACAAGGACAATTAACTCACTGTCCTTACAGGTCCCTGGAAACAAGGACTTGCAGAGTGAAAGAAAAAAAATACTCTCCCTACCTACAGTTTTCTGTCCCTAGAAAAAAATGTTTTTTTTAATCACAATATAGCAAAAGGACAATTCACTCACTGTCCTTCCAGGTCCCTGGAAACAAGGACTTGCAGAGTGAAAGAAACTGACACTGTCCCTACCTAGAGTTTTCTGTCCCTAGAATAAATGTTTTTTTTAATCACAATATAGCAAAAGGACAATTCACTCACTGTCCTTCCAGGTCCCTGGAAACAAGGACTTGCAGAGTGAAAGAAACTGACACTGTCCCTACCTAGAGTTTTCTGTCCCTAGAATAAATGTTTTTTTTAATCACAATATAGCAAAAGGACAATTCACTCACTGTCCTTCCAGGTCCCTGGAAACAAGGACTTGCAGAGTGAAAGAAACTGACACTGTCCCTACCTAGAGTTTTCTGTCCCTAGAATAAATGTTTTTTTTAATCACAATATAGCAAAAGGACAATTCACTCACTGTCCTTCCAGGTCCCTGGAAACAAGGACTTGCAGAGTGAAAGAAACTGACACTGTCCCTACCTAGAGTTTTCTGTCCCTAGAATAAATGTTTTTTTTAATCACAATATAGCAAAAGGACAATTCACTCACTGTCCTTCCAGGTCCCTGGAAACAAGGACTTGCAGAGTGAAAGAAACTGACACTGTCCCTACCTAGAGTTTTCTGTCCCTAGAATAAATGTTTTTTTTAATCACAATATAGCAAAAGGACAATTCACTCACTGTCCTTCCAGGTCCCTGGAAACAAGGACTTGCAGAGTGAAAGAAACTGACACTGTCCCTACCTAGAGTTTTCTGTCCCTAGAATAAATGTTTTTTTTAATCACAATATAGCAAAAGGACAATTCACTCACTGTCCTTCCAGGTCCCTGGAAACAAGGACTTGCAGAGTGAAAGAAACTGACACTGTCCCTACCTAGAGTTTTCTGTCCCTAGAATAAATGTTTTTTTTAATCACAATATAGCACAAGGAAAATTAACTCACTGTCCTTACAGGTCCCTGGAAACAAGGACTTGCAGAGTGAAAGAAAAAAAACACTCTCCCTACCTACAGTTTTCTGTCCCTAGAAAAAAATGTTTTTTTTAATCACAATATAGCAAAAGGACAATTCACTCACTGTCCTTCCAGGTCCCTGGAAACAAGGACTTGCAGAGTGAAAGAAACTGACACTGTCCCTACCTAGAGTTTTCTGTCCCTGGAATAAATGTTTTTTTCAGCACAATATAGCACAAGGACAATTAACTCACTGTCCTTACAGGTCCCTGGAAACAAGGACTTGCAGAGTGAAAGAAAAAAAATACTCTCCCTACCTACAGTTTTCTGTCCCTAGAAAAAAATGTTTTTTTTAATCACAATATAGCAAAAGGACAATTCACTCACTGTCCTTCCAGGTCCCTGGAAACAAGGACTTGCAGAGTGAAAGAAACTGACACTGTCCCTACCTAGAGTTTTCTGTCCCTAGAATAAATGTTTTTTTTAATCACAATATAGCAAAAGGACAATTCACTCACTGTCCTTCCAGGTCCCTGGAAACAAGGACTTGCAGAGTGAAAGAAACTGACACTGTCCCTACCTAGAGTTTTCTGTCCCTAGAATAAATGTTTTTTTTAATCACAATATAGCAAAAGGACAATTCACTCACTGTCCTTCCAGGTCCCTGGAAACAAGGACTTGCAGAGTGAAAGAAACTGACACTGTCCCTACCTAGAGTTTTCTGTCCCTAGAATAAATGTTTTTTTTAATCACAATATAGCAAAAGGACAATTCACTCACTGTCCTTCCAGGTCCCTGGAAACAAGGACTTGCAGAGTGAAAGAAACTGACACTGTCCCTACCTAGAGTTTTCTGTCCCTAGAATAAATGTTTTTTTTAATCACAATATAGCAAAAGGACAATTCACTCACTGTCCTTCCAGGTCCCTGGAAACAAGGACTTGCAGAGTGAAAGAAACTGACACTGTCCCTACCTAGAGTTTTCTGTCCCTAGAATAAATGTTTTTTTTAATCACAATATAGCACAAGGAAAATTAACTCACTGTCCTTACAGGTCCCTGGAAACAAGGACTTGCAGAGTGAAAGAAAAAAAACACTCTCCCTACCTACAGTTTTCTGTCCCTAGAAAAAAATGTTTTTTTTAATCACAATATAGCAAAAGGACAATTCACTCACTGTCCTTCCAGGTCCCTGGAAACAAGGACTTGCAGAGTGAAAGAAACTGACACTGTCCCTACCTAGAGTTTTCTGTCCCTGGAATAAATGTTTTTTTCAGCACAATATAGCACAAGGACAATTAACTCACTGTCCTTACAGGTCCCTGGAAACAAGGACTTGCAGAGTGAAAGAAAAAAAATACTCTCCCTACCTACAGTTTTCTGTCCCTAGAAAAAAATGTTTTTTTTAATCACAATATAGCAAAAGGACAATTCACTCACTGCCCTTCCAGGTCCCTGGAAACAAGGACTTGCAGAGTGAAAGAAACTGACACTGTCCCTACCTAGAGTTTTCTGTCCCTAGAATAAATGTTTTTTTTAATCACAATATAGCAAAAGGACAATTCACTCACTGTCCTTCCAGGTCCCTGGAAACAAGGACTTGCAGAGTGAAAGAAACTGACACTGTCCCTACCTAGAGTTTTCTGTCCCTAGAATAAATGTTTTTTTTAATCACAATATAGCAAAAGGACAATTCACTCACTGTCCTTCCAGGTCCCTGGAAACAAGGACTTGCAGAGTGAAAGAAACTGACACTGTCCCTACCTAGAGTTTTCTGTCCCTAGAATAAATGTTTTTTTTAATCACAATATAGCAAAAGGACAATTCACTCACTGTCCTTCCAGGTCCCTGGAAACAAGGACTTGCAGAGTGAAAGAAACTGACACTGTCCCTACCTAGAGTTTTCTGTCCCTAGAATAAATGTTTTTTTTTAAGCACACTATAGCAGAAGCACAAAACACACTGACACTCTCCCTACCTATCCTTCTCTTTCCCTAAACTAAAGGAATCCAGGTTAAGCAAGAAAGAAATAACAGTCACTGTCCCTGCCTATGCTACTCTATCCCTGCTCCGGAACACACTACACTAGGCCGCCGTGCTGGCGGCCTTTTATAGTGTGGGGCGTGTACTAAACACCCTCAGCAATAATTGGCCACAGGCATCCTGCCTGTGGCCAATCATTGCTCTCCTCGCTGCCGGCGCTGTGATTGGCCAAGCATGCGGGGTCACAGTGCATGCTTGGCCAATCACAGCGCCTGGATGACACTGCGATGGCGTAGTGCATTGTGGGCCGTTCGCGTCACTCGAATTTGGCGCGAACGGCCCAAATCGTTCGATCTTCGTCGAACGATCGAACAGCCAATGTTCGAGTCGAACGTATGTTCGACTCGAACACGAAGCTCATCCCTAGTTAGGAGTCATGTTTAGCCCTAGTGCATGAGACTACTATGTTCAGCTGTGGATGAAGAGCACAGATGCACCGACCAGCCCTGCTGCCAGCAGCCAGTCAAACTCTATGAGAGTCTGACAGCTACTGGACAGGGCTGGGTGCTTTTTTTGTTTAGGGCAAATGATTGGAATGCAGATGTCCATCCAGCCACAGCAGCTGTCAGACTCTCAAAGAGTTTGACAAGCTGAAGGCAGCGGGGCTGGATGGTGAGCATTGTTAATTTTGGCAATGAAAACATTTTCATCATAATTTTCGTCAGCTGCATTTTTCCAGTGATGAAAACTAAACAAAAATGACCCCACATTTTCGTCATGTGATGAAAAGTTTTAATTTTTGTCAACAAACATAAATGGAATGAAAATGTGAGGGAGGAACGTTTACCCATGTGGACTTCCGGTTTCCTCAGAGCTCTACTTGTAAAGTCTGTGAGTGTTTCCCCTCCAAGCAAGCAAGGCAGCGACCTAGCATGTTTAGCACTGTGCAGCATTACAGGCCTCCTCAGACCACCATCCAGAGCGCTGTGCAGCATTACAGGCTTCCTCAGACCGCTGTCCAGAGCACTGTGAAGCATCACAGTCCCCCTTAGACTGTCCAGAGCACCGTGTGCATTACTTTACAGGCCTCCTCAGACCACCGTCCAGAGCACTGTGCAGCATTACAGGCCTCCTCAGACTGTCCAGAGCACTGTGCATTGCATTACAGGCCTCCTCAGACCACAGTCCGGAGCACTGTGCAGCATTACAGGCCTCCTCAGACCATCCAGAGAACTGTGCATTACATTACAGGCCTCCTCAGACCACCATCCAGAGCACTGTGCAGCATTACAGACTTCCTCAGGACATCCAGAGCATTGTGCATTACATTACAGGCCTCCTCAGACCACCGTCTACAGCACTGTGCAGCATTACAGGCCTCCTCAGACCATGGTCAAGAGCACTGTGCAGCATTACTTTTTTTTTTATGGTTGAACTGGATGGACTTGTGTCTTTTTTCAACCTGACTAACTATGTAACTATGTAACTATTACAGGCCTCCTCAGACCCATCCAGAGCACTGTGCCTCCTCAGACCATGGTCCAGAGCACTGTGCATTACAGTTGCCTAAGATACAAACCAGATTTCAGGCATCTCCTGCAACAAAAATTTAATTGTTGGTGTGATACTCCCAATAGGAGCATATGAGAAACACATTGTTACAGCAAATAATAAAAATGGCATAAATGTTTTCAAATATATAAATAGTAAAAAGGTTATTAAGGAACAAATAGGCCCCATAAGGCCTCTTTCACACTGAGGCGTTGCGATTTTACCGTGTTTTTACCGCGATTTTACAGCGATAACGTTAAAAATAGCGATAACGCCTATGCTTTTTTACCGCGATTTGACAGCGTTAGCGGTATTTTTAGCGCTAACGCTGTAAAAACGCAGCAAATACGCATAGGCGTTAGCGCTATTTTTAAAAATTTGCCGTTTTTTTACCCGGTACTCATTAATTTCAATTGGGATAGGCGTTTTTACAGCGCTATTTTATGCGCCCCAAAGATGCTCCAAAAAAGCTGTTTGCAGGATTTTTTCCAACGCACAGCCAGCGCAACGCCTCAGTGTGAAAGCCCTCAGGGCTTTCACATTGAGAATGCTAAGGCAGGATTATTTTGGGCGTTTTTACAGCGCTATTTTTAGCGCTAAAACACCTGAAAAACACCTCAGTGTGAAAGGGGCCTAATTAGCGCTAAAACACCTGAAAAACGCCTTGGTGTGAAAGGGGCCTAACAGATCATCATGGCAAGCTGGTCACAAATGACAAGGAAAAGGCAGACATGTTAAATCATTTTTTCTCTTAAATTTTACAGATGAAAATTACAGATTTGATAGTCTTAACAGTAATATTGATGATGTTTCACATAAGGTACCTCTATGGCTGACTGAAAAATAGGTACAAAAGAGACTAGAGAAGCCTAAGGTATGCCATAGTTCCCAATTGTCTCTGATTTCGAGGGACTGTCCCTAATTTGGAATAATGTCCCTCTTTCCCCCTCATTTGTCCCTCATTTTGGTCTGATCTATATAGTTGTATATAAAATGCACGTTTTATGTTTCAAAAAGTGTTTCCTAGTGCTAAACCTTTCATCCAAATTCTAAATTGCTGCATTTGTACATTTTAAAAGCCAATATAAAGGAATAGAAGTGGTAAAAAAAGCCCTTGTGGATTTACTTAACCTTTTTTTTGGTTAATTCTCCTTTAAGGGGTGTGGCAGGAGGTGTGTCCTATACCTACATATGTTTGCTAGTAGGTGTCCCTCATTTCCATCTCAAAATGTTGGTATGTATGGGTATGCCCAGCAATTAACTGCAAGAGGCAGCCCCACTAAAAGCAATGGGAGGCTGCTGGTTCCACAGCTATGTGGCCGCTTGCGCTTAAACGCTCATGTAGCGATCAACTGCGAGTGATCAGCTCTGGACGCAAACATTCTGTGTCCAGGGATGATCATTCTCAGGCAATTGCTGCATGAGCAATTACATCCAAGCGACCGCAATAAGCTGCAGGAGCTGGTAGTCTCCCATAGATTTCAGGGGGGCTGCCCACTACAGCTATTTGCCCAGGTTCTCACATGTAATTGGTGTTGGACGAAATAGCAGGTGGGAATGTGGTATTATTGTTCTATGAGGAAGTAAATTTGAAAGTGGATGTAGTTTATCTAGATTAAGGTGACCAGATTTTTAAAATGAAATCCGGGGACATATTTTTTTTTTATTAGTAATGGCGGCAATCAGCGACTGTCTGCCCGTCGCCGCCCGCTTCACAGCCTGTCAAGTCTCACTCTACGGGCCCCACGGCTACTAGTGGGTGTGGAGTGGAGGAAGATCACTCCGCCAGGGAAGGCACGGAGATAAGCAGGCAGGCGGCTGGCCGGGACTTGAGCCAAGGCAGAAGAACATGCGAGCGGAGCTGAATGGGCATGCACCCGAAACTGAAGAAATATTCCCTCCGCTCCGACCAGCATATGATCATCAGAAAGGGGCACAGATAATGGAAAAAAATACACCCCCTAAGCTAATAGGAGCGGCGGAGCGGGGGGTGTGTAATTCAGAATTATTATTTTTTTATTCTGCACTGACTGTCTTTGAAATTGCCCCAGCTCCTGTTCAAATCCAATCCGGGGACAAAACCGGGGAC
Source organism: Rana muscosa (assembly GCA_029206835.1). Taxonomy (NCBI): domain Eukaryota; kingdom Metazoa; phylum Chordata; class Amphibia; order Anura; family Ranidae; genus Rana; species Rana muscosa. Next base: position 1,112,431,490 of record CM055116.1, on the reverse strand, counting down.
AGACTTGGTCCGGGGACAGTGTCCTCAATCCGGGGACTGTCCCCTGAAACCGGGGATGTCTGGTCACCCTAATCTAGATACTAGTAAGGCATTTGATAATATACCTTATAAACATTAGATCTATACAATAAGGTCTGTTAGAGTTGATGAAACTGCATGTAGTTAGATAGGAAACTGGTTACATGAACAGGTCCAGGGAGTTGTGATAAATGACTCTGAATGGTCTAAAGTGGTCCCAAGATTCTGTCTTGGGGCCATGCTGTTCAATTTGTTTATTATTGATTATAGAGGTTGGAATCAAGAGCTCAGTTTCAGTGCTGCATGCATGATCAGCAACTAACAAAACTAGTGTAGCGGGGTCCTAAATTTAGGGGAAGTGTTTGAGTGGTAGTTATGCTCAAACACCCCAATTGTCAGGATTCTTTCAACCATTTTTGTCTGCAGGGAGAGTATCGGTGTATAGTTCCCTGTGGCCTGCAGGTGGCGCTGCCATGGTAGGCCAGGGTTGAACCGCTGATACAGTGCTGTGCCTTGTGTGTCCCCTCTCAGCAGTCGTGCAGTGGGTGTGGCAGGCCTGTTGTGCATGCTGGGAGAGGATATAAGAGGGGCGGACGCTGCCTGTTCGGGGTTCTTCTTCGGTCGTCGGGAGTCCTACTCCCAGGAGTGTGTTCCTGTCCGCCCTGGGCACCTTTGGCCCAGGGGCGGAGGTCGGTGAATCGGCCCCAGGCACCTTTAGCCCTGGGACTGCAGCAAAGGCCTTGGGCCCAGCACCTTCGGCTGGGGCCCATCAAGGATCGAGGAACCCAAGGGTGCCGCCTTACGAGGGGACCCGTATCTTGGACGTGGAGGCCGGGGGAGGAACTGTTCCGAGGGACCGGTGAGAAGTCACAGTGAAGGAAGGGGCCCGGTAACTCTCTGGAGGGATGTCTTCTCCTTACAAAGAGGTCAAGTTTTGAAGCACCAAGTTCATCAGGTCTGTGGCAGAGACCAAGTTCATCCAGTCGGTGGCAGAGACTGTGCGGTTAAGTTAGAGTACCATTTGGCTGCTAGTCCCTACCTAGGGAGACTATCCATCTAGGCTGAGTCTGCTTGAGAATCCGAGCAGTGAAGTGATTACATTTGTGCCTGGACCTCTCCCACACCTTATGCTGTCCTGTCTTCTTGCTCCAACCTTTACTTATCAGAGACTATTATTTTTGAGAAATAAACTCTACGTTCGAGTTGCAGCTGGTGTGGACATTCAAGTCACTGGGGGAACAAGGACTTATCTCTGTTTATTGTAGAGGTGAGAATCATTCTCTGGAGGATTCTGGTTTCTGGTCGTGGAGACCCGCTAACAACACCTCTACACAGGAGGGTACGGGCTTGTGGCATGGTCAGTGGCGTAGCGTGGGGGATGCGAGGGGGGCCTAGGCCCCGGGCGCAACATTTGGGGGGGTGCAATCCCGCGCCGGTGTCACCCTAGCTCCATAAATCAATTTTTTTGTGACCCTGCGTTGCTCCGGCCGCCATCTTTATTCTCAGGCCGGCCCCTGGCGCCCTGTGATTGGGCGAAAGGGGTAATGTGGCCTGTCTTTAATCGCGGGGGCGGGGCTGTCTTCTCCTCCTCCTCCTCTCCGGCCCAGGTCACCAGGTCCGCGGCGCGGTGGCAGGCAGGCAAGGCAGTCTGTGGCCAGCCGCCGCTGCCATCATCATCTCCTCCTCCTCCCTCACTGATCATGTCCCCGGCGCAGCGGCAGGCAGTCTGTGGCTGCCATCATCATCTCCTCCTCCTCCTCTCCGGCCAGGTCTCCCGATCATGTCCCCGTCAGGACAGGCAGTCCAGCGAGCAGTGTGACAGGCGGCAGAGCAGATGGAAGAAAAAAAAGGTAAGAGACTCACTTGGCCTGGGGGGAGTAGATATGGTCTGGGGAGAGGGAGCAGCCAGAAAGTTTGTGTATTGTGTATAATGTATTGTGTATAGTGTATTGTGTATTGTGTATTGTGTATAATGTATAGTGTATAGTGTATTGTGTATTGTGTTTAATGTATAGTGTATTGTGTATAATGTATAGTGTAGCGGTCAGTATGTAGTGTATTGAATAGTGTAGCGGTCAGTATGTAGTGTATTGGTCTGTGGGTAGTGTATTGTGTAGCGGTCCGTATGTAGTGTATTGTGTAGCGGTCAGTATGTAGTGTAGCGGTCAGTATGTAGTGTATTGGTCTGTGGGTAGAGTATTGTGTAGCGGTCAGTATGTAGTGTATTGTGTATTGGTCTGTGGGTAGTGTATTGTGTAGCGGTCAGTATGTAGTGTATTGTGTAGCGGTCAGTATGTAGTGTATTGTGTAGCGGTCAGTATGTAGTGTAGCGGTCAGTATGTAGTGTATTGGTCTGTGGGTAGAGTATTGTGTAGCGGTCAGTATGTAGTGTATTGTGTATTGGTCTGTGGGTAGAGTATTGTGTAGCGGTCAGTATGTAGTGTATTGTGTATTGGTCTGTGGGTAGAGTATTGTGTAGCGGTCAGTATGTAGTGTATTGAATAGTGTATTGTGTAGCGGTCACTGTGTGCCCTCTCTACCTGCGGGGAGCCTAAGGCAGGTGAAGGGGGTGAGGTCGCTACACGAGTAATATACTGTCATGCACTAAAAAGGCGCACATTTCAGAGATAAGTCAATAATTTCACTCCTTTATAAAACACCTGTTCAGCTTCATCTTTTTTTTTTATAAATTCTTTATTTTTCCATAGATTTCACATTACAAGTTTTCACGTTTTATACCATCTGCTTATATCAATCAAAAATCAAAAACCAAAAAAAAAAAAGAGACTACAATCTTCTATTCTCCCACCTCCTTTATGCTTCATTAATTCAATGTGACTTCTCTTTTCCTCTTTAACCTCTGCCTTTCTTTTCCGTGAAGCCCCCCTCCCTCCCCCAACCAAACACAAAAAAAAAGGGAAAAAAGAGGGCAGGAGAGATTACACCCTCCCACCCTCACACCTCCTCTCCCCGATCCCCACCCCCTCCCTGCTCCTCCCTATATTTCAAGTAGGGTGCCCATATCGTCCAGTATCTCCCATCTTGATCTTTCATTGCCATCGTGAGGTTCTCCATCTGTTGAATCTCTGCGATTCTAGCGAACCATTGTGCTCTAGTTGGTTGGCTCTCCTTTTTCCACAGGACAGGGACACACGCCCTCGCGGCTATATTAAGATGTCTTAGTAGTGATTTTTTTTATTTTTCCACTGATATAGGTATATCTAGTATTAGAATGGCTGCTGGTCTGTCTTCTAAAGACACTCCTGTAATTACTTTGATAGTTTCTATTACCATTTTCCAAAACTCCTGTATTTTCACACATTCCCAGAAAATATGTAATAGAGTCCCTTCTGCCATGTGACATCTCCAGCAGGCATCTGACGTCTGCAATATATTCGATGCAGTACTGTTGGTGTTCTATACCATCTAGTTAAAATTTTGTATCCTCCCTCCTGGTATCTGCTCGCTACTGAGGCCTTGTGTGTAAATAACAAGATCCTGTCTCTCTGTTCTTGGGAGAATGTTAACCCTAAGTCCCTCTCCCAAGCCTGAAGGAACGTAAGTTCTTGTGGTATGTCTAAATTAATTAGTATTGCAGCTTCATCTTGAATATGCAGTCAAGTTTTGGTCATCAATCCCCAGGAAAGAGCTCAACAAAGGGCATGTAAGGGCAATGGAGGACCTCAGCTATGAGGATTGATTACATATGTAGCGGGGTCTTCAAAGTTAGTGGGATACACCTGGGGGTAGAGAGACCCAGGTGTGTAATTATGTCAGGGATTAGACCCCTTTTTGTTATTCGTGGAGGATTGGGTGGTGTAATATTCTCTTCGACCAGTGGGTGTCAGTGTACCTACAGGCTCGAGGTAGAATCACTACCACAGTGCTACCCTTTTTCTCCCTTCCTGGAGATGGTACGGCTGGGGCGGGGAACCCGCCGTGGTGTCGATGGGAGGAGATAAAAAGGGGGAGACGCCCTCGCCACGAGGTCTTTTGGGGGGGGATCATCTCTTCACGCACCCAGGCACCTTAGGCCTGGGTGCGGGCGGTTCAAGGTTCCGGCCTAGGAGCCCTAGGCCTGGCCGGAATGAAGATGGAGTCCATCCCGGGCACCTTCAGCCTGGGGTGAGGTACTTTTAAGGAGGCCTGGGACCCGGTGACTCCGACTGGGTCCCGCGAGGGTGAAGTTGCTCCAGGGCGCCCCTTGCGAGGGGACCCGCATCTGAGGTGAGGAGGCTGGGGGGGTCACCCGTCCGAAGACCCGGTGCAGTGTCAACCCGGTGACGGATGGGCCTTCGGTAACTCCCTCGGAGGACATCTTCCCCTGATAGGGGCTACAGCGCAGCGAAAGAGCTTTCATCAAGACTCCTGCAACCCCTGGTCATAGCACAGGGAGTGTAGGGACTAGGAACCTGTACAGTGCCTCGGCCTGCTTTCCCCATCGTATCATGCCGTTGCATTGACTGTATGTGGAGATACGCAATAAACCTGAGTTTGGACTTTGATGGGTGTATGGACTCTGTTGATGGGAACAAAGGGAGATTCTGGCACGGAAGGACTGACCCTTGTAACCAGCACACATTTGGCCCGAGGAAAAGATTCGTACTGGCCTTCACCTCACCCACATCCATGGGGAGGACATGGGCCGTAGCGCACCTCACTCTGTCGCTCGACATACCCCTAGCTAAAGAGGACGGGGTGAGGCCGCTACACGTGGGGGCTCGTGAGTCCGGGATGAAATGTGTGTTGACCCTGAGGTTTGGAACGGCTGTGTTTGAACTTTGCTGCCCGGAGGAGGTCCGAGCAGGTCGGCCATGTGATTGGCCAAAGTGTGTCCCTGTGCTCGAAGTCGTGGAAATTTCCCTGAAAAACCGGGAGAGGCCCATGCAGAAAGAGCGGGAAGAGGGAGGAGTCCAGCCGTGTGACGAACTACATGTGGGGACTTTTGCTGCACTGCGCCACGAGGCACCCCATGACTGCGTAATTCGTGGGAGGAGACTGAAGGAAGCCCGCGAAAACGTGCAAGTCGTGGGAGGAGTCTGGCCACGTGTGGAGATACACGTGGAGACTCCGGCGCGAGGTCGGCGCATGATGGAGCAGCAAGTGGTCGGAGTGAACTCAGGCTCCCCGTGGATGCCGGTACCTTATCCTTTCAAGATGACTGCATTTGCTGCGCCCATTACAGACACGGGGATAAGGCTCAGGCCCCGAGGACAGTTGGCTCTGTATTCATGCAGAGACACGGAGGCCCTCGGTGTGATCTGTCCCGGATGCTCGGGACTGGTGGTCCAACTAAAGCCATTCGGGCGATGTGAGGCATGCAAGGTATTCCTTTTTGAGGTTGAACCACACACGGAAAGGCCCTGGGCCCTACGCCTCAACTGCATCACAGGAACCGCCACTCCGGAGGGAGAGATCAAAGCCTTTGCGGAGTTTCCCGTGCGCGCTGACCAGGGCGAAGTGACTGCCCAACCAGAGACTGAGAGAGAAAAATCCGAGGACACTGCTTCGGTCACTACAGACTCCCTGCTCCCACCTCCGAAGAGGAAAGTCGGCCTGGTACAGGCATCCTATGGTCGTGGTCGAGCTTCACCCCGCCGCTTGCCTGGCCTAGATGGCGCCGGTAGAGAAGAGAGTCCCGGACATCCCAGTTCTTCAGAAGGTCCAGGTGAGCCAGGGGCTGGGACTGTGGTGTTGGTTGGAGGTGTCGGGGGTCCACAGTCGGTGGAGCCCGCAAGGGAGGGTAGCCTTCCGTCTACTAGAGACTACCTTCCCGCCGAGATGTATGACACCTCCGACTTAGAGTCATTGTCAGACTGTGGGGATGACGGAGAGATAGACAAACTGTTTCACCGGAAGGGCTGGGACAGACGCCCACTACCTGTGCTGAGTAAACCGCAGGATTCCCCCATGTCCATAGAAGACAGTACGCTCCGAATGAAGGCCCCGGAGTTCCCGAGGAAATCTAGTCCTCCGAACAACTTTCCGCATTCAACTACATCACCCGCTCTGATGGTGGGGATGCAGCGTGCTTCGTTGCGGGCACCAAAGACAAAGAAACCCGAGATGGTGAAGGTACCTCGGCACCCGGAGGCCATCGTGCAGCCAGGAGAAGGTGAGCGAGATGTGATGCCGCCTCTAGCCAGGTTGCAGAGACTTTTCTCCCAGAGAGTCGCCCATGAATATGGGTGCGAGTACCCCTACTTACCTCGGGACTTATTGTATGAAGTCGAGGTCCTGCGACCAAGGTGGTATGACGAGTTTGTATGGGAAAAACTTAAAGTACCCCATGCCAGGCGATACCTGTCATGTTCACCGCCTGTGTCTAAAAAGTTCAAGGACTGCAGAGCTGATTGGAGACTTGGGCATCATATTCACGCCGATAAGGTGCTCATCTGCAGGAAAGAAGGAGAGGATGTCGAGTATTCGGTGGAAGTGTTTGACGGGCACCTGAAGCCTCTGTTTCTGCCGGATCCAAGGTTCTATTTATAGGAGAAGTGAGCTCCTATCTTGTTGCTGTTGAAACCTTCTGGAAGAGACATTCCCAGACGCCTAGAACTGTGCCCTACTTTTGTTTTGATTTGGGCTTTTCTTTTACTCACTGGAGACTTGGGAGCTGTTGTTTTTTTTTTTCCCTTTTCTTCATGTGCCAAAGGCAGAGACTTTTGGGGTAGAGTTAGAGTAGGAAAGCTGGAAGAATGAAGATCTCACCAAGTGTCATTACCGCAACGCTGTCACCAGGTGGCAGTGTTGTGCAACGGTTGTTTGAAATGTTACACATGCATTACTTACTTATTGGAGTGAGTTGGTCTCTCGGCTGACGGACCCACTCATGCCAAGTTAACACAGAGTGTTAGGATGTGTTTTTTTTTGTTTCCCTTCTGCAGGAGATTCGTCGGTCAAGAGTACTGAGTATGGGGTGGTTCTTAGACAGTGACGGGAGGGATTGTATATGTGTACATGACAGATGTTTTATACAAAAGTTTTAATGTTTTATAGTTCCCTTCCCCTGGAGCAGGTCTTGGCACACACAGTATCCAAAATTTGAGGGATAGCCTCTGGGGCCCACTTCATGTCACCACTTCTTGGGAGACATGGGTGTGCACCTGACGCTGGGGACCAGCGTCAAATCACAAGGGGGAGTGTGTAGCGGGGTCTTCAAAGTTAGTGGGATACACCTGGGGGTAGAGAGACCCAGGTGTGTAATTATGTCAGGGATTAGACCCCTTTTTGTTATTCGTGGAGGATTGGGTGGTGTAATATTCTCTTCGACCAGTGGGTGTCAGTATACCTACAGGCTCGAGGTAGAATCACTACCACAGTGCTACCCTTTTTCTCCCTTCCTGGAGATGGTACGGCTGGGGCGGGGAACCCGCCGTGGTGTCGATGGGAGGAGATAAAAAGGGGAGACGCCCTCGCCACGAGGTCTTTTGGGGGGGATCATCTCTTCACGCACCCAGGCACCTTAGGCCTGGGTGCGGGCGGTTCAAGGTTCCGGCCTAGGAGCCCTAGGCCTGGCCGGAATGAAGATGGAGTCCATCCCGGGCACCTTCAGCCTGGGGTGAGGTACTTTTAAGGAGGCCTGGGACCCGGTGACTCCGACTGGGTCCCGCGAGGGTGAAGTTGCTCCAGGGCGCCCCTTGCGAGGGGACACGCATCTGAGGTGAGGAGGCTGGGGGGGTCACCCGTCCGAAGACCCGGTGCAGTGTCAACCCGGTGACGGATGGGCCTTCGGTAACTCCCTCGGAGGACATCTTCCCCTGATAGGGGCTACAGCGCAGCGGAGGAGCTTTCATCAAGACTCCTGCAACCCCTGGTCATAGCACAGGGAGTGTAGGGACTAGGAACCTGTACAGTGCCTCGACCTGCTTTCCCCATCGTATCATGCCGTTGCATTGACTGTATGTGGAGATACGCAATAAACCTGAGTTTGGACTTTGATGGGTGTATGGACTCTGTTGATGGGAACAAAGGGAGATTCTGGCACGGAAGGACTGACCCTCGTAACCAGCACACATTTGGCCCGAGGAAAAGATTTGTACTGGCCTTCACCTCACCCACATCCATGGGGAGGACATGGGCCGTAGCGCACCTCACTCTGTCGCTCGACATACCCCTAGCTAAAGAGGACGGGGTGAGGCTGCTACACATAGATTACAGTTATTCAATCTGGAGAAGAGGTGCTTTAAGCCCTGTACACACGGGCCAAATGTCGGGAGACATCGGCCGTTCAATAAAAAACGTCCAACATTTGGCCCATGTGTATGTCAGTCAGTCCAACAGAAGCCGGCCGTTTGGTGGGCTTCTGTCAGATGAGCATGCTGGAAAACCAGCAGCCGACCGGCTCCTGATGGCAAAGAGCGCTGATCGGAGTGTTCTGGCGGTGGGCTGTCCCCCTGTCAGAACACAACAGCTCAGCGTGGGAGATCGCTGTTGGATCATTGGTAAAGCGATTCCAACCTGAGCTGTCAGTTTTCTTTCATTCAATCTAGCGTTCAACCCAAACTGTTCGTGTGTACTAGGCTTAAGGCCTCATGTACACTGCTGCTCAGCATGTCACGTCCAGGGCCGGCGCTACCACTAGGCGGATAAGGCAGCCGCCTAGGGCGCAGCCATGGCCTGTCACCTCCTCATCCCCGCCGGATGTAATCTCTGGAGCCAATGTCCCTGTGCGGCGGGTCTGCAGGAGTGTGTACTGGAGGTCTGAAGGAGGAGAGGGAATGTCCGCTTCCGGGGATCGTGCAAGGGCGCGGGGAGGGAACTATCACATGCAGTACACTGACAGATCCCACCCCCAGCTGCAGAGATGTTCGGCGGCTCAGGGCTCTGATGCAGAAGAGCTGGCCGCCTCCTTCATGGTCACTGGTCGGGACTCGTGAGGAGGTGTGGCCAGGCAAGGGCTAATCCCTTATGTCACTGGGGGGGCGGAGCAGCTGGTGTCAGGGAAAATCGTGTGGTCCTTCTGGGCAGAGCAACATGGAGGTAAAAAAAAAAATGTTGTTTTGTCTTTTATACAGCCACTGGACTGGGAGAAATTGGGTTGAAAACTTGCCCAGTAACTCACACTCAGGACAGTGCTACAGGAGATACCATCTTGATCTTTGTCATCTTTATTACTTCTATCTTTAGACTTTTACATAGAAGTAGAAAGTGCTGTTAGCTGACAAAGATCAAGATGGTATCTGGTATCTCCTGTAGCACTGTCCTGATTGTGAGTTACTGGGCAGAGCAGTTTTCAACCCAATTTCACCCAGCCCTCTGTTGTCGCCCAGCCCTCTGTTGTCGCCCAGCCCTCTGCTGTCGCCCAGCCCTCTGCTATTACCCAGCCCTCTGCTGTCGCCCAGTCCCCTGCTGTCACCCAGTGCTCTGTCCTGCTGTGTCCCAGCTATCTGCTGTCGCCCAGTCCCCTGCTGTCACCCAGCCCTCTGCTGTCGCCCAGTCCCCTGCTGTCACCCAGCCCTCTGCTGTCGCCCAGTCCCCTGCTGTCACCCAGCCCTCTGCTGTCGCCCAGTCCCCTGCTGTCACCCAGCCCTCTGCTGTCGCCCAGTCCCCTGCTGTCACCCAGTCCTCTGCTGTCGCCCAGTCCCCTGCTGTCACCCAGCCCTCTCCTGTCGCCCAGTCCCCTGCTGTCACCCAGTCCTCTCCTGTCGCCCAGTCCCCTGCTGTCACCCAACCCTCTGCTGTCGCCCAGTCCCCTGCTGTCACCCAGCCCTCTGCTGTCGCCCAGTCCTCTGCTGTCACCCAGTCCTCTGCTGTCGCCCAGTCCCCTGCTGTCACCCAGCCCTCTCCTGTCGCCCAGTCCCCTGCTGTCACCCAGTCCTCTCCTGTCGCCCAGTCCCCTGCTGTCACCCAGTCCTCTGCTGTCGCCCAGTTCTCTAAAAAAAAAAAATGTTGGCAACTATGCTTGCTGTGCACAGCAGCTCAATGAGGGGGAAACAAACATCACAGGGGGGTATAGATAGGGATGGTGTTAGACTGTTTTGCGCTCTTTCTATACGTATAGATTTATAGAAATTATATTTTATCGGTACAGAAGTTTTGATTCTTATGGGGGGGGGGGCGCAAGTAGCCGATCTCGCCTAGGGCGCAAAATAATCTAGCACCGGCCCTGGTCATGTCTTCCCCATCATCTACAATGTCTCTGGAGTTGGTGGGCGGAGCTGAGGGTGTGGCTGCCCCCTCCACTCCTCCCATAGACTCGTTCACTCTGGCTGATCCCACAGCTGAAGGAGAAAGAAACAAGGACTCAGCAGCCAGAGTGTCTTCATCTCCAGGCATGCTGTAAGTTACTGCACTGCTGCACATGTCACTACATAGAGTCCTAACCTGGCACCATACCACCCCAGCCTGCCCTATGCCACCACACCCTGCCCTATGCGTGCCACCCCAACCTGCCTTATGCCACTGCACCCTGACCTATGCCACCGCAACCTGCCTTATGCCACCGCAACCTGCCCTATGCCACCACAACCTGCCCTATGCCACCGCAACCTGCTCTATACCCCCCAACCTGCCCTATGCCACCGCAACCTGCCCTATGCCACCGCAACCTGCCCTATACCACCGCAACCTGCCCTATTCCACCGCAACCTGCCCTATGCCACCGCAAACTGCTCTATACCACCCCAACCTGCCCTATGCCACCGCAACCTGCTCTATGCCACCACACCCTGCCCTATATCACCCCAACCTGCCCTATGCCACCCAGCCTGCCATATACCACTGCAAACTGCCCTATACCACCCAAACCTGCTCTATATCACCCCAGCCTTCCCTATACAACCGCAACCTGCCCTATATATCAGATCTGATCAGTCTCGGCTTGGCTGTCTCACACAGCCGAGCAGAATGAAGCCGCCTCCCTGTCCTCCTTTATGTCCACACAGGGGGAGGGGACCCAACATGCAGTCCCCTGCTGATCTGAGGTACATTATGGGTCTGAAGAGGGGGTCTGTATTGTAGTGGGGGTTTCTGTATTGTAGGGGTGGTCTGAAATGTAGGGTTGTTCTGTATTGTATTGTAGGGGGGTCTGTAATGTAGGGGGTTCTGTATTGTAGGGGAGGGTCTGAAATGGAGGGGGGTTCTGTATTGTAGTGGGGGTTCTGTTTTGTAGGGGGGTTCTGAATTGTAGGGGGGTCTGTAATGTAGGGGGTTCTGTATTGTAGGGGGGGTCTGAAATGTAGGGGGGTTCTGTATTGTGGGGGGTCTGAAATGTAGGGGGGTCTGAAATGTAGGGGGGTCTGTATTGTAGGGGGGTCTGAAATGTAGGGGGGTTCTGTATTGTAGGGGGGTCTGAAATGTAGGTGGGTTCTGTAATGTAGGGGGGTTCTGTATTAAAGGGGGTCTGAAATGTAGGGGGTCTGTAATGTAGGGGGGTTCTGTAATGTAGGGGGGTCTGAAATGTAGGGGGCTCCTGTATTTTAGGGGGGTCTGAAATGTAGGGGGGTCTGTATTGTAGGGGGTCTGTAATGTAGGGGAGTCTGTTCTGTAGGGAGGGGGTCTGTACTGTAGGGAGGGGGTCTGTAATGTAGGGGGGGTCTGTAATGTAGGGGGGTCTGTATTGTAGAGGGGGTCTGTACTGTAGGGGGGTCTGTACTGTAGGAAAGGGGTCTGCACTGTAGGGAGGGGTCTGTACTGTAGGGAGGGGGGCTTACTGTAGGGAGGTCTGTGTAACATGCAGGGGGTCCAGAACTGTTAGGGGGTGTCTGTGTAACAAACTGTGGGGGGCTGTGTAATGTAATGGGGTCCAGAGGTGCAGTGCTATGTAATGTAAAGGGGTCCAGAGGTACAGGGTGCTGTGTAATGTAAAAGGGTCCAGAGGTGCAGGGTGTTGTGTAATGTAAAGGGGTCCAGAGGTGCAGGGTGCTGTGTAATGTAAAGGGGTGCAGGGTGCTGTGTAATGTAAAGGGGCCCAGAGGTGCAGGGTACTGTGTAATGTAAAAGGGTCCAGAGGTGCAGTGCTATGTAATGTAAAGGGGTCCAGAGGTGCAGGGTGCTGTGTAATGTAAAAGGGCCCAGAGATGCAGGGTACTGTGTAATGTAAAAGGGTCCAGAGGTGCAGTGCTATGTAATGTAAAGGGGTCCAGAGGTGCAGGGTGCTGTGTAATGTAAAGGGGTCCAGAGGTACAAGGTGCTGGAACCGCATATCCCATCATTAACCACCGCCGCCGCGCCCCCCCCCCCCCCCCGGGCTGCTCAGTCTAAAATGCCCGGGCCTATTTTTTGTCCCAGTCCGGGCCTGCTGCTGCTGGTAAAAGCACATTTAGGAGCAGTTGGGCATTTTTTTACAACTGCTCCTGAACTCTCCTCTATGTTATCTTATCAGTACATGTACACAGGGTCGTTTACAGTTGTTTCTAGGCAGTTGAGTTTAAAGGCTGTGACGAGTCCTCTGTCCTCAAACAGAACTTGGTCCGCCGTCAATGCTTCCTCTGTTCAGAACCAGCACCATCCCAGTCTCTCCAGCCCCACCAGTCACCAGACAACACCTCAGTGTAGAGTGGCAAACAACAAACTGACTTTATTATCACATATGGACACACAGATATCTCTCTTCAAAACACTTCCCTCCCACCCTTGGAAAACAGGGCGGGTTAAACTGTCCAATGACAATCAGGTGTGTTCAAACTTCTCATCAGTAAACAGTCTTATCAGCAGGGGGCTGCTGGAGGAATCCCCCCTCCCTCTATCCTCACAACAAGACACTAAAGCCCTGTACACACGATCGGATTTCCTATAGATTCTAATCCGATGGATTTTTGCATCGGAAATCCGATGAAGCTGACTTCCATCAGTTTTGCCTACACACCATCAGTCAAAAATCGGACCGTCCCAAACGCCGTGACGTAAAACACTCCGACAAGCTGAGAAAAATTAAGTTCAATGCTTCTGAGCATGCGTCGACTTGATTCTGAGCATGCGTGGGTTTTTTTCCGATGGAGTTCCACACAGACGATCAGAATTTGCTATCGTTTTTTTTCCCCATCGAATAAATTTAAAACATGTTCTATTTTTTCTCACCGATGGAAAAAACACCGATGGGGCCCATACACGATCGGTTTGTCCGATGAGAAAAGTCCATCGGACTGTTTTCATCGGTAAAACTGATCGTGTGTACACGGCATTACACATCCCATAATAGTTGAGGTAGACAGCCACAAAAGACAATAGAATACAGTCCCACCCCAAAACATCACAGCAAATAGTCCAACAGCATGAGACAGCACACATTATATAAACATATATACAGTATTGAGTCTGACTAGCACAGATCATAGTGGGGTTCTCATTCACCCTGTGCCCCTATTAGAGGCACAGGGTGATTTACACATAAGAGGCGCCGGGGAAGCTGGACAAAGAGCCTCCAGTGCTCTCCAGGGTAAGCTGAGTTCCAAAAACCCCGACCAAAAGTCACTCCTGTCACACATCTCCCCTTTCGGCAGGAGACTAACACAGGAGGAGACCCCAGACGGGTTGACTCCAAAGTTAGTCAGTGTAACGGATCTCAGATACCCCAGATGGGCACATCCGCCAGACTTGCGTCTCCTGTCCTCCAAACGCACCCGCAGCCTGCAGATTCGCCATAACCAGCCCTTAACCCCTCAATCACGAGACAATCCACACAGGTGTTGAGGGTTAAACATGCAGAGCATCAACTGTTTATTAAATCCAAAACATACACTTTTACACACAGTTAGGGACACTCCCCTTAGCCTTGTCATAGAGGGGGGGTAGGGGACAAGGAAGAATCAATGGGAACTGAGCACTTGTACATTGAAACAGAGACTACAGATAAACATAAAGGGATTATGGTAAGCAGGCAACCCCTCAATACACATCCCCTGCGGAGAGATGTCTGCAGTCCAGACCATTGTCTGTGTGCCATGAACCAACACAGCTAAACACAGCAACAAGAGGGGGGGATGGGGGAGAAGGGATGTAGCATTACATTATCTCAATGCCAGCTTCTCCCCGAGTCTCCAGTCTCCTCTGGGCCATAATCTGTGGGTAGGAGGCCCGCCCTCAGTCCCTTCCAAAGCACACAGTGACAGTGGGTTCTGTCACAGTCAGTAGTTCCAGTCCCCCGATGCCGGTACCCACACAGTACCCCAAATAAATTGTCCCAAACAGAGCCAACCTCTGCCTCTGAAGAAAATTAGTGAGGACAGCCGCACTCCAATCCAACGTATATTTATTCAGGCAAAACAGGCACTACAAAAACCAGCAGAACTCAGGACAGCTGACGCGTTTCACACCAATTCCGTGTTTACTCATAGCTGTCCTGAGTCCTGCTGGTTTTTGTAGTGCCTGTTTTGCCTGAATAAATATACGTTGGATTGGAGTGCGGCTGTCCTCACTAATTTTCTTCATTTGCTACGTGCATTGCCGGCACCCTTGGTCCCTGAGAGAAGTACTTTCCTTATTTAATCTGCCTGAGTGGCAATTTCTGTTTTTCACAACCTCTGCCTCTCTCAGAGAACATACCCGCCGCTAGGGAGAGGCCTGCACTGGCCCTTCTCCCTGGAGTCCTTTCAGCTGCTGGAGAGAAGACAGGGTGTCTAGGCTTACTCCGTCATGCTGTTGGGGATCTGGGCCGACTGCCCAGCATCCCTGGGGTATTCAAGTGGGGACTGAAGTTCCATGCACTTGTGGAAGGTGAAAATCCCCCAGTGCTTGCAAAGCAAGGCTGACATCCTCCTGTCTCAGTGTCACACCATTTTCTGGGGATGTGTCAGTGAAGACCGAAGTCCCATCCACTACCACAGGAACTCCATCCTCTGTTAGTTGAGGGCAGAGGCCAGCAGCACTCTGCTCTGTTGCCAGCTCTTCTACTAGGTTGCTGTGAGTGGAGACCGCAGTCCCATCCCCCGATATCAGCTCAAGCTGCAGTTGTGTGTAGGGGCCAGTGGCATTCTGCCCTGTTAGCACTTCAGCGGAGGACCCAACTCATCCACTATGGCTAACTGTTGGGGAGGGAGACCGACTGCCCTGGCTCCCTAGAACTCTACAGTTGTTGCCGGTGCTGGGCAGAGGTTGGTAGTACTCTGCCCTGTTGCCAGCACTTCTGCTGGTTTTCTGTTAGTGGAGACCACAGGCCCATCCACCAACACCAGATTAAGCTGCAGTTGTGAGGTGACGACTGCATTCTCTCCTTGGATCCTGATCTGCAGCTCGGGACAGACCGCCACCTCCTCACCCTGGGCCTCCTTTCTTCAGGCATGGGGCAGAGGTCTTGGACCATCTGTCCGGTTGCCAGCACTTCATCTGGGTTGGTGTCATAATTCTGGGGCGCCGTCTGCTGCTGAAACTCCCTGTCTCTGTTATTGTCTCCCAGGTTCACAAATCCTTGTTGGGGAGTGGGGAATGCCAGCTTCCTCTCCCTGCATCTCTGCAATCCACTGGGGAAAAAGAAACACCACCTCCTCACCTCGGGCCTCCGAAACTGCCACGGGTGTGGAGCAGGGCACTGCAGTACACTGTCCTGCTGCCAGCACTTCTGCTGGGGGTTTGCTAGGTGGTTCCTCCTCTACAGAAATGTCTATTACATCCCCAGTCTCTGGAATTGCTAAAAGTGTGGGAAAGAGGTCTTGGACCCTCTGTTCGTTTGCCAGCGCTTCAGCTGGAGAAGATTCTGGTAACTCCGCTGATGCTGCTGGCAGAAAATTCCATGTCCCTGTCAGTGTTGTGGGAGAAATGCCGACTACCTCTTCTCTCAAGAAGGCTGAAGCCACTGTGGGTGCTGGGCAGAGGTTAGCAGAGCTCTGCCCTGTTGTCAGCACTTCAGGTTTGGGGACGGCAATTTCCGGAGTTTCTACTGCCGATTCTCTGGAATGCTGCTGAACGCATTCTAGCAGTTTCCTGTATGCCCTTTCCAGATGCTGTTCCTTCTTTAGCAAATAGTACAGATCAGGTTTAAGCTCTGAGACCCCTGCAAGACCGAGCATAGCCTCTCTGTGTTCTCGCAGGTCTTCAAGGGTAGGTTCCCCTTCATCGCCAAACACAAAACAATCTGTAAGGCTCTCCCACAGCAATCCAGGGCCACCAAAGTCATATCCCTGCGGAGAGCATTCTGTTGTCTCTCCTAAATATTCCTCCTCCGTGTGCCATTGCAGAGCACGATACCGATTGTCCAGCTCTAGCTCCTGCTGGACCAGCCTGTCCAACTCAGTCACCCATTGCTCCTGGGGCCGCTCTCCCAGGAATTGCATCCGTAACTCCCATTGTTCACTGGCCTGCTGCTCTGGGGTTGGAAAGTACTTGCCTTGTTGCATACCAGCAACCTCGAGAGCTCTAATCCATTGTCTTAACCGATTCTGCTGCCTGACCTCCAGGTATTCATCCACAGACACAGACCTGGTGTATGCTGAAAGCACGATCTGCAGCAGCCCCGGGAACTCTGATGCCAGATCCATATCTCCGCTGAGGTGACTGAAGTCTGCTATACTGATCTTGGAACCAGGTGGAGGTCTTCACAGCCAGGAAGCATGATCCCGCCACTGCCAACCAGTTGTGACGAACCCTCTGTCCTCAAACAGAACTTGCTCCGCCGTCAATGCTTCCTCTGTTCAGAACAAGCACCATCCCAGACTCTCCAGCCATCCCAGTCACCAGACAACACCTCAGTGTAGAGTGGCGAACAACAAACTGACTTTATTATCACATATGGACACACAGATATCTCTCTGTAAAACACTTCCCTCCCACCCTTGGAAAACAGGGTGGGTTAAACTGTCCAATGACAATGGACACACAGGTCAGGTGTGTTCAAACTTCTCATCAGTAAACAGTCTTATCAGCAAGGGGCTGCTGGAGGAATCCCCCCTCCCTCTTTCCTCACAGCACGACACATTTACAAATCCCATAATAGTTGAGGCAGACAGCCACAATAGACAATAGAATACAGTCCCACCCCAAACCATCACAGCAAATAGTCCAACAGCATGAGACAGCACACATTATGTATACATATACAGTAAAACCTTGGGTTGAGAGTAACTTGGTTTGAGAGCATTTTGCAAGACAAGCTAAATTTTTTTATAAATTTTGCATTGATATACAAGCAATGTCTTGATATAAGAGTAGCGTCATGTCACAACTGAGTATAAAAAAGAAGAGAGGAGCCTCTAAGTGTAGCAATATGGTTACATTTAATGAAGGTAC
Organism: Rana muscosa; assembly: GCA_029206835.1. Classification (NCBI taxonomy): domain Eukaryota; kingdom Metazoa; phylum Chordata; class Amphibia; order Anura; family Ranidae; genus Rana; species Rana muscosa. The sequence goes on along the minus strand of CM055116.1, from coordinate 1,112,414,312 downwards.
AACATTTAGCAACTTATTGCTACACTTAGAGGTGCCTCTCTTCTCTTTTATACCCTGTAAAAAAATGCTTTGATATACAAGTGATTTGGATTACAAGCATGTTTCTGGAAGGAATTATGCTCGCAAACCAAGGTTTTACTGTATACAGCATTGAGTCTGACTAGCACAGATCATAGTGGGGTTCTCATTCACCCTGTGCCTCTATTAGACACAGGGAGATTTACACATAAGAGTCATCGGGGAAGATGGACAAGGAGCCTCCAGTGCTCTCTAGGGTAAGCTGAGTTCCACAAACCCCGACCAAAAGTCACTCCTGTCACAGAGGCTTTTTTTGGAAGGCAAAAAAATGGGTTAATTTCAAGCTCCAAACGCTTCTAAACACGACTAAACGCGGTAACTCGTGTTTAGCCACGTTTCATTTACAGGCGTTTTTGCCTATTTAAAAAAAAATAAAAAAATAAAAATTATTTTGTATTTTTGTTTTTTAGAAACGTTTTAAAACACAAACGCGGCATTTAAACGCGGCAAAGCAGACGTTTTAAACGTGGGTTACTATCTGTCAAGTTAAATCGTTCAGGAGGGCTTGTAAATTGTCCCGTGTACATTAAGCCTAAGAGGGGATATGATTACAATGTACAAATATATCAAAGGTGACTCTACAAACTGTGATAAACTGTTCACTTTAAGGTCCCTGAAGAGGACATGCAGCCACGATTTGAAGTTAGAAGAAAGAAGGTTTTACCCTAGATTGAGGAAAGGGTTCTTTACTGTTAGAGCAGTACAAATGTGGAACTCCCTCCCTCAGGAAGGTGTACTAGCTAAGAGTGTCAATGACTTTAATTTTTTTTAGTAATCTTCCTAAGGAAGCAGAATATACAGGGCTATGGAAATTGTTAGAGAATAAAAATCACACACACACATCGGTTGAAATTGATAGACCTGTGTCTTTTTTCACCCTCACAAGCTCTGTAACTATGTACTTTTCTGCCTCCTTGTAACGACCGTCTGTGAGCTCCTGAACTTCTCCTTTTCCTCTCATCTCTATTTGTTTGGAAAGATCAGTACACATTTGTTGTAGTCATGGGCGTTGCTCTAAGCACACTACACCTCCCATAGTCCATACTCCATCTCAGGAGGGAGCAAGAGTGGGTGGCTATGTTTCTTCGTACAGGAGAATGATCGTAGTCACCCTCTAACCTAGGAGTTTGATCTCTGCAGGAAGAAAAATCTCCAAAAGGAAATAGAAAATTTAGGGGAGGAGGAGAGGTATAGGGGGTACTTTTTTTTTGTTAAAAATACATATTTGAATAGAACTTTATTTTTTTTAAACCAGAGTTTAGTGTCACTTTAACCACTTCAACCCCGGAAGGATTTGTCCCTTAATGACCAGGCTATTTTTTTGTGATAGGGCACTGCGTCGCTTTAACTGACAACTGCACGGTTGTGCGACGTTGTACCCACAAGACGTCCTTTTTTACCCACAAATAGAGCTTTCTTTTGGTGGTCTTTGATCACCTTTTTGCGCTATAAACGGAAAAAAATAAAAAATGACTATTTTCTTTTTTTTCTGCTATAATAAAGTATTCATCAGTTTAGGCCACTGTATATTCTTCTACATATTCTTGATATGAGAAATTGCAATAGGCGTATATTAATTGGTTTGCGCAAAAGTTATCGCGTCTACAAACTACGGAATAGATTTAGGAACTTTGAATTGTTTTTACTGGTAATGGCGGCGATCTGCGATTTTTTGCGGGACTGGGACATTGCGGCGGACCCCAAATTACACTTTTTGGGGACCATTGACATTATTACATTGATCAGTGCTAATAAAATGCACTGATCAATGTAAAAATGACACTGGCAGGGAAGGGTGATCAAGGGGTTAAGTGTGTTTTCTGGGTGTGTTCTAACTGTAGGGTGGATGGGCTTACTGGAACATGACAGAGATCACTGTTCCTGATCACTGGGAACAGTAGATCTTTGTCATGTCATCTGGCAGAACAGGGAATCACCTTGTATACATAGGCAGTTCCCAGTTCTGCCTCTCCTCACCGCAATCGTGGGTTGCCGGTGAGTGAGTGAGTGAGTGAGTAACTTGTATAGCGCTGCAAATGCGAACTAAATCGCCTCAAGGTGCTTGGCATCCAGTGTCGTTGAGATCCTTCAGAAGAGGTGGGTCTTTAGTTTTTTCCTGAAGGCCGATGGTTTTCTTCCATGTGGATGTTTGCGGGAAGTGCATTCCACAGCCTTGGTCCTTGGACATTGAGTTCCCGGGACCTACGGGCACGCTCCCGGGACTGGCGCACCCGCTACCCCCCTTGCACGGACCAGCGTACAGGTACGTCTCTTCGTGCAGGAGAGCCGACCTGCCGCAGTATATCCGAGTGAGCTGGTCGGCAAGTGGTTAAACAGATCTGGGGTTTCTTTAACTTGCTGTAATAAACATGGACTGGGACAGATCTATACATATAGTCTTTCTTCAGGTTTAAAGCGGAGTTTCACTCAAGAGTGGAAGCTCCACTTGTTTGCTTCTTCCCCCTCTCCGGGGCCACATTTAGCACCTTTCGGGGGGGGGGGGGAATAGGTACCTGTTTTTGATAGATAGCCATCCCCACTCGTGGTAGACCTGGCTGTGGCAAGATGCGGCGAGGTCCCCCGGAAGTTCGCCCCCTTCCTCCCGGGAGCCAATCGGAAAATCAGCTGGGGTGTTGGTATTGCGGAATCCCTGGACAGGTAAGTGTCCTAAATTAAAAGTATTTGTAGCTGCTGACTTTTAATTTTTGGAGGGGTGGGGGGGCTGGAGCTCCGCTTTAAGCTGAATTCTGGTCATAATCTGTAGTCATTTTTCATTGCTTTGTATGGCGATATCAAATAAAACACCTCAATATAGAAAAAGATGTTACATACAATAAAAATTTGCAATGAAAAGCTTAGCAATCTACGCTTTAAAGAATGCACCTTCCAGCAGTTGCCAGTGCAGCTTGGAGTGATATTTTCCAGGATTCTGTAGATGAATAATATTTCTTTTAATCTTGTTAATGTTATGAACATATGCCCAGTAAATCATTTTCTTTCACGGTCAGATTCAGGACTAATGAAGTCTGCCATTCACCTGCCTGAATGAAAGGCCTCTCTCCTCTTTTCTTCCTAAGAGATCTCTCCATTGGCAGACTATTTGATTTCTACTTACAAAACCCACTGTAAAATCCAATGTAGGCCATCTGGGAAGCATTAGGAAGGAAATGGACTTTTTTTTTTTTTTCCCTCTTTCTCTCAACACTCCTCTGCATTTCTGGAACTTGGATCCCTGCCACTAAAGCAGAACCTCCAGGAACAAACCACCACAATGATGAAGCTTCTCTATATTTTGCTTAGAGGTTGTTAGCTTGTTTTATGGTACAACAAAATCTTAAGTGGAGGTGCAAACCTCTGACTTTCACAGGAATGTCCTAGTAACTTATTTATATTGGCAGAGGATTAGGATTCATTTTATTAACAGGCTCTATCAAAGGCAAATTACAATAGGCAAATTAGAAGACTGAATGGGCTAACAGCAGATGGAACTACTGTGGGTCCAAGTAGTGCAGCCAAACTTAGCCTGGCAAATAGTGATGAGCCGAACACCCCCGGGTTCGGTTCGCACCAGAACCCGCGAACGGACCGAAAGTTCGAACGAACATTAGAACCCTATTAAATACAATGGATGCGAACGTTCGAATTCTAAAGTGCTAATTATAACAACTATTATGCATGTTATTGTCCTAAAAAGGGTTTGGGAACCCGGGTTCTGCACCAGGGGACATGTATCAATGCAAAAAGAAGTTTTAAAAACGGTCGTTTTTCGGGAGCAGTCATTTTAATGATGCATAAAGTGAAAAAAAAAAGTCAAATATTCCTTTAAATATCGTACCTGGGGGGTGTCTAAAGTATGCCTGTGAAGTGCCACGTGTTTCCCGTGTTTAGAACTGTCCCTGCACAAAATGACACTTCTAAAGGAAAAAAAAGCCATTTAAAACTGCTTGCGGCTTTAATGTAATGTCTGGTCCCGGTAATATGGATGAAATTCTTTAAGAAAAATGGCATAGCTACCCCATGACCCCCCCCCCCCCCTACCCCAGCCCATTACCAGCCCCTTTGGGTCTTGTATGGATATTAAGGGGAACCCCGCACATAAAATAAAAAAGGCCCTATATACTCTGAACAGCCCTATACAGGCGGTGCATACAAGACAGGGACTGTAGGTTTGTTCTTATGTAGAGTCTGTTTGTAATTTTGAACAGGTACATTGTTGAAGTGTAGCTCCAGACCAAAAATCTATTTTTAAACTTTTTGGAAAACATAGGTAAGGGTTATCACCCCTGTAACATTTGTTTTGCTGTCTGTGCCCCTGTTCAGAACATTTCACCTCACTTTCCGTCCCAATGACAACTGTTTTTGAAATGTGGTGTTTTTCTTGAAACAAGGATTGCTGATAAAGCATCAGTACAGAGGAGACACCTTTCTCCCATATTTATTCTTACAGGAGAGAATTTTCCTTCCTAGTGGTAGATTTCCTCTCACTTCCTGTTGTCTTCTTGCGTTTGCAAGTAGGAGTCGTTTGTAAGTTGGATGTTTGAAAGTAGGGACCTTCCGTATATACTCTGCAGAAATAGGCCCCTTAGTTGTTGGTGTTGGCACAACACTGTAAGCACTCACAGTTACTCTTGGTTGGTGCTGGAACGCCCTGCTGTCAACTATTATATCAGGAATTTTAATTACATATAATTGTTGAACAGTGGTAGTAAAAATTGGGCCTTTGATGGTGGTGCTGGTGCCACAACACTGTAAGCCCTGACAGTTACTCTTGGTGGGTGCAGCAATGGGCCCTGCTGTGAATTATTAGATCAAGAATTGTAATTACATGCCCCTGTTGAACAGGGGCTGAAAAATTGGGCCTTAGGCACTGGTGGCACAACACTGCAACCCCTCACAGATACTGTACTTGGAGCACAGCAATGAGCCCTGTTGCAAAGTATTGCTTCAAAAATTGTAATGACACGCCCCTGTTAAACAGGGGCTGAAAAATTGGGCCTTAGGCACTGGTGGCACAACACTGCAACTCCTCACAGATACTGTACTTGGAGCACACCAATGAGCCCTGTTGCAAAGTATTGCTTCAAAAATTGTAATGACACGCCCCTGTTAAACAGGGGCTGAAAAATTGGGCCTTAGGCACTGGTGGCACAACACTGCAACTCCTCACAGATACTGTACTTGGAGCACAGCAATGAGCCCTGTTGCAAAGTATTGCTTCAAAAATTGTAATGACACGCCCCTGTTAAACAGGGGCTGAAAAATTGGGCCTTAGGCACTGGTGGCACAACACTGCAACTCCTCACAGATACTGTACTTGGAGCACACCAATGAGCCCTGTTGCAAAGTATTGCTTCAAAAATTGTAATGACACGCCCCTGTTAAACAGGGGCTGAAAAATTGGGCCTTAGGCACTGGTGGCACAACACTGCAACTCCTCACAGATACTGTACTTGGAGCACAGCAATGAGCCCTGTTGCAAAGTATTGCTTCAAAAATTGTAATTACACGCCCCTGTTAAACAGGGGCTGAAAAATTGGGCGTTAGGCACTGGTGGCGGCACCCATAAACAAAAATGATCTTACAAGCTATCATCATCAATCGTATCATTGAGGACTCGGAGGAGGAGGATAGCCAGTCAACATAACAGCACAGGCACTCAGCATCAGCATCAGTCTTGAAGGGATGTGACATGTTAAAATCAATTAGTCTGTTATATCAGCATCAGGTGTGTGGTAGCTGGTGGTGATCCAAGACTGGTTCATCTTGATGAAAGTCAGTCGATCAACCGAGTCGGTGGACAGGCGCACCCTGTGATCCGTGACAAATCCTCCAGCAGCACTGAATGTGCGTTCCGAAAGAACGCTGGATGCAGGACAGGCCAGTAGCTCAATTGCATACTGTGCAAGCTCTGGCCAGTGATCCATCCTCAAGACCCAGTAAGCCAGAGGATTTTCGGTGGGGAAGGTGTCCAAGTCTGACCTTGCCCCTAGATATTCCTGCACCATGTTTATCAGACGCTGGCGATGGTTGCTGGAACCGATCATACTTTGGGGCTGCGGACTAAAGAATTGTCTGAACGCATCGGTCAGACGGCCACCTTCCCCACCGCTCCTTCTTTGACTGGCCGAAGCCTCAGCAACTCGTTGTCCAGGACCAGGAGTTTGCAACCTCCCAGTCTCTGGGAACGCGTTGCACAGACCTTTCTGCAAGGCCTCCCGGAGTTGTCTCATCCTCTGCTCCCTCTGCGACGGTAACATAAGGTCCGCAACCTTACCCTTGTACCGTGGATCAAGGAGAGTGGCCAGCCAGTAATGGTCCCTCTCCTTGATCCGAAGAATACGAGGATCCTTCCGCAGACTTTGCAGGATCAGGGAGGCCATGCAGCGTAGGTTTGCTGAGGCATTCGCTCCGGAGTCCTCTGGGTCACTAAGGACGACATGATCCGCAGCCACCTCCTCCCAGCCACGTACAAGTCCACTGGTTTCTTGGGACTGTAAATCATCCCTAAAAGACTGCTGCTGATGATGCTGAGTGCCAGCCTCCACCTCCATGCTGACACAATCCTCCTCCTCCTCCTCCTCCTCCTCCTCCTCTTCCTGTGCGATGGGTGGGACAGAAGGAACACTGTCTGGGTAAAGGGGGCCTTGAGAGGCAAGGAAGTCCTCCTCTTCCTGCCTCTGTTCTGCCTCAAGTGCCCTGTCCATTATTCCACGCAGCGTGTGCTCCAACAGGTGGACAAGAGGTACAGTGTCACTGATGCATGCACTGTCACTGCTCACCATCCTCGTGGCCTCCTCAAATGGTGCCAGGACAGTGCATGCATCCCTGATCATGCCCCACTGGCGTGGAGAAAAAAAACCAAGCTCCCCTGACCCTGTCCTGGTGCCGTAGTCGCACAGGTACTCATTGATGGCCCTCTGCTGCGTGTGCAGCCGCTGCAGCATGGCCAACGTTGAGTTCCACCTGGTGGGCATGTCACATATAAGGCGGTTCTTGGGCAGGTTCAACTCCTTTTGCAGCTCAGCCAGGCGAGCACTGGCATTATAAGATCTGCGGAAATGCACACAGACTTTCCTGGCCTGCCTCAGGACATCCTGTAAGCCCGGGTACCTGCCCAAGAAGCGCTGCACCACCAGGTTAAGGACGTGAGCCACACAGGGCACATGGGTCAGTTGTCCCTGTCGGAGGGCGGAGAGGAGGTTGGTGCCATTGTCGCAAACCACCATTCCTGGCTTAAGCTGGCGTGGCGTCAACCACCTCTCGGCCTGGCCCTGCAGAGCAGACAGGACCTCTGCCCCAGTGTGGCTTCTGTCCCCCAAACACACCAGCGCAAGCACGGCATGGCATCTTTTTGCCTGCGTACTTGCGTAGCCCCGTGAACGGCTACGGAGCACCGCTGGTTCATAGGACAAACCACAGGAAGAGGCCATGGAGGAAGAAGAAGAGGAGGGGGTGGAGGAGAGAGGTGTGTCACAACCAGTAGTAGCATTTTGGAGGCGTGGCGGTGGGACAACCTCCAACACTACTGCACCTTGTCCTGAATCCTTCCCAGCTGCCAAAAGAGTGACCCAATGGGCCGTGAAAGAAAGGTAACGTCCCTGTCCATGCCTGCTGGACCATGAGTCAGCGGTAATATGCACCTTACCGCTGACCGCCCTGTCCAGCGAGGCCAAGACATTGCCTTCCACATGCCGGTAGAGAGCCGGAATAGCCTTCCGTGAGAAAAAGTGGCGTTTGGGAACCTGCCACTGAGGAACTGCACATTGCACAAACTCACGGAAGGGGGCCGAGTCTACCAACTGAAAAGGCAGCAGTTGAAGCGCTAGCAATTTAGCCAAGCTAGCATTCAACCGCTGGGCATGTGGATGGCTGGGAGTGAACTTCTTTCGACGGTCCAGCAGCTGGGGCAGGGAAATTTGCCTGCTAGAATCGGACGTCGGTGTACTGCTAGCAGAGTGGGCGCAAGTACTTGGCTGTGACACACCTAATTCTACACCTTCATTCCTCTCAGTGCATGTTTCAGAGAGGACTGAAGTTATAGTGGGGTTGGAGATCCCAGCTGATGCGGTGCAAGGAGAGGTCCGCTTTGTTCTTTGGTGTGGGTCTTTGAGGTAGGCTTGCCAACGAGCTGCATGGCAGGTCAACATATGTCTGGTCAGGCATGTGGTACCCAAGCGGCTGATGTTTTGGCCACGCGATATACGCTTGAGACATATGTTGCAAACAGCAGCTGTGCGATCTGATGCACTAGCCTCAAAAAAGGCCCACACCAAAGAACTTTTTGAATGACGGGCAGAGGCAGCGCCCTGCACAGGCGGAGCTCTGCGGTGTGATTCCGTCGGTGTACTGCCCTTACGCTGGCCACCAAAGGGCATCCTGCCTCGTTGGAGATGTGCCTCCTCCTCATCCTCCTCCTCCTCCTCTCTCCTATTAGGCACCCACGTGGAGTCAGTGACCTCATCATCCCCTCCCTCCTCATCACTGGAGCCAATCTGGCAGTATGCTGCAGCTGCTGGAACATGACTGCCAGATTGGTGTCCTTCTTGAGCATCCCCTCTGTCTGCTCTCACGCTACTGCCTTCCTCTAGCTGGGTTTCATCATCAGACCCTTCGAAACGCTGGGCATCCTCCTGGAGCATGTACCCAACACTGTGCTGAAACAGTTCGGGGGACTCCTCAGGAGGAGGACATGGTGGGTCTAGGGAAGGAGTGACTGATGATTTGTCTGACATTGATACCAGGGAAGACGACGCTTTGGCAGCTGCTTTTCCAGTACCCTGAGCCTGGGTGAGAGAGGATGAGGAGGAGGAGGAGGGCTTGGTCATCCACTCTACCAAGTCTTCGGCATGATGTGGCTCAACATGTCCAGCTGCCGAAAAGAAGGACAAGCGTGTCCCATGGCCATGTGCTGATGACAATGCACCGCGTCCACGACCAGCACTGTTGCCCCCAGACACAGAGCCTGCTTGCCCTCTTTTATTGCCTCCTGACTGTCTGCCTCTCCTTGTTTGCCTTCCAGACATTCTAATAGATGGCCTGCAGGGAGATGGGAAAAAAGCAATAAGGGCTACCTTCAGGTGTCCTTCTCTGTCCCTTGAAACAAGGACTTTCACAGTGAAAGAAACTGACACTCTCCCTACCTACAGTTTTCTGTCCCTAGAAAAAATGTTTTTTTTAATCACAATATAGCACAAGGACAATTCACTCACTGTCCTTACAGGTCCCTGGAAACAAGGACTTGCAGAGTGAAATAAACTGACACTCTCCCTACCTACAGTTTTCTGTCCCTAGAATAAATGTTTTTTTTAAGCACACTATAGCACAAGGACAATTCACTCACTGTCCTTACAGGTCCCTGGAAACAAGGACTTGCAGAGTGAAAGAAAAAAAACACTCTCCCTACCTACAGTTTTCTGTCCCTAGAAAAAATGTTTTTTTTAATCACAATATAGCACAAGGACAATTCACTCACTGTCCTTACAGGTCCCTGGAAACAAGGACTTGCAGAGTGAAATAAACTGACACTCTCCCTACCTACAGTTTTCTGTCCCTAGAATAAATGTTTTTTTTAAGCACAATATAGCACAAGGACAATTCACTCACTGTCCTTACAGGTCCCTGGAAACAAGGACTTGCAGAGTGAAAGAAAAAAAACACTCTCCCTACCTACAGTTTTCTGTCCCTAGAAAAAATGTTTTTTTTAATCACAATATAGCACAAGGACAATTCACTCACTGTCCTTACAGGTCCCTGGAAACAAGGACTTGCAGAGTGAAATAAACTGACACTCTCCCTACCTACAGTTTTCTGTCCCTAGAATAAATGTTTTTTTTAAGCACACTATAGCACAAGGACAATTCACTCACTGTCCTTACAGGTCCCTGGAAACAAGGACTTGCAGAGTGAAAGAAAAAAAACACTCTCCCTACCTACAGTTTTCTGTCCCTAGAAAAAATGTTTTTTTTAATCACAATATAGCACAAGGACAATTCACTCACTGTCCTTACAGGTCCCTGGAAACAAGGACTTGCAGAGTGAAATAAACTGACACTCTCCCTACCTACAGTTTTCTGTCCCTAGAATAAATGTTTTTTTTAAGCACAATATAGCACAAGGACAATTCACTCACTGTCCTTACAGGTCCCTGGAAACAAGGACTTGCAGAGTGAAAGAAAAAAAACACTCTCCCTACCTACAGTTTTCTGTCCCTAGAAAAAATGTTTTTTTTAATCACAATATAACACAAGGACAATTCACTCACTGTCCTTCCAGGTCCCTGGAAACAAGGACTTGCAGAGTGAAATAAACTGACACTCTCCCTACCTACAGTTTTCTGTCCCTAGAATAAATGTTTTTTTTAAGCACAATATAGCACAAGGACAATTCACTCACTGTCCTTACAGGTCCCTGGAAACAAGGACTTGCAGAGTGAAAGAAAAAAAACACTCTCCCTACCTACAGTTTTCTGTCCCTAGAAAAAATGTTTTTTTTAATCACAATATAGCACAAGGACAATTCACTCACTGTCCTTACAGGTCCCTGGAAACAAGGACTTGCAGAGTGAAAGAAAAAAAACACTCTCCCTACCTACAGTTTTCTGTCCCTAGAAAAAATGTTTTTTTTAATCACAATATAACACAAGGACAATTCACTCACTGTCCTTCCAGGTCCCTGGAAACAAGGACTTGCAGAGTGAAATAAACTGACACTCTCCCTACCTACAGTTTTCTGTCCCTAGAATAAATGTTTTTTTTAAGCACAATATAGCACAAGGACAATTCACTCACTGTCCTTACAGGTCCCTGGAAACAAGGACTTGCAGAGTGAAAGAAAAAAAACACTCTCCCTACCTACAGTTTTCTGTCCCTAGAAAAAATGTTTTTTTTAATCACAATATAGCACAAGGACAATTCACTCACTGTCCTTACAGGTCCCTGGAAACAAGGACTTGCAGAGTGAAATAAACTGACACTCTCCCTACCTACAGTTTTCTGTCCCTAGAATAAATGTTTTTTTTAATCACAATATAGCACAAGGACAATTCACTCACTGTCCTTCCAGGTCCCTGGAAACAAGGACTTGCAGAGTGAAATAAACTGACACTCTCCCTACCTACAGTTTTCTGTCCCTAGAATAAATGTTTTTTTAAGCACAATATAGCACAAGGACAATTCACTCACTGTCCTTACAGGTCCCTGGAAACAAGGACTTGCAGAGTGAAAGAAAAAAAACACTCTCCCTACCTACAGTTTTCTGTCCCTAGAAAAAATGTTTTTTTTAAGCACAATATAGCACAAGGACAATTCACTCACTGTCCTTACAGGTCCCTGGAAACAAGGACTTGCAGAGTGAAAGAAAAAAAACACTCTCCCTACCTACAGTTTTCTGTCCCTAGAAAAAATGTTTTTTTTAATCACAATATAGCACAAGGACAATTCACTCACTGTCCTTCCAGGTCCCTGGAAACAAGGACTTGCAGAGTGAAATAAACTGACACTCTCCCTACCTACAGTTTTCTGTCCCTAGAATAAATGTTTTTTTTAAGCACAATATAGCACAAGGACAATTCACTCACTGTCCTTCCAGGTCCCTGGAAACAAGGACTTGCAGAGTGAAAGAAAAAAAACACTCTCCCTACCTACAGTTTTCTGTCCCTAGAAAAAATGTTTTTTTTAATCACAATATAGCACAAGGACAATTCACTCACTGTCCTTACAGGTCCCTGGAAACAAGGACTTGCAGAGTGAAATAAACTGACACTCTCCCTACCTACAGTTTTCTGTCCCTAGAATAAATGTTTTTTTTAATCACAATATAGCACAAGGACAATTCACTCACTGTCCTTCCAGGTCCCTGGAAACAAGGACTTGCAGAGTGAAATAAACTGACACTCTCCCTACCTACAGTTTTCTGTCCCTAGAATAAATGTTTTTTTTAAGCACAATATAGCACAAGGACAATTCACTCACTGTCCTTACAGGTCCCTGGAAACAAGGACTTGCAGAGTGAAAGAAAAAAAACACTCTCCCTACCTACAGTTTTCTGTCCCTAGAAAAAATGTTTTTTTTAATCACAATATAGCACAAGGACAATTCACTCACTGTCCTTACAGGTCCCTGGAAACAAGGACTTGCAGAGTGAAAGAAACTGACACTGTCCCTACCTACAGTTTTCTGTCCCTAGAATAAATGTTTTTTTTAAGCACAATATAGCACAAGGAGAATTCACTCACTGTCCTTCCAGGTCCCTGGAAACAAGGACTTGCAGAGTGAAATAAACTGACACTCTCCCTACCTACAGTTTTCTGTCCCTAGAATAAATGTTTTTTTTAAGCACAATATAGCACAAGGACAATTCACTCACTGTCCTTACAGGTCCCTGGAAACAAGGACTTGCAGAGTGAAAGAAACTGACACTCTCCCTACCTACAGTTTTCTGTCCCTAGAATAAATGTTTTTTTAAGCACAATATAGCACAAGGACAATTCACTCACTGTCCTTCCAGGTCCCTGGAAACAAGGACTTGCAGAGTGAAAGAAACTGACACTGTCCCTACCTACAGTTTTCTGTCCCTAGAATAAATGTTTTTTTTAAGCACACTATAGCACAAGCACAAAACACACTGACACTCTCCCTACCTATCCTTCTCTTTCCCTAAACTAAAGGAATCCAGGTTAAGCAAGAAAGAAATAACAGTCACTGTCCCTGCCTATGCTGCTCTATCCCTGCTCCGGAACACACTACACTAGGCCGCCGTGCTGGCGGCCTTTTATAGTGTGGGGCGTGTACTAAACACCCTCAGCAATAATTGGCCACAGGCATCCTGCCTGTGGCCAATCATTGCTCTCCTCGCTGCCGGCGCTGTGATTGGCCAAGCATGCGGGGTCACAGTGCATGCTTGGCCAATCACAGCGCCTGGATGACACTGCGATGGCGTAGTGCATTGTGGGCCGTTCGCGTCACTCGAATTTGGCGCGAACGGCCCAAATCGTTCGATCTTCGTCGAACGATCGAACAGCCGATGTTCGAGTCGAACGTATGTTCGACTCGAACACGAAGCTCATCCCTACTGGCAAATATAGATGTGACATGGACTTCAGCACCTCCTGCCAGAGCTGTTTTGAAGCAGTTTGAATAAGACCCTTAGGACCAGTTCAAACGAAAGCCATAGTGGTCAACTGGGTGGCATTGCCAAATACAATTATAAAGCAACATCATGAGGAATAACATTGGCGGCAATTGGTGGTGTTGACACTACCTTGTGTTGCGCTAAATGATGCATGCATCATTTTTGCTAAACACATCACTGTAGCAACACTATACAGTGCACCCCAACACAATACAATAAAAACAAACAAAAAAAAGTGTTTCCCCTTCCTGGCACCATCTTGCTTTTCTACACTACACTCAATCAGCAATCATGAAGGAAAAAAAAAGCACACAACATATTGCAAGTGTAGCGACCTCACCTCTCACTCCCTCCTTCTCTTCTCGGTCAATGGCTCTCGTCTAGGGGACCAGGGAGGAGAGTGTGGCGCACCACCAGCTCGTATCCTCTTATGTGCAGAGGTGTGAGCTATAACTTTTTTACCTTCTGGCCGGTGTCCCCGTCCAGAGCCGAAACTTCCCTCGAGGATGACTCCCACCCTCCACGCAGGTGGAGGTAGGACCCTTTTTGCTCCCAGAAAGTCAAGTTCCACAACACTGAAAGTCCAACACTTATTTATTCTTTAGAACAATAACTAGTCCTTTGAGAGCGACTGGTCAGACACAGAACAGTTCAGAACAAAGTGGGAATGAGGTCCAGGCACAATCCTATCAATGCAACTAAACTGTTAGGATTTCACAACAGTTATGGCACACAGTCGCTGCCACCGACCGTGAGGTTGGTCCCTGCCACAAACCAGGTGAAATAAGGTCCCTGCCACAGACCATGATTGTTGGGTCTCTGCCACCGACCTGATTCACGTTGGGTCCCTGCCACAGACCATGAGAATGTGGACTACCTTCAAAAAGTTGTGACCCCTGTCAGGGAGAAGACATCCATCCGGACGGTCACCAGAGGCCCCACCGTCACCAAATTGCTGCAACGGGTCTTCGGGAAGGGTAACCTCTCTGGTCTCCCTCGTCCTAGATTCGGGTTCCCTCACTCGGTGGACCCCTAGGATTCCTCGATCCCTCGCGGGACCCAGTCGGAGGTACTGGGCCCCAGGTCATCTCAAGCAGTACCTCACCCCAGGCTGAAGGTGCCTGGGATGGCATTCAATCCCCTACACCCAGGCCAAGGGCACCTGGGCATGGGCAAACCGGAACAGCAGCCCCAGGCTGAAGGTGCCTGGGACTCGGATCCCCGTGTGGAAGATGGCCGCCCCCTTTTATACCCCCTCCCAGCAGGCAAAACGGGTTCCCCACCCCGCCGTACCACCGCCGAGAGAGGACACAAAAAGGCACAACCTTACAACGATGGTTCAACCCCAGTCTATGGTGACAGCACCACCTATAGACTGCAGGGAAATAGGCACCATTGATCTCTTCCACAGGAAAATATAGTCCATAGACCCTAGCAATAGTGCATCTGAGCATGATTACACTCAGACACCTACCCCCCAAATGTAACACCCCGCTACACAAGATAATGCAGCTTCACACATTACAACAAAAAAAGCACTCAAAAACGAATTTGCGAATTGCATCAGAAATGCGCATCAACATGTAATAATGCACTTTACTACATCTCAGAGTAGATATCGTAATGCTTGTGCTGTGATGTGAATTGGCTGATTTTATACCTATGCATTTGCATTTTGTTTCATTTTTCTCTTGCTTTGAGCAGATACCTTGTAATGCATTGACATGAGCTGCCATTCCCATCAAAAGTTCTTGTAATGTAAAAAAACCCCAAAAAAAACAAAAAAAAAAACTAATCATTGAAAATGTTCTAAATTGGAAAAGGCAATGTTTATTAATTTGCGAATAACTTGGTCATGCTTTTTTACTAGAAGTATTGCAAAATAATTGGACCCATGGAGGAAATGTAAAAATTGCTCCATCAAGTACAAAAGTACAATAGCTGAAGTGGTTAAAAATGTCTAAAAGTTTTTTATACAGTGTTATGCCGTGTACACACGACCGTTTTTCTCGTCGAGAAAAACGATTTTTTTTCCATTTGACGAGAAAAACGATCGTCTGTGGGCATTTTGTCGTTTTTCTCGACGAGAAAAACGGCATTAAAAACGACGAGAAAAATGTTCTAATTTTTCTCGTCGTTTTTTCCGACATTTTTTCAGCGGCAGTTTTCCTATAGGGAAACACTGCCGCGGAGCCCACGCACAGTCGTTTTTTTCGAACAAAAAAAAATGTAATTTAAAACGGCCGTGTGTGGGGGGAGCAAGCTGTTCCTCGTTTTTAACGTCGATTTTCTCGACGGTGTTTTCACCGTCGAAAAAATCGATCGTGTGTACGCGGCATTAGGGTAAGCCATTTGCAAAAACTCAAATGCACTAGTAATCATTTGTGGTTGCTAGCATATGTTTTCTGTACAGCCAAATAAGTTATAGTACAAACCTGGAAGACTACAGTTGTATCATTCACAAATATAAAGCAGGATGTTTTTTCAAAAACCTCTCTATGATACAGAATGATTTATGTGTACAGATTCCAATAGAGTTTGACCCTCTGGATAGAGAACTACCTAATCCTAACTTTGATCCAATGTAACCTCCCATGGTTGGGGTACTCGGCTTCTTTTCTGTAAGGCAGTTTCTTGCTGCTTATTTCTTCTTGCTGTGTAAAGGGGGGGGGGGGGTGTCTCTACCACCCTCCAATCAGCTCACAGACCTCACCTCCCTAAGCGTTGCAGAATGTAACTTCAGTTCTCTGCCCCCTTTTTCTGAACCCTCAGACAAGCTGTATAAATTCAGCACTGTGTACAGATGTAGAGAAGAGAAGACTGCAGCTAGACAGATACAACATATGTAGGAGGATTTGTTTCATCTCTATGTATCACCTGAGGCCACTGGGAATATGTAAGGGTTTACAACCACTTTAAGTATAAACTAGCTAAATACATTCCATGTTCTTCAAAAAATCCAAGGTGTGCAAAGGAGCCACATTATAAATTAAAAAGCCTGTCTCCTGCCAGCATTCTGTAGAGAAGTATCATCGCTCTCTGTATGAAAGCTGAGTCAATTTGTAGGGAGCATGAGCTTTGGTGATTGCAGATGTAGCACACAGACCCTTCCACTCCATCCATTTTTGCAGTAAGGCACACCTGTTACTTGGCCGTTGTCCAACTCCAGATATGGAGAGGCGAGCAGTGTTAGATTTTTGGGCCTTGCGGCGAGTTACCTCTCCAGAGTGGATCCCTGGTCTCCGTTGTCTAGGCGAAAGTCCCTTTTTGTAATAAAGCCAATGTCCACACAGGTGTAAAACCTAAGCAGCAAGGTTTTATTCTTTTCTTGAGGTAAAACTTGAAAGAGAGAGAGAGTAGAAACGACAAAGTAGGGGAAGGTTCAGGCACGCAACGCTTAGAGAACACTTTCGTCGCCACTTAAGCGTGAGTGGGTATTGCTCTCCCTATGAGAGCAGTCCTAGCAGCCGGAGTGGAGCACGGATGTCAGAGATGATAGAGCCCCCTTTAGGTAGGCCTCCAGGCCTCTCCCCGAGATAGCAGTATTGTCGCTATCTCCGCCGGGACTGATCTTCCTCTGGAACTCCTTCCCTAAAGATGGGCCCTCTTCAACCGGGCAGCCTGGGATCCCTCTCCGAAGCGTAGGCCCTCGATAGGAGAGCTGGGCCTACTATACAGCAGGAGAGCCTCGGGCTAAAGGTGCCCGAGACCAATCACACGCATCCCGTGCCATGAGGGCCACGAGACACACTCACTGGACCAAAGGTCCCCCCGAACTCCTTGGGGTCCCCCTGGAATCGCCTCACGCCTAATGGCGTCTGCCCCTTTTGTACCCTCTCCCAGCATGCACAGCGGGTAGACCACGCCCACTGCACGGCTGCCGAGAGAGGACACCCAATGGCGCTGCGATACCCCCTGGTTCAACCTGAGCCGAAGACGACAGCACCATCTCCAGGCAACAGGGAACTATACTGCCAGGCAGCACCGCACCCAGAGCAGAAGCAATTTAATATATAAACAAGTCTGAGCCGAACTATTAGCTCAGATAACCCTTAAATTTGCACATATAGCATCCCATAAATTGGGATGGGCGCTACACAGAGAAGCCTCACTAAGGCCCCTTTCACACATACTGTCTGATTAGATCCGCATGTCTGTTTTTCAGGCGGACCTGATCGGACACTCCATGCACCTCTATGGAGCGATGGTCCATTGACAGCGCACGGGCCCCTGTCAATCGCCGCCTCCCCTATTCATGCGTCCGGCCCCGTTCAGGACACCGGCGCATGGATTCCAATGTGGAGGGGTTGTTTTTTTTTGAAGCACCGATTAGATAGGCTTCAGTATAGGATGGGCTTGGGTCGCTGAGAGTGCGGTCCAAGCCCACCCAGGTGTGTTACAAAAGTGAATCAATATTCGCTGTTGTAACACTGATCCTCCTCCTGGCCAACCAGGAAGTGGGTTTTCACACTAGTCAACCGATTGGCTGAAAGGACAGGGGAACCTATTGGACGCCTAGAAGGAGGAGGGAGGAGCCGCACGGCGGAAGCCAACATGATGCAGAGAGGACACAGGAGGCACTGCCCGTTGTCCATAGGAGCCTGCAACCCGCCGCCTGTAGGAGCCAACAACTCGCCCATAGGAGCTCACAACCCAGCTGCCTGTAGGAGCCAACAACCTGCCCATAGGAACCACAACCCGGCCGCTGCCCACCGCCCGTAGGAGCCCATCCACCTGCAACCGATGAGGTAAGTGCCGGGTTAGGGAGGGGTGCCGGTGACCGAACGGTCGACCACACGGGGTGGTTGTTTGCCCCCCCAAAAAAAACCCAGCCTCTACTGGTCAGCGGTGACATGTAGCTGACATCCAGAGCTATCCGATCCGCCAAATCCAGACGGATGAAAACCCTATTTTTCCATCCATCTGGCGGATCGGATGGAATTGGATGAAAATGGACAGGCGGCTCTGTTTCCATCCGATCCCCCATAGAGGAGAGCGGGGCTCTGACAGGTCCATCTCTGCACAGTGAGCGGAGACGGACCTGTCATCCGCCTGCTCACCGGAGATCAACGAATCGAACCCCTCCGCTGAGCAAGTGAAGCTTGTCAAAAATGGACAGCCCCATGTGAAAGGGGCCTTAGGCTCCATTCACACTTGTACAACTCCAAAGTTGCGCTGAGTTTGGAGTGAAACTTTGGTGCAACTTTGATGCAACTTTGGATGTGTGCGATTTAGATAGAAATTTAGCTTTGACCAGTGAAAATGGACAACTGTTGCACTGTATAACATTCAGGTACGACTTTCATGCAACTTTTGAGGGTTAGCATTGAAGTCTATGGCCCTCAAGCTGCATAAAAGTCAGACCAAAGTAGTGCATGAACTACTATGAAGTCGCTGCAGCTTTAAGTCTCACATACTGTATATGAACGGTTTTCACTGGAAAACATAGGGAACGACTTGTCAAGCGAGTTTGATGTCAAAAGTTGCATGACAAGTCACACAAGTGTGAATGGAGCCTAAAGGCCTCATGCACACTGGACATTTTTACAGCTGCTCCTAGGAGCGTCAGGTGTTTTTTTCCTGCCTCTAAATGCATCTGCATGTTAGCAGTGTTTAGTGGCGGGAGCTTTTAGAGGCAGGAAAAAAAAAACACTGCCAGCGCGTCCAAGAGCAGCAGAGTCTGGACGGAAGAAAAGGCTGCTAAACACTGCTAAAAGCTAGCACTTGAGAAATAATTAATTTTATTGGCCAGAATAAATAATTTAAATTAATTAACGCCCAAGAGCTTGACGCCTGTAAGAGCTCCTAAAAGCTTGTAAAAGCTTTAGACACTTTTTCAGGTGTCAGGATTTTTTTTTGCAAAAACGCTGCTGGCTTCTAGGAGAGTTAAATAAATGTCCTGTGTGCATGAGGTCTAAAAGTGTTCAACTCTAGAATCTCAACTGAAAAGATCTCACCACTGGACCTCCTGCAAAGTATAAGAAATCATTAGATGGTTCACCTCTCATGCATTTACTGATACAGTGGTAGCTGGTGCTCCAATTTTTTTTTTGGGGGGGGTGGGGGGTCAGGGTGGCAAACCAGCAAGACCCCCATGCGGGAGATGGACACACTGTAATGCGGCGATCACCACCCACGGGAGATAGAAGTCTAATGGAACAAAAGATATTTTATTTTATCAATAGATATAAAATGGAGTTCTGTTATGCAGAGAGTTTACATTCAACTAGTGCATAGCAGTATTCTTTTAAAAATTGAATTAAAAAAGTAACCGGTACTGTATCTGCTGGGAGTGAGGAGTGGTCAGTATTTATGACTGTGTGGTCAGACATGTTTAGATCAGGCAGCCAGTGTAATTAAGGGCGAAGTCCAGAAGGATATATGGAGCTGAATTCTTTTATTAAAAGCAGATTTTGCAGCAGGGAAATGTTGACGTCACCTGAGCGTTTGCCAAAGTCTGAAATGTGTTTGAAATCTGCCTGGGACGCCTATTTCCATTCATAGCAGTAACAATCCATTGCGCTTTATTAATAATAGAATGCATTTTGAAATCTTGAAATAATTATTTATTGATTGTCAACAGGCCTTATAGGACTAGTTATTACCAGATAAAAATCACCCAAACAAACTATTTTTTCGCACAAATTATTCAATAAACAGTAACAGAGAGTTTTTCAGATTGGGATAGCCATTCCAAATGAATAGTCCCCAGCACACATGTGGGTTTTCCACTATGAAGATTTTTGTAGATTGTGGGCAGAAGTTAGTGATGCTGGAAAGCCATACAGTGAAGATTTTTTATAGGGGTAAGGTTGTAGTTAAATATAACCTATCATGAATAGGCATGAGAGGAATTGAGAGTTTTCATTTCCCTGAAATTGCAGCAAAACTTTAGGGGTTCAAAAAAAAAATTACCTAAATTCAAGAAGTGAAGATTTGCTATGTTATAGGGAATGTTTAGACCTGTTAAGGAATTATATTTTTTCTGTACTTACACTGGGCCAGCTTGGCTTGATCTTAGTATGCAAATTTGATATCCAGAGGGCAGCTAGGGATGCTGTCAATCACTCTAGTAGCCCAAGCTACATACAGTGAGAGCCCTGATCACCCTGACGACAGGGAGTCTCTTTGAGGCAGGTGCCTACTTGGAGTGAATATCTGGCTACAGAATTTTGTCATCATTGTATGGCATTGTGCTGGTTAAACATGGGGAGTGCGCATGTTGAGTAGTTGCAGAGGCTTTTGCATGTGTTTTGTGCAAATGCCTGGAAGCAGAAACAGCCTGCCTGCCAAAATGGTCCTGCTACTAGAGGCCCTGGGCTCAGGAAGCTTTGCAAATGTAGGTAGGTGCTAGAAGTAGGATTTTTGAGAGTGCAGGTAAATTTAAACAGGTCTAGCTGTAAGCCTAGCTGTTGACTAGATTCTCCTGTTTCCAGAGAGAGATGCAAAAGAGGGTAGCGCTGGAGTGGGGCCTGGACTTTCCGTATGTTCCTCCCCATGGACATCGTGGAGGACTCCCGGGTAGAGTGGGAGGATGACCTAGGCTCGGACTACTTACATGTTCCCAAGCCACTGCGGGTGCCAGAGAGTGAGATCTGGAGAATGGCGGCTTGGGGGGTCCATTTACAGAGAACGGGTACTCGTTGCCAGGGTGAGTTGGCCCACACAGAGCTACTCAGTCTTCAGGGAAGGAGAAGGAGGAAGCTGTAAGAGTCTACCTGACCCTTGCTTCTATGCATAAGAGAACTGTGAGGAGCCACAGTATGCGGGGAGTGAGCTTCATGGAATGCTGGAGAGTTGCAGCATGTTTTCTTTCTTTCCCTGATTTTTGCAGGAACAAACCAGCCTGCCACCCTGTTACACGATGGATGAAACTTTCCTGTCGCAAGGACACTTGGGTGAGGTTTGCTCCCACACTAACTCTTTTAAGGAGCCTGTTTGTTCGGGGAGGGGCCCCTCCCATCAGGAATTTCAGAAGAGGACCGTCCACATTTGTATATACTGTATGTTCTTTTCTTTCCTATTGTTCTGTTAGCGAGTTATAACCCCCTTCTGACAGAACAAGACACAGAAAAAGAAATGTGTGTGCTTTTGTTTAGACATGTGCATGATGAAAAAAAAAAATAATGAGTTTTGTTTTGATTTGTTAATCTAGTTATTTTGTTTAGTTCAATTTGGTTGATTCTTTCCATTTGTACTCGGAATTCGTATTTGGAATTTTCAAATTTTCTTAGAATTTACAGATTTTTTCAATTCGAAACGTTCAAATCGATAAATTTTATATTGTTATATATATTTATAAATGTTATATTGTTTTCGATTTGAATGCAGCAACGTGAACAAACAAAAGAAAAATCTTCATCAAATGATTACAATGACTCTTTAAATCACCTTTGGCTTAACAAAAACAGCATTATTTCGAAATGGTACTCTAATAACACACACAGTCTTTGATTTCAGCAATATGTGTAGTTAGAATTCGACTGGAGTTCAATGTAAAACAACCTGCCTGCCTCTGATGGTCCGCTGCCCAATGACAAGTCTACCTTTTTTTTTTTTTTATAAATCTTTTTTATTGAATTTTTATAAAACATACACACAATTTGCCCACATCTAGGCACAACAGCTGCCCACGCAGGGGCCATTACCCTGTGTCGGCATCAGACCGTCACAGGGCGACAAATAACAAAAAAAAACGTAACTTAGTCTATACTACAACCCCAAGCTTGGGGAGAGGGTTCATTCAATATGACAAGTCTACCTTTGATGATCTTATTTATCTTCACCCTGCCACACAGCCGGGTTCTACTGACTTTATGCCAGCTGCTCAGTTGGATTGTTGTGCAAAGGCTAAGTGTCCACCTGCTAATGGGTCTGAAAGCTCTGAAACCTCACGTGCCTTATATGGGTTACCTGCTTGGCCTGAGATTCATTTCACGGTTGCCTCGGTCAAGTCCCTCTGGCAGTATGTTGCTCTTATGGTGCCAAAGCCTGGTGGTCCGGACTTACCCTTGGAAACTGGTAGCTGCATTTGCCTTCATGGCCCTGATCGTGGTAAGCTCCCGGGGAATGCCAGAGTACGATCTGTGCCTTGCCATGACCCGGAGGCGATTGCCACAGCTCCGGCTGTACTAGAGGACCCGGGTCGGGTAACCAGTGCCTCGGAGAGACTTAGGTGGCTTCTGATGTGCAGAGCAAGTCCTGTAAACCAGGCAAGCTACTTAGTTATGAAGAGACACTTTGGTGTCTGGATTCTGGTATTGTCACATGACTACAGGGCTAAGTTTGTAGATAACCCGTGGAACCCCAACATTGGGGTATCTGCTGTCTTGAGGGACTTAGAGTGTCGAATGCTGTACATCTCAGGAAGTCTGGCCAGCAGGATACCCAGACAGTCGTTTGACCCCAACAGTGGGATACCCAGCCAGTCACCTGACCCGGGTGGCGTGCCACGTTGCCTATTGACGGATCTTGGCAGCAGGGCGTCTTGCTTGGAACCTGGCACCGCTTCAGACTAAGAGGAACATTTTCTCTGGACTGATATAACGGAAGACTGTCTTTTATGCACTGGTTCAGCTATTTCTGTTTGGAGCGTCCTGAGGCCTTGACTTAGAGAGGGGATACTGTCAGGAAGGAACTCACCTGCTGGTGGCACTGTGGCTCCCAGATCCATATGATGCAGTTCCATTGTCCACCAGTGGGTGTCTCCCAGCAGATGGACTATACAGGGAATTAGGCTGCACCTGATATGGACTGCTGGGGGTATATAAGCCCGCCTTTCACTGAGGTCTAGTGCTTCATTATTTTCCCTGCAAGCCGTGTCCCTCCTTGAGTCTGATTAATTTCTTAGGCTGGGTTCACACTGCTGCAAATTCTATTGCAAATTCGAGCCGTTGCGATTGCTCAAATTCGCAAGTCATTTAAATAACATTGTTTTACATTAGTGCCGTTCACATCAATGCATTGCGAATCTAAGCTGCGGGGAAAAAAGGGTCCTGCGCGAGTTTGATCCATGTGCGATGCAAATTCAGCTCTATAGACTAGCATTCCCTGAAATTGCGGCCACGAATTAGCGGTAAAATCACGCGATTTTGAATTCGCAGCAGTGTGAACCTAGCCTAAATCCTGTACCCTAATCCGGAGACCTGACCCCTGGAGCCTGCTTCCTGCTCCCACTAACTGGCTTCCTGCTCCCCTTGTCTCTTGTCCCTGTCTTGTTTTGCTCATATGTGTTTCTCATATGTTAGTTACGTTATTATATGGGGTTTTGGCTGTGGTACGTTTACTTTCCACTTGCTTGTTTATGATTTACTGGTGTTGGTATTGGAAGTGTGTCATTATCTTAATAATTATATTTTCACTTACTCATCTGGTCCTGATTCCTTTAGGTGCAGCCAACTGATCTGATCACCCCTGATGGATGCCTGCATGTGGTATCCCTGACGGGGCCAAACCATAATTTCCAGGACTCTTTGTTCTTCTTTATGCTGAAGATAGTTCTTAATAGGGATGAGCCGAACACCCCCCGGTTTGGTTCGCACCAGAACCTGCGAACGGACCGAAAGTTCGCGCAAACTTTAGAACCCTATTAAATACAATGGACTCAAACTTTCAAAATCAAAAGTGATAATTATAAAGGCTAATATGAAAGTTATTGTCCTAAAAAGGGTTTGGGGACCCGGGTCCTGCCCCAGGGGACATGTATCAATGCAAAAATAAGTTTTAAAAACAGCCGTTTTTTAGGGAGCAGTGATTTTAATGATGCTTATAGTGAAAAAAAATGTGAAATATTCCTTTAAATATCGTACCGGGGGGGGGGGGGTGTCTAAAGTATGCCTGTGAAGTGGCACGTGTTTCCTGTGTTTAGAACTGTCCCTGCACAAAATTACATTTCTAAAGGAAAAAAAGTCATTTAAAACTGCTTGCACCTTTAATGTAATGTCTGGTCCCGGCAATATGGATGAAAATCATTGAGAAAAATGGCATGGGTACCCCCCCCCCCTCACCCATCCCCAGCCCACTATCAGCCCCTTTGGTTTGGGTGTTGTATGGATATTAAGGGGAACCCCGCACTCAAATTAAAAAAAGGCCCTATATACTCTGAACAGCAGTATACAGGCGGTGCAAACAAGACAGGGACTGTAGGTTTGTTCTTAAGTAGAATCTGTTTGTAATTTGGAACAGGTACAGGCCTGTAGTGAGATGTAACTGCACAAAGGTGGGATGTATATATATATATATATATATATTGTGAGGGAGTTAGCTCGGCAGCGGGTGTGTGTGACCCCCGGGATGGGCTCCCCACACAAAAACAGGCCCAGCAAACGGAGGTTGTGGTTTTCAAAATCAAAAAGGTGCGGTTTATTTTCTATTTACAGTGACAAAACACAGCAAAGCAAAAGAAACATAAATAAAATAAATCCTGGTCAACTTGACCTCTGACTAAACATACAGGTTTCCTAACTAACAACTGGGATCAGCCTAGTGCTGTCCTAGTCCCTAAGTCCCTGGTTTTAAATGTCCAAGCAAATAGCCACACAGGCTTTGTCTCACCGCACAGGGGTTCACTCTCCCTAGACAGTCCACACAGGTCTGGTTCCAGGCATGAGCAAACACCTAATGAATCTGGGAGTTCTTATAGAGGCCTAAATGAGCTGACAAGCTTCAGCTGGTCTCATCAACTCCCTGTCTGCACGACGCCCCACACTCTCCCTAGAGGTATGAGTCATCCATGAGCCCACTAGCCTCAGCTGGGCTTATACAACTCTCCACCTAGTTGTATAAGTCGGCGTAAAGCCTGAATCTGGGCGAAATATATCTACCCCCCTGGATGCAACCAGGTGACTTTACCTTCCTGCTGTCACATACCCCCCCTCTTGTTTTAACCTCGGGGTTGGAACACCAGCAATCAGGCATTCATGTACTCGAGACAAAGCATCCACATTCCCCATTTGAACGCCAGGGCGATGCTTTACTGTGAAGTTGAATTCCTGGAGGGCCAGGAACCACCTATTCACTCTTCTATTTGTTTCCTTGTTTTGAGCCATCCACTTTAACGGAGCGTGATCCGTAACCATGTCAAAGTGCCTACCTAGCAGGTAGTACCGAAGGGAATCTAGAGCCCACTTCACCGCTAAACACTCCTTTTCAACGGTGGCGTAATTTACCTCATGGGACTTCAACTTCCTGCTGAGGTAAATGACTGGGTGCTCTTCCCCGTTCCAGACCTGGGACAATACTGCTCCTAACCCCACATCTGACGCATCACTTTGTACGACAAAGTCTTTAGAGAAGTCGGGTGAATACAACACTGGCTGGCTACATAAGGCTTGTTTCAAGAATTGGAATGCTGCCTCAGCCTCGGGGGTCCATTTAATCATGACCGACCCTTTCCCCTTCGTCAGGTTGGTTAGGGGCACAGCCTTAGAAGCAAAGTGGGGAATGAATCGCCGATAATACCCAGCGATTCCCAGAAAGGCTCGTACCTGCTTCTTGCTGTTGGGACGTGGCCAACTCTGGATGGCCTCGACT
The DNA here is from genome assembly GCA_029206835.1 of Rana muscosa. Taxonomy (NCBI): domain Eukaryota; kingdom Metazoa; phylum Chordata; class Amphibia; order Anura; family Ranidae; genus Rana; species Rana muscosa. The sequence continues at coordinate 1,112,388,575 of CM055116.1, read as the reverse complement.
TTGTTGAGTTGGGGTTTTATTACTCCCCTCCCAATGGTGTACCCAAGATATTTGGCCTCCTCCTGCCCAATGGTACACTTCTTGGGGTTAGCCGTAAACCCCGCTTCCCGAACAGAGTCCAGGACTGCTTGCACTTTTGGCAGATGTGAGGCCCAATCTGTGCTATGGACAATTACGTCATCCAGGTAAGCCGCAGCATACTTCCGATGGGGCCTCAGCATCTGGTCCATTTTCCGCTGGAATGTGGCCGGCGCATTCTGTAACCCGAACGGCATTCTTTTATATTGGAACGCCCCGTCTGGGGTTACAAATGCGGTTTTCTCTTTGGCCGACTTGGCCAGGGGGATTTGCCAATACCCTTTTGTGAGGTCAAGAGTCGTCATGTATCGGGCTGTTCCCAGCCGGTCGATCAACTCATCTATACGTGGCATGGGGTAGGTGTCAAATTTTGTAACTTTGTTCAACTGACGAAAATCGTTACAAAATCGCCAGCTCCCATCCGGTTTAGGCACCAACACAATGGGACTAGACCAATCACTTTGGGACTCCTCTATCACCCCTAAGTTCAGCATTTTCTGTACTTCCTCCCGTATTGCCTCCCGTCGGGCCTCTGGGATCCGATAGGGTTTTAACTTCACCCTTTCACCGGGCGGGGTAATGATGTCATGCTCTACCCCAGATGTTTGTCCCGGCAGCTCAGAGAATACCTCCTTGTTGCAAAGCACAAACTCCTTAACCTCCTGTTGTTGGGGTTGTGACAAGGTGGCTGCTATTCCAACCTCAGGAATCACGCAACCAGTTTGAGCTGGTGACCAAGTGTCTGCGACTAGGGACTCTCTATCCCTCCAGGCTTTCAACAGATTAACGTGATAGATCTGTTCGGGCTTTCGCCTTCCTGGTTGTCTGACCTTGTAATTCACTTCGCTCACTTTTTCCATTATCTCATAGGGGCCTTGCCATTTGGCAAGGAATTTACTTTCAACCGTAGGGACAAGTACCAGTACCCTATCCCCCGGGGAAAAGGTACGGGTCTTGGCTCCACGGTTGTACACTCTCTGCTGTGCTAACTGCGCTTGGGCCAAATGTTCCTTCACGATGGGCATTACCTGTGCAATTCGGTCTTGCATCAGGGCGACATGCTCAATCACACTCCTGTGGGGAGAACTCTCACTTTCCCAAGTTTCCTTGGCAATATCCAACAGCCCTCTTGGGTGTCTCCCATACAGTAACTCAAAGGGGGAGAATCCCGTAGAGGATTGGGGCACCTCCCTAATAGCAAACATCAGATAAGGAAGTAGACAGTCCCAATCCTTTCCATCTCTATCCACCACTTTCTTCAACATTTGTTTTAGGGTTTTGTTGAATCTTTCAACCAGCCCATCGGTTTGGGGGTGATACACAGATGTACGTAATTGCGTCACTTTGAACAATTTACACAGCTCCTTCATAACCCGGGACATAAAGGGTGTACCTTGGTCCGTAAGCAGTTCTTTACAAATACCCACCCGGCTAAACACAAGAGATAGCTCTTTGGCTATGGTTTTGGCCGAGGTATTTCGGAGAGGGATCGCTTCTGGATAACGGGTGGCATAGTCCATTATAACTAATATGTACTGGTGCCCCCTAGCGGACTTGATTATAGGCCCTACCAAATCCATGGCGATCCTCTCAAACGGGACCTCAATGATGGGTAGAGGGACCAGCGGGCTACGGAAATGTGGCATCGGGGCCGACCTCTGACACACAGGGCAGGAGGAACAATAATTTTCTATGTCCTTCATCACCCCCGGCCAATAGAATCTCTGTAATACCCTCTCTCGGGTTTTCTCTGTCCCCAGATGACCTCCAAGAATGTGCCCATGGGCCAACTCCAACACCAACTTCCTGTAAGGTTTGGGCACCACAAGCTGCTCAACGGTTTCTTCTGCCCTTTTTGCCACCCGATACAGTAGGTCCTTCTCTACGCTGAAGTATGGGTAAGTGCAGGTATTATCTGGGTTCACTAACTCGCCATCTATTTTCACTACGTTTTCCCGTGCCTTTATTAGGGCGGGGTCTTTCAACTGTTCTGTGGCAAAGTTTTCCCTGTGAACCTCAAGATCAGAAAACTCCACAGACGGTAGGTTTTCGTCTGAGGAGGTGGGCTCCTCTCCAGTTTCTTGAGTCTCCCCTGCCAATACTGATAAGGGAAATTCCGGAGAGTCCTCACCACTCTCAGGGGAGTTCTGGCTATCACATTCCTGGTACATAGGGGCACCAGTGGGGGGCTCAGGATCATCCCACAGTTCCCAGAACTTCGGAAAATCCCTTCCCACAATGGCGTCATGCGGTAACTGAGATACTAAGCCCACTGGATGAGAGAGGGTACCTTTGGGGGTCTCGAAACACACTGTAGTCACTGGATACTCTCGGGTGTCCCCATGCACACAAATAACAGCTACCTTGCTATTCCCAAAGACCTCTGTTTTAACTAACTCAGCCTTTATCAGGGTCACAAGGCTACCTGAATCCAGCAATACCACAACATTTCTACCATTAACACACATTTTGCATAAATGTTTCTCAGTTCCTCGAATGGCAGTGCATGCGACTGTCGCACACAGCGACTGACGTCTGCCCGTCAGAAAGTCACACTGCATGGGTTCCTCCACAACCGGGCAATTGGCTGCAATATGTCCCGCTTGCCGGCAGCGGTAGCAAACGATCCTTCTTGCCGCCTCTTGAGCCGCTGATTTCCCAGGCTGTTCTCGCCAAACTTGGGGTAGAGCTCCCACCCTCTCACTCTCTCCACCCTCACCCCTTGGAATCCTCTTATCCGCCCCTGGGGATGGTCTGGTCTTAGGGTGGAAAGTCCGAGTGTCTCTGGAAGAGGCCGTCAGGTTCTCTGTAGCCAAGTATTTCTCCACACGATCCACAAGACCATCGGCCGTCTCTGGGTCTCCATGGCTTACCCACTTTTGGATGGCAGTAGGAAGAGCTCTCAAAAACCGATCCATTACAACACGTTCCACAATCTTTGGTGCGGACAAAGTCTCTGGCTGTAGCCACTTTCTGCTCAGGTGAATGAGATCATACATTTGAGACCTGGGGGGTTTTCCAAGCTGGAAAGTCCAGTTATGCACACGCTGAGCCCGGACAGCCTGGGTGACACCCAGCCTTGCCAAAATTTCAGCTTTTAGCATCACATAGTCTTTTGCTTGGTTAGGCTCTAGGTCATAGTAAGCTTTCTGCGATTCACCAGTTAACAGAGGAGCCACCAGTCCAGCCCACTGCTCCTCAGGCCACTTTTCTCTTTCAGCGGTCCTTTCAAATGTGGTCAAAAATACCTCTGGATCATCCTCTCCAGTCATTTTTGTCAATAAACGACTCACCCCAAAGGACGCGGTATTAGTGGGACGGCTTTCCTCACTGGTCTGCGGACGTTGCTGCATTACTGCTTCCATTTGTTGTAGTCTCTGCTCTTGCTTCTGTAACAGGTCTATGAAGCGGGCCTCAGATTGCTGCTGGGCTTGTTGCTGAGCTGCAAGGCTCTGTTGATGAGCTTGCTGCTGGGCTGCAAGGCTCCTTTGCAAACCTGCATTTGTCTGCTGTTGATTGGCATTTGCTAGAGCCAGCTGTTTCAGTATCTCCTCCATGCTGGCTTAAAAAAAAACTGCCACTGGTTCTCCACCAACTGTGAGGGAGTTAGCTCGGCAGCGGGTGTGTGTGACCCCCGGGATGGGCTCCCCACACAAAAACAGGCCCAGCAAACGGAGGTTGTGGTTTTCAAAATCAAAAAGGTGCGGTTTATTTTCTATTTACAGTGACAAAACACAGCAAAGCAAAAGAAACATAAATAAAATAAATCCTGGTCAACTTGACCTCTGACTAAACATACAGGTTTCCTAACTAACAACTGGGATCAGCCTAGTGCTGTCCTAGTCCCTAAGTCCCTGGTTTTAAATGTCCAAGCAAATAGCCACACAGGCTTTGTCTCACCGCACAGGGGTTCACTCTCCCTAGACAGTCCACACAGGTCTGGTTCCAGGCATGAGCAAACACCTAATGAATCTGGGAGTTCTTATAGAGGCCTAAATGAGCTGACAAGCTTCAGCTGGTCTCATCAACTCCCTGTCTGCACGACGCCCCACACTCTCCCTAGAGGTATGAGTCATCCATGAGCCCACTAGCCTCAGCTGGGCTTATACAACTCTCCACCTAGTTGTATAAGTCGGCGTAAAGCCTGAATCTGGGCGAAATATATCTACCCCCCTGGATGCAACCAGGTGACTTTACCTTCCTGCTGTCACAATATATATATATATATATATACTGATTATAATGCAGCTATCAGAATCAACTGCCTGCTGTGGTATTAGTATGAGAAAATAAGCTATTATCTTCAGTTAGTTTTAGTTGAACACAGTACACAGTACACTAACTGAAAATACTTGCAGCTCTCTGCCTGTGGTTTTATTATGAGAACACCACAAATTGTATTCAGGTTCCTTTAAAGTGGTTGTAAACCCATGTGAATTTTTTTTTTTTTTAAATCACCTGTAAGAGAAAGCCATAATGAGCTAATATGACTAGCATAATAGCTCATTATGCATCACTTACCTTAGATCGGGGCCCCCGAAGCCGTCCTGGTCTCCCTCTCCAGCCGCAGCCATTGCTTTGCTGTGATTGGCCTGAGCGGCGAAGACGTGACTCCGCGCATGCACGCGTGAGCCGTCAAATCCGGCTAAGTCGTCGAATGATGGGACTTAGCCAGATTTGTGAATGGGATTAACCCCATGAATGCGCCGTTGACACGGATGCATGTAGTTTTTAGCAAATATCTCCTAAATGTGTAGGTTTAGGAGATATTTCTTGCACCTACAGGTAAGCCTTAATCTAGGCTTACCTGTAGGTGCAAGTTGCAAAAGTGGGTTTACAACCACTTTAAGTGAACGCTGTGCAAAGGACAGAAGTACACTACATGAAATTAATGCAGCTCCCTGCCTGTGGTTTTAATATGAGAACACCACTAACTGTATTCAGGTAAGCTGACTGCAGCTAGCACAATCACCTGCCTGCTTGTCACAGTATAGAGAATAACAGAAATGCATCTAGCTAAACTGAATACAGTGTATAAATATATATACAACACCTAGGATGCATATATATCCTCTACACACTGTAACTGCAGTTGACTCGCCTGCCTGCTCTATCTAACTCAAATCAAATTACACTGTCTCTCTCTCTCTGTCTCTTTACTTTAAACAACTCCAACACACTACACAAGGCCGCCAAGCCGGCGGCCTTATATAGTGTGGGGCGTGTACTAAACCCCCTGAGCCATAATTGGCCAAAGCCACCCTGGCTTTGGCCAATTACGGCTCTGTGATTGGCCAAGCATGTGGGTCATAGTGCATGCTTGGCCAATCATCAGCCATCAATGCACTGCGATGCCGCAGTGAATTAGTGATGCGCCACTCGAATTTGGCGCAAACGGCCCATAATGTTCGATCTTCGTCGAACGATCGAACAACCAATGTTCGAGTCGAACATGGGTTCGACTCGAACACGAAGCTCATCCCTAGTTCTTAATGAAATTGGCTGTATATTTGGGGTTGTTATCTCACTGCAGAAGAAATTTGGGGCCAATCACACGCCTCCCTGATGGTATGGTATGATGGATAAGTATCTGCCTGTATTTCTCAGAATTGAGGACAAAATCTCCAACTCCATTTGCAGGAATTCTGTCCCAAACTTACAAGGAGCCTTCACTATGCGTTACTGTTGCCTGCAGACACTCATTATTGTACTGCTCTCAGGCCCTTTGCAAACAATCTCCTGCTACAGCCAAATATTAAAAATTTTGACTCATTAGACCAGAGCACCTGCTGACATTTTTCTGCGCCACAGTTTCTATGTTTTCGTGCATAGTTGAGTCGTTTAGCCTTGTTTTCATGTCAGAGGTATGGCTATTTGGCTGTAATTCTTTCATGAAGACCATTTCTGGCCAGACTTCTCCGGATTGCTAGGACCTGGGTTTGAACCTGGGACCTCATCTGTGTCTGGCGTTGACTCTTCCCACTGAGCTATCTGGGATGCTGGACAGCTCCCTGCCTGATCTGCTGGACAAACCTATCTGATCCAATGGACAACCCTGCCTTGAGTCTTGATTACTGTTGAACCTTGAACTCCTTGCTCCTCCCATGAACTTCCTATATAAGCCTTGTCTCAGCACTTCCTCTTTGCCAGATTATTTTGCCTTCTCAGCCAGTGCCTTGCTCTTGACGTCCCTGCTGCCATCTGTATTTTGCTACCACTCGTGATTGACCCTTGGCTTGTTCTTTGACTACTCTGCTGCCTGATCCCAACCTGCAACCACTCGTGAGTGACCTTTTGGCTTGTTACTGACCACGCTGCTATTTACCGTATTTATCGGCGTATAACACGCACTTTTTTCCCCTTAAAATCAGGGGAAAATCGTGGGTGCGTGTTATACGCCGATACTCACCTATGCCCGGCGATCTCCGCTGACTGTGAGCTGACTGTGAGCGGAGCGGAGCGATCGCCGCCGAGATACACATAGCCGAGTGTATTCGGCTATACTCGGCTTTTCTCGGCTCCGCTCACAGTCACGCCCAGTCCCGCCATTGGACCTGTGATATGTCCATCATAGGGCGGGACTCGGCGTGACTGTGAGCGAAGCCGAGAAGAGCCGAGTACACCCGAATACACTCGGCTATGTGTATCTCGGCTCCGCCCAGTCCCTGCGTTCTCAGCGGCGTTCGCCCCGCTCCGCCCTGTATCAGCGGCGATCTCCGCGGCGCCAAATTTAAATTCAAGGCTGCAATAAACACTGGGGGGGGCAAGGCTGCACTGAACACTGGCAAGGCTGCACTGAACACTGGCAAGGCTGCACTGAACACTGGCAAGGCTGCACTGAACACTGGGCAAGGCTGCACTGGACACTGGGCAAGGCTGCACTGGACACTGGGCAAGGCTGCACTGGACACTGGGCAAGGCTGCACTGGACACTGGGCAAGGCTGCAATGGACACTGGCAAGGCTGCACTGTGACAAGGCTGCAAATGACACTGGTAAGGCTGCATTTAAATGTAAATTTTTTTTTTTTACTTAAACTTCCCTCCTAAAAGTTTTTTTCCCTAAAATTCCCTGCTAAACTTGGGGTGCGTGTTATACGCCGGCGCGTGTTATACGCCGATAAATACGGTAATCCTTATCTGCTTATCCGCCACTGGACCCCGGCTTGCTCACATCCTGGTGGGGCAAACCTGAGGACCGCGACCTGGTACTAGCTCGCAGCTAAATTCATCTCCACCATCAGGAGCTCTGGTGAACACCAAGCTAGTACTTAGACTCCGCACCTCAGGTGAGCCTGTGTCATCTGCCAGAAGTGACTGCCTTTATACCTGTCCTGCAACTGCTATAGCAACTGGTCTTCAAGCCTGACGCCTGATCGTGACACGGATAGTAGATGGCTGTTCCTGGATCCCACTGGTTTCCACCAGTTCTGTGCTGATCGTACTGCTGGACATCCTCTGATGTCGAAGAGAAGTAAGCCTGATGTGTCTTTCACCTGCTGCCTTAAGTTTCCATGGCCAAACAGTATGATAAAAAAGAGAACAGGAGAGAGCGGGACTTTGTATGAAGCATGTGCGGGAAAAGTTAAGATTGATTGTGGGGTAATTAGCATATCTGAAATACGTTGTATAATTAATAATTTATTACTTTCACATAATGCATCGTACATAACTATATTGCATTATGGAAGAAATCGATAAAACATGCACAGACATGGTAGGGGAGGGAATTATTCAAACAGAGACCCAAATACATAGACAATAAACACAATAAGATATACTGCAGTGATACATATTTGAAGCATGAAGTTGGTAGCTCTACGCGTTTCGCGACTTTGGTCGCTCATCAGGAGTAAGCATGCATTGTGTTTCTGTAATGGCATAAGCACATTTCAGGTTGATCCAGGGCATCTGACATTCAGGAGACAATGAACAAGTCAGAGTCCCAGATGGTACTCACCTAGTAACCATATGTTGCCGGCATGGAAGTGCAACCAAGCCCCATGGGCTGGGATAGCCCCTACCAGGGACTGTGGCAAGATACTACGCGACAGACGACCCCCACACAGGGCGCACCCAGGTCGGACAGGCATCAGGCAAGGAGTGATGTATGGACCAGTATCAGTGAATGGTGAATAACAGAAGAAGGGTGAGTGTTTGAATGGGGGTGAGGATGAGAAGGGAGAGTGAAGTGTATAAGAGGGGAAGGACAATTATCTAAAACTGTGAATAAACCAACAAAAATCAATGAAAAAAGTTGTACTATGTGAGGAAGGAAATTACCCATGGAGTCATGGTGTGCTGCATGTTGATCTGTGACGTGCAAAGAGCCAAATGCCTGAAACAACCATAGGTAGCGCCCTTACATAGGCACCATGGTCCAAGATTCCCGCCAACGTCACGCACGCAAGGGGGTGGGGAGGAGAGGCGCCTACACCAATGCGGAAAAGCCGCCTGGTAGTTTGGTGCCAACTTCACTCCCCACACCACTCGTAGCTGTCATGCCAAACAGCCGCACGGAGAGCAGGCCCCGTGTACGGCAATGAAAGGCGTGATGTTGTCACACAGTGCCCGCCCACACACCCGCACATCACAGTGGTGTGGGATAGGGAGCAGGGCAGTGCGTGTCGCAGCCCCCGGATTGGAGCACTGCATAACATCCAAAGCCAGACATAACAATAATGGTACCTGCACTGAAATGAAAAAAGTGACCCGAAAAAAACTAAATGGGGAGTCGTGATGGAAGATTGTATTAGATAACAAAATATACATAAAACAATTTACTAACACAAAACAGAAATAGGCAAAAAAAACAAAAAAATATATGCAGACACACATTAAAGTGGTTGTAAACCCTTTATCTTTTTTTTTTTTTTTTTACTAACCTGCAAGACAAAGCTATAATGAGCTAGTATGACTAGCATACTAGCTCATTATGTACCACTTACCTTCGATCGGGGCCCCCGAAGTCGTCCGTGTCCCTCCTCTAGCCGCATCCATCGCTGCGGCGATAGCCGGAATGTTACTTCCAGGTATCGCCGCTGCAGCCAATCACAGCGCCGCTCCGGCGAAGACGTGACTCCGCGCATGCGCGTGTGAGCTGTCGAATTCGGCTACGTCGTCGAATATTGCGACCTAGCCGAATTTGTGAATGGGGTGACGTCAGTGTCGCCGCATTTACATACAAATATCTCCTTAACCGTGTAGGTTAAGGAGATATTTCATGCACCTACAGGTAAGCCTTAATCTAGGCTTACCTGTAGGTCTTTGTTTAAAAAGTGGGTTTACAACCACTTTAATAACAATAGAGTCCCAGAAACACATGCTTCCATCCCTAATTAATTGATTGGAGAAAAGGGGGGGGGGAGAGGGTTTGTTGGGACTTTATATGAGGTAATGGGTCAAATTACCTCCATATAGTTACAAACCATACAAGTAAATATTATAATAAAATAAATGAGTGAAAATAATAAGTCCCAATATTAGTGGTCCAAATGTGACATTCCGAGGCCATACACCAGCATAAACCAGCTCTTGCTGTTGTGATATATCTTGAAATTGTGGTAAAAAAATTATTATTAGTATTTGGTAATCACAGTCCAATCATTATACGTGCCCATTCAATGCTGCTGAAGATAGCTTGAATTGATAAAAGAAGTGATCCTTCACCAATTATAGAAACACACCCAATGGGGCTGATTTACAAAACGTTTGCGCCATGAGTATTGGCGCATCTGCGTGCGCAATGGCTGTTTTGGTATTTACAAAACATTAGCGCCTGTAGCGCAGCCCTATTTCCCATTTACTATAGTGTTGTCGGCGGACGGGAGGAGGCGCTCAGTGCGCCACTAGGGACCTGACGCACAGCATGTTAAAATATAAATATAAAGAAGCTGGAAGTGTGAATATAATGGGGGTGATGTGGGGTGATGTGAGGAAGTGTAGGGACACCTGCCCAAGTATCAAACATGGCCAAAAGTGAGTGATAAAGTAACTTTTTCAAAACCAGCCCGCTGCGCCGGCAAGTACGATTCGAGCTGCGGGAGGTTTTTTTGAGCTCAGCGTGGGAATTTCAATAGTTCAAATGCGCCGGGACACTGCGCCGGCAAAATCTTAGTAAATGTCAAGTCACGTAAATCAATTTGCATAAGTTGAGCAGGCGCAGCTCTGAACTTTCCATTGCGCCAGCAAAATGACATTTCTAAAGGAAAAAAAAGGCATTTAAAAGCAGCCGCGGCTGTAATGAATTGTCGGCTCCCGGCAATATAGAGAAAAGTCATTGAAAGTCTTTGCTAACCACAAAAAAAAAGCGTGGGGGTTCCCCCAAATTCCATAACCAGGCCCTTCAGGTCTGGAATAGATATTAAGGGGAACCCCGCTGCAAATTAAAAAAAAATACGTGGGGTTCCCGCAAATATCCATACCAGGCCCTTCAGATCTGGCATGGATTTTAAGGGGAACTCCACCCCAAATTTAAAAAAAAAATGGCATAGAGTCCCCCCAAAAATCCACACCAGACCCTTATCCAAGCACGCAACCTGGCCGGCCGCAGGGGAAAAGGGGGGGATGAGAGTGGCCCCCCCTCCCTCCTGAACCGTACCATGTTGATGGGGACAAGGGCCTCATCCCCACAACCCTTGCCCGGTGGTTGTGGGGGTCTGCGGGCGGGGGGCTTATCGGAATCTGGAAGACCCCTTTAACAAAGGGGAGCCCCAGATCCCGCCCCCCCCCTATGTGAAATGGTAATGGGGTATGTTGTACCCCTACCATTTCACAAAGAAGAGCCAGTTTTAGACAATTCCTTTATTAATGTCTTCTCTTTTCTTCCATCTTCTTTCTTCTTTCTTCTTTCTTCTTTTCTCCATTCGGGTTTCTTCCTCTTTATCTTCATCTTCCTTCTTCCTTCGGTCTTCTCGTCCGCATCTTGCTCCGGCGTCTTCCCTTCTTTCTTCTTCGGCCGCTCCGTTTGAATTGGAGGTTCCCGCTGTGCGACGCCTCAGTTCGCCACTTGGTCCGCTGCCCCCGGTGGCTCCGCCCCCCTCTGACACCACGGGGAAAGTCCCCGTGAAATCCATGTGCGTCAGAGGGGGGCGGGGTCACCGGGTGTAAGCGGACCCGATGGGGAACTGAAGCGTCACACAGCGGGAACCTCCAATTCAAACGGAGCAGCCGGAGAAGAAAGAAGAAGGGAAGACCCTGGAGCAAGATGCGGACAAGAAGACCGAAGGAAGAGGAAGAGGAAGAGGAAGATGAAGATGGAGGAAGAAACCCGAATGGAGAAAAGAAGAAGATGGAAGAAGGAAGAAGAAGATGGAAGAAAGGAGAAGACATTAATAAAGGAATTGTCAAAAACCGGCTCTTGTAATTTTTTACATTTTTTACACTTTCCTTGTGAAATGGTAGGGGTACTTTTGTACCCCGTTACCATTTCACACAGGGGGGGCGGGATCTGGGGGTCCCCTTTGTTAAAGGGGTCTTCCAGATTCCGATAAGCCCCCCGTCCGCAGACCCCCACAACCACCGGGCAAGGGTTGTGGGGATGAGGCCCTTGTCCCCATCAACATGGGGACATCCTCCCCATGTTGAGGGCATGTGGCCTGGTACGGTTCAGGAGGGAGGGGGGGCCGCTCTCGTCCCCCCCTTTTCCCCTGCGGACGGCCAGGTTACGTGCTCGGATAAGGGTCTGGTGTGGATTTTTGGGGGGACTCCACACCATTTTTTTTTAAATTTGGGGTGGAGTTCCCCTGAAAATCCATGCCAGATCTGAAGGGCCTGGTATGGATATTTGGGGGGAACCCCACGTCATTTTTTAAAAAAAAATTTGCAGCGGGGTTCCCCTTAATATCCATTCCAGACCTGAAGGGCCTGGTTATGGAATTTGGGGGAACCCCCACGCTTTTTTTTTGTGTAATCAAAGACTTTCAATGACTTTTATCTGTATTGACGGGAACCAGCAATTCATTACAGCCGCAAGGACTTTTAAATTACTATTATTTTACTTTAGAAATGTCATTTTGCTCTCCAACTATTATAAACATGGAAAACATGTGCTACTTTACAGGCATACTATAGACACCCCCCGGTATGATATTTAGGGGCAGTTCACACCGGATGCAGTGCAGTGCGTTTTTTTGATGCCTGAAAAACGCAAAGAAAGTTGATCACATTAATGCCAATGGCATAGTTCACACCACTGCAGTCCGTTCCAGTGCGTTTCAGAAAGCAAAAAAAAAATTGGTCATGCTGCATTTTTTAGGTACAGAACTGTACTGGACCGCAGTAAAACACATCAAAAAAGCAACGGAACGTACCAAAAATGCACTGGAATGCACCGGAACGCACCTAAATGCACCCAAGACGCACTGCAACACACTTGTCCTAAGTGAAAAGAGGGGGAAAAAAACACTGGACTGCATCAAAAATGCACTGGAATGTGTCAAAAACGCGCATGCAGAAAAGCACCTGGAACGCACCCAGACTGCGTTTCTATGGTGTGAACTAGGGCCAGTTCACACCATAGAAACACAATCCGGATGCGTTCCAGATGCTTTTCTGCATGCACGTTTTTCATGCGTTCCAGTGCATTTTTGGTACGTTTTTGATGCAGTCCAGTGCTTTTTTCCCCCCTCTTTTTTATTAACCATAGATAAGGACAAGTGTGTTCCAGTGCGTTTTTGGTGCATTTAGGTGTGTTCCTGTGCGTTCCAGTGCATTTATGATGCGTTTTGATGCGTTCCAGTACAGTCCAGTGCAGGTAAAATGCAGCATGTTCTACTTTTTTGGTGGAACTGGAACAAACACTGCCATTTAGAACCATATAACCAACTTTCCATGCATTTTGGATGCATAAAAAACGCAATGCACTGCATGTGGTGTGAAATGGCCCTTAAGCAATTTGGCATATTTAAAGGCACTTCTCCTTGTTTTGTTTTTGGTGTTTTCCAAATTGGTGACATTGATATATGTCCCTTAGGGTGGGACCTGGGCCCCCATTATAAGGCCAATAACTAGAAGATAAGCCAGCCAAGTGGGGACTAGCAAAATTAACAAGTCAGTTCCCATAGACTGCAATGGGATTTGTTGGTGGGGGGGAAGGGGTGATTGTCCCATCTCTAATTTTGTAGCATGCTGGATGATGTGCTTAATTTTGGACGGGGGGAGGGGGGGGGGTTATTTTTTGCTAGCTGCATTGGTGTTGTTCTGCACATGCCCAGCCAGTAGTTTTTTTTTTTGTGTGTGAACAGCACCTGGGTATTTCTGGGCCTGCTCAGAGTGTTTTTATGGGTTAGTAATTGAAGGATATCCTTAACAGGTGTACCCACTTCAAATTTCAGTCTCTACATCAGTGAACTTGCATTTTGGGTGTTTCATGGACTGTGCATGTGTTTTCAATTGCCTCATTAGCTCACAAACATGTTATATAAAGCTCACAGAGCATTTGGTCGCTTGCCCTGAGAAGAGAGGCGTCCGTCCGTCCGTCCGTCCGTCCGTCCGTCCGTCCGTCCGTCCGTCCGTCCGTCCGTCCGTCCGTCCGTCCGTCCGTCCGTCCGTCCGTCCGTCCGTCCGTCCGTCCGTCCGTCCGTCCGTCCGTCCGTCCGTCCGTCCGTCCGTCCGTCCGTCCGTCCGTCCGTCCGTCCGTCCGTCCGTCCGTCCGTCCGTGTTGGTGTCCTTATCGAGTTTGTAACGCATGTATTTTATTTGTTATTTTTTTGTGTGGGGGAAATGTTCCCCTGAAATAATTCTGATGTTGTTAATGTGTGTCGTTTGTTCACTTTGATTTAATTGTCTGTCTGCTGCCTTTTTTTTTTTTTTGGGCCAAAAATTTCTCAAGATGTTGAGTCTGTAAAGCCCCGTACACACGATCGGTTTGACTGATGAAAACTGTCCGATGGATGGTTTTCATCAGACCAACCGATCGTGTATGGTACCCATCGGTCTTTTTTCCATCGGTTGGAAAAAATAGAACATGTTTTAAATTTTTCCGATGGATAAAAAAACGATCGAAAACTCAGATCGTCTATGGGCAAGTCCATCGGATAAAAAACCCACGCATGCTCAGAAGCATTAAACTTCATTTTTCTCGGCTCATCGGAGTGTTTTACGTCACGGCGTTTGGAACGGTCGGTTTTTTGACTGATGGTGTGTGGGCAAGACTGATGAAAAACAGTTTCATCGGATTTCCGATGGACAAATCCATCGGACGAAAATCCATAGGTTATCCGATCGTGTGTACGGGGCTTAACTGTTTCAAATTGACCTTCATGTTTTTTATTTTGCCTTCCCTTTTATTTTGTTGACCAATAAAATTTGATGCAAAGTTTTGATGTTTGTTTTGTGTTTTCTTTGCAACAAATGTGACAGCTGATTGGCATGTCAAAACAAAACTGGTGTGATTTGTCTAATCTGGTGCCTTCATGCTAGCATATGCATGGATTGTGTGCTGCCATGGAGCGTCACCAGGAAATGAAAAATACAGAGCGGTAAGTATTCAATTTTCCTTTTTTACTGCAGTGGTTCTCAGCCTCAGTCCTCAGTACCCCCAACAGGACATGTTTTGTGAATTTATTTTATCGAGAATTGCTGTCCAAAAATCAAAACCATTGACTGTGATTTAAAGCACATGTGCAAGATGAAGGAAAACCTGCAAACATGGCCTGTTGGGGGTACTTGAGAAGCACTGATTTAGAGCACTGCACTTAAAAATAGCTCAAGGCCATACAATTCTAATTGTGGGCATTTTGAGGGAAACAAAGTAAGTGTTAGAACCCCTGCGTGTGTGTGTGTGTGTGTGTTTTTTTATAATTTAAAAAAATAAATTGTAGTTTGGCCTTTGTGTCTCCTTTTCTTAAAATTGGCTTCACTTCCTGTCACACAGCTAAACAGGAAGTGAAGGTAAAACCCTACCAATGTCTTTTCTTGGGGACACACAGATCAATCTAACTAGTGTCCCCATTGAGCAAATTGCACTCTAGCACTTTGTTGTGTACACCCCAAATCAATGTATAGTTTGGGGTTTAGTAAAGACAAATCCACTCTGCAGTAAAAGTGTAGCTGCTGAAAATCTGAGGGAAAGTACTGGTGATTGGCTGTTCCAATCATGTAAAAGCAAAGATGGTGTATTTTTTTGGCTTGCACGTCCCCCTCAGATATACAGCAAGTGCACTTGTAGTGCAAAGTAGATTTGCCTTTAGTAAATAAACCCCAAAGTCCAAAATACCTAATAATTTGGGGTGTACCCAGCAATATGCTGGAGTGCAATGTGCATAATGGGGAAAGTACCGTATTTATCGGCGTATAACACGCACTTTTTTCCCCTTAAAATCAGGGGAAAATCGTGGGTGCGTGTTATACGCCGATACTCCGTCGAATTCCCCTGCTGAAAACGAGCGAGAGGAGCGAGCAGAGCCGAAGCCGAAGTACAATCGGCTTTACTCGGCTCATCTCGCAGTCCCGCCCATCTCTGACTGCGCCGCTGACATAGAGAAAGCCAAGTGTACTTCGGCTAGTCTCGGCTCCTCTCGCAGTCCTGCCTGTGACTGTGAGCAGAGCCGAGTCTAGCCGAAGTACACTCGGCTTTCTCCGTCAGCGGCGCAGTCAGTGGAGATGGGCGGGACTGCGAGAGGAGCCGAGTCTAGCCGAAGTACACTCGGCCCCGCTCGCTCCTCTCCACAGAAATTGGCGCCAAATTTTAAAAAACGCCGGGACTGACACGATCGCAAAGGCACTAGGCACGGCTGCAGATGGACAGATGGACACTGGGCACGGCTGCAGATGGACAGATGGACACTGGGCAAGGCTGCAGATGGACAGATGGACAGATGGACACTGGGCAAGGCTGCAGATGGACACTGGGCAAGGCTGCATGCTGCATTTAAATGTAAGTTTTTTTTTTTTTTTTTTCCTTGAATTTCCCTTCTAAAAGTTTTTTTCCTTAAAATTCCCTCCTAAACTTGGGGTGCGTGTTATACGCCGGTGCGTGTTATACGCCGATAAATACGGTATTTAGACTGACCTGTGTGCCCCAAGGAAAGACATTGTTAGGGATTTTCCCTCACTTCCTGTGTG
Source organism: Rana muscosa (assembly GCA_029206835.1). Classification (NCBI taxonomy): domain Eukaryota; kingdom Metazoa; phylum Chordata; class Amphibia; order Anura; family Ranidae; genus Rana; species Rana muscosa. The sequence goes on along the minus strand of CM055116.1, from coordinate 1,112,372,434 downwards.
GCTATGTGACAGGAAGTGAATTATTTGGAAGGATAAAGTGGCCAAATTATTTAGTTTAAAGTGGTTGTAAACCCACTTTTTAAACAAAGACCTACAGGTAAGCCTAGATTAAGGCTTACCTGTAGGTGCATGAAATATCTCCTTAACCTACACGGTTAAGGAGATATTTGTATGTAAATGCGGCGACGCTGACGTCACCCCATTCACAAATTCGGCTAGGTCGCAACATTCGACGACGTAGCCGAATTCAACAGCTCATGCGCGGAGTCACGTCTTCGCCGCTCCGGCCAATCACAGCGCCGGAGCGGCGCTGTGATTGGCTGCAGCGGCGATACCTGGAAGTAACATTCCGGCTATCGCCGCAGCGATGGATGCGGCTAGAGGAGGGACACGGACGACTTCGGGGGCCCCGATCGAAGGTAAGTGGTACATAATGAGCTAGTATGCTAGTCATACTAGCTCATTATAGCTTTGTCTTGCAGGTTAGTAAAAAAAAAAAAAAAAAAAAGATAAAGGGTTTACAACCACTTTAACTTTTCAAAGACTCATTCCGAAGTTGAATTGTGATGCATGTCAATGGCCCATTTAGACCCTCTTTAATCACTTGAGATCAGCGCTATAACTGATCGACGGCCACAGCATGGTCCTCAATTGCCGGGAGTCCGTCAAACGTCCTCCCCTTTGCGCGCGCTGTGGTCACAGAGTCACTGAGACTCGGGTGATGACAGATCCGAGTAAGGGGCCGATACCTGCCCTTTACCATGTGATCAGCTGTCAGCCAATGACAGCTGATCACGTGATGTAAACAAAAGCTGGGTAATGGTTTTTGTTTTCTCCTTGTGCTGACAGCGTGAGCATAAAAAAAAAGGCAATCACCGGCTTATATGCAAGGGACATGGGGCCCGAAGAGGAAGAGGCAATTCTGCATCATCTGTGACAATTAGTAGCCCCTGCCAGTGCCACCTATCAATGCCCACCACTGGTGCCAATCAGTGGCACCTAGCAGTGCTGCCTATCAGTGCCCATCACCGCCAACTATCATTGCCACCTAGCAGTGCCACTTCTCACTGCCCACCAGTGCCAAATAGCAATGCCACCTCTCAGTGCCCACCCTTGCCACCTTATCAGTGCCCATCAGTGCAGTCTCATCAGTGTACATCAATGAAGAAGAAAAATTACCTTTTTTTAAAATATTAACCAGTTTCCTACCGCCCACCGTCAAATGACATCCTTGGCTTTGGGGGGTGACATCTGAATGATGCCTGCAGTTGCAGGCATCATTCAGATATCATTCTTTTCAGCCGGCGATTCTGTGCACAATAAAAACGATCATAGTGGCAGTTCCGCCGCTTGATTGTTCTTATAGGCGGGGGGAGGGGACGTCCCCCCCCCCCTCTTGCCGCCATCCGGTGCTTCTCCGGGCTCTCCTGTGCCATCTGGGGCTCGGAGAACGATTTGGAGATGACTGGTGACCAGATGGTCATCAGTCATCTCTATGATCGTCTGAGGCGCGGGCACGACGTTATGACATCATGCCGTGTTCCCGTATGTTAACCAAGCCGTGATCTCGGCTGTCAGCATGAGATTGGTGATTTTTTTTTGGACCAAAATCATGCTTTCCAGCCTGAAGGAGAGATGCAGGGTCTTATTGACCCCGCATCTCTCCATAAAGAGGACCTGTCACACACATTCCTATTACAAGGGATGTTTACATTCCTTGTAATAGGAATAAAAGTGATCCAAAAAAAAATAGTAAGAAATACAAAAAAGTAAAAAAACTAAATAAAAAAAATAAGCAAAAATACGAAAAAACGCCCATGTCCCCGGTAGCTCGCGCTCAGAAGCGAACACACACGTAAGTCCCGCCCACATATGTAAACGCCGTTCAAACCATACATGTGAGTTATTGCTGCGTGCGTTAGAACGAGTGCAACAATTGTAGCACTAGACCTCCTCTGTAATGCCAAAATGGTAACGTGTAAAAAAAATTTAAGCATCGCCTAGGGAGATTTTTAATTACTGAAGTTTGGTGTCATGCCATATGTGTGTGCAATTTTAAAGCGTGACGTGTTAGGTATCTATTTACTCAGCATAACAACATCTTTCACATTATACCAAAAAATTGGCCGTAACTTTACTGTTTTGTAATATTTTTAGCAAACAAAAGACGTTTGAAAATTTATTGCGCAAATACCGAGTGAGATAAAAATTTGCAATGACCGCCATCTTATTCCCTAGGGTGTCTGCTCCAAAAACATATATAATGTTTGGTGTTTAGAAGTAATTTTATAGCCATAAATTTATGATTTTTACATGAAGGAGAGAAGTGCCAGAATAGGCCCAGTGCTGAAGTGGGTAAAATATCCATTTTTTTTTATTTTTTTTTAAACTCGGCCTTTTGTATTTATAGAAAAAAAATAAAAATAAAGCACAAAGGTGATCAAATAGCACCAAAAGCAAGCTCTATTTGTGTGCCAACAAATAAAACATTTTCATTGGGTTACAGTGTTGTATGAGTGCGCAATTGTCATTAAAAGTGCATCAGCGCTGAAATGTGAAACTTGGTCTGGGCAGTGCGCAAGTGGTTAATATAAGGCTACATGCACACGGACGTTTTTCAAGCCGCTTGTTTGAGCGTTTTTTGCAGCTTAAAAACATCTCTCCATGTTAGCCCATGGCCTCATGGCCACCATGGCGTTTTTGAGCTGTAAATGGCATAGGTGTTTTTAGGCCCCATGTAGACGGGACGCTGGTGCAAAGTGTTCTGAACTAAGGTTGAAAGTGGCGTTTAAAAAGGCGCGCTTTGTGGCGTTTGCATGCCGTGTTTTACCACATTTGCGTGTATATGATAAGGAGCCACCCTAAGCTCCAAAAACAGTATTATTTACGATTTTAGCTATTTTGTGAGACCAGAGTGATATCAGCAGCTGAGAGCAGCAGTGTAGTTGTATTTAGCGTGTCACTTGCCACATCACTTGCCACAAGTTGTGGATTGTCCACTTGCCACGTCAGCTGCCCCAAGTTGTGGATTGTCCACAATGCAATGGAAGCAATTTCATATATATATATATATATATATATATATATATATATATATATATATATATATATATATATATTTTTTTTTTTTGGTTTTTCCTCATTTGCCATAAATTTGGAGTTTATCAATGTAAAAAAATAGGTCACCTTTAAAAACGCTTCTAAAGTAAAATGCGGCTAAACGCTGGTACCGCGTCTGAAACGTGGAAATCTTTGGCGTCTGAAGGCATTTTGAGGGTTTGTGAAAAACGATTTTAAACGCAACTACAGATTTTTTTTGCCAGGCCAAAAACAGTGTTTTGGATGTAATAGAATTCAATGGACCCGCATCCAAAACGCAAGTACCAGCAATTTTGCGGCGATTTTTTTGTTTTACCTGTTTATAGTTGGTTGCTAAAGGAAATGTAAAAAAAAAAAAAAAAAATGCCATAGGCCGGGTTCACACTTGTGCGACACGACAGCCCTCCTTCTTTGGATCCGACTTTGCCCTGCGACATGAAGCCGATATATGTCCGACTTTTAATGAACAGGGATCCGACTTGGATCCCCGCCAATAGCAGGCACTGTGTTTGGTATGAATCTTGAGGGGGAACTCCACGCCAAATTTTAAATAAAAAAACAGCCTGGGGTCCCCCCCCAGGTCCATACCAGGCCCTTGGGTCTAGTATGGATTCAAAGGGGACCCCCCTCCCAAAAAATGAAAAAAAAACTGGCATGGGGGTCCCCCCAGAATCCATACCAGGCCCTTTAGGTCTGGCATATTATTTTAAGGGGAACCCCGCGCCAAAAAACAAAAAAATTGGCGTGGGGTCCCCTAAAAATACACACCAGACCCTTTATCCGAGCACTCAACCTGGCAGGCCGCAGGGGAAAAGGGGGGCACGAGAGAGCGGCCCCCTCCCTCCTGAACCGTGCCCTCAACATGGGGGGGTTTGGTGCTTCGGGGCAGGGGGGGCAACCTGATGTCACAGTCCCGGGGAATGATGGGACTGTGACGTGAAACGGGGGCGGGGTCAGCGGTGGCATCACCCGGTGACCACGCCCCATGCCAATAAAAGTGGCACCGGTGCTCGGACAGATCATTGCGGCGGTGGACAGCGACGAGGCAACATCGGGCGAAGAGAAGAGGGAAGAAGGCGACGAAGAAGACCGGCCCCCGCTAGCAAAAGAGCTGCGAGAAGATAGCGGGACGCCCGGCAGAAGGCAGAAAGAACCGGAGATCGTGGAGAAGACACCGGAGAAGAACCGGAGAACAGAACAAGAGACCCCTGAAGTCGGAAGAAGATGGCGAGGAAGCCCGGGACCTCCGCTAGTAAAAGAGCTGGCAGAAGATAGTGGGGGCCCGGCAGAAAGACCCCCGAAGTCGGAAGAAGACGGCGAGGAAGCCCGGGACCCCCGCTAGCAAAAGAGCTGGCAGAAGATAGCGGGGGCCCGGCAGAAAGACCCCCGAAGTCGGAAGAAGACGGCGAGGAAGCCCGGGACCCCCGCTAGCAAAAGAGCTGGCAGAAGATAGCGGGGGCCCGGCAGAAAGACCCCCGAAGTTGGAAGAAGACGGCGAGGAAGCCCGGGACCCCCGCTAGCAAAAGAGCTAGCAGAAGATAGCGGGGGGCCCAGCAGAAAGACCCCCAAAGTCGGAAGAAGACCCCCGGAGCTGCCCAATAAATTACTTTTCAAACCTGTGTTGTCTTTTTTTATTGACTTATTTTGCCACCAGGTGAATGGGTAGGGGTACGATGTACCTCATACTCATTCACATAGGGTGGGGGGCCGGCATCTGGGGGCCCGCATACCCCGACAACCAACGGCCAGGGTTGTCGGGAAGAGGCCCTTGTCCCCATCAACATGGGGGCAGGGTGCTTTGGGGTGGGGGGCCGCAGGTCGCCCCCCTGCCCCGAAGCACCAAACCCCCCATGTTGAGGGCATGCGGCCTAGTACGGTTCAGGAGGGAGAGGGGGGCGCTCTCTCGTCCCCCCCTTTTCCCCTGCGGCCTGCCAGGTTGTGTGCTCGGATAAGGGTCTGGTTTGGATTTTGGGGGGACCCCCACGCCATTTTTCGGCTTAAGGGGGTTCACCTTAAAATCCAGACCAGACCTAAGGGTCTGGTTTGGATTTTGGGGGGGACCCCATGCCGTTTTTTGGCTTGGGGGGGGGTTCATCTTAGAATCCAGACCAGACCTAAGGGCCTGGTATGCTCCTGAAGGGGAACCCATGCCGGTTTTTTCATAAAAATTTGGCCTGGAGTTCCCCTTCATGATTCATACCAAACATGGGACAGCGAGGCTGCCAAGGACCAGCGCGATGACATCGCGCTGGACACATTCTCGGCCAGCTAGTCGCCTCTAGGACACGACTTGAGCGGCTGCTTCACGCTCAGGTCGTGTCCAGGTCGCCTCGCAAAGTCGCGCTGTCCCTGTGTCAGCCGGCACACGAGTCGCCCGCAAGTCGGATCCGACTTCCCGGGCGACCTCTATTCAAATCAATGGGCTCCCATAGGGAACCATTAATTTTCAATAGAGCGCCACTGACATTTCTATTTACTATAACAGTGCGCCGCTGCTTCCTGCGCCCAGTGAAGGAGTTAATATTTGACCACTTTAATCAAAAAGTAGGTCAGTAAACGCTTTTACAGGATTGTGCCTGCTCACATACGTGTAATTTGGAGATGTACACCTTCCTCCTCATGAGTACCGGCTGGATAATGCAAGAAAATAATAAGAAATATCCATAGCGTAAAACCATTTATTATAAGTAAAAGCATAAAACAGAGCCAAAATGGCTACTCACATTTAAAAGTGCCTTAACCCGGAACTGGGGCTGCTGGCTAGGTAGAAGATGTGATTGCGGGGAACCACTCCGACGCTAACACCTCCATGTCCGGCGTGCGTTCCACCTCCTTCTTTCCGGCAAACCACCCAGGCCGGATATGGCGTAAACGAGCGTGACCAGGTACCGCCTCGACGTACGTTTCGTTAGTTACGTCCTTAGGAAGCGTGTGTTTCTATAATTGGTGAAGGATCACTTCTTTTATCAATTCAAGCTATCTTCAGCAGCATTGAATGGGCACGTTTAATGATTGGACTGTGATTACCAAATACTTATAATTTTTTTACCACAATTTCAAGATATATCACAACAGCAAGAGCTGGTTTATGCTGGTGTATGGACTCTGAATGTCACATTTAGACCACTAATATTGGGACTTATTATTATTTTCACTCATTTATTTTATTATAATATTGATTTCTATGGTTTGTAACTTTATGGTTCACTTATAAGATCTTATTGTGTTTGTTATTTAGCACGACAGCGCCACCTATATCTTTTGTAAATTATCCCTGGGAGTCCATTACTTCTCAGGGGAGCAGCTTATTTAATTAGATTACCAGTTTAGATTGGATTAGGTATTTTTTATATATTAATTTGTTTTTGGCGCGGAGTTCACCTTCACCAAATTACCTCTATCCCTGTTAATTGTATGATAAAAAAAGAGAACAGGAGAGAGCGGGACTTTGTATGAAGCATGTGCGGGAAAAATTAAGATGGATTGGGGGTAATTAGCATATCTGAAATACGTTGTATAATTAATAATTTATTACTTTCACATAATGCATCGTACATAACTATATTGCATTATGGAAGAAATCGAAAAACATGCACAGACATGGTAGGGGAGGGAATTATTCAAACAGAGACCCAAATACATAGACAATAAACACAATAAGATATACTGCAGTGATACATATTTGAAGCATGAAGTTGGTAGCTTTACACGTTTCGCGACTTTGGTCGCTCATCAGGAGCAAGCATGCATTGTGTTTCTGTAACGACATAAGCACATTTCAGGTTGATCCAGGGCATCTGACATTCAGGAGACAACAAGTCACATGCTTCATACAAAGTCCCGCTCTCTCCTGTTCTCTTTTTTATCATACAATTAACAGGGATGGAGGTAATTTGACCCATTACCTCATATAAAGTCCCAACAAACCTTCTCCCCCCCCCCCTTTTCTCCATGGCCAAACAGTGTTTTTCAAACATTTCTGCTGTTCGGTGAGGTCATGTCTTGGCTAGCCTTAGCTGACCATACACTAGTAGACTTTCTAACAAACATTTGTATGAAAAATTTTAGTACATTCAATGACTTGACAAATGTAAAATTGTATTTACTTTTCGACTTTGGAATGAATGATCTTCCCAAACATAAACCACATACACTGATAGAAATTTCTTTGTTTGAGAAAAGTTTTTCTATCCTGCTGATTTTCATTTTCAGACAAAAACAAATGTCAAATTGACCCCACTAATGGTTAGAAAATCTTAACTTAAAATGAAAAATTCCAAACTAAATTCTACTAATGAATGGCCAGCTTTAGTACATGATCAAGTTTGTAATTTGGAAGGGCAAGTTGATACTAAACATACAGACACATACTCAGATCGATGTTAACAATACCATGCTAGCAGAAACATGCTTGCAAAGATGTCATCAGAACCAAGTTGACAAATCCAAAAACCGGTTTGCACAATTAGAATTGGAATCATACTGATACAACTAGAAAACAATCAGGTTCATGGAGATAAGATCAGAACAAATGTGCCCAGAGCCCACTGCACTATAACAACAAAGCTGTACAATGAAGAGCCAGCATAAAGGAAGGATGGGCCAAAGGGCACTGATAGGTAGAGAAAAGGCTAGCAAATATAATGTATTGTAATAGAGAATGTGTCAACACTCAAGGGCTGTGTTGGTAATTTGAAAAATCTGGCCTTGAGCCTTGGAATACAATGATGCTGGCTGCAGAACGCTTTGGAAGAAAATTCACATCAAGTTCGTGGTTGATGTCCTCTTAGGCCTCGTACACACGGCCGAGATTCTCGTCGAAAAAAACATGTCGTTTTTTTCGACGAGATTCTTGGACAAGAAAATTGTCCCGGCCGAGTGTACACACGCTCGATTCAAAGAACCCGCGGTTCTTTGAATGGAGCGTACGCGGTGACGTCATCGACTACGACGAGCATGCACTCGTCACATTCGATGCCGTCGCCGCCATCTTGGTATACCCTATCTATGCCTAAGAAGCTACCGCGCATGCGTCGAATTCATTTCGAACATGCGCGGGCTTCCCGGCGGACAGGTAAGTGTACACACACTCACTTTTCTCGTCGAGAAACAGGCTGACGAGAATCTCGACGAGAAAATAGAGAGCAGGTTCTCTATTTTCTCGTCGAGGTTACTTGTCGGTTTTCTCGACGAGAAACCCGATAGCCGCGTACACGCGACCGATTTACTCGGCAAGACATCTCTGCCAGCAAGTTTCTTGCTGGTTCTTGCAGAGAAAATCGGTCGTGTGTACGAGGCCTCAGGATGGACAAATGAACATCTAATTCACTGGCTCAATATAAAGGCACAGAAAGTCATGTAGCAGGCAGGAGGTATTATAAAGGTGTGCCCCTTTACGACACTTGTCTCTACACGCCCATAACTGAGGTCTTCGGCAAGCAAAAAAATCCTTATCGCTGATATTTACTCATGAATATCTTTTGTACAGCTTCCCAGGATAGAGATGGATAGCCTTAGACAATGTTTGATTTGTATGTGTATTGCAAACATTATGAAAAGAAGAATTTGGCACTGGAATATGCAGAAATGTAATGTGGGAGAGATGTATGACTGTAGAAAATACCACGAGAGACACATAGAAAACCTTTTATGTGGTTAACTTGTGCAAACTTAACATTTACATCAAAGTTAGAAAGGGCAAGAACTGCACTACATTAATTTTCCTTCCAAGGGCAATTCATTATCGGGTTCTCAGGTGTGTGTTTGAACTGTGCTGCTCTGAAAGTCACATTTTATGCGACAGTGAGAAATTATTTCCTCCTATTAAAAGACTTTTGTCATCATCACATTAATAACCTTCATTTTAGTAGGCATTTTGTCAGAGGACATTTTCCCTTTGTTGCTGAAAACCTATCCTTCAAGTTTTTCTTGAAGTTTATTGACTTTGAAAAAATATTATTTTGGTTATCTAAAATACTACATGTGGTGAATACAACTTTATGTAAAATAGCCACTAAGGCAATTTATAAATATATACATTGTGATGTTTTTAATGCTTGAGCGATATTATATATATATATATATATATATGTAGCAAGGTCGTATATTTGAACGTATCTTAACAGACTGCAATTTGTGCCTAATTAGGAACTTAGCTCCCCCTGGTGCTCATTTTGCGTCATATTATTGAAGTTTGTTTGGTTCAATGATGTCAAGAACAAAGCATGGTGGGCATTGTAGTGCAAGAGGCAGAGACTCTATTGCCGTGGGTTGGATTAAGACTACAATACCCACAATGCCACTGTGCTACGTGAAAACAGTGCGCCACCGCACAGCCTGTTGGGAGAACTGATTTAAGGGATAGGCGGGGCCTCAGCTCGCTCTCTCGGGACACCATCTTCAAGAGGCCTGCTGTGAGCACTCCTAGGCCGGAGAAGCCTGGGCCTAAAGTTACCGAGAGGAAGGATCGCCTGACGAAGGGATCCTTGTGGACAGCCTCGCTGATCGAGCCAGAGAAAGACCGGTCTACACGTCACCGCATCCTGTGTCACCTATCCACCGGCACCTTGTGAGTGGCTACGCGGAGGACCAGGGGCTTCGTGTTACAGAGAGACTGAGAACAAGGAGAGGTTCCCGACGGAGTGTACCGCCGAGGCGAGGCCTCATTTGGTGAGAAGGCACATGCCTAACAACATAGTTAACTTAGCAAGTAGGGGTACGTTACACCTGAGAGGGATACAACGGCTGGGAGGAACTAGTGTTTATTCTACCAACACGCCATATACAACAAGTTATTATCATTTCCCTTCACCCTGTTTATTGGATTACAAATAGATAAGTGCACCAACGAAGCTAGCAGAAGACTAATTGACATTTAAAGGAACAGTCATCAGCCTGCGTTGTTTGCAGAAGTCTCTACAACGGGACACTCGCCAGTTGAATTGGCCACTAGGGGGAGCCCTATAGTTTTAGAACTTATGTATTTAATATAACCAGTTTTTTTGCATTGCTTTGTTATTTTGCTATTTTGGGTGAGTTGTGTGTGACTTGGTGGAGAGGTGTCCCAGAGCTGGTATAGTTGCATTGGGAGATTCCTCCACCCTCCACTAACATAGCTGGCCCCGGGTCATGTTATTTGGGTCTAGTAACAGGGGAATTCTGTACCAGTGGTGTCACATTGAATGTTGCAGGGAGCTGTGGTTAGTCAATCTCAACTGTGTAACCTTTGTTTTATTCTTTTGCTAAGTAAACACATTACCACTGGTTAAGCTACACCTTGTGTGGGACTCTGTCTATTCCAGCTGTGGGTCAGGTGACCAGCACCAAGGTAACAATATTTAAATATATACATTACTGTGTGCTATTATTGTGGTCCCCTGCTGCCATTGGGTTCCACAATCATATTATTGTCCAGTTGTGCCAAGGAAGGGGATCGAGCCAAACTTCAAGGGGTGGACAGGCAGAGTGCATACCCAAAAACTAACCAGCAGCCTCCTATGGGGGTAGTGCTACATATATATTCTATATATGCTATATTTTTTTATAAATTTAAACAAGGTTTTTTTGCTTGAAAAAGTTGAACACACTTTAACTGATGGACTGTAATGCCCCATACACACGATCATTTTTCATGCCGCTAAAAATGCCATTAAAAAAAATGGCCATTAAAAATGATCGTGTGTATGCTCCAGAGCATTTTTAACGACGTGAAAAACGGGCATTAGAAATTTCGAACATGCTCTCTTTTTTCACGTCGTTTTTCATGTCGTTTTTTTTAACAACGTGAAAAACGATAGTGTGTATGCTTTAACGACGTGAAAAAAAATGCGCATGCTCAGAATCAAGTATGAGACGGGAGCGCTCGTTCTGGTAAAACTAGCGTTCGTAATGGAGATAGCACATTCGTCATGCTGTAACGGACTGAAAAGCACTAGACTGAAAAGAGCGAATCGTCTCTCAACAAACTTTACTAACATGAAGGGTGGCGCCATTCGAACGGAACTTCCCCTTTATAGTGCCGTCGTACGTGGTGTACGTCACTGCGCTTTTCTTGAACATTTTTTAAAATGATGGTGTGTACGCAAGACAGGCTTGAGAGGAAACAAGAAAAAAAATGACAAGAAAAACGTCAGTTTTAAAAATGACATTAAAAATGATCGTGTGTATGGGGCATAATGCTCTATACCAGTACAAGGACTATCTTATTCTCATCTCAATAATACTTACAAATATCAGTGCCTGGCCAGTAAATGACTGTCTCATGGAATAAGAATATTGAAAAATTAAAAAGTACATAGGGCAAACTTTATTACCTTAACCGCTTCAATACAGGGCACTTTTACCCCCTTCCTGCCCAGGCCAATTTTCAGCTTTCAGCGCTGTCACACTTTGAATGACAATTACGTGGTCATGCAATGCTTTACCCAAATAATATTTTTATCATTTTCTTCCCACAAATAGAACTTTCTTTAAAAGTGGTATTTATTCACCACTGTTTTTTTTTTGTTTTTTTTTTGCTCAAAAAATGAAAAAAGACAGAAAATTTCGAAAAAAAACCCCTTTTTCTTAGTTTCTGTCAGTAAATTTTGCAAATAAGTAATTTTTCTCCTTCACTGATGTGTGCTGATGAGGCAGCACTAATGTGTGCTGATGAGGCAGCACTGATAGACTGCACTGATGGGCACTGATAGGCTGCACTGATGGGCTCTGATGTGGCGGCACTTTTGGGCACTGATTAGGTGGCACTGGTGAGGAGGCACTAATATCCTGCACTGATGGGCACTGATAGATGGCACTGATAGGTGGCACTGAGGGGCACTGATAGGCGGCACTTATGGGCAATGATAGGTGGCACGGATAGGCGGCACTGATGGGTACTGAAAGGCGGCACTGACTGGCATCACTGATGGGCACTGATTGGTGTCACTGATGGGCACTGCTGGGGCTACACTGATTATCAGGGTACTCCCTGCGAGGAGATACTGCTGAATGGCTCTCCTTGCCTCACACTCTGTCAGTGTGAGGCGAGGAGAGCTGATAAATGGCACTTCCATGTTTATGTGTGATCAGCTGCTCCTCTGAGTTTTCAACCCTGGCTTGGACCTCGGACCACGATTCTGCCTACTGACCTCACTGCCAGCATGTTGCAGACTCCTGCCCGTTCCTGACCTTGAACTTGATCGTGATTCTGCACCTGTCTGTCTGGCTTCTGCTGAACATAACTTGTGACTTGAGTCCATACTGCCACTGGGAGGATTCCTGTATTTCCAAGTTTAAGTTCACTGCTCAAGCTTCCTGGCAACTGTGCCATTCCACTGCTCACGTAGTCCCTGCCTTTATGACCAGGGGTGCTTGGACGGGACTTGCGCAAGAAGCCACCCTCATTATCTCAGACTCCACAGTCTGGAACATGACATGTGGACTGTTCCCTCCATGCCACTGAGTGGTTGGTTGTCTTCTTTTACAATGTAAATAGGTATAGGGACTCATCATTACTAAAAAAGGTGCAGAGGGCTGGAGCTCTGTATTCAAGGACAGTGGGACAGGGGAGATAGAGTGGGTTGATAGGTCCATGAAGGAAGTGGTGAATGGCCTAAATGCAGCACATGAACCCCCCCCCCCCAATTCAGACCTAAAAGAAGAGGAAAAAACTTTTGAAATTCTGAATTTTAGTGTGAAGAAACAGCCAGACACTCCTGGCTCCAGCACTTTATCAGAGGAGACTAGACATTGGACAAAACATAATCCAAGCTGGTTAATTTTCTCATGAAAGAACAGCATGGGAGAGTCTGCTACTCCCATAACAAATATTGTCCAATACAGCCAAAGATGATCTCATATCTACAAATATTTTTAAATTCTGAAAACTTTATTTACACAAACAGCAGAAAACAAAAATACATCATATCACTGCGTACATTTACATTTTGGCAGCTTCGGTTACATAAATAACAGAAGAACTAAGTGTTGCCTGCAACCAAACGGCCTTGCAATTGAGCCAGCTGTGAGACTTGTTTGTGCAAGATAATATAACATTCCCCTCGTTATGCCACCACACACAGGACAAAATAGTGATTTGGTGAAATGTGACATCAGACCATTTTAACAGTGGTCTCTTTATTATTCTAATCCCAGTCCAAATAAAATGATCTCATAATGGGCATCTTATCGGGATGTCTGTGAGGTTCATCAGCAGACACCCTTTTGCAGATCCCTCATGGAAAAAACAACTTTTGGGAAGTTTAGAACAATTTTGGTCAACAGCCATTCTTGTTTTCTTCCTATGAATAATTCACTATACAGATGTTCAATCACAAGGAAGCCTAACACCCATTCACATGGGTGTTCCTTCTGTCTGTTTTTCATTCCTTTTTGTGCCAATTGAAAATGGATAGTAAGATATACTGTACTAATGGGTGTGCAGACCATCAGTATACAGAGCAAACAAAACAAAAGCTGAAGTTAGAAGCAGATTGGCTACCATGCACAATTGCACCAGATTGTGCACTCTCCAGTATTAGTAAATTAACTACAATGTATTTCCTAGCACACTTACTAGCTAGCCAGCAAAACAACACATTTCAGGCCGGGTTCACACTAGTGCGACACGACATCCGTCCTACTTTGGATCCGACTTTGCCCTGCGACATGAAGCCGACATATGTCCGACTTTCAATGAACAGGGATCCGACTTGGATCCCCGCCAATATCAGGCACTGTGTTTGGTATGAATCTTGAAGGGGAACTCCAGGCCAAATTTTAAATTAAAAAAACGGCGCGGGTTCCCCTCCAGGGGCATACCAGGCCCTTGGGTCTGGTCTGGATTTGAACAGGCGCCCCTACGCCGAAAAAACGGCGTGGGGGGTCCCCCCAAAATCCAAACCAGACCCTTATCCGAGCACACAACCTGGCCGGCCGCAGGGGAAGAGGGGGACGGGAGAGCGGCCCCCCTCCCTCCTGAACCGTACCAGGCCGCATGCCCTCAACATGGGGGGTTTGGTGCTCTGGGGCAGGGGGGCGACCTGCGGCCCCCCCACCCCAGAGCACCCTGCCCCCATGTTGATGAGGACAGGGCCTCTTCCCGACAACCCTGGCCGTTGGTTGTCGGGGTCTGCGGGCTTATCGGAATCCGGGAGCCCCCTTCAATAAGGGGGCCCCCGGATCCCGGCCCCCACCCTATGTGAATGAGAATGGGGTACATCGTGCCCCTACCCATTCACCTGGTGGAAAAAAATTGCAATAAAAAAACACTACACAGGTTTTCAAAGTAATTTATTACACAGCTCCGGGGGTCTTCTTCCGACTTCCGGGGGTCTTCTTCCGACTTCGAGGGTCTCCGGTGTCGTCTCCCGCTCTCCGGTTCTTTCTTCCGCCGGGCCTCCGCTAACTTCTTTTTAGCTCTCTTGCTAACAGAGGCCCGGTCTTCCCGTTGTCTCGTCCGGCTCTCCGTTGTTCTTCTGCCGGCCCCTCCACTAACTTCTTCGTAGCTCTTTCGCTAGTGGAGGGGCCGGGCTTCCCGTCGCTGTCGCCGTCGGCTTCTTCCCTCTTCTCCTTCTCGATGTTGACGCGTCGCTTCCTCTCGCTGTAATACTGGCTCTCCGCTCCGCATTAATATAGGCTTCTCATGACGTCACAGTCACATGTTCCCATGACGTCACAGTCACATGCTCCGGGGCCATGTGCCCTGGAACATGTGACTGTGACGTCATGAGAAGCCTATATTAATGCGGAGCGGAGAGCCAGTATTACAGCGGGAAGAAGCGACGCGTCAACATCGAGGAGGAGAAGAGGGAAGAAGACGCCGACGGGAAGACCGCGCCCCTCCACTAGCGAAAGAGCTACGAATAAGTTAGTGGAGGGGCCGGCAGAAGGACAACGGAGAGCCGGACGAGACAACGAGAAGACCGGGCCTCTGTTAGCAAGAGAGCTAAAAAGAAGTTAGCGGAGGCCCGGCGGAAGAAAGAACCGGAGAGCGGGAGACGACACCGGAGACCCCCGGAAGTCGGAAGAAGACCCCCGGAAGTCGGAAGAAGACCCCCGGAAGTCGGAAGAAGACCCCCGGAGCTGTGCAATAAATTACTTTGAAAACCTGTGTAGTGTTTTTTTATTGCAATTTTTTTCCACCAGGTGAATGGGTAGGGGTACGATGTACCCCATACTCATTAACATAGGGTGGGGGGCCGGGATCTGGGGGCCCCCTTATCAGGGGGGGCTCCCGGATTCCGATAAGCCCCCCGCCCGCAGACCCCGACAACCAACGGCCAGGGTTGTCGGGAAGAGGCCCTGTCCTCATCAACATGGGGGCAGGGTGCTCTGGGGTGGGGGGGCCGCAGGTCGCCCCCCTGCCCCAGAGCACCAAACCCCCCATGTTGAGGGCATGCGGCCTGGTACGGTTCAGGAGGGAGGGGGGCCGCTCTCTCGTCCCCCCCTCTTCCCCTGCGGCCGGCCAGGTTGTGTGCTCGGATAAGGGTCTGGTTTGGATTTTGGGGGGACCCCCACGCCGTTTTTTCAGCGTAGGGGCGCCCGTTCAAATCCAGACCAGACCCAAGGGCCTGGTATGCCTCTGGAGGGGAACCCACGCCGGCTTTTTTATTTAAAATTTGGCCTGGAGTCCCCCTCAAGAGCAGTACAGCACAAGTCGCATGCCAAAGTCGGACCATGCAAGACTGCGGTCCGACTTTGATCCGACTTCAATGATAGTCAATGGGCTGAAGTCGGATCAAAGTCAGACCAAAGTAGTACAGGGAGCATTTTCAAAGTCGGACCGACATGTGTCGGACCAGTTAAGACGGCTCCCATAGGGAAACATTGATTTTCACACGTCATGCGACATGAGCTCCCAATGTCGGAGCGTTTGTCGCCCCAGTGTGAACCAGGCCTCAGTGTCTAATTCAATTATTGCTTGTGTGACAGCAGGAAGGTAAAGTCACCTGGTTGCATCCAGGGGGGTAGATATATTTCGCCCAGATTCAGGCTTTACGCCGACTTATACAACTAGGTGGAGAGTTGTATAAGCCCAGCTGAGGCTAGTGGGCTCATGGATGACTCATACCTCTAGGGAGAGTGTGGGGCGTCGTGCAGACAGGGAGTTGATGAGACCAGCTGAAGCTTGTCAGCTCATTTAGGCCTCTATAAGAACTCCCAGATTCATTAGGTGTTTGCTCATGCCTGGAACCAGACCTGTGTGGACTGTCTAGGGAGAGTGAACCCCTGTGCGGTGAGAAAAAGCCTGTGTGGCTATTTGCTTGGACATTTAAAACCAGGGACTTAGGGACTAGGACAGCACTAGGCTGATCCCAGTTGTTAGTTAGGAAACCTGTATGTTTAGTCGGAGGTCAAGTTGACCAGGATTTATTTTGTTTATGTTTCTTTTGCTTTGCTGTGTTTTGTCACTGTAAATAGAAAATAAACCGCACCTTTTTGATTTTGAAAACCACAACCTCCGTTTGCTGGGCCTGTTTTTGTGTGGGGAGCCCATCCCGGGGGTCACACACACCCGCTGCCGAGCTAACCCCCTCACAGTTGGTGGAGAACCAGTGGCAGTTTTTTTTTAAGCCAGCATGGAGGAGATACTGAAGCAGCTGGCTCTAGCAAATGCCAATCAACAGCAGACAAATGCAGGTTTACAAAAGAGCCTTGCAGCTCATCAACAGAGCTTCGCAGCCCAGCAGCAAGCTCATCAACAGAGCCTTGCAGCTCAACAACAGAACTTCGCAGCCCAGCAGCAAGCTCATCAACAGAGCCTTGCAGCCCAGCAGCAGACAAACGCAACTTTGCAACAGAGTCTGGAGGCTCAGCAACAAGCCCAGCAGCAATCTGAGGCCCGCTTCATAGACCTGTTGCAGAAGCAAGAGCAGAGACTACAACAGATGGAAGCAGTAATGCAGCAACGTCCGCAGACCAGTGAGGAAAGCCGTCCCACTAATACCGCGTCCTTTGGGGGTGAGTCGTTTATTGACAAAAATGATTGGAGAGGATGATCCAGAGGTATTTTTGACCACATTTGAAAGGACCGCTGAAAGAGAAAAGTGGCCTGAGGAGCAGTGGGCTGGACTGGTGGCTCCTCTGTTAACTGGTGAATCGCAGAAAGCTTACTATGACCTAGAGCCTAACCAAGCAAAAGACTATGTGATGCTAAAAGCTGAAATATTGGCAAGGCTGGGTGTCACCCAGGCTGTCCGGGCTCAGCGTGTGCATAACTGGACTTTCCAGCTTGGAAAACCCCCCAGGTCTCAAATGTATGATCTCATTCACCTGAGCAGAAAGTGGCTACAGCCAGAGACTTTGTCCGCACCAAAGATTGTGGAACGTGTTGTAATGGATCGATTTTTGAGAGCTCTTCCTACTGCCATCCAAAAGTGGGTAAGCCATGGAGACCCAGAGAGGGCCGATGGTCTTGTGGATCGTGTGGAGAAATACTTGGCTACAGAGAACCTGACGGCCTCTTCCAGAGACTCTCGGACTTTCTACCCTAAGACCAGACCAT
This sequence comes from Rana muscosa, assembly GCA_029206835.1. Taxonomy (NCBI): domain Eukaryota; kingdom Metazoa; phylum Chordata; class Amphibia; order Anura; family Ranidae; genus Rana; species Rana muscosa. The sequence goes on along the minus strand of CM055116.1, from coordinate 1,112,354,850 downwards.
CCCCAGGGGCGGATAAGAGGATTCCAAGGGGTGAGGGTGGAGAGAGTGAGAGGGTGGGAGCTCTACCCCAAGTTTGGCGAGAACAGCCTGGGAAATCAGCGGCTCAAGAGGCGGCAAGAAGGATCGTTTGCTACCGCTGCCGGCAAGCGGGACATATTGCAGCCAATTGCCCGGTTGTGGAGGAACCCATGCAGTGTGACTTTCTGACGGGCAGACGTCAGTCGCTGTGTGCGACAGTCGCATGCACTGCCATTCGAGGAACTGAGAAACATTTATGCAAAATGTGTGTTAATGGTAGAAATGTTGTGGTATTGCTGGATTCAGGTAGCCTTGTGACCCTGATAAAGGCTGAGTTAGTTAAAACAGAGGTCTCTGGGAATAGCAAGGTAGCTGTTATTTGTGTGCATGGGGACACCCGAGAGTATCCAGTGACTACAGTGTGTTTCGAGACCCCCAAAGGTACCCTCTCTCATCCAGTGGGCTTAGTATCTCAGTTACCGCATGACGCCATTGTGGGAAGGGATTTTCCGAAGTTCTGGGAACTGTGGGATGATCCTGAGCCCCCCACTGGTGCCCCTATGTACCAGGAATGTGATAGCCAGAACTCCCCTGAGAGTGGTGAGGACTCTCCGGAATTTCCCTTATCAGTATTGGCAGGGGAGACTCAAGAAACTGGAGAGGAGCCCACCTCCTCAGACGAAAACCTACCGTCTGTGGAGTTTTCTGATCTTGAGGTTCACAGGGAAAACTTTGCCACAGAACAGTTGAGAGACCCCGCCCTAATAAAGGCACGGGAAAACGTAGTGAAAATAGATGGCGAGTTAGTGAACCCAGATAATACCTGCACTTACCCATACTTCAGCGTAGAGAAGGACCTACTGTATCGGGTGGCAAAAAGGGCAGAAGAAACCGTTGAGCAGCTTGTGGTGCCCAAACCTTACAGGAAGTTGGTGTTGGAGTTGGCCCATGGGCACATTCTTGGAGGTCATCTGGGGACAGAGAAAACCCGAGAGAGGGTATTACAGAGATTCTATTGGCCGGGGGTGATGAAGGACATAGAAAATTATTGTTCCTCCTGCCCTGTGTGTCAGAGGTTGGCCCCGATGCCACATTTCCGTAGCCCGCTGGTCCCTCTACCCATCATTGAGGTCCCGTTTGAGAGGATCGCCATGGATTTGGTAGGTCCTATAATCAAGTCCGCTAGGGGGCACCAGTACATATTAGTTATAATGGACTATGCCACCCGTTATCCAGAAGCGATCCCTCTCCGAAATACCTCGGCCAAAACCATAGCCAAAGAGCTATCTCTTGTGTTTAGCCGGTGGGTATTTGTAAAGAACTGCTTACGGACCAAGGTACACCCTTTATGTCCCGGGTTATGAAGGAGCTGTGTAAATTGTTCAAAGTGACGCAATTACGTACATCTGTGTATCACCCCCAAACCGATGGGCTGGTTGAAAGATTCAACAAAACCCTAAAACAAATGTTGAAGAAAGTGGTGGATAGAGATGGAAAGGATTGGGACTGTCTACTTCCTTATCTGATGTTTGCTATTAGGGAGGTGCCCCAATCCTCTACGGGATTCTCCCCCTTTGAGTTACTGTATGGGAGACACCCAAGAGGGCTGTTGGATATTGCCAAGGAAACTTGGGAAAGTGAGAGTTCTCCCCACAGGAGTGTGATTGAGCATGTCGCCCTGATGCAAGACCGAATTGCACAGGTAATGCCCATCGTGAAGGAACATTTGGCCCAAGCGCAGTTAGCACAGCAGAGAGTGTACAACCGTGGAGCTAAGACCCGTACCTTTTCCCCGGGGGATAGGATACTGGTACTTGTCCCTACGGTTGAAAGTAAATTCCTTGCCAAATGGCAAGGCCCCTATGAGATAATGGAAAAAGTGAGCGAAGTGAATTACAAGGTCAGACAACCAGGAAGGCGAAAGCCCGAACAGATCTATCACGTTAATCTGTTGAAAGCCTGGAGGGATAGAGAGTCCCTAGTCGCAGACACTTGGTCACCAGCTCAAACTGGTTGCGTGATTCCTGAGGTTGGAATAGCAGCCACCTTGTCACAACCCCAACAACAGGAGGTTAAGGAGTTTGTGCTTCGCAACAAGGAGGTATTCTCTGAGCTGCCGGGACAAACATCTGGGGTAGAGCATGACATCATTACCCCACCCGGTGAAAGGGTCAAGTTAAAACCCTATCGGATCCCAGAGGCCCGACGGGAGGCAATACGGGAGGAAGTACAGAAAATGCTGAACTTAGGGGTGATAGAGGAGTCCCAAAGTGATTGGTCTAGTCCCATTGTGTTGGTGCCTAAACCGGATGGGAGCTGGCGATTTTGTAACGATTTTCGTCAGTTGAACAAAGTTACAAAATTTGACACCTACCCCATGCCACGTATTGATGAGTTGATCGACCGGCTGGGAACAGCCCGATACATGACGACTCTTGACCTCACAAAAGGGTATTGGCAAATCCCCCTGGCCAAGTCGGCCAAAGAGAAAACCGCATTTGTAACCCCAGACGGGGCGTTCCAATATAAAAGAATGCCGTTCGGGTTACAGAATGCGCCGGCCACATTCCAGCGGAAAATGGACCAGATGCTGAGGCCCCATCGGAAGTATGCTGCGGCTTACCTGGATGACGTAATTGTCCATAGCACAGATTGGGCCTCACATCTGCCAAAAGTGCAAGCAGTCCTGGACTCTGTTCGGGAAGCGGGGTTTACGGCTAACCCCAAGAAGTGTACCATTGGGCAGGAGGAGGCCAAATATCTTGGGTACACCATTGGGAGGGGAGTAATAAAACCCCAACTCAACAAAATCGAGGCCATCCAGAGTTGGCCACGTCCCAACAGCAAGAAGCAGGTACGAGCCTTTCTGGGAATCGCTGGGTATTATCGGCGATTCATTCCCCACTTTGCTTCTAAGGCTGTGCCCCTAACCAACCTGACGAAGGGGAAAGGGTCGGCCATGATTAAATGGACCCCCGAGGCTGAGGCAGCATTCCAATTCTTGAAACAAGCCTTATGTAGCCAGCCAGTGTTGTACTCACCCGACTTCTCTAAAGACTTTGTCGTACAAAGTGATGCGTCAGATGTGGGGTTAGGAGCAGTATTGTCCCAGGTCTGGAACGGGGAAGAGCACCCAGTCATTTACCTCAGCAGGAAGTTGAAGTCCCATGAGGTAAATTACGCCACCGTTGAAAAGGAGTGTTTAGCGGTGAAGTGGGCTCTAGATTCCCTTCGGTACTACCTGCTAGGTAGGCACTTTGACATGGTTACGGATCACGCTCCGTTAAAGTGGATGGCTCAAAACAAGGAAACAAATAGAGTGAATAGGTGGTTCCTGGCCCTCCAGGAATTCAACTTCACAGTAAAGCATCGCCCTGGCGTTCAAATGGGGAATGTGGATGCTTTGTTTCGAGTACATGAATGCCTGATTGCTGGTGTTCCAACCCCGAGGTTAAAACAAGAGGGGGGGGGGTATGTGACAGCAGGAAGGTAAAGTCACCTGGTTGCATCCAGGGGGGTAGATATATTTCGCCCAGATTCAGGCTTTACGCCGACTTATACAACTAGGTGGAGAGTTGTATAAGCCCAGCTGAGGCTAGTGGGCTCATGGATGACTCATACCTCTAGGGAGAGTGTGGGGCGTCGTGCAGACAGGGAGTTGATGAGACCAGCTGAAGCTTGTCAGCTCATTTAGGCCTCTATAAGAACTCCCAGATTCATTAGGTGTTTGCTCATGCCTGGAACCAGACCTGTGTGGACTGTCTAGGGAGAGTGAACCCCTGTGCGGTGAGACAAAGCCTGTGTGGCTATTTGCTTGGACATTTAAAACCAGGGACTTAGGGACTAGGACAGCACTAGGCTGATCCCAGTTGTTAGTTAGGAAACCTGTATGTTTAGTCAGAGGTCAAGTTGACCAGGATTTATTTTGTTTATGTTTCTTTTGCTTTGCTGTGTTTTGTCACTGTAAATAGAAAATAAACCGCACCTTTTTGATTTTGAAAACCACAACCTCCGTTTGCTGGGCCTGTTTTTGTGTGGGGAGCCCATCCCGGGGGTCACACACACCCGCTGCCGAGCTAACCCCCTCACACTTGGTAGAAACATTGAGTCTCTCATAGACTAGAGTTAGAACCACACTATACAGAGGTCCATGACCAGCTTTCATAAATATTTGCAAATGTCATGCAACCAAAACATCTGTTTTTAACAGAAATTGTTATGCCGCGTGCACACGATCGTTTTTTCTGATGAAAAAAGACCGATGGACTTTTTTCATCGGACAAACCGATCGTGTGTGGGCCTCATCGGTCTTTTTTCCTTCGGTATAAAAAAATAGAACATGTTTTAAATTTTACCGATGGGGGAAAAAAAAAAGATAGCAAATTATGACCGTCTGTGGGGAACTCCATCAGAGAAAAAACCACGCATGCTCAGAATCAAGTCGACGCATGCTCAGAAGCATTGAACTTCATTTTTCTCGGCTCGTCGGAGTGTTTTACGTCACGGCGTTTGGGACGGTCTGATTTTTGACTGATGGTGTGTAGGCAAGACTGATGGAAGTCAGCTTCATCGGATTTCTGATGGAAAAATCCATCGGATTTTATTCCATCGGAAATCCGATCGTGTGTACAGGGCATTAGTGTAATTCTTTTTTTGCAGGCTAAATATATAAGTGTCCTGAGAAATATATGTTCTGTTTGCCTTCTGCAAAGATCTTCCATGTGAACCTTACACAACTAAAAGCTAGTTATAAATTGGGGTGGTTGCCATTTTTGTTTTTTTATGAGAATGCATTCATATTTGTTTAGGTCCATGGTTAGAAGCGGAATAACTGTGTGTCCTTTACTGATTTAATGCTGGCATACTGTAAACTAATAATCATTAGTAAAGTGTGAGCTTGATAATGAAATCAAAAATCAAAGTCAAAGGCACATTTGATTGACGTTGAAGACAGAGAGAGGGGAATAAGGGCAGAAGGGTATATATAGTTCTGTGCTGATGCACTGCTGGACATCTTCTGATGTCGAAGGGAAGTAAGCATGATGTGTCTTTCATCTCCTGCATTAAGTTTGTTTGGTCGCTCACTGTGTCCATGGTCCTCAATGTTGCCCATTTCTTTGTGCTTTTTCAAAAGAGCTTGGACAACACATTCTGCTTTGAAATCTTTGCCTGTGAGAGACCTTGCCGATTCAGTATAATTACCTTGTATCTTGTTGCTGTGCCATAGTGTATAACCTGTGACATGAAACTGCCTTCTACAACCTCACCTTAGCAACAGAGTTTGGCTGTTCCCCACCCAGTTTTAAGCCTCCTACAGAGTTGTTTCTGTTTCAGTTAATGACTGTGTTTCAGCCTACATATGAAATTTATGATAATTGGCACCTGCTTGCCATAATTGGTAATCATACACCTGAAAAACAATTTATCAAAATAACAGTGCCACAGATGCGTGTGCATAAAATGATCTACTGAATGGCTGCTGCTCAAATTATTAAAAGTATCAATAAAAAATAAACAGGTAGTAGAAGCGCGGGTCTGCACATCAACCTAAAATGTCCTCTGTGCTAATAAACAAATATGTGCACATATAAAAAACTAGTGTAAACATTAATCATTAGTACATTCCCTTGTACTCATAGCATCTAGTGCCTATATAAAGTGCAGATAATGTGCAAATGCAAAATTGTGCAAATCAAACATATGAGCAAAATTCACAATAACATCGCTAAAGCGCTTACATGACAGCCCACAAATTAATAATAAAGAAAAACATGAAAAAATATATATGGAAAAATATATTCAAATAGTGTTCAAAAATTTGTGTTGATAATTGTAATATAAAGTCCAAAAAGTTATTCGCAAAAATCCCCAAGGTGCTCCACCACAGCGTGAATCCTTCACCACTCTCACTAAATCGAACTCACCAGATTAATATGCTGGTAAAATTATTAACCAACAAGCCAAATCTCTTCCAGCGATCATCAGATGTACTCCTCTCTCTTCTTATGCCGGCCGTTTTTAATGACGAGAAAAATTTAATTTTTTAAAATGATTGTGTGTGGGCTTCAGAGCATTTTTCACGACATGAAAAACCGTCATGAAAAAATTGGAACATGCTCTAATTTTTCACGTCGTTTTTTACATCGTCGTTTTTCTCGTCATGAAAAACGGCTGTGTGTGGGCTTTAACGACGTGAAAAAAAATGCGCATGCTCAGAATCAAGTATGAGACGGGAGCGCTCGTTCTGGTAAAACTAGCGTTCGTAATGGAGATAGCACATTTGTCACGCTGTAACGGACTGAAAAGCATGAGGCTGAAAAGCGCGAATCGTCGCTCAACAAACTTTACTTACATGAAGGGTGGCACCATCCGAATGGAACTTCCCCTTTATAGTGCTGTCGTACGTGTTGTACGTCACCGCGCTTTTTCCACAATAGTGTGTAGGCAAGGCAGGCTTGAGAGGAAACACGAAAAATCACGTCGAGAAAAATGACGTTTTTTTCAATGACATTAAAAACGGTCGTGTGTACGCGGCATTAGGCATCGATCAGGTATCCCATCTCACAAATCATAGCGTCCAGTGTGGGGAATAAAAAGAAGGAAGGAGGCTCCCATAGTGTGTAAACGTAACGACAGGCTTTATTTAAAAATTTTAAGCATTCCACTCACATGTTAAAAGTACCTACCCGGCACTAGGGAAAACACGCTCAGCTGAATGGATGCAGCAAAATATTTTTATTTATTAAACCTTACTTCTGCAGAATGTCAGTGCAATGGAATAAATAAATATGGGACTGGTACAGGCTGATTAATGTGTATTATAAAGCAAAATTACCAAGGTTCCTGTACTTCAAAGAGTACAACTCGAGCTACAAAACTACTAGTTTAGCCTGACCACAAAATAAGATCTTCAGCCAAAACTTCCAAGTGACCACATTTTAGACCCACCCAATCCCAAGGACACAAAAAGACATGACGTTTTACTCTCCCAGCGACTGCTTAATCCATAAGGGGATTCTATACAGTGTTTTGTCCCTACACTAACATTACTCCTGTAACATAAATCCACGCTGACACACGTGTTTTACAGCACAATTACTTAGGGTAAAATTGTCTGTTTTCATATATATTTATAATCTCAGTCGTTTCATTGAGCCCAGAGTAACGACCAAAGCTCCATCAATCCCTCAAAAGCAGTATGCAATTACCTCTTAAAGATGAAGGTCAGTCCTATTCTTCACTTTTTATTTATCTCAGTAAAGTTGCAGACAGCCACAAGGCTCTACATAAAATTCATTAGAACCATAAAGTTTCAAAAGGTCACAAAATGTCTCTTTAGCTAGATGGTGAAAAAGGAAAAAAAAATCACTCATTTGTTCAATAATTCATTACTTCTTCCAAGATATAGGTGGTTAACTGTAGATAACGGCCTGGCAGTAGAAAGGTTCCCAAATTATCCTGGAAATGGCAATCTAGAGGAAAACAAATGCTAAAATGAAAACCATGATAAGCACGCTAATGATTTTGTAGAATCAATTTTCCTTACAGCTTTTTTCTCAACCTTAATTTACAGATTTTAAATTAAAAATGTGTCTGGATTTGCCTTTGCATATCAATAGTAGAAATATATCAATCAATAGTAGTAATAAACTTTTCAACAGGTTTAAAAGGGAATCTATAGACTCACAAAAGCCTTTATTGCAGATATGTGACTGTGATCTGCTTTAAGCCAAACTCCATGTTTGTCTTCACTTTAACCACTTCCATACTGGGCACTTATACACCTTCCTGCCCAGACCAATTTTCAGCTTTCAGCGCTGTCGCAATTTGAATGACAATTGCGCAGTCATGCTACACATTACCCAAACAAATTTTTTATCATTTTCCCCCCACAAATAGAGCTTTCGTTTGGTGGTATGTGATCACCTCTGCGATTTTCATTTTCTGCTAAACAAATGAAAAAAAGACCAAAAATTTGGGAGAAAAATAATGTTTGTTTTTGTTTCATTTACAAAATTTTGTAAATAAGTAAGTTTTCTCCTTCACTGATGGGCACTGATGGGGCTGCACTGACGGGCACTGATAAGGCGGCACTGATGGGCACCGATGAGGTGGCACTGATGATGGGCACTAATATGCGGCACTGATGGGCACTGATAGGTGGCACTGATATGTGGCACGGATGGGCACTGATCGGCGGCGTGAATGGGCACTGATAGGCGGCATGGATGGGCACTGATAGGTGGCACTGATGTACTGTAATGTATTGTACTGATGGATGCAAATCAGTGCCAAACAATAATGCCTGCCAATCAGTGATGCCCATTGTGAGCACTGGCATCCATTGTGGGCACTGATTGGCAATCATTGTGGGCAATTTTTGGCATCCCTGGTGGTCTAGGGTGGCATACCTGGTGGTGACATCCCTGGTGGTCCTAGTGGCATCCCTGCTGGTCCAGTGTGGGCATCCTCGGGGGGGCTGCGCTGATAATCGATCAGCACAGACCCCCCGTCAGAGGAGCAGCCGATCGGCTCTCCTCTACTCGCATCTGACAGACACGAGTGAGGAAAAGCCGATCACCGGCTCTTCGTGTTTACATCGTGATCAGCCGTGATTAGACACGGCTGATCACGTGGTAAAGAGTCTCCGTCAGAGACTCTTTACCTAGATTGGTGTTGCGGGTGCCCCCGGGGGCGCGCAGCGGCTCAATATCCTGATCATGTCATATGACGTCCAGTCAGGATATTGAAACCACTTTGCCGCTGTCGTTTTGTAATAGGGCAGGCAGCAAGTGGTTAACCACTTCAGCCCGGGAAGAATTTACCCCCTTCCTGACCAGAGCACTTTTTGTGATACGGCACTGCGTCGCTTTAAGTGACAATTGCGCGGTCGTGCGACGTTGCACCCAAACAAAATTGACGTCCTTTTTTTCCCACAAATAGAGCTTTCGTTTGGTGGTATTTTTGTTTTTTGTTTTTTAAACAAAAGAAGAGCGACAATTTTGAAAAAAACACAATATTTTTTACTTTTTGATTTAATAAATATCACAATTTTTTTCCTCAATTTAGGCTGATATGTATTCTTCTACATATTTTTGGTAAAAACACACACACAGATCCACAGTCCTGCCGTGATTGCGGGCAATCGCGGGTGCCCGGCAGACATCGCGGCCGTCGGGCACACGCACCGGGTCCCGAGCGATGCTGCGGGCGCACCCCCTAGACGGTCGGGAAGCGCAGGACATCATATGACGTCCACCCAGGATGGGAGATCCCATCTGTGGACGTCATTTGACTATGGGCGGGATCTGAAGTGGTTAAATATTTCATTTGGATGAGTTATCCTTATCCTCAGCAGCTCTTCCCGATGTGGTCACCTAAAGTACATGACACACTACCCTCCCCCTATCCTCTCAATCTTGATGACACGAGTAGCTTAAGTTATAATAGTTCTATAGAATAGTTTAAAAATATAAGATTGTTATAATGTTTGTTATCTCAGCCGGGGTATGCCCAGAGGCTGTAACCTTTTTTTTTTTTTTTTCCACACGAAAACTTAATAAAAAGGATTTAAAAAAATATATATATTTTTTTAATTTGGCTCAAGCTAGCCCACACTGGGGCTCTTTTCAGGCACTTTCACGCTAAAAACAGCGCCTAAAAAGCTCACGAAAACGTATTTCCATTAAAATCAATGAATGCTTTCACACTGGGGCAGTGTGCTGGCAGGACTGTGAAAAACTTCCCTCTCCATTGAAATGAATGGAAAGCTCTTCAAAAGCGCCTGAAAAGCACTTCAAAAGCGCTCAGTGTTTTTACTGGCAGTTTAGATGCGCCTCAGTGTGAAAGTGGCCTAATACATGTGGCTGCTCTTAGCACTGTATAAATGCTGATTATATATAAAGCACTGTGTTCCTGCAGCCGTAGAAAGAATTGCCATACCATTCCCAGAACAAAATCGAGTCAGTCTAAACGCTGCTCAGTCATTTACAGAAAGCTTTGTATTTTATGAATGAATACAAGGCTTCCTCTGATTGGCTGAGGTGGAAAGAAAGGCAGATGAAGTCGCGATCTGCAACTGAGCCAGCAGAGGAATCTTTTTATTCTTTCATAAAAATACAAAACTTCCTGCTAATGGCTGTCCATCGCTCAGGCCGACTCAATTGACAGGGTAACCAGACCCGAGCACCTGATTGGCTGAGAGGCGGGTCAGTGTTAGGGAAGCGATTTATTTGCTTCTCTAACACAACACTGTGTAAACAGCGAACGCACAGCATTGCGCCCGCTGTTTACCAATTTGGAAGACTATTAGAGCCCACGGCTCTAATCAGGACGCCTATTAGAGCCAACGGCTCTAATCAGGCGCTTCCAAAAACGCCCCTGCTGCTGTAATTCAGATGCCCGGTACCTGACAAGGGGCCGGACACCTGAATAGGGGGCGGCTGCGGCGACAATAGATAGATTCATGCAATGCATGAATCTATCTATTGGTGATAGAGCGGTGCAGGAGAGAGGGGGAGGCACTCCTGCGCCCTCTATGGACGCACCGCCACTGGATACAGCTGATCACAGATCATGATAAAGAGCCAATCAGCGGCTCTTTACCATGTGATCAGCTGTTTCCAATCACAGCTGATCACAGTGTAAACAGGATTTGATGGTTATTTCCATTCCTCTCCTCACGCTGACAGAGCGTGAGGAGAGGAGAGCTGATAACCAGTGAATCCACACAGGGGACATCTACACTGATAATCCGGGCACTGATTATCAGTGCCCTGATGAACAGTGCAGCCCTAACAGTGCCCACCAATGCTGCCAATCAGTGCCCAAGAGTGCTGCCAATCAGTGCCCACCAGTGCTGCCAACTAGTAACAATCAGTGCCCAACAGTGTAGCCTCATCAGTGCACATTAGTGAAGGAGAAAAATTACTTATTTAGAAAATGTTATAACAGAAACTAAGAAAAAGTTTAGTTTTTTTCAAAATTTACAGTTTTTCGTTTGTTTAGCAAAAATATAAAAAAAGCACACTGGTGATTAAATACCACCAAAGGAAAGCTATATCCAACTAAAAAAAGATGATAAAAATGTAATTTGGGTACAGTGTAACATGACCGCACAATTGTCATTCAAAATGCGACAGCACTGAAATCTGAAAATTGGCCTGGGCAGGAAGGGGGTAAAAGTGCCCAGTAGGCAAGTGGTTAAAGTGTATGTAAAGCATAATGGCATATGCATATTTTCTGCTTGGAACGCAGGTTCTTGCTGATAGAGCTAATCAAATATCCTGCATAAAATATGCACCTAGAGTACTCCTGTTTAGGTGAGTACAATCTTCTAATGACTTCACACATGTATGAATCTACGCATTTATCATTAATACTAATCTTTGTTTGTCTATTGTATGGATTCTGACCAAATCCTTTTAGGCAGGAGCACCCCACTCCCTCACCATTGCCTCTCATTAGTGTCCACCTGTGTTTATAGGAGTAGTCTTTCAGTTCTCCCATATAGAGGAGTTTATTTCTCCCATGGTTCAGAGAAGCAGGATCTTCCATTCTATGGATAGTGTAGGACCCAATAATTTTGGGGTACTTTGTTGCAGTAAGTGGGCTTAGGCACCATATAGCTGTAGCGGGGTTCTAAATTTAGGGGAAGTGTTTGAGTGGTAGTTATGCTCAAACACTTCAATTGTCAGGATTCTGTCAACCATTTTTTGTCCGCAGGGAGAGTATCGGTGTACAGTTCCCTGTGGCCTCCATGGCAGGCCAGGGTTGAACCGCTGATACAGTGTTGTGCCTTGTGTGTCCCCTCTCAGCAGCCGTACAGTGGGTGTGACAGGCCTGCTGTGCATGCTGGGAGAGGATATAAAAGGGGCAGACGCTGCCTGTTCTGGGTCTGTCTGTTCTGTCGTGGTCGGGGGTCCTACCCCAGGGAGTGTGTTCCTGTCCGCCCTGGGCACCTTTGGCCCAGGGGCGGATGTCGGTGAATCAGTCCCAGGCACCTTGGGCCCAGCACCTTCGGCTGGGGCCCACCAAGGATCGAGGAATCCCAGGGTGCCGCCTTGTGAGGGGACCCGCATCTTAGACGAGGAGGCCAGGGGAGGAACCATTCCGAGGGACCGGTGAGAAGTCACGGTGAACGAAGGGGCCCGGTAACTCTCTGGAGGGATGTCTTCTCATTATAAAGAGGTCAAGCTTTGAAACCCCAAGTTCACCAGGTCTGTGGCAGAGACCAAGTTCATCCAGTCTGTGGCAGAGACTGTGCGGTTAAGTTAGAGTACCATTTGGCTGCTAGTCCCTATCTGGGGAGACTATCCATATGGGCTGAGTCTGCTTGAGAAGCTAAGCAGTGAAGTGATTACATTTGTGCCTGGACCTCTCCCACACCTTATGCTGTCCTGTTCTTGCTCCAACCTTTACCTATCAGAGACTGTTATTTACGAGAAATAAACTCTACGTTGGAGTTGCAGCTGGTGTGGGCATTCAAGTCACTGGGGGGAACAAGGACTTATCTTTATTAACTATAGAGGTGAGAATCGTTCTCTGGAGGATTCTGCTTTTCTGGCTGTGGAGACCCACCAACAACACCGCTCAACCTCTTCACACAGGAGGGTACGGGCTTGTGGCGTGGTGTGGTGTGCCCTCTTTCCCTGCGAGGAGCCAAAGGCGGGTGAAGGGGGTGAGTGTGCTACATAGCCATATGGTGTGACCAAATCCCCATATTTTTTGAATTTTTTTTAAATAGCCTCGCAGGAGTTAAATGTCATTTTTTGCATGTGTGCGCTGTAATATTTTGTTCTGTTTTATGGTCTTATGGCTGCACCATCTTTAATCTTTGTTCATATACGTGTAGCGGCCTCCTCTCTCTCCTCTCTCTTATAAGCTCGTCTGTCTCTTGTCTAGGGGTACCCTATGAGGAGAGAGTGCGGGGTCACCACGCCAAGCCCTCACCGCAGATAGTTGTGTGGTGTAAGCAAAGTTCTTATTTTACCTTTGGGTCGGTGTTCTGCACCTGGAACCTCCAAAGAGAGTTACCTTGAACAATGTCTGCCAGAAAACGAGCCCCACACCATTAAAGTCCAACACTCCTTTATTTTTCTCAATGCAAAAGTGAACACAATCAGTTGGACTCCCTTAGGGACCAGAACAGACAAGGAGGTGTGGATGCGAGTAGGCCCAGACACAATTAACTCTCCACTTTCCTTCCTGAAAGTGGGTTGCGGTCTCCGGGCGAGGGGGGATTTCCTTCCAGGCGGTCTCTGATGGAAGGCTCACCTGTCACCGGCAATATGCTGCACCGGGTCTTCAAGCAAGTATCTCCCACCGGTCCATTACGCCTTACGGATTCGGGTACCCACTCCCGGGGTCCCCTAGGATCTCCTTCCCTCGCGGAACTCAGTGTTGGGCACTGAGCTCCAGACCTCCATCCGAGTACCTCACCCCAGGCTAAAGGTGCCTGGGATGGAACACGACCTCTGGCTGTCCTCTAGGCCTAGACCGCCTAGGGGACCGACACGAACCACCGCCCACAGGCTGAAGGTGCCCGGGACTCAACTCCCGCCACTAAAATTGGCCGCCCCCTTTATACCCCCTCCCAGCAAGCACTGCGGGTTCCCCACCCCACCATACAACCGCTGAGAGAGGCCAAAAAGAGGTACGCCACCGCAACGATGGCTCAACCCCGGGCCCAAAGTAACAGCGCCACCTGGTGGGCCTCAGGGAACCATACATCAGTTTCCCCACCAGATTTAAAAATAGGGAAGCATATACCCGCTACACTCGCACTAACACATGTTTTATGTATACAATCTGCAGATCTGTACGGCCCCAAATGAAGCCGTGCCCTGCTATTTTTGTATGCCCCTAAACTAAAAAATGTTATTTCATTTTACCAGATGCCTGTCTGGCTTATTGTCCCTTTCAAGTGGTGTGCAGTAAAAAAAAGTTTGACAAAAACTCTCCCAGCCTGTGTCCTTGTGGGCTTCTTCTAAAGCCTGTCATTCCATTGTGGACACCACTACATACGTCCCTGGGCCAGGAGACCATTAACTCTCCCCAGGTGGGCAGTGATAAAAAAGAAGACAACGTCCAGGGAGGTGAATGGTTACAGCGCTGACATCATACAGAACCATACTCTCTAATCAGGCTCCAACACAAATTATATACACAGGTCACTAGAATTTAAAGAGGAAGGTACCCGGCAGTATAAAGGTCAGCACTTGTATAATGCTAACAGTTTGAGGATTTCATTAGATCAGCCATGCTTTGCCTTCTCAATTAAGTACACAAGTATTTTATATCCCAGAGGATTTTTAAATCTCAGCGGTCAGTAGTGATGAGCCGAACACCCCCGGGTTCGGTTCGCACCAGAACCCGCGAACGGACCGAAAGTTCGAACGAACATTAGAACCCTATTAAATACAATGGATGCGAACGTTCGAATTCTAAAGTGCTAATTATAACAACTATTATGCATGTTATTGTCCTAAAAAGGGTTTGGGAACCCGGGTTCTGCACCAGGGGACATGTATCAATGCAAAAAGAAGTTTTAAAAACGGTCGTTTTTCGGGAGCAGTCATTTTAATGATGCATAAAGTGAAAAAAAAAAAGTCAAATATTCCTTTAAATATCGTACCTGGGGGGTGTCTAAAGTATGCCTGTGAAGTGCCACGTGTTTCCCGTGTTTAGAACTGTCCCTGCACAAAATGACACTTCTAAAGGAAAAAAAAGCCATTTAAAACTGCTTGCGGCTTTAATGTAATGTCTGGTCCCGGTAATATGGATGAAATTCTTTAAGAAAAATGGCATAGCTACCCCATGACCCCCCCCCTACCCCAGCCCATTACCAGCCCCTTTGGGTCTTGTATGGATATTAAGGGGAACCCCGCACATAAAATAAAAAAGGCCCTATATACTCTGAACAGCCCTATACAGGCGGTGCATACAAGACAGGGACTGTAGGTTTGTTCTTATGTAGAGTCTGTTTGTAATTTTGAACAGGTACATTGTTGAAGTGTAGCTCCAGACCAAAAATCTATTTTTAAACTTTTTGGAAAACATAGGTAAGGGTTATCACCCCTGTAACATTTGTTTTGCTGTCTGTGCCCCTGTTCAGAACATTTCACCTCACTTTCCGTCCCAATGACAACTGTTTTTGAAATGTGGTGTTTTTCTTGAAACAAGGATTGCTGATAAAGCATCAGTACAGAGGAGACACCTTTCTCCCATATTTATTCTTACAGGAGAGAATTTTCCTTCCTAGTGGTAGATTTCCTCTCACTTCCTGTTGTCTTCTTGCGTTTGCAAGTAGGAGTCGTTTGTAAGTTGGATGTTTGAAAGTAGGGACCTGCCGTATATACTCTGCAGAAATAGGCCCCTTAGTTGTTGGTGTTGGCACAACACTGTAAGCACTCACAGTTACTCTTGGTTGGTGCTGGAACGCCCTGCTGTCAACTATTATATCAGGAATTTTAATTACATATAATTGTTGAACAGTGGTAGTAAAAATTGGGCCTTTGATGGTGGTGCTGGTGCCACAACACTGTAAGCCCTGACAGTTACTCTTGGTGGGTGCAGCAATGGGCCCTGCTGTGAATTATTAGATCAAGAATTGTAATTACATGCCCCTGTTGAACAGGGGCTGAAAAATTGGGCCTTAGGCACTGGTGGCACAACACTGCAACCCCTCACAGATACTGTACTTGGAGCACAGCAATGAGCCCTGTTGCAAAGTATTGCTTCAAAAATTGTAATGACACGCCCCTGTTAAACAGGGGCTGAAAAATTGGGCCTTAGGCACTGGTGGCACAACACTGCAACTCCTCACAGATACTGTACTTGGAGCACACCAATGAGCCCTGTTGCAAAGTATTGCTTCAAAAATTGTAATGACACGCCCCTGTTAAACAGGGGCTGAAAAATTGGGCCTTAGGCACTGGTGGCACAACACTGCAACTCCTCACAGATACTGTACTTGGAGCACAGCAATGAGCCCTGTTGCAAAGTATTGCTTCAAAAATTGTAATTACACGCCCCTGTTAAACAGGGGCTGAAAAATTGGGCGTTAGGCACTGGTGGCGGCACCCATAAACAAAAATGATCTTACAAGCTATCATCATCAATCGTATCATTGAGGACTCGGAGGAGGAGGATAGCCAGTCAACATAACAGCACAGGCACTCAGCATCAGCATCAGTCTTGAAGGGATGTGACATGTTAAAATCAATTAGTCTGTTATATCAGCATCAGGTGTGTGGTAGCTGGTGGTGATCCAAGACTGGTTCATCTTGATGAAAGTCAGTCGATCAACCGAGTCGGTGGACAGGCGCACCCTGTGATCCGTGACAAATCCTCCAGCAGCACTGAATGTGCGTTCCGAAAGAACGCTGGATGCAGGACAGGCCAGTAGCTCAATTGCATACTGTGCAAGCTCTGGCCAGTGATCCATCCTCAAGACCCAGTAAGCCAGAGGATTTTCGGTGGGGAAGGTGTCCAAGTCTGACCTTGCCCCTAGATATTCCTGCACCATGTTTATCAGACGCTGGCGATGGTTGCTGGAACCGATCATACTTTGGGGCTGCGGACTAAAGAATTGTCTGAACGCATCGGTCAGACGGCCACCTTCCCCACCGCTCCTTCTTTGACTGGCCGAAGCCTCAGCAACTCGTTGTCCAGGACCAGGAGTTTGCAACCTCCCAGTCTCTGGGAACGCGTTGCACAGACCTTTCTGCAAGGCCTCCCGGAGTTGTCTCATCCTCTGCTCCCTCTGCGACGGTAACATAAGGTCCGCAACCTTACCCTTGTACCGTGGATCAAGGAGAGTGGCCAGCCAGTAATGGTCCCTCTCCTTGATCCGAAGAATACGAGGATCCTTCCGCAGACTTTGCAGGATCAGGGAGGCCATGCAGCGTAGGTTTGCTGAGGCATTCGCTCCGGAGTCCTCTGGGTCACTAAGGACGACATGATCCGCAGCCACCTCCTCCCAGCCACGTACAAGTCCACTGGTTTCTTGGGACTGTAAATCATCCCTAAAAGACTGCTGCTGATGATGCTGAGTGCCAGCCTCCACCTCCATGCTGACACAATCCTCCTCCTCCTCCTCCTCCTCCTCCTCCTCCTCCTCTTCCTGTGCGATGGGTGGGACAGAAGGAACACTGTCTGGGTAAAGGGGGCCTTGAGAGGCAAGGAAGTCCTCCTCTTCCTGCCTCTGTTCTGCCTCAAGTGCCCTGTCCATTATTCCACGCAGCGTGTGCTCCAACAGGTGGACAAGAGGTACAGTGTCACTGATGCATGCACTGTCACTGCTCACCATCCTCGTGGCCTCCTCAAATGGTGCCAGGACAGTGCATGCATCCCTGATCATGCCCCACTGGCGTGGAGAAAAAAAACCAAGCTCCCCTGACCCTGTCCTGGTGCCGTAGTCGCACAGGTACTCATTGATGGCCCTCTGCTGCGTGTGCAGCCGCTGCAGCATGGCCAACGTTGAGTTCCACCTGGTGGGCATGTCACATATAAGGCGGTTCTTGGGCAGGTTCAACTCCTTTTGCAGCTCAGCCAGGCGAGCACTGGCATTATAAGATCTGCGGAAATGCACACAGACTTTCCTGGCCTGCCTCAGGACATCCTGTAAGCCCGGGTACCTGCCCAAGAAGCGCTGCACCACCAGGTTAAGGACGTGAGCCACACAGGGCACATGGGTCAGTTGTCCCTGTCGGAGGGCGGAGAGGAGGTTGGTGCCATTGTCGCAAACCACCATTCCTGGCTTAAGCTGGCGTGGCGTCAACCACCTCTCGGCCTGGCCCTGCAGAGCAGACAGGACCTCTGCCCCAGTGTGGCTTCTGTCCCCCAAACACACCAGCGCAAGCACGGCATGGCATCTTTTTGCCTGCGTACTTGCGTAGCCCCGTGAACGGCTACGGAGCACCGCTGGTTCATAGGACAAACCACAGGAAGAGGCCATGGAGGAAGAAGAAGAGGAGGGGGTGGAGGAGAGAGGTGTGTCACAACCAGTAGTAGCATTTTGGAGGCGTGGCGGTGGGACAACCTCCAACACTACTGCACCTTGTCCTGAATCCTTCCCAGCTGCCAAAAGAGTGACCCAATGGGCCGTGAAAGAAAGGTAACGTCCCTGTCCATGCCTGCTGGACCATGAGTCAGCGGTAATATGCACCTTACCGCTGACCGCCCTGTCCAGCGAGGCCAAGACATTGCCTTCCACATGCCGGTAGAGAGCCGGAATAGCCTTCCGTGAGAAAAAGTGGCGTTTGGGAACCTGCCACTGAGGAACTGCACATTGCACAAACTCACGGAAGGGGGCCGAGTCTACCAACTGAAAAGGCAGCAGTTGAAGCGCTAGCAATTTAGCCAAGCTAGCATTCAACCGCTGGGCATGTGGATGGCTGGGAGTGAACTTCTTTCGACGGTCCAGCAGCTGGGGCAGGGAAATTTGCCTGCTAGAATCGGACGTCGGTGTACTGCTAGCAGAGTGGGCGCAAGTACTTGGCTGTGACACACCTAATTCTAAACCTTCATTCCTCTCAGTGCATGTTTCAGAGAGGACTGAAGTTATAGTGGGGTTGGAGATCCCAGCTGATGCGGTGCAAGGAGAGGTCCGCTTTGTTCTTTGGTGTGGGTCTTTGAGGTAGGCTTGCCAACGAGCTGCATGGCAGGTCAACATATGTCTGGTCAGGCATGTGGTACCCAAGCGGCTGATGTTTTGGCCACGCGATATACGCTTGAGACATATGTTGCAAACAGCAGCTGTGCGATCTGATGCACTAGCCTCAAAAAAGGCCCACACCAAAGAACTTTTTGAATGACGGGCAGAGGCAGCGCCCTGCACAGGCGGAGCTCTGCGGTGTGATTCCGTCGGTGTACTGCCCTTACGCTGGCCACCAAAGGGCATCCTGCCTCGTTGGAGATGTGCCTCCTCCTCATCCTCCTCCTCCTCCTCTCTCCTATTAGGCACCCACGTGGAGTCAGTGACCTCATCATCCCCTCCCTCCTCATCACTGGAGCCAATCTGGCAGTATGCTGCAGCTGCTGGAACATGACTGCCAGATTGGTGTCCTTCTTGAGCATCCCCTCTGTCTGCTCTCACGCTACTGCCTTCCTCTAGCTGGGTTTCATCATCAGACCCTTCGAAACGCTGGGCATCCTCCTGGAGCATGTACCCAACACTGTGCTGAAACAGTTCGGGGGACTCCTCAGGAGGAGGACATGGTGGGTCTAGGGAAGGAGTGACTGATGATTTGTCTGACATTGATACCAGGGAAGACGACGCTTTGGCAGCTGCTTTTCCAGTACCCTGAGCCTGGGTGAGAGAGGATGAGGAGGAGGAGGAGGGCTTGGTCATCCACTCTACCAAGTCTTCGGCATGATGTGGCTCAACATGTCCAGCTGCCGAAAAGAAGGACAAGCGTGTCCCATGGCCATGTGCTGATGACAATGCACCGCGTCCACGACCAGCACTGTTGCCCCCAGACACAGAGCCTGCTTGCCCTCTTTTATTGCCTCCTGACTGTCTGCCTCTCCTTGTTTGCCTTCCAGACATTCTAATAGATGGCCTGCAGGGAGATGGGAAAAAAGCAATAAGGGCTACCTTCAGGTGTCCTTCTCTGTCCCTTGAAACAAGGACTTTCACAGTGAAAGAAACTGACACTCTCCCTACCTACAGTTTTCTGTCCCTAGAAAAAATGTTTTTTTTAATCACAATATAGCACAAGGACAATTCACTCACTGTCCTTACAGGTCCCTGGAAACAAGGACTTGCAGAGTGAAATAAACTGACACTCTCCCTACCTACAGTTTTCTGTCCCTAGAATAAATGTTTTTTTTAAGCACACTATAGCACAAGGACAATTCACTCACTGTCCTTCCAGGTCCCTGGAAACAAGGACTTGCAGAGTGAAATAAACTGACACTCTCCCTACCTACAGTTTTCTGTCCCTAGAATAAATGTTTTTTTTAAGCACAATATAGCACAAGGACAATTCACTCACTGTCCTTACAGGTCCCTGGAAACAAGGACTTGCAGAGTGAAAGAAAAAAAACACTCTCCCTACCTACAGTTTTCTGTCCCTAGAAAAAATGTTTTTTTTAAGCACAATATAGCACAAGGACAATTCACTCACTGTCCTTACAGGTCCCTGGAAACAAGGACTTGCAGAGTGAAAGAAAAAAAACACTCTCCCTACCTACAGTTTTCTGTCCCTAGAAAAAATGTTTTTTTTAATCACAATATAACACAAGGACAATTCACTCACTGTCCTTCCAGGTCCCTGGAAACAAGGACTTGCAGAGTGAAATAAACTGACACTCTCCCTACCTACAGTTTTCTGTCCCTAGAATAAATGTTTTTTTTAAGCACAATATAGCACAAGGACAATTCACTCACTGTCCTTACAGGTCCCTGGAAACAAGGACTTGCAGAGTGAAAGAAAAAAAACACTCTCCCTACCTACAGTTTTCTGTCCCTAGAAAAAATGTTTTTTTTAATCACAATATAGCACAAGGACAATTCACTCACTGTCCTTCCAGGTCCCTGGAAACAAGGACTTGCAGAGTGAAATAAACTGACACTCTCCCTACCTACAGTTTTCTGTCCCTAGAATAAATGTTTTTTTTAATCACAATATAGCACAAGGACAATTCACTCACTGTCCTTACAGGTCCCTGGAAACAAGGACTTTCACAGTGAAAGAAACTGACACTCTCCCTACCTACAGTTTTCTGTCCCTAGAAAAAATGTTTTTTTTAATCACAATATAGCACAAGGACAATTCACTCACTGTCCTTCCAGGTCCCTGGAAACAAGGACTTGCAGAGTGAAATAAACTGACACTCTCCCTACCTACAGTTTTCTGTCCCTAGAATAAATGTTTTTTTTAAGCACACTATAGCACAAGGACAATTCACTCACTGTCCTTACAGGTCCCTGGAAACAAGGACTTGCAGAGTGAAATAAACTGACACTCTCCCTACCTACAGTTTTCTGTCCCTAGAATAAATGTTTTTTTTAATCACAATATAGCACAAGGACAATTCACTCACTGTCCTTCCAGGTCCCTGGAAACAAGGACTTGCAGAGTGAAATAAACTGACACTCTCCCTACCTACAGTTTTCTGTCCCTAGAATAAATGTTTTTTTTAAGCACAATATAGCACAAGGACAATTCACTCACTGTCCTTACAGGTCCCTGGAAACAAGGACTTGCAGAGTGAAAGAAAAAAAACACTCTCCCTACCTACAGTTTTCTGTCCCTAGAAAAAATGTTTTTTTTAATCACAATATAGCACAAGGACAATTCACTCACTGTCCTTACAGGTCCCTGGAAACAAGGACTTGCAGAGTGAAAGAAAAAAAACACTCTCCCTACCTACAGTTTTCTGTCCCTAGAAAAAATGTTTTTTTTAATCACAATATAACACAAGGACAATTCACTCACTGTCCTTCCAGGTCCCTGGAAACAAGGACTTGCAGAGTGAAATAAACTGACACTCTCCCTACCTACAGTTTTCTGTCCCTAGAATAAATGTTTTTTTTAAGCACAATATAGCACAAGGACAATTCACTCACTGTCCTTACAGGTCCCTGGAAACAAGGACTTGCAGAGTGAAAGAAAAAAAACACTCTCCCTACCTACAGTTTTCTGTCCCTAGAAAAAATGTTTTTTTTAATCACAATATAGCACAAGGACAATTCACTCACTGTCCTTACAGGTCCCTGGAAACAAGGACTTGCAGAGTGAAATAAACTGACACTCTCCCTACCTACAGTTTTCTGTCCCTAGAATAAATGTTTTTTTTAATCACAATATAGCACAAGGACAATTCACTCACTGTCCTTCCAGGTCCCTGGAAACAAGGACTTGCAGAGTGAAATAAACTGACACTCTCCCTACCTACAGTTTTCTGTCCCTAGAATAAATGTTTTTTTTAAGCACAATATAGCACAAGGACAATTCACTCACTGTCCTTACAGGTCCCTGGAAACAAGGACTTGCAGAGTGAAAGAAAAAAAACACTCTCCCTACCTACAGTTTTCTGTCCCTAGAAAAAATGTTTTTTTTAAGCACAATATAGCACAAGGACAATTCACTCACTGTCCTTACAGGTCCCTGGAAACAAGGACTTGCAGAGTGAAAGAAAAAAAACACTCTCCCTACCTACAGTTTTCTGTCCCTAGAAAAAATGTTTTTTTTAATCACAATATAGCACAAGGACAATTCACTCACTGTCCTTACAGGTCCCTGGAAACAAGGACTTGCAGAGTGAAAGAAACTGACACTGTCCCTACCTACAGTTTTCTGTCCCTAGAATAAATGTTTTTTTTAAGCACAATATAGCACAAGGAGAATTCACTCACTGTCCTTCCAGGTCCCTGGAAACAAGGACTTGCAGAGTGAAATAAACTGACACTCTCCCTACCTACAGTTTTCTGTCCCTAGAATAAATGTTTTTTTTAAGCACAATATAGCACAAGGACAATTCACTCACTGTCCTTACAGGTCCCTGGAAACAAGGACTTGCAGAGTGAAAGAAACTGACACTCTCCCTACCTACAGTTTTCTGTCCCTAGAATAAATGTTTTTTTAAGCACAATATAGCACAAGGACAATTCACTCACTGTCCTTCCAGGTCCCTGGAAACAAGGACTTGCAGAGTGAAAGAAACTGACACTGTCCCTACCTACAGTTTTCTGTCCCTAGAATAAATGTTTTTTTAAAGCACACTATAGCACAAGCACAAAACACACTGACACTCTCCCTACCTATCCTTCTCTTTCCCTAAACTAAAGGAATCCAGGTTAAGCAAGAAAGAAATAACAGTCACTGTCCCTGCCTATGCTGCTCTATCCCTGCTCCGGAACACACTACACTAGGCCGCCGTGCTGGCGGCCTTTTATAGTGTGGGGCGTGTACTAAACACCCTCAGCAATAATTGGCCACAGGCATCCTGCCTGTGGCCAATCATTGCTCTCCTCGCTGCCGGCGCTGTGATTGGCCAAGCATGCGGGGTCACAGTGCATGCTTGGCCAATCACAGCGCCTGGATGACACTGCGATGGCGTAGTGCATTGTGGGCCGTTCGCGTCACTCGAATTTGGCGCGAACGGCCCAAATCGTTCGATCTTCGTCGAACGATCGAACAGCCGATGTTCGAGTCGAACGTATGTTCGACTCGAACACGAAGCTCATCCCTAGCGGTCAGTTTCCAGCAGTGCGACCACAGAGCAGCGGTAAGCAATGTGCCCAGAACACGTCTCCTTCACATAGCTGATTCTTGTGGTCTTCAAATAACATGTTTAGTAGCAGAAAAGAAAAAACGCAGACAGCCAGTGTGGATCCTGCAAGATGGGTATCCAAGTCTATCTCCCAGATAGCAAGCAAATGAGCTGCAAGTTTGAAATTGACTTGCTAAGCTATTGCTAGACTTGCCAGGCTTCACAAGTCCGCATTGCATGATTCCAAATTAGCTTTCTTTGCAAAAATTCTGCAAGTTCTGCTTCAGTTATGTTGTGCAATAGTCCTCCCACCACAGGGGTCATGGGGCTGAATTTTTGTGCTGTAGACTTGCAGAGCTCTTGCTGTAGACGCACCACTGCAACTTTGCTCTTGCTAGAGACTTGACAAATGTGTTGCAAATTGGAAAAGTGTCAACTAGAGCTTGTGCTTCAAATGCTCTGCAAGTGTACAACTTGCCAGTGAAAATGTGCAGCAAGTTAACAGACTGAAGCCTCGCACACACGGCCGGGAATCCCGTCAGGAAAAAAACGTTGGTTTTCCTGACGAGATTCCTGGCAAGCTTTCCTTGCCAAGCCATGCATACAGACGGCCATTCAAAAGAACCGCCGTTCTTTTGAATGGCAAGAACGCAGTGACGTCATCGACTACGACGAGCCTGCGCTCGTCACATTCGATGCCGTCGCCACCATCTTGCTACACCCTACACTACCCTTGTATGCTACCGCGCATGCGTCAAAGTCTTTTTGAGCATGCACGGGTTTACCTGGGGACAGGTAAGCATACACACTCACGGTTTTCTCGGCAGGAAACAGTCTGCCGAGAATCCTGACGAGAAAATAGAGAGCAGGTTCTCTATTTTTCTCGTCGGGATTCCCGGCAGTTTTCTCGCCGAGAAAGCATACACACGCACGGTTTTCACGGCAAAAAGCTCTCCCAGCAGCTTTCTTGCCGAGAAAACCGTGCGTATGTACGAGGCTTAAAGTGGAGCTCCACCCGATTTTTATACATTAGCTTAATCAATTCACATATTGTAAGGAATAGCAAAACGGACATAGTTTTTTTTTTTTTTCGTGACAGTACCTTAGATAATGCGAATTGTAACGCTGTTTCCTGTCTCCTCTGCTGCAGGAAACCTGCGGGAGTTTTGTCATATCCTTTAGCCGCAATGTAACCTGGGAGCTTTTGTCATTGCTCCCAGTATTCATTGCCGAGCCTTGCTGCAAGCTATCGCGTTATTTCCTAAAGAGGAAGTGACGCGTACTGAGCTCTGCTTTGCTCTCCTTTGTTTACAGTGGCTTCTGTTGACATGACAACGGGGCGGTAACTTTCAGCGACGCCGCACATTGTGATCGAAAACCCGGATGTTTATGTCCCTGCTCGCCGGAAAGACTGAGTATGCGCGAGAACAAGCGGTGAATGCTGGGAGTTCAGCATTCGCCGCAACTAGGAAGTATATGCTTGTGGGCTTCTCATGCCCACAAGCAAAATGGAAATCGCTATGAAACGAGAATATAAGTTATCCTGCAAGACAGAATCGCAATGCGGTGGATTTTATACAGCAGAGACGTGAGTACAGATTTAATAGGCATAAAGGAATGTAATGTCCCGAAAAAAAAACGATTTGGTCGCGGGAGCTCCGCTTTAACAATTAGTTATCCTTGCTATCTGGGGTGTGCTTCTTTAAATGCACACATATGTTTGTGAATGAAATACATTTGTGTTTGAAAAATATTAACGTGAACCAGAAGCAAATGTATATTTTAGTAAGTAATTACTTTGTAAGTGTAACATTTACGGATATTTTTTTCCCCTAAAAGGGATCACAGTACTTCCCCGCACAATGCCTTGATCTGAATTTATCTTTAGAACAATGGCACCATCTTTTTTCAGGCAACATCCAGGGCCAGCATCTACTCTCTGAACTAAGATGATCCATTCGTCTAAATCCTGGTGCCTGTGCAGTTTTTTACTGTGTTCACAAATCTGCAGCAGTCTCTCACCTTGTGACTTGCTAACCATACAATGTTGTAATCTGATCACTGGAGTTGCGGAGAGAAATGCTTCCTCCTGCTTGCAGCAGACTGATGACATCTTCTCCATCTTGAACTGAAGCCAAAGGGCAGCTTTTTAAAGTGTGAGTAAACTCTCATGCATGACTTTTACCTAGTAAAGCTTACCTATAGGCACAGTAAATATCTTCTAAACATGGACCGTTTAGGAGATATTTACTTTTGATGCAGCCATTGACGTCACCGGCGCATGCACTCTGAAGTATACCCTTGCTATGGTGGCACGTGTGCAGGCTCTCTCCCAAGACGGTCTGTGATTGCCCAAGTGAACAGTCTCAGATGATGAAACAAGGGATGAAACAAATCATCCTATATAAGTTTTACATGTATATCTGTGGTCTTTCCCTTGCTATATTCTTTAGAATTCTTACATCAGGTTAGAGTTTTAATTTCTTCATTCAGCACTGGGAGTGTAGTCTTGGCTTAAACTGGGAGACAGCTGATTGGAGGAAAGAGACAAACACCCCCTCCACATAGGGAAGAGGAACAAAGATACTTTAAGAGCTGTGCTGTGACAAGACAAGCTCTCTGCTAATCTATTTATAGAAACCACCCCCGACACAAACTTCAGGCTGCTTTTATCTCCCGTCTCCGAGAACTCGTCAGAAGTTATCATGCTTATAACAGAGCAAATAGACAGCAGAAACACAGTTTCAACTTAGTTCTTTGGAGAGAGATAAGAAAACACTACAGATATATGTGCATAGATCAAATTTCATGAACCGGGTTTACATACACTTTAAGGTAAAAAACAAACTTTCACATTTAGAACTACTTTAACCTCTTGCCACTCATATAATGCATATGTGTGGTGGTAAAGAGGTTGAGTTTTAACGCCCACAAGCCGCACGTATGCGTCTGTTGGTGGCAAAGGTTTCTGTGCTGAGAACAGGCTCACTGTGTGCTCCAAGAAAAGCGATTGAGCTGACAAAGATTGCTCCCAGTCTCTAGTATTGATCAGGAATTGGTCCAGTTAATTACAGCGGTCACATGATCAAGCAGATCTTATCATTGGGCATTACAAAATGTCTCTAGAACATGACTTAACTATTCAGTGTAAAAATTTTTTTAATAAAGCCAAGTGCTGGCTATATCGCTTTTGCCATCATGGGACATTGCTTAACAAAGATTGCATTGAGCTTTGTTCCCTCTAGTGCCCAGCATAGGGATTATGACATAATTTCCTGATTGCAGGGAGAGAGAGATCACTACTGAAA
Source organism: Rana muscosa (assembly GCA_029206835.1). Classification (NCBI taxonomy): domain Eukaryota; kingdom Metazoa; phylum Chordata; class Amphibia; order Anura; family Ranidae; genus Rana; species Rana muscosa. The sequence goes on along the minus strand of CM055116.1, from coordinate 1,112,328,301 downwards.
GCAGGTGATCGTGAGGCATGTAGCCCGGAAAGCAAGGATTTCAATGGATCTAAAGCTACCGAAAATTACAAGTTCGAGCTGGCCGGAGGAAAAAAATTCAGGTTGAGCAGATAAATAGAACTGTCCAGGGAGGGGCTCGCTCTCTTAAAACACAGGATCTACAGCTGCAGGAGCGAGAGGCCAGGCACCCCTGGCTGATGGGTGTGACCATCATGGCATGGAGGGCCTTTCTGTGAGAGAGCCTTAACCCTGAAGGCAGATCCTCAGCCACTGGCCTCTCATCAGCAGAGTGGCTATTCAGAGCCACTCTCATCTATGCCTGCGCAGATGCTGCTGAACCCTTGGGTTCTCAAGTTGCCAGTTGGGCATTCTTCATCTGACTGCAGATCCTTCGAGAGCCTGTTCTTGAACATACTTTCCCCACAAACCTTGGTGAGCAGGCAAAAGCCCACCCTTAATTTTACATTCAGAGACATTGCATGAAGACACCTTTAACCCACACTTTACTTTACTTGTCAGGAACCATAAATCAGACTGAGACAAAAAATGCAGTAAAATCACACCTTTAATGTAAATGGTAAAAATGGTACAGAACAGTAAACGTAGTCAAAATGGGATCGGAAGCCAAAACGGGTAGTCAGATTAGCCAGTGATCAGGAAACCAGAAATCAGCGTAGTGGGAGGCAGAGGAACAGGATCAGGAACCAGAAGGGATGTCAGCCGGGAAAAGTCTTTCACAGGAACACAGCAGAGAAACTCCAAATATGTTGATCAGGCGAAAAGGCAGGAAAAGTATAAACAAGGCAGTTTAAATAGCCAGAAGGGGCTGGCTGTAGGCAGGACTAACGAGCAGATAATGATAACCAGGTGAGCCACTGAGGACTCAATGAGTGCTGACAATTATCTGACAGCTAAGCAGCCTGAGCACATAAAAGAGAGCTGATAAGAGCCCAGCCCTGACAACTTCATCAAAAGGCCTTTCGCTGGAAAGCACCATGTTCATCTTATCCACCTTTGCAGGTCACCATTGCACAGCAACATCTTTGGGCCCCGTCATAGCTAGCTGAAGATTTCAGACACCCTTACATCAAGCAGGGCCGTCTTTAATATTGATTGGGCCCCCCCCCGACTCAAAATCAGTTACCTGTAGCAGATCAGGCAGTGATTGCGATTGGTTGCCAAAGGCTACAGCATATCGTTACCGCTCACTGACTGGATGCTAGAGGTTACAGCACACATTACGACTGACTGGTTAGTTGCTAGGTTACAACACATCATTTCTGCTTGCTGATTGGTTGCTAGAAGGTACTGCACATCATTACTGCTAAGCGATTGGTTGCTAGAGGTTAAATGCTTACTGCTCACTCATTGGTTGCTAGAGGTTACTGCACATTATTCCTGCTCACTCATTGGTTGCTAGAGGTTACTGTGCATCATTATCACTATCATTATCACTTATTGGTTGCTAGAGGTTACAGCACATCAATACAGCTCATTGATTGGTTGCTAAAGGTTACAGCACATCATCTCCCCACTGCCGCGCACCATGGACTGGGGAGGTGAGGGGACCCATTAATAGACAGAAAACTCCTAGAACTTGCTATTAGCAATGAGCAGAGCAGAGTACACACAACTATGAAAGTTAACTGAGTGCAGGTAGGCACAGAGTCCAATGTGAGCAGTATCCCTGAGGACAGGCTCCCAGAAATAATTGACTAGTCATGCCGCCTGCAGTAGAGCAGTGTTGAGGGGTGAGCTACATACAGAGTGCAGGATTGAGGAGTGCTCTGTGTATGGAGTGCAAGGTTGAGTGGTACGCTATGTACAGAATGCAGGGCTGATGGGAGAGCTACGTACAGAGTGCAGGGTTGAGGGGTGCGTTACATAAAGAGTGCAGGGTTGAGAGGTGCGTTACATAAAGAGTGCAGGGTTGAGGGGTGCGTTACAGAGTGCAGGGTTGAGGGGTGCATTACATACAGAGTGCAGTATTGATGGGTGCGTTACATACAGAGTGCATGGTTGGGGGGGTGTTACAGAGTGCAAGATTACAGGGGGGCATTACGTACAGAGTCCAAGATTGAGGGGTGCACTATATACAGATTGCAGGGTTTAGTGGTGTCTTGTGTACATCCAAGTCCTTCTCCCCCCCCCCCAAGTACAAAGCTTTCCTCCCCCTGATTCCAGTTCAATACATAGCATTCCTCTGCACCATTCCACCCCCCCCCCCCGTCTTTCCCTACACACTATTCCTCGGCACCACTAGTACCACTCGCCCCCGCCTCCAGACTCCATTACCTGAAAACCATTAGAGCGGGGCCGTGCAGCACAAGTGAAGCTGCAATATGAATGTCCGTAGAGGAGCTTCTTATCCCCGCCCCCTTCCTCCTCTGCTCTCTCGTATACAGCTCAATGTGTAGAGCAGAGAGAGGGATGTGAACGGCAGCCAGGAGAGGAGCACTGTCACTTGTAAATAGGGTGCGCTTCTGTATTAACAAGTGACAGTAGCAGCTGAGCTAGCAAGTGACAGGCGCCGGAGCGGAACTCCGGCTGAAAAAAAAGCCGACAGGCAGCGCGGGCTCCAGGGGCAGCTCAGCTGCTGGGGCCCCCCTACAATGGCTGGGCCCTGGGCAGATGCCCCTGTTTGCCCCGCGGTAAAGACGGCCCTGACATGAAGGACTTCTTTACACAAAGGAATCAGCTTACAATACCTGTTTATAATAAAGGGAAACTCCCACTTAGGTTTTTACATGTTGTGTTTTGTTATTGCTTTTCTGCCTGTGGCATCAGGATATAGGTGACTGACAAAAAGTCTTCTCTGCTCCTCTCGCACCTGGGGTCAAAGATCCCCCTTAAGATTTATTGGCCTCTATTGTCAAGTTCATTGTTGTTGCCATTTCATTGTATATCTCTCTAACGCTGTTTAATGCTAAAGTTGCAATCTGGTGAATACCCACATTTTACATTTTCTTTCCCTTGTTAACTCCAGAATATCCAGTAAAATATCCTTTTGCATTCCCATTCTCTCTTTGAATAATGTCAAAACTCAAGGTGGTAGGAGGTGTTGGGAGGTTTGCAAGGTTAGGGCAACCTCTGGGGACAGTCATCTTCCAGTGGCCCCTGCAGGGTTGGCGCTACATAAAATATGAACTTTTTCTATTTTCTTTCTATACATCTCTAACCCAGTGTGGCCTGTGCATCAATAGGCAGGCATACCTTTGATCGTTTACAATAAAAAGAGAGGATTGTTGTATACATTTGCAAACCCACCGACCTTTATGACCACTCATCTGATGTTGTGTAGGTCCCCTCTTTTACTTCCAAAACAGCCCTAAATCTGTCAAGACATTGGGGTTTATTTACTAAAGGCAAATCCACTTTGCACTACAAGAGCACTTGGAAGTGCAGTCACTGTAGATCTGAGGGGGACATGCAAGGAAAATAAAAAACAAAATGTTTGCTTGCACATGATTGGATGATAAAATCAGCAGAGCTTCCCCTCATTTCAGATCTTCCCCTCAGATCTACAGCGACTGCACTTCCAAGTGCTCTTGTAGTGCAAAGTGGATTTGCCTTTAGTAAATCAACCCCATTGACTACACTAGGCCTCTGAAGGTATGCTGTGGTATCTGGCACCAAGCCATCAGTAGTAGATCTTTTAAGTCCTGTAAGTTGCAAGATGGGACCTCAAGGGATCGGACTTGTTTTTACAGCACATTCCACAGGTGCTTGATTAGATATAGATCTGGTGAATTTGGAGGCCTAGTCAACACCTCAAACTCATTGTGTGCCTCAAACCATTTTTGCAGTGTGGCGGGGCGTATTATCCATCAGAAAGCGGCCACTGCCACCAGGGAATACTTTTTCCATGTAGGGGTGTACTTGGTCAGCAACAATGCTTAGTTAGGTGGTACGTGTCAAGTAACATTCACATGAATGGCAGGACCCAAGGTTTTCTAGCAGAACATTGCCCAAAGCATCACACTGCCTTTGCTGGCTTGCCTTCTTCCCCTAGTGCATTCTGGTGCCATCTCTTCCCCATATAAGTGACGCACATACACCCAGCCATCCATATGATGTAAAAGAAAATCAGACCGGGCCACCTTCTTCAATTTCTCCATGGTCCAGTTCTGATGCTCACGTGCCCAATGTAGGCACTTTTGGCTGTGGACACAGGTCAGCATGGGCATCCTGACGAGTCTGTGGCTATACAGTCCCATACACAACAAACTGCAATGTCCATTTTTGCTTCCAATAACTTCAGGGACAGCATGTTTACTTGCTGCCCATACTATCCCACTGACTTTCAGATGCGATTGTAATGAGATATTCAATGTTATTCACTTATTCAACCTGTCAGTGGTCATAAAGTGATGGCTGATCTGCGTATATGTGAAGCAACATTGCCGTGCAAGGGCATGTCTGCAATGGTCACTAACTATACACCAGGGGTCTCTAAATGTTTCTGTACAAGGACAACATTGTATGCTTTACACATGTTCATTGGCAAAAAAAACATCATTTTTTTTTTAAATGAATGATTAAAATTGAGATGAATGAATAACATTTATCCAAACAATAACTTCACACCAGAAGCTCTTATCACAACTGAAGCCTCCCTTTTACATCTGTGCCCCCCCCCCCCTTCAAACCATTACAACAGAACCCCCCTTTCACATCAGAAGCATTTGAAAGAGACAGTGATGTGTAATTCCCTGCAGCCCAGTGGGTGGTGCTGTCGCCCTGGGCTGGGGTTGAATCATAGCTGTGTGCCGTCCTCCTTTTTGTCCTCCCTCGGCAGCGGTATGGTGGGGCGGGGAACCCGCCGTGCTTGCTGGGAGAGGGTATAAAGGGGGCCGGCCATCTTTGTCACGGGGTTGACATCCCAGGCAACTTCAGCTTGCGGACGGTGGGTCGTGTCGCTCCTCTGGGTGGCTTAGGCCTAGAGGACAGCGGAGGTCGAGTTCCATCCCAGGCACCTTTGGCCTGGGGTGAGGTATTTGGATGGAGGTCCGGAGCTCAGTGCCCAACACTGAGTTCCGCGAGGGAAGGAGATCCTAGGGAACCCCGGGAGTGGGTACCCGAATCCGGAAGGCGCAATGAACCGGGGGGAGCTCCTCATTTGAAGACCCGGTGCAGCATATTGCCGGTGACAAGTGAGTCTCTCGTCGGAGACGGCCTGGAAGGAAATCTACCCTCGTGCGAAGACCAGGACACACTTCTAGGAAGGGAAGTGGCAGCTTACATTGTGTCTGGGCCTGTTTGCATCCACACCTCCTTTTCTGTTCTGTTCTATCAAGGGAGTTCAACTGTTTGTGTTCAGACAAGGAGAATAAAGGAGTGTTGAACTTTAATGGTGTGGAGCTCAATTTCTGACAGACATGGTTCGCGGTGACTCTTGGAGGGAGGATCCAGGTGCACAATACTGACCCGAAGGTAATACAGAACTGTTGCTTATACCGCACTAACATCTGTGGTGGAAGCTAGGCGTAGTGTCCCCGCTCCCTCCCCTCTAAGATACCCCTAGACAAGAGAAAGACGAGACCAAGAGGGGAGTGTGTGGAGCAGCCGCTACACACATTAGAGACCCTCAATCACATCCGAGACCACCTTCATGTCAGAATCCTTAGTAACTGTGTCCTACTTTACAATCTTCCCAACAGCAGCAGTTTGGCACAGGGCTGGAGGTGGAGCAGGTCTGGACAAAGAGCAGGAGGTGGAGCAAGTCCTCTTCTTAATGCGAGGGTTGCCCTGGATGCTTCCACCATGGTCATGCATTTCCATGGTGCAGTCGGGCCAGCCACCACCACCACCATAGCAAAGAATGAACACTCAGCATCAGTGGTTTTTATGATGATGATGGTCAGCCCACCTATACCGTGGAAATGCATGATGCAAATACAGGACAAGTTGCTGCAGGTCAGGCTGGCTGTGGTTAATGAGCCATACTTTGGAGAACCCTGCTGTACACTAACCAACCCAACCTAGGATACACTGTAAATATAGAAATGTATAAGTTAGGGCAAACACAATTCTCCTTGGCGGTACAGCAAGAGGCCACAGGTCCATATAATATTATTAGTGAATGTTGGTAGCAAATAATAACCATTTGGTTGATTTGGTTTGCCATTTATTTACCTAATAAACCTATCTGGAGAATAGCAGTTATTTTTGCCCATAGCAGCCGGAGAAATCCCCCCCTTCCATCTCAAACACCGAACCACACAGAAATAACATGGAAAAGGCGACTGGTTATTGTGGACAACAGATACAGCTTCCTGCCATAGGCCGGGTTCACACTTGTGCGACACGACAGCCGTCCTTCTTTGGATCCGACTTTGCCCTGCGACATGAAGCCGACATATGTCCGACTTTCAATGAACGGGGATCCGACTTGGATCCCCGCCAATAGCAGGCACTGTGTTTGGTATGAATCTTGAGGGGGAACTCCAGGCCAAATTTTAAATAAAAAACCGGCATGGGTTCCCCCTCCAAGGGCATACCAGGCCCTTGGGTCTGGTATGGATTTTAAGGGGAACCCCCACGGCAAAAAAACGGCGTGGGGATCCCCCCAAAATCCAAACCAGCCCCTTATCCGAGCACGCAACCTGACAGGCCGCAGGGGAAGAGGGGGGACGAGAGAGTGCCCCCCCCTCCCTCCTGAACCGTACCAGGCCGCATGTCCTCAACATGGGGGGTTTGGTGCTTTGGGGCAGGGGGGCGACCTGCGCCCCCCCACCCCAAAGCACCCTGCCCCCATGTTGATGAGGACAGGGCCTCTTCCCGACAACCCTGGCCGTTGGTTGTCGGGGTCTACGGGTGGGGGGCTTATCGGAATCCGGGAGCCCCCCTTTAATAAGGGGGCCCCCAGATCCCGGCCCCCCACCCTATGTGAATGAGTATGGGGTACATCGTACCCCTACCCATTCACCTGGTGGAAAAAAATGGCAATAAAAAAAACACACACAGCTTTTTAAAGCAATTTATTGCACAGCTCCGGGGTCTTCTTCCGACTTCGGGGGTCTCCGCGCTCTCCGGTTCTTCCTTCCTTCTGCCGGGCCTCCGCTATCTTCTTCCAGCTCTTTTGCTAGTGGGGCCCGGTCTTCTCCGTCGCCTTCTTCTCCCGCTCTTTCTTTCTTCCTTCTGCCGGCCCCTCCACTATCTTCTTCCAGCTCTTTTGCTAGTGGAGGGGCCGGTCTTCTCTGTCACCGCCGGCGTCTTCTTCCCTCTTCTCCTTCTCGATGTTGACAAGTCGCTTCCTCCCACTGTAATGCTTGGCTGTTCGCTCCGCAGCGATTTATTATAGGCTTCTCATGACGTCACAGTCACATGCTCCGGGTGGCCCCGGATAAGGGTCTGGTTTGGATTTTGGGGGAACCCCCACGCTGTTTTTTTGGCACAGGGGTTCCCCTTAAAATCCATACCTGGTATGCTCTTGGAGGGGAACCCATGCCGTTTTTTTATTTCAAATTTGGCCTGGAGTTCCCCCTCAAGAGCAGCAGAGCACAAGTCGCATGCCAAAGTCGGATCATGCAAGACTGCGGTCCGACTTTGATCCGACTTCAATGATAGTCAATGGGCTGAAGTCGGATCAAAGTCGGACCAAAGTAGTACAGGGAGCATTTTCAAAGTCGGACTGACATGTGTCGGACCAGTTAAGACAGCTCCCATAGGGAAACATTGATTTTCACACGTCATACGACATGAGCTCCCAACGTCGGAGCGTTGGGCGCCCCAGTGTGAACCCAGCCTTATACTCCTTTTTTAACACCTATTTCAAACTGATTTCTTCCTGATAAGAAAATACTTTGTTTTAGTCCCAACTGAACCCTGTATATAATTCACTTCTTGTCATGGCAGTGACAATGTGAAATATGGCCATATATTACAGATAAGGAGAATAGATAAATTCAGAGGTCACACTCCAGACAGACAGTGCAGGAAGTAACAGGAAAAGGAAAGGAAACTATTGAGATAGTGGAACACAATATTTCCTTAAATAAAAGTCAATGGCTTCATGTACCTGATGTCTGAAAGAATAGAGTCTATTTTGCTCCAAGAAAGCATTCAGATTCCATTTACAGACCACTTTTTACTACAGGTAAGCCTATAATAAGGATATTGCACAGATTAGGAGATATTCCCTGTATCAGCATGTGCTGACGTCATCGGCATATGCCCACTAAAGCAATGGCTTGTTTGTGCTGTTGCTTCAGCCAGTGTGCCGTTACTGGCGGCTCCCGCATGCATGGCTCTGGCCAATCTAAGGTGAGTATTTCATAATGAGCTAGTATGCTATGCATACTAGCTTATTATGCCTTTGCATACCTCCCAACTTTGTAAAGTTCCTTCGCGGGACATTCTGATGTCCCCTCTCCCCTGCCAACCAGAGTTGTTGAGCGGGGGGGGGGGGGGGTGCGGGACATTGGCAAAAAAAAAGTTGTTGAGGGGGGGGGGGTGATGGTTGCCGCCGGAACAAAAAAATAAAGGACTTGCAAACAAAAAAAAAAATTTTAAGCGGGGGGGGGGGGAGAGTTGGGGCGCGGCGGGGGGGGCATACTAGTGCGCCGATCGCGGGGGGGGCTCTTACCTGCTGCTGTTTCCTGCTGTGCTCCTCTTCTTCTCTTCAAGTTTCCTGCTGTGCAGGAAACATGATAGTCTCGCGGGAGTGCTGGAAGGAGGAGCCTCTGCGGGTAAAAGTTGGGAGGTATGTCTTTGTCCACTTAAAGTGGTTGTAAACCCACTTTTTAAACAAAGACCTACAGGTAAGCCTAGATTAAGGCTTACCTGTAGGTGCATGAAATATCTCCTTAACCTACACGGTTAAGGAGATATTTGTATGTAAATGCGGCGACGCTGACGTCACCCCATTCACAAATTCTGCTAGGTCGCAACATTCGACGACGTAGCCGAATTTGACAGCTCACGCGCGCATGCGCGGAGTCACGTCTTCGCCGCTCCGGCCAATCACAGCGCCGGAGCGGCGCTGTGATTGGCTGCAGCGGCGATACCCTGAAGTAACATTCCGGCTATCGCCGCAGCGATGGATGCGGCTAGAGGAGGGACACGGACGACTTCGGGGGCCCCGATCGAAGGTAAGTGGTACATAATGAGCTAGTATGCTAGTCATACTAGCTCATTATAGCTTTGTCTTGCAGGTTAGAAAAAAAAAAAACGACAAAAGGGTTTACAACCATTTTAAAGGCTGAACTCCAGGTTGTCTGACAATTTCAACCTTTGTCTCCTTTTCCTCTTCCACAATAACAACACGTTAACAGTTAAAAAAAAATGGTTTACTTTTTGTGTAATTGACCTTTTTATTTTGTGTGATGTCATCTGCAAAGCAATCTAAATTTCTGTTGTGGGATCTGTGCAAGTGCTGCACTCCCACAATAACAGCTCCTGTAATCATAATATACATGTAGCGCCCCCACCCCCCCAATGTTTGGGGGCGCTATGTGAAATTTAGGGGCAGTTTGAGCCAGTAAATGGGCTCAGACCAATTGTGTTCAAGTTGTTGTTCTGCTCGGGGTGTGATACTGCAGTGTTATTCTCCTTTGTCTGCAGGTGGCACTGTCACCGCCGGCACGGGCTGGATTACGGGGGTATCACAGCACCTTGGGTGTCCTCTCTCGGCAGTGGGCGTGGTCTACCCGCTATGCATGCTGGGAGAGGGTACAAAAGGGGCAGACGCCTTTTGGCGTGAGGCGATTCCAGGGGGACCCCAGGGCTTACAGGGGGACCTCTGGTCCAGTGAGTGTGCCTCGTGGCCCGCACGGCACGAGGTGCGCTGGAGTGCTTAGGCCTTGGGCACCTTTAGCCCGAGGCCCTGTTGCTGCATTGTAGGCCCAGCTCCGCTGAATAGGGCCTACACTTCAGAGAAGAATCTCAGGCTGCCCGTTTGTAGGGTGCCCATCTTTAGGAAAGGAGTTCCAGGGGAAGAACAGTCCTGGCGGAGATAGCGACGGTACTGCTGTCTCGGGGAGAGGTCTGGAGGCCTACCTAAAGGAGAATTCATCATCTCTGACATCCATGCTCCATCCCGGCTGCTAGGACTGCTCTCATAGGGACTATCTGGGTGAGCAATACCCACTCAGGCTTGAGTGGCGACGAGTGTAGATATTGGACTTAAGTGTTGCGTGCCTGAACCTTTCCCCACATCTTTCAACTCTTCTACTCTTGCTTTTCTTCAAGTTTAACTCAAAGTGCAGAAAAAAGAATAAAGCCTTGCTGATTAGGTTTTACTCAAGTGTGGACATTGGCCTTATTCCAAGGAGTCGTTGGTGTGCCTAGACAACGGAGCTAAAGGATCCACTCGTGGGAGGTATTTTGCTGCAGACCCAAAGTAACGAAACCAGTAGATCCCATTAACAAATCAGGATCTGCGGATGTGTGGCATACCGGGGGAGTAAGGGAGCTACACGTGAGGGCTCGAGTCCGGGATTTGTGGCTGCCTCTTGTACGAGTGGAGTGAAACTTATGTGATTGGAAAGTCGGCCATTGGACTGTGTTACAAACTTTGAGTGAAGAAAAAGGGGGTTAAGGGGCACAGAACCGTTTCTAACTGCGTAGTTCGTGGGCGTGTCTGAAAAAAAAACTTGCAAGCTACCTGCAGAAAAGGAAAAAGGGGAGGAGTTCCCGCCACCCGCGAGCTACACGTGGGTGAATTGGCGCCAAGAGACAGAGAGAGTTGGATCGAGTGAGAGTGAGCAACATGTCTGCTTTTCCAGGTACTTCAGCCCTGTCGGGACCCCGAATGTTCCCGATGTCTTCCTCGATGGACATTGCTCCACTCACCGCCCCACTTACGGATACGGGGATCCGGCTCAAGCCCCGGGGCCGCTTTGCCCTGTACACCTGCAGAGATGCGGAGGCCCTGGGCATGCTCTGTCCCAAATGTCACGGACTGGCTGTGCAACTGTGCCCTTTCGGGAGATTCTTGGCTTGAGGAGAGTTCCTTTTTGAGGTGGAACAGCCCACTGAATTACCCCGAGCCTACCGGGTGAATTGCATCACAGGCGTCGTAACTTCGGAGGAAGACGCCTATGCTCCCACAGCCGAGCCCACGCGCATCGCCTCCCCTACTGCCAGTGCCTTGGGGAAGAATACCCCCGAGCCTACGGAACTTTTGGCAGACGCTGCCTCTGCCACAACGGAAATTCATGTCCCGCCAGCAAAGCGAAAAGTGGGATATGTTAAGGCCTCACGCGGCCGCGGTCGAAGCCTGCCCCAGCGCCTGCCAGAACTGGACCTCGAGAGCGAAAGGAAGCCCGAGAAGTCCCCAACAGGTGACGGTAAGGAGGCTGGGAGAAATGTGACCACATCCCCCCAAAATTACTTGCCTGCTGAGGAGTATGACACCTCAGACCTGGACTCTTCGTCCGATGTGGGGGATGATGCCGAAATAGACAACATCTTTATTAAAAAGGGATGGGACAATGTAAAGACTGTTGCCCCGGCCCGCAGCCTTAGAGTGGGATCGCCTATGAGTTCGGGGAGCACTACACCCCGTGTGGAGATCCCGGCCATAGGGGAGAAGACTGTATCTGCCCCAAGGGGAAAACCTCTACCAGGGCCTGATACGGCTACAGTCCGGAGATCGCCGGATGCTATTGTGCACGATGGAAATGGGGATCGCAAAACTCTGCCCCATCTTGCTCGCTTGCAGCGGATTATCAACAAAAGAGTGGCTAGTGAGTATGGCTGGGAGTACCCCTATGTACCCAAAGAACTGCTGTATGAGATAGAGGCCTATCGAGAAAGGTGGTATGCGGAGGCCATATGGGACTGTCTCAAAGTGCCTAAGCCATACAGGTACTTTGCTTGCTCGGCCGCCATGACCGACCGTTTCAAGGGTTGTCATAAGGAGTGGAGCTATGGTCGGCATATTCACGCTGATCATGTGGTGATCTGTTTTCCAGGAAAAGAGGATGCTGTTTATTTTATAGAGACCCTGGACAAACAATGGAAGCCCATTACCCTGCCAGATCCTAGCTTCTACCTTTGAAACTTCTAGACAGGAATTTGTGTTGTGTTTTTTTTTTTCATTTATCCTGTCTTTGCACGGACAAACCGTGCCCTGGATCCAAGTGACTTTGTCCCGCTGAAAAGGGGAATGCCTACTCCCAAAGAGGAAGAAAAGTGGAGAGCTGTTGTGTTTTTGTTTTTTTTCTCACTCTCCTGCTCCGAACAAAGGGACAGTTCCTCTGAATTGAACTCTGGGGTAGATTAGTCAGTAGGTCATAGTGAAGGGACGCCGTGATCAAGATGTGAAATATTCATGTGTGCTGTGTTACAGTCCCATGCGCAGCTATTGTGCAGTGTTGAGGTTATGCCAGCACTAGGTGGCAGTGGTTCGCAGAAAAAAAAGAAGACATTTAGGCTTAGATGTTTTTTTTCTTCTTTTTTTTTTTTTTCTTTATGCTATTTTATGCTAGGCTTAGTGTAAAGTAACTTTAGAAAAGGGAATTGCTTCCTTTAGGGGAGTCAGTTTACTTTATAGAATATTAGGGATAGGATGTTTGTATATTTTTTCCTGTTTGCATGTTGTTGTTTTTTAGGTATGAGAACGGCTATCAACACCACCGAAGAATGGGGTGGGATAGACAGCTAGTGATGGGTGGAATGTGTATTATATTTCTATTTTGAAGAAATGTCAGTATCTGGATGTAATGTTATCTGTGTGCTTCTTTTCTTTTCTTCTCTCTTCCGTACAATATTGGTTCAGGCAACTGTTCAAATTTCGTAGTTTGTAGATTGAATCAACAGCCTTCAGGATTGAAGAATTTTGATTCCCTTAGCCACTGGGGACAGTGTCTTTTCTAGGAGGGGGTGTGTATAGCGCCCCCCCCCCAATGTTTGGGGGCGCTATGTGAAATTTAGGGGCAGTCTGAGCCAGTAATTGGGCTCAGACCAATTGTGTTCAAGTTGTTGTTCTGCTCGGGGTGTGATACTGCCCGGCAGTGTTATTCTCCTTTGCCTGCAGGTGGCGCTGTCACCGCCGGCACGGGCTGGATTACGGGGGTATCACAGCACCTTGGGTGTCCTCTCTCGGCAGCCGTGTATTGGGCATGGTCTACCCGCTGTGCATGCTGGGAGAGGGTACAAAAGGGGCAGACGCCTTTTGGCGTGAGACGATTCCAGGGGGACCACAGGGCTTACAAGGGGACCTCTGGTCCAGTGAGTGTGCCTCGTGGCCTGCATGGCACGAGGTGCGCTGGAGTGCTTAGGCCTTGGGCACCTTCAGCCTGAGGCCCTGTTGCTGCATTGTAGGCCCAGCTCTGCTGACTAAGGCATACGCTTCAGAGAACATTCCCAGGCTGCCCGTTTGTAGGGGGCCCATCTTTAGGAAAGGAGTTCCAGGGGAAGAACTGTCCCGGCGGAGATAGCGACGGTACTGCTGTCTCGGGGAGAGGTCTGGAGGCCTACCTAAAGGGGAATTCATCATCTCTGACGTCCGTGCTCCTTCCTGGCTGCTAGGACTGCTCTCATAGGGACTATCCAGGTGAGCAATACCCACTCAGGCTTGAGTGGCGACGAGTGTAGATATTGGACTTAAGTGTTGCGTGCCTGAACCTTTCCCCACATCTTTCAACTCTTCTACTCTTGCTTTTTTTCAAGTTTAACTCAAAGTGCAGAAAAAAGAATAAAGCCATGCTGATTAGGTTTTACTCAAGTGTGGACATTGGCCTTATTCCAAGGAGTCGTTGGTGTGCCTAGACAACGGAGCTAAAGGATCCACTCGTGGGAGGTATTTTGCTGCAGACCCAAAGTAACGAAACCAGTAGATCCCATTAACAAATCTGAGTCTGCGGGTGTGTGGCATACCGGGAGAGTAAGGGAACTACATACACATAAAGGAGAAGTAGGACCAAAACTCTTTGACCCTACTTCTTCTGTGGGTCACAGGAGTGCACTTCATTCTGCACACCTGTAAGCAGGTTGGAAAATGTTCTAGTTAGCTGCTGCCCAACTGGGAGGGAATGAGTTCCCAAACTTTCTCTGAGCCCTGCCTCTTTCTTCCTGTGCTGTAAACAAAAGGGGAGAGGGCTCTGCCCACGGTCAGTCAGTCTGCATGAGAAACAAGTCACAGACAGGCCACAGCATGTGAGTTCCAGCTGCTTATAGAGGAAGAAAGGAGGATTGCTGGGACCTGCAGTCCTCCCTAAAGACACATACAGACCTCCGTCCTCCCTTTGCCTTTCCCGGCTCTCTTAGACTCTCCCATACCACCGGGATCATGTATAGTGATGAGCCGAACACCCCCGGGTTCGGTTCGCACCAGAACCCGCGAACGGACCGAAAGTTCGCACAAACTTTAGAACCCTATTAAATACAATGTATGCGAACGTTCGAAATCTAAAGTGCTAATTATAACGACTATTATGCATGTTATTGTCCTAAAAAGGCTTTGGGAACCCGGGTTCTGCACCAGGGGACATGTATCAATGCAAAAAGAAGTTTTAAAACGTCCGTTTTTCTGGAGCAGTCATTTTAATGATGCATAAAGTGAAAAAAAAAAAAGTCAAATATTCCTTTAAATATCGTACCTGGGGGGTGTCTAAAGTATGCCTGTGAAGTGCCACATGTTTCCCGTGTTTAGAACTGTCCCTGCACAAAATTACATTTCTAAAGGAAAAAAAGCCATTTAAAACTGCTTGCGGCTTTAATGTAATGTCTGGTCCCGGTAATATGGATGAAAATCTTTAAGCAAAATGGCATAGCTACCCCATCACACCCCCCCCCCCCCACCACCCCAGCCCATTACCAGCCCCTTTGGGTCTTGTATGGATATTAAGGGGAACCCCGCACACAAAATAAAAAAGGCCCTATATACTCTGAACAGCCGTATACAGGCGGTGCATACAAGACAGGGATTGTAGGTTTGTTCTTATGTAGAATCTGTTTGTAATTTTGAACAGGTACATTGTTTAAGTGTAGCTCCAGCCAAAAAATCTATTTTTAAGTGTCATGGACCTTTGAATACGGAAGTATTTCTCCTTTGAATCTGTGACAGACCTAGCCGGGACAGAGGCTTTTGGAGGGGGTGTTACTTTGGATTCAGGTCCATGTCCCCCCAAGACACACAGAATCTGGGGACCCTGGATATGCGATATTAGAGTGACTGATTCATACTGTTGGGACGTTCACACATTCCCTCTAAGGATATGCGAATGCAATCACCTCCAGCCATCTGTCTGTCCTCTGTGCTAATTTGACCCTGCTAAATGTGTGATGTTTATACTTAGGATAATGTGTATTGTATAACAGGTGAGACAGGTAGGAGCTGGGATGTCTACCCTGAACGGTCATATCTATGGGTCACCTTGGCTGGCTAAAGGATTTAGTTATTTAGCTCATGTTAATTATGTTTTGGTTACTCCCTCTGTTTCTGTATATAAGACTTGTTTTTGGTTCTAATAAAGTCTCTCTTGTTGGAACTTACATACAGCCTGCCTGGTGTTTGTTCTGACCGATCACAAATGGATTTGAATGGCACATAGCTGTAGTTTGAATCCTGGAGAACCGGATGATCCAATAGAGCAGAGGAGTGTCGGGAGAGTGGAGCCGAGCGAGCAAAGGGGCTCGTTACATTAAGCTTTTTGGAAAACATAGGGAAGGGTTATCACCCCTGTAACATTTGTTTTGCTGTCTGTGCAGTGTGCACCTGTTCAGAACAGTTCACCTCACTTTCCGTCCTAATGACAAATGTTTTTTGAAAATTTGGGGTTTTTATTGAAACAAGAATTGGTGATAAAGAATCAGTGGAGAGGAGACACTTTTTTCCCATATTAACTCTTACAGGAGTGAATTTGCCTTCCAAGGGGTAGATTTCCTCTCACTTCCTGTTGTATCCTTCCGTTTGCAAGGAGGAGTCGTTTGTAAGTTGGATGTTTGAAAGTAGGGGCCTGCCGTATATACTCAGCTGAAATTTGCCCCTTACATGTTGGTGTTGCCACAACACTGTGAGCCCACACAGTTACTCTTGGTGGGCGCATGAATGGGCCCTGCTGTGAATTATTAGATCAAGAATTGTAATTGCATGCCCCTGTTGAACAGGGGCTGAAAAATTGGGCCTTTGGTGGTGGTGGTGGTGGTGGTGTTGACACAACACTGTAAGGCCTCACAGTTAGTCTTGGTGGGCGCAGGAATGGGCCCTGCTGTGAATTATTAGATCAAGAATTGTAATTACATGCCCCTGTTAAACAGGGGCAGAAAAATTGAGCCTTAGGCACAGGTGCCACAACACTGCAACCCCTCACAGATACTGTACTTGGAGCACAGCAATGAGCCCTGTTGCAAAGTATTGCATCAAAAATTGTAATTACACGCCCCTGTTAAACAGGGGCTGAAAAATTGGGCCTTTGGTGGTGGTGGTGGTGGTGGTGTTGACACAACACTGTAAGGCCTCACAGTTAGTCTTGGTGGGCGCAGGAATGGGCCCTGCTGTGAATTATTAGATCAAGAATTGTAACTACATGCCCCTGTTAAACAGGGGCAGAAAAATTGAGCCTTAGGCACTGGTGCCACAACACTGCAACCCCTCACAGATACTGTACTTGGGGCACAGCAATGAGCCCTGTTGCAAAGTATTGCATCAAAAATTGTAATTACACGCCCCTGTTAAACAGGGGCTGAAAAATTGGGCCTTAGCCACTGGTGCTGGCGCCACGACACTGCAACCACTCCCAGATACTCTAGTTGGAGTGCAGGAATGAGCCCTGCTGCAAAGCATTGCATAAAAAATTGTAATAACACACCCCTGTTAAACAGGGGCTGAAAAATTGGGCCTTAGCCACTGGTGGCGGCACCCAGAAACAAAAATGTTCTTCCAAGCTATCATCGTCAATCGGATCATTGAGGAGGAGGAGGATAGTCAGTCAACATAACAGGACAGTCTCTCAGCATCAGCATCAGTCTTGAAGGGATGTGACATTTGAAAATAAATTAGTCTGTTATATCAGCTTCAGGTGTTTGGTAGCTGGTGGTAATCCAAGACTGGTTCATCTTTATGAAGGTCAGTCGATCAACAGAGTCAGTGGACAGGCGCACCCTGTGATCCGTGACAAATCCTCCAGCAGCACTGAATGTGCGTTCTGAAAGAACGCTGGATGCAGGACAGGCCAGTAGCTCAATTGCATACTGTGCAAGCTCTGGCCAGTGATCCATCCTCAAGACCCAGTAAGCCAGAGGATTTTCGGTGGGGAAGGTGTCCAAGTCTGACCTTGCCCCTAGGTATTCCTGCACCATGTATATCAGACGCTGGCGATGGTTGTTGGAACCGATCATACCTTGGGGCTGTGGACTAAAGAATTGTCTGAACGCTTCGGTCAGACGGCCACCTTCCCCACCGCTCCTTCTTTGACTGACCGAAGCCTCAGCAACTCGTTGTCCAGGACCAGGAGTTTGTAACCTCCCAGTCTCTGGGAACGCCTTTGCACAGACCTTTCTGCAAGGCCTCCCGGAGTTGTCTCATCCTCTGCTCCCTCTGCGACGGTAAGATAAGGTCCGCAACCTTACCCTTGTACCATGGATCAAGGAGAGTGGCCAGCCAGTAATGGTCCCTCTCCTTGATCCGAAGAATACGAGGATCCTTCCGCAGATTTTGCAGGATCAGGGAGGCCATGCAGCGTAGGTTAGCTGAGGCATTCAGTCCGGAGTCCTCTGGGTCACTAAGGACGACATGATCCGCAGCCACCTCCTCCCAGCCACGTACAAGTCCACTGGTTTCTTGGGACTGTAAATCATACCTAAAAGACTGCTGCTGATGATGCTGAGTGCCAGGCTCCACCTCCATGCTGACACAATCCTCCTCCTCCTCTTCTTCCTGTGCGATGGGTGGGACAGAAGGAACACTGTCTGGGTAAAGGGGGCCTTGAGAGGCAAGGAAGTCCTCCTCTTCCTGCCTCTGTTCTGCCTCAAGTGCCCTGTCCATTATTCCACGCAGCGTATGTTCCAACAGGTGGACAAGAGGTACAGTGTCACTGATGCATGCACTGTCACTGCTCACCATCCTCGTGGCCTCCTCAAATGGTGCCAGGACAGTGCATGCATCCCTGATCATGCCCCACTGGCGTGGTGAAAAAAACCCGAGCTCCCCTGACCCTGTCCTGGTGCCGTAGTCGCACAGGTACTCATTGATGGCCCTCTGCTGCGTGTGCAGCCGCTGCAGCATGGCCAACGTTGAGTTCCACCTGGTGGGCATGTCACATATAAGGCGGTTCTTGGGCAGGTTCAACTCCTTTTGCAGCTCAGCCAGGCGAGCACTGGCATTATAAGATCTGCGGAAATGCACACAGACTTTCCTGGCCTGCCTCAGGACATCCTGTAAGCCCGGGTACCTGCCCAAAAACCGCTGCACCACCAGGTTAAGGACGTGAGCCACACAGGGCACATGGGTCAGTTGTCCCTGTCGGAGAGCGGAGAGGAGGTTGGTGCCATTGTCGCAAACTACCATTCCTGGCTTAAGCTGGCGTGGCGTCAACCACCTCTCGGCCTGCCCCTGCAGAGCAGACAGAACCTCTGCCCCAGTGTGGCTCCTGTCCCCCAAACACACCAGCGCAAGCACGGCATGGCATCTTTTTGCCTGCGTACTTGCGTAGCCCCTTGAACGCCTACGGAGCACCGCTGGTTCCGAGGACAAAGCACAGGAAGAGGCCACGGAGGAAGAAGAAGAGGAGGGGGTGGAGGACAGAGGTGTGTCACAACCAGTAGTAGCATTTTGGAGGCGTGGCGGTGGAACAACCTCCAACACTACTGCACCTTGTCCTGCATCCTTCCCAGCTGCCAAAAGAGTGATCCAATGGGCCGTGAAAGAAAGGTAACGTCCCTGTCCATGCCTGCTGGACCATGAGTCAGCGGTAATATGCACCTTACCGCTGACCGCCCTGTCCAGCGAGGCCAAGACATTGCCTCCCACATGCCGGTAGAGAGCCGGAATCGCCTTCCGTGAGAAAAAGTGGCGTTTGGGAACCTGCCACTGAGGAACCGCACATTGCACAAACTCACAGAAGGGGGCCGAGCCTACCAACTGAAAAGGCAGCAGTTGAAGTGCTAGCAATTTAGCCAAGCTAGCATTCAACCGCTGGGCATGTGGATGGCTGGGAGTGAACTTCTTTCGACGGTCCAGCAGCTGGGGCAGGGAAATTTGCCTGCTAGAATCGGACGTTGGTGTACTGCTAGCAGAGTGCCCGCAAGTACTTGGCTGTGACACACCTAATTCTACACCTTCATTCCTCTCAGAGCAGGTTTCAGAGAGGACTGAAGGTATAGTGGGGTTGGAGATCCCAGCTGATGCGGTGCAAGAAGAGGTCAGCTTTGTTCTTTGGTGTGGGTCTTTAAGGTAGGCTTGCCAACGAGCTGCATGGCAGGTCAACATATGTCTGGTCAAGCATGTGGTGCCCAAGCGGGTGATGTTTTGGCCACGCGATATACGCTTGAGACATATGTTGCAAACAGCAGCTGTGCGATCTGATGCACTCGACTCAAAAAAAAGGCCCACACCAAAGAACTTTTTGAATAACAGGCAGAGGCAGCGCCCTGCACAGGCAGAGCTCTGCGGTGTGATTCCGTCGGTGTGCTGCCCTTACGCTGGCCCCCCGAGGGCATCCTGCCTTGTTGGAGATGTGCCTCCTCCTCATCCTCCTCCTCCTCCTCCTCTCTCCTATTAGGCACCCACGTGGAGTCAGTGACCTCATCATCCCCTCCCTCCTCATCACTGGAGCCAATCTGGCAGTATGCTGCAGCTGCTGGAACATTACTGCCAGATTGGTGTCCTTCTTGAGCATCCCCTCTCTCTGCTCTCACGCTACTGCCTTCCTCTAGCTGGGTATCATCATCAGACCCTTCGAAACGCTGAGCATCCTCCTGGAGCATGTACCCAACACTGTGCTCAAACAGTTCGGGGGACTCCTCAGGAGGACATGGTTGGTCTAGGGAAGGAGTGACTGATGATGACATTGATACCAGGGAAGAGGACGCTTTGGCAGCTGCTTTGCCAGTACCCTGAGCCTGGGTGAGAGAGGATGAGGAGGATGAGGAGGGCTTGGTCATCCACTCTACCAAGTCTTCGGCATGATGCGGCTCAACACGTCCAGCTGCCGAAAAGAAGGACAAGCGTGTCCCATGGCCATGTGCTGATAGCGATGCACCGCGTCCACGACCAGCACTGTTGTCTCTAGACACAGAGCCTGCTTGCCCTCTTTTTTTGGCTCCTGACTGTCTGCCTCTCCTTGTTTGCCTTCCAGACATTCTAATGGCCTGCAGGGAAATGGGAAAAGCAGCAATACAGGCTAAGTTAAGGTGTAATATGGTCAGGAGGCACACTCCGCCCGCTGTAAGTGCCGCAAAATCCTGTTTGTGTAACACACCAGGAAAAAGCAGCAATACAGGCTAAGTTAAGGTGTAATATGGTCAGGAGGTACACTCCGCCCGCTGTAAGTGCCGCAAAATCCTGTTGGTGTAACACACCAGGAAAAAGCAGCAATACAGGCTAAGTTAATGTGTAATATGGTCAGGAGGCACACTCCGCCCGCTGTAAGTGCCGCAAAATCCTGTTGGTGTAACACACCAGGAAAAAGCAGCAATACAGGCTAAGTTAAGGTGTAATAGGGTCAGGAGGCACACTCCGCCCGCTGTAAGTGCCGCAAAATCCTGTTGGTGTAACTTCAGGTGTATAATGTGCAGGAGGCTTAGCAACAATGACACTGACACTGTCCCCTGCCTATCCTTCTCTCTCCCTGCACACAAGGTTTATCAAAGTATTTGACACTGACACTCTCCCTGCCTATCCTTCTTTCTCCCTGCACACAAGGTTTAGCAAAGAATATGACACTGACACTGTCCCCTGCCTATCCTTCTCTCTCCCTGCACACAAGGTTTATCAAAGTATATGACACTGACACTCTCCCTGCCTATCCTTCTCTCTCCCTACACACAAGGTTTAGCAAAGAATATGACACTGACACTCTCCCTGCCTATCCTTCTCTGTCCCTACACACAAGGTTTAGCAAAGAATAGATTTGACAAGATTTGACACTGTCCCTGCCTATCCTTCACTTTCCCTGCTCCGGAACACACTACACAAGGCCGCCGCGCTGGCGGCCTTTTATAGTGTGGGGCGTGTACTAAACCCCCTCAGCTATAATTGGCCACAGGCATCCTGCCTGTGACCAATCATTGCTCTCCTCGCTGCTGGCGCTGTGATTGGCCAAGCATGCAGGGTCACAGTGCATGCTTGGCCAATCACAGCGCCGGGATTACACTGCGATGGCGCAGTGTATTGTGGGCCGTTCGCGTCACTCGAATTTGGCGCGAACGGCCCAAATCGTTCGTTGTTCGCCGAACGCGCGAACAGCCGATGTTCGAGTCGAACCTATGTTCGACTCGAACACCGAGCTCATCCCTAATCATGTACTGTGTTTTTTTTGCATTTAAAATTAAGAAATTTTATTTTTTCCCAAACAATTGCATCTGAAAAACTGCCGCACAAATATCATGTGACATAAAAAATTGCAAAACCCACCAATTTATTCTCTAGGGCCTCCGCTTTAAAAAAATATATAATGTTTGGGGCTTCTAAGTCATTTTCTAGAAAAAAAATACTGATTGTTGTTACATGTGAACAAAAAAAGGCCAGAAAAGGCCCGGACTGGAAGTAGATAAAGTGAGTAATGGTGATTGTGTAGCGGGGTCTCTAAATTTAGGTGGGGTACACCTGGGTGGTAAAGTATGGGAGTAATTGGACCATTTGTATTTGTGGAGGATTGGGCGGTGTAATAATCTCCTTGGCCTGTGGGTGGCAGGTGCCTGCAGGCTCGAGGTAGATTTGCCGCCACAGTGCTGTCCTTTTTGTCCCTTCTCGGAGATGGTACGGCGAGGGCGGGGAACCTGCCGTGTCGTCATTGGAGGGGATAAAAGGGGGAGACGCCCTGGTCACGAGGTCTTGCTCTTTTGGAGGTCCTTCATCACGCACTCAGGCACCTTAGGCCTGGGTGTGGGCGGTTCTGGATTCCGGCTCAGGTGCCCTAGGCCTGACCGGAATGGAGTTGGAGTCCATCCCAGGCACCTTCAGCCTGGGGTGAGGTACTAAACCAGGAGGCCTGGGGCCCAGTGACTTCGACTGGGTCCCGCGAGGGTGGAGAAGTCCGAGGGTCCCTGAAGTGGATGGGGCCCATGTCTGAGGTGAGGTGGCCGGGGAGGTTACCCATTCGGAGAGTCTGGAGCAGCATCAACCCAGTGACGGATGGGCCTCTGGTAACTCCCTTGGAGGGACATCTTCCCCTGACAGGGGCTACAATGCAGCGGAGGTACTCCTATCCATGTTCTCTTGAGTCGCTGGTAGAGACTCTCCAGTTCTAAGTCCTTTCTAGCCAAGGCTATAGTAACCGCTGGTGAGATCACAGTGGTTTAGCTGACAATCAGGACAGTGCCTCGACCTGCTCATCCCCTTGTATCAAACTGTTATGGAGTCCCAACCAGTTGGCTACTGAAGCACTGTTTATTGTGAGTTATGCAATAAAACAAGAGTTGGACTGTGATCGGTGTGTGGAACTCTGGTTAATGGGAGAAGAGGGAAGTGTTGTCACAGCAGGACTTAATCCTTGACAGAAGCACACAGGCCCGAGGAAATATGGTGTGTGATACCCCTAGAAGAAAGAGATGGGGTGAGGTCGCTACAATTGTAATACTGAATTCCAAAGAAGGTTTCTATCACTGAGCTCCTCAAAATATGTTATCATGAAAATAATGATAATTCATATACAACTATATATAGTTCTACTGGCTTAAATTATTAGCATACCTTTACAATTTTAAAGACATTAAATTAATTGCATTCAGGTCAAACAAACTGCCAATAAACGTCTAATATGATTGTGCATGCTGAGCTACCAGTGACTGGATGAATGAACTTTGAATGAACAGCATCTAGGAACACTGATTGCAGGAATGGATTAAGTTGTCTGCGATGGTTAGCTCTCTCCACATTTCACGCTCGTATTTCTGATCTGTTACAGGTGAAATTGGATTGGAAGAGAACTTTGTCTGCCAAGCAGAGCATCCAGAATACAGAACAGACTAAACAGTTGTTCATGCAACATATAAATGAGACATTTATTACCGAGAATCGTTGCTCAGCAATGCCCACATTGTATAGTTATTTCAAAGTATTCATGATGTGCACAGTTGATAAAACCTCTAGCAAACAAAAACACTGGTTGGCTGCCATGTAATGACGCACTTTGCTTTGGTAAGCCTGTTAGACATACTACAGTCAAATGTAACAATATTTCATCCAAACTGACCTAGGCTAGGCTAGCTGCTAAATGAATCTTATATTTATTCCAGCATTAATCTTTCCCAGCTAGATAATTGACAATATTTCTTGTCTGCATTGTCATCTTCTGATTAATCCAGATTGAATAATGTGACACTCCAAACCTTGTACAATTTTAGAGGTTGGAAGCTTTTGAGAACTATTGTACTAATGTGCATACTGTAGTTAAAGTGATTGTAAAGGATCGTTTTATTTATTTTTTAAATAACAAACATATCATACTTACCTCCACTGTGCAGCTCGCCCTAAGAGAAGCACTCTCCCGAGGGGGTTACCTTGCGTCCAGCATTTGCGCCCACAGACACGGAAGCCAATGGCTGCGCTGCTATCAATCTATCCAATCAAGAGCTGGGACCCCGTGGAGAGAGGGACAGCGCGTCCCCGCCGAAGAGATGCAGGGGCTCAGGTAATTTAAACGGGAGGCGGTTGACTGCCAGGTGTTTTTTCACCTTAATGCATAGGATGCATTAAGGTGAAAAAACACGAGGGTTGACAACCCCTTTAAAGCGGAAGTAAACCCATAGATTTAACCATTTAAAAAAGTTATATTTCCGTCACGTGCTGGAAATGTAACTGTCACATTGGTTTTGCTCTCAACTAAACTGAGAAACCATCCAATGGCTGGTGTCATAACTGATCACATGTGCAGCATCATGGCTGGTGAAGATCAAACAGAGGCCAAGATGGCAGCTTCCTTGGCTGAAAACAATAGAAGGGTTTACTTCTACTTAAATTATCCCATTAACTTAAACAGCCCCCACCTTGGTGCTACCACCTGCCCCCACCAGGGCAGCCATCAGAAATTTTTGGGCCCCTTACACAGCTTTAGGCCTGGGCCCCCCCCCACGAGCCTGACCACCAACATTCCCCGGGGTTTGCCCAAGGGCCATCCTACCGAATCTGCACACTGGCCACCTCACCTGTACGCACTAAGCCCTCCCCCCTCAATCCTGTATATATGTCAGCTGCCCTTACACCTGTGTATATATATATATATATATGTCACCCCCCACACACACACACACCTGTATATATGTCACCCCCCCCCCCACAGACCTGTATATATTGTGACAGCAGGAAGGTAAAGTCACCTGGTTGCATCCAGGGGGGTAGATATATTTCTCCCAGATTCAGGCTTTATGCCAACTTATACAACTAGGGAGGGAGTTGATGAAGCCCAGCTGAGGCTAGTGGGCTCATGGATGATTCATACCTCTAGGGAGAGTGCTGGGCGTCGTGCAGGCAGGGAGTTGATGAGACCAGCTGAAGCTTGTCAGCTCGTTTAAGGCCTCTATAAAAACTCCCAGCTTCATTAGGTGTTTGCTCATGCCTGGAACCAGACCTGTGTGGACTGTCTAGGGAGAGTGAACCCCTGTGCGGTGAGACAAAGCCTGTGTGGCTATTTGTTTGGACATTTACTAAACCAGGGACTTAGGGACTAGGACAGCACCAGGCTGATCCCAGTTGTTAGTTAGGAAACCTGCATGTTTAGTCAGAGGTCAAGCTGACCAGGGTTTATTTTGTTTATGTTTCTTTTTGCTTTGCTGTGTTTTTTTGTCACTGTAAATAGAGAAATAAACCGCACCTTTTTGATCTTGAAAACCACAACCTCCGTCTGCTGGGCCTGTTTTTGTGTGGGGAGCCCATCCAGGGGATCACACACACCCGCTGCCGAGCTAACCCCCCCACAGTTGGTGGAGAACCAGTGGCAGTTTTTTTTTAAGCCAGCATGGAGGAGATACTGAAACAGCTGGCTCTAGCAAATGCCAATCAACAGCAGACAAATGCAGGTTTGCAAAAGAGCCTTGCAGCTCAACAACAGAGCTTCGCAGCCCAGCAGCAAGCTCATCAACAGAGCCTTGCAGCCCAGCAGCAAGCTCACCAACAGAGTCTGGAAGCTCAGCAACAAGCCCAGCAGCAATCTGAGGCCCGCTTCATAGACCTGTTACAGAAGCAAGAGCAGAGACTACAACAAATGGAAGCAGTAATGCAGCAACGTCCGCAGACCAGTGAGGAAAGCCGTCCCACTAATACCGCGTCCTTTGGGGTGAGTCGTTTATTGACAAAAATGACTGGAGAGGATGAGCCAGAGGTATTTTTGACCACATTTGAAAGGACTGCTGAAAGAGAAAAGTGGCCTGAGGAGCAGTGGGCTGGACTGGTGGCTCCTCTGTTAACTGGTGAATCGCAGAAGGCTTACTATGACCTAGAGCCTGACCAAGCAAAAGACTATGTGATGCTAAAAGCTGAAATATTGGCAAGGCTGGGTGTCACCCTGGCTGTCCGGGCTCAGCGTGTGCATAACTGGACTTTCCAGCTTGGAAAACCCCCAGGTCTCAAATGTATGATCTCATTCACCTGAGCAGGAAGTGGCTACAGCCAGAGACTTTGTCCGCACCAGAGATTGTGGAACGTGTTGTAATGGATCGGTTTTTGAGAGCTCTTCCTACTGCCATCCAAAAGTGGGTAAGCCATGGAGACCCAGAGACGGCCGGTGGTCTTGTGGATCGTGTAGAGAAATACTTGGCTACAGAGAACCTGACGGCCTCTTCCAGAGACTCTCGGACTTTCCACCCTAAGACCAGACCATCCCCAGGGGCGGATAAGAGGATTCCAAGGGGTGAGGGTGGAGAGAGTGAGAGGGTGGGAGCTCTACCCAAAGTTTGGCGAGAACAGCCTGGGAAGTCAGGGGCTCAAGAGGCAGCCAAATGGATTGTTTGCTACCGCTGCCGGCAAGCGGGACATATTGCAGCAAATTGCCCGGTTGTGGAGGAACCCATGCAATGTGACTTTCTGACGGACAGACGTCAGTCGCTGTGTGCGACAGTCGCATGCACTGCCATTCGGGGAACTGAGAAACATTTATGCAAAATGTGTATTAATGGTAGAAATGTTGTGGTATTACTGGATTCAGGTAGCCTTGTGACCCTGATAAAGGCTGAATTAGTTAAAACAGAGGTCTCTGGGAATAGCAAGGTAGCTGTGATTTGTGTGCATGGGGACACCCGAGAGTATCCAGTGACTACAGTGTGTTTCAAGACCCCCAAAGGTACCCTCTCTCATCCAGTGGGGTTAGTATCTCAATTACCGCATGATGCCATTGTGGGAAGGGATTTTCCGAAGTTCTGGGAACTGTGGGATGATCCTGAGCCCCCCACTGGTGCCCCTATGTACCAGGAAGGTGATAGCCAGAACTCCTCTGAGAGTGGTGAGGACTCTCCAGAATTTCCCTTGTCAGTATTGGCAGGCGAGACTCAAGAAACTGGAGAGGAGCCCACCTCCTCAGACGAAAACCTACCGTCTGTGGAGTTTTCTGATCTTGAGGTTCACAGGGAAAATTTTGCCACAGAACAGTTAAAAGACCCCGCCCTAATAAAGGCACGGGAAAACGTAGTGGAAATAGATGGCGAGTTAGTGAACCCAGATAATACGTAGAGAAGGACCTACTGTATCGGGTGGCAAAAAGGGCAGAAGAAACCGTGGAGCAGCTTGTGGTGCCCAAACCTTACAGGAAGTTGGTGTTGGAGTTGGCCCATGGGCACATTCTTGGAGGTCATCTGGGGACAGAGAAAACCCGAGAGAGGGTATTACAGAGATTCTATTGGCCTGGGGTGATGAAGGACATAGAAAACTATTGTTCCTCCTGCCCTGTGTGTCAGAGGTCGGCCCCGATGCCACATTTCCGTAGCCCGCTGGTCCCTCTACCCATCATTGAGGTCCCGTTTGAGAGGGTCGCAATGGATTTGGTAGGTCCTATAATCAAGTCCGCTAGGGGGCACCAGTACATATTAGTTATAATGGACTATGCCACCCGTTATCCAGAAGCGATCCCTCTCCGAAATACCTCGGCCAAAACCATAGCCAAAGAGCTATCTCTTGTTTTTAGCCGGGTGGGTATTTGTAAAGAACTGCTTACGGACCAAGGTACACCCTTTATGTCCCGGGTTATGAAAGAGCTGTGTAAATTGTTCAAAGTGACGCAATTGCGTACGTCTGTGTATCACCCCCAAACCGATGGGCTGGTTGAAAGATTCAACAAAACCCTAAAACAAATGTTGAAGAAAGTGGTGGATAGAGATGGAAAGGATTGGGACTGTCTACTTCCTTATTTGATGTTTGCTATTAGGGAGGTGCTCCAATCCTCTACGGGATTCTCCCCCTTTGAGTTACTGTATGGGAGACACCCAAGAGGACTGTTGGATATTGCCAAGGAAACTTGGGAAAGTGAGAGTTCTCCCCACAGGAGTGTGATTGAGCATGTCGCCCTGATGCAAGATCGAATTGCACAGGTAATGCCCATCGTGAAGGAACATTTGGCCCAAGCGCAGTTGGCACAGCAGAGAGTGTACAACCGTGGAGCCAAGACCCGTACCTTTTCCCCGGGGGATAGGATATTGGTACTTGTCCCTACGGTTGAAAGTAAATTCCTTGCCAAATGGCAAGGCCCCTACGAGATAATGGAAAAAGTGAGCGAAGTGAATTACAAGGTCAGACAACCAGGAAGGCGAAAGCCCGAACAGATCTATCACGTTAATCTGTTGAAAGCCTGGAGGGATAGAGAGTCCCTAGTCGCAGAAACTTGGTCACCAGCTCAAACTGGTTGCGTGATTCCGGAGGTTGGAATAGCAGCCACCTTGTCACAACCCCAACAACAGGAGGTGAAGGAGTTTGTGCTTCGCAACAAGGAGGTGTTCTCTGAGCTGCCGGGACAAACATCTGGGGTAGAGCATGATATTATTACCCCGCCCGGTGAAAGGGTGAAGTTAAAACCCTATCGGATCCCAGAGGCCCGACGGGAGGCAATACGGGAGGAAGTACAGAAAATGCTGAACTTAGGGGTGATAGAGGAGTCCCAAAGTGATTGGTCTAGTCCCATTGTGTTGGTGCCTAAACCGGATGGGAGCTGGCGATTTTGTAACGATTTTCGTCAGTTGAACAAAGTTACAAAATTTGACACCTACCCCATGCCACGTATAGATGAGTTGATCGACCGGCTGGGAACAGCCCGATACATGACGACTCTTGACCTCACAAAAGGGTATTGGCAAATTCCCCTGGCCAAGTCGGCCAAAGAGAAAACCGCATTTGTCACCCCAGACGGGGCGTTCCAATATAAGAGAATGCCGTTCGGGTTACAGAATGCGCCGGCCACATTCCAGCGGAAAATGGACCAGATACTGAGGCCCCATCGGAAGTATGCTGCGGCTTACCTGGATGACGTAATTGTCCATAGCACAGATTGGGCCTCACATCTGCCAAAAGTGCAAGCAGTCCTAGACTCTATCCGGGAAGCGGGGTTTACGGCTAACCCCAAGAAGTGTACCATTGGGCAGGAGGAGGCCAAATATCTTGGGTACACCATTGGCAGGGGAGTAATAAAACCCCAACTCAACAAAGTCGAGGCCATCCAGAGTTGGCCACGTCCCAACAGCAAGAAGCAGGTACGGGCCTTTCTGGGAATCGCGGGTTATTATCGGCGCTTCATTCCCCACTTTGCTTCTAAGGCTGTGCCCCTAACCAACCTGACGAAAGGGAAAGGGTCGGTCATTATTAAATGGACCCCCGAGGCTGAGGCAGCATTCCAATTCTTGAAACAAGCCTTATGTAGCCAGCCAGTGTTGTACTCACCCGACTTCTCTAAAGACTTTGTCGTACAAAGTGATGCGTCAGATGTGGGGTTAGGAGCAGTATTGTCCCAGGTCTGGAACGGGGAAGAGCACCCAGTCATTTACCTCAGCAGGAAGTTGAAGTCCCATGAGGTAAATTACGCCACGGTTGAAAAGGAGTGTTTAGCGGTGAAGTGGGCTCTAGATTCCCTTCGGTACTATCTGCTAGGTAGGCACTTTGACATGGTTACGGATCACGCTCCGTTAAAGTGGATGGCTCAAAACAAGGAGACAAATAGAAGAGTGAATAGGTGGTTCCTGGCCCTACAGGAATTCAACTTCACAGTAAAGCATCGCCCTGGCGTTCAAATGGGGAATGTGGATGCTTTGTCTCGAGTACATGAATGCCTGATTGCTGGTGTTCCAACCCCAAGGTTAAAACAAGAGGGGGGGGGGTATGTGACAGCAGGAAGGTAAAGTCACCTGGTTGCATCCAGGGGGGGTAGATATATTTCTCCCAGATTCAGGCTTTATGCCAACTTATACAACTAGGGAGGGAGTTGATGAAGCCCAGCTGAGGCTAGTGGGCTCATGGATGATTCATACCTCTAGGGAGAGTGCTGGGCGTCGTGCAGGCAGGGAGTTGATGAGACCAGCTGAAGCTTGTCAGCTCGTTTAAGGCCTCTATAAAAACTCCCAGCTTCATTAGGTGTTTGCTCATGCCTGGAACCAGACCTGTGTGGACTGTCTAGGGAGAGTGAACCCCTGTGCGGTGAGACAAAGCCTGTGTGGCTATTTGTTTGGACATTTACTAAACCAGGGACTTAGGGACTAGGACAGCACCAGGCTGATCCCAGTTGTTAGTTAGGAAACCTGCATGTTTAGTCAGAGGTCAAGCTGACCAGGGTTTATTTTGTTTATGTTTCTTTTTGCTTTGCTGTGTTTTTTTGTCACTGTAAATAGAGAAATAAACCGCACCTTTTTGATCTTGAAAACCACAACCTCCGTCTGCTGGGCCTGTTTTTGTGTGGGGAGCCCATCCAGGGGATCACACACACCCGCTGCCGAGCTAACCCCCCCACAATATATATATGTCACCCCCCACACACACACACCTGTATATATGTCACCCCCCGCCACACACACACACACACACCTGTATATATGTCAGCCCCCCCTCACACCTGTATATGCCAGCCCCCCCCACACACCTGTATATACAGTATGTCAGCCCCACACAGCCACCAGGGACCCCGCACAACCACCAAGGAACTTGCACAGCCACCAGGGACCCCGCTCAACAGCCAGGGATCCCGCACAGCCACCAGGTACTACGCACAGCCATCAGGTACTACGCACAGCCACCAGGGACCCCGCACAGCCACCAGGGACCCCGCATAGTCACCAGGGACCCCGCACAGCCACCAGGGACCCCACACAGGGACCCCACACAACCACCAGGGACCTCGTACAGCCACCAGGGACCTCGCACATCCACCAGGAACCCCGCACAACCACCAGTAACCCCGCACAGCCACCAGGGACCCCGCACAAGGACCCCGCACAACCACCAGGGACCCCGAACAGCCACTAGGGACCCAGAACCACCACCAGGGGCCCCGAGCATCCACAAGGGGACCCCGCACAGGGACCCCACACAACCACCAGGGACCCAACACAGCCACCAGGGACTCCACACAGCCACCAGGGACCCCGCACAGGGACCCCCGCACAGCCACCAGGGACCCCGCACAACCACCAGGGGCCCTGTGCAGCCACCAGGGGCCCCGAATAGCCACTTGAGAAGGAAGGGGTGGGACAATTTAAGATGGAGGGTGGCACCTGATTTTAGTTTTGCCTAGGGCAGTACAAAAAATCTGTACACACACAAGGCTCTGGCCCCTCTCTGTACACAAACAGCCCCCCTCCCTTTCCTTCACAGTCCCTACTTGTAAAGAAGATCTTCCTACCTACAGTAGTCGAAGGTCATTTACATGAAGGTGACATGCTGAGAAGCACAGTACAGGTCACACGAAGGGTGCACATACATGTAGCGGGGTGCTAAATTTAGGAGGAAGTGTTGGGTGGTAGTTATGCCCAAACACCCTAATTGTTAGAGTTCTGGCAACCATTTTTGTCCACAGGTAGAGTATTGGTGTACAGTTCCCTGTGGCCTGCAGGTGGCGCTGCCATAATAGGCCAGGGTTAAACCGCTGATACAGTGCTGTGCCTTGTGTGTCCCCTCTCGGCAGCCATGCAGTGGGTGTGGTCTACCTGCTGGGCATGCTGGGAGAGGAGATAAAAGGGGCAGACGCTGCCTGTTCGGGGTCTTGTTCCTGTCCGCCCTGGGCACCTTTGGCCCAGGGGCGGAGGTCGGTGGATCAGTCCCAGGCACCTTTTAGTCCTGGGGCTGCAGCAAAGGCCTGGGCCCAGCACCTTCGGCTGGAGCCTGTCGGGGATCGAGGAATCTCAGGGTGCCGCCTTGCGAGGGGACCCGTATCCTAGATGAGGAGGCCGGGGGAGGAACCGTTCCGAAGGACTGGTGCAGAAGTCACAGTGAAGGAAGGGTCCCGGTGACTCTCTGGAGGGATGTCTTCTCCTTGATAGAGGCCGGGTTCGCCGGGTCTGTAGCGGAGACCGAGTTCATCAGGTCGGTGGCGGAGACCAAGTTCACCGCGTCTGTGGCGGAGACCGAGTTCGCCAGGTCTGTGGCGGAGACCAAGCTCACCAGGTCTGTGGCAGAGACTTTGGGTAAAGTTCGAGTACCATTTCGGCTGCTAGTCCTAAGCTAGGGAGACTATCCGAATGGGCTGAGTCTGCTTGAGAATCGGAGCAGTGAATTGTGTTACGTTTGTGCCTGGACCTCATCCACATCTTAAGCTGTCCTGTTCTCCCTTCAACCTTTTCTGTCAGAGACTGTGTTTTATAAGAAATAAACCTCTACGTTGGAGTGCAGCTGGTGTGGATATTCAAGTTACTGTGGGGATACAAGGACTTGTCTTTATTCAATATAGAGGTGAGAAACATTCTCCGGCTGTCTGACTGTGGAAGACCCATCAACAACACCGCTCAACCTCTTCACACAGGAGGGTACGGGCTTGTGGTGCGGTGTGCCTCTATCTTCCTGCGAGGAGCCAAAGTTAATGCAGGTAAAGAAAGGGGTCTGTGCGCTACATACACATAGTAGCCAGAGGTGGCAGTAAAGAGCTCGATGTCTGAGCTTAGTGACAAGAACAGCAGAAGCTGGGAGATCGTTTGTATAATGCACAGCACGACTCCCCTCCACCAGTCCTGCCTTCTTCTGGCCCCTGCGGGCCCCTTGGGCCCCTTACAATTGTGACAGCTGTACCCCCTGATGGCGGCCCTGGCCCCCACACATTCCTCTTGGCCCATCATTATAATAGGTTATCTAAAGCAGGGGTAGGCAACCTTGGCCCTCCAGCTGTTTTGAAACTACAAGTCCCATGAGACATTGCAAGATCCTGACAATCACATGCAAGACTCCTAGAGGCAGAGGCATGATGGGATTTGTAGTTTCATCACAGCTGGAGTGCCGAGGTTGCCTACCCCTGATCTAAGTGTAGCGGTACCCCCATGGGAGCTGCAGATTGACGCTATACCCCACAGGCTGTCCCGACTCTGCAGATTCTCTCTTACCTCTGACACCTTGGGTTCAATTGTAAATGTCTTACAGTAATAAGGATAGACTCAATCAAGATTTCTGAATTACTTAAAGAACTTTACTAGAGCAGAGAAATGACATGAAAGTATTATACATTCAATGAAAACTGAACACAGATTAATGACATTCACTGAGGCGTATATTCAGGTTTGGTAATGACTATCACTTTACCCTGCAACAACTAAGCAAAGGATATGTGAGCTAGTACACAATGGAGCAGGCCTCCAATACTTCAGAATCTGTATTGGATTACGTACGTCTCCACAGAGGGCCAAGCACACAGACCAATAAAACAGCAATGAACACAATAATTAAAGTATATGCTTCAACCTAATTTACAGAACATGCCCACAACTTTGAAGATGTTTATTTTTTTTATTGCGAAGCAAACAACAAATAGGACAAAATAACAAAAAAAAGTCAATGTGCATAACTATTCACCCCTCCAAAGTCAATACTTTGTAGAGCCACCTTTTGCGGCTATCACAGCTCCAAGTCGCTTTGCATAAGTCTCTATGAGCTTGCCACATCTTACCACTGGGATTTTTGCCCATTCCTCCTAGCAAAACTGCTTCAGCTCCTTCTGCCATATAGCCCAACTCTATGGAGCGTACGGCTTATTGTTGTCCTATGTACAGATACTCCAGTCTCTGCTGTGGAACTCTGCAGCTCCAGGCTTACCTTAGGTCTCTGTGCTGCCTCTCCGATTAATGCCCTCCTTGCCCGGTCCGTGAGTTTTGGTGTGCAGCCGTCTCTTGGCAGGTTTGCTGTTGTGCCATGGTCTTTCCATTTGGTTATGATAAATTTGATGGTGCTCGTAGGGATCATCAAAGATTTGGATATTTTTTTATAACCTAACCCTGACTTGTACTTCTCAACAACATTGTCCCTTACTTGATTGGAGAGTTTCTTGGTCTTCATGGCAGTGTTTGGTTAGTGGTGCCTCTTGCTTAGGTGTTGCAGCCTCTGGGGCCTTTTAAAAAGGTGTGTATATGTAATGACAGATCATGTGACACTAATGCCGCGTACACACGGTAGGAAATTCTGCCAGCAAAAGTCCGATGTGAGCTTTTGGTCGGAAATTCTGACCGTGTGTATACTCCATCTGACTTTTGCTGTCGGAATTTCCGCCAGCAAAAGATTGAGAGCTGGTTCTCAAATTTTCAGATGGAAGAAATACCTATTGGAAAATCCGATCATCTGTAGCAATTCCGACTCGCAAAATTCCCACGAATGCTCGGAAACAATTCGACGCATGCTCGGAAGCATTAAACTTAATTTTCTCGGCTCATCGTAGTGTTGTACATCATCACGTTCTTGACGGTCGAAAATTCAGAGAACTTTTGTGTGACCGTGTGTATGCAAGCCAAGCTTGAGCAGAATTCCATCGGAAAAACCATCCAAGGTTTTTCCGACGGAAAATCCGATCGTGTGTACGCGGCATGAGATTGCACACAGGTGGACATCATTTCACTAATTATGTGACTTCTGAAGGTAATTGCTTGCACCAAAGCTTTTTATGGGCTTCATAACAAAGAGGGTGAATACATACGCACATGCCATTATCATTTTTTTTATTTCTGAAAAATAGTTTTATGTATATTTTTTTTCTAATTTTAATTCACCAACTTATATGTGATGGATCAGAACACAATAGTCTAATTCAGATTAACATTGAACTAAAGGCTGTAATGTAACAAAATAGGTAAAAAAGCCAAGGGGTGAATACTTTTGCAAGGCACTGTAAATGAGTCAATTACTTATTCTCCTTTCCTGACCCTCTTTGCTTGTCTATTACAGTGCTCTGTAATTCTACTGTCATGGGGGCACCTTGTATTAAATGTTTTTTTTGTAAAAAAAAAAAAAAGATGCTATAGACATAGTAAAAAAATATATATTAGTTCAAAAACATTCAGTATTCACTTTAAAATTACCCCCGAACCATTATAACTTCCCTTTAAATCTAGTGCAAAGGGCAATATGTACAATCAGATTTTTAACATCACAGTATGTTCAGAGTAAAGCTGATCTTTGGTTGTTTGGGTTACTTCTGCTTTTAAAAGTCAAAAAGATATTGTTCAGTCATCTACTGTATGTACAATGTCACAATTACATGCAAAAATCTTTCAAGTTTTAAAAATTTACAGGATCCACAAGCCCTTGTCCAACAAAAATGTATTGTTGAATGGATCAGCTCACACTGCAATTCATCACCGGAAATGGAAACTCCTGACTGAAAAGCAGATACCCCTTATCTATATTACATTGAAACCAACACTTGTGGTTGCTAAAATCAGGGCTATTAACTCTTCCGTAATAAACTTTCTTACAAAGACCACTTTATGTCACTATACAATTTGCAGTCTCTGCCAGAGTAAATTG
Source organism: Rana muscosa (assembly GCA_029206835.1). Taxonomy (NCBI): domain Eukaryota; kingdom Metazoa; phylum Chordata; class Amphibia; order Anura; family Ranidae; genus Rana; species Rana muscosa. Next base: position 1,112,293,299 of record CM055116.1, on the reverse strand, counting down.
CATCCCACTAAAGAAATCATTAGGGTGATCAAAATACCAAGGAATGACAGAAAATAGAAAGAATGTACACTCTCTGTATGCTTAGTTATATATGGTCTGTCACTCAGCACTATAAAACTACCTTGGGTTACAATAGAAGAATGGAGGAAGAGCGCACTGACCTAGTGCAATTAAATCCCCAGATTTTTTAAAAAGATAAAACATTTGCACTCACACAAACTTGCCTGACATCAGTATAATTCCATTCCAACTTCAAATTCTAAAAAAAATTGTCCATCAGGGCCTTCGATTTTGCCATCATTGAGTTAACAACATTTCTTCTAAAGCCCTTAAAATTTTGGCAATACCTACTACTTGAATAGAATCCCAGATGTATTAAACAAGTTCCTTTTGTGCCTAGCCCTAGAACATGCACATTACAATTTTTCCCAAACAAAAAACACATTCAGTTAGAATTTTGCTTGTTCGAGAATTTTTTTCCCATCATTACAGTCAAAAAGGAATGTTGATTTGATCCCACTAACCATTGGAAAATTTAACAAATGTTCCAAAAATTAAGTGTGAAGTCAACGTTTGCAACTGGTCTTATATGAGTCCCCTCATTGACATATGCCTGCTCACCATGGTCAGCGGTGGGGCTTATTGTATAATGTCCAGGGGTATAGGAAATAGCAGAGCACGTTTGCTTCAAGATGGGATTGAGCTACAGTATATCCATAGGTGTGCGCACAGGGTGTGTCAGGTGTGTCTGGGCACACCCTAATCACCCCATGCACATTAGTATTATCGCTCTGTGTGCAGGCAGGAGGATGGGAAAGATCTTCCTCTTGCCGGCTATGCCATAAGAGCAGTGTTTACGCTCTTCTCTTTCACTGAGCCAGAAGAAAGATCAATGTGCTGGGGTCATATACTGTATAAGTAGACACACATACACAGGTGTATTTGAGCTTCAGGGTGCACCCCCCAATGCAATAGGCTGCGCACATCTATGAGTATATCCTTGCTGTTTGGTGAGGGTGCCTATAGCAGCTCTGTCTACCTGGTCAGATAATGATGGGTTCTAAAACTAGGAGCACTCTGCTCTCCTATTTTGAAGGAGACATTTTTACTTCAAGCTAATTACACCTAGCAGTTTTTGCAAAATTAGATGCAAATTTTTAAAAAAATGTGTGTTATATTTAGGCTCCATGCACACTGGCTTAAAAATCTCTGCTTCTACAGGAATTTTACCTGTAGAAGCACCTCAATGTTACCTGTTGAGTCCATGCACATTAGGATGATTACAGGCATGTTTTGAGCGATTAGAGGCAGGAAAAAAAATCCCTTCTGGTTTACGTTTCTGATTGGTAGAAAGAAACGCTAAACTCTCCTAAACTCGCCTAAACTGTGTACAAAAACTCTCTATATGAGCATTTTCTGAGCATTTTCTGTCAACATAAATTATGTTTTTTTAAGCCCTGTGTGCATGGAACCTTACAGCAAAACCAAGTTTGAGAAAATCACTTGTTTATCCCTCCTGGAGATCCTGCCATAAATACAGCCTTTCTTTATTGGACTGACAACACTTCATGGAAACTATAATTAGTGTTGTCAGCTGTTCATGTGAAATCCACAACTGGACTATAGAACAATGTCCGTACAGCACCCTCAGTTCATCTCCTTAACTCCTCCCTATGTGTGCCTAAACATGATCCCCAAGGAAGCAAAGGTGCAATGTTCAGCTTTACATGTCAATCATCTCTTCCCATACACGCCATGTTGCTGGCAAAGGACTCATATCCTATTGCCCAGCAGTAATAGGAGATGTAGAGTAATCAAGTACCTCGTCCAGCTCTTGGTGAAGGCCCCTTTAGTTCCTTTTCCCAAGATCCAGTGGGCTCCCATAATCCCCAGGACTCCCAGCACACTCATAGGACATAAATTCCACCCTCGGGTGCTCAGAGAATCTGCACCTGTGGGGACAGCCATGATTGGGTTCGACCACTGTCACCAGGTGGGGATCCTCCTTCATTGTTCCTGGCGTGTGGACCACCAAGTGAGCACACAGTTTCATCTTAAAGAGGAGCAACAGTCTCTTGTGTAAAATCTAAAACTCAGCAGCTAAAAAAACTGTAGCTGCTGCCTTTTAATAAACAGCCACCCATCTATCGCTCGATCCAGCAATGGGCTCACCCCAGCTGTTCTCCCCTCCTGTCGTCTGTCCCTGGCTCCGGGATGTAAACTATGAGCACCCAGCTGTGACAGCTTGTGGCTTCACAGCAGGGTGCCCACTGCGCATGCGCGAGCAGCGCTGCGTCTTGTGAATGGTCCCACAGTCTTCTGTGACCTGTCATGTGTCCTAGAAGACTGTAGGGAGGGAGGGGGGGGATTCCACATCTGATCATCTAGGCGATTGAAGTGGAAGTGGGAGACGGGGGCTTGTCAAAATCAGGTACCCGCTCCCCAAAGGTGCAATTTATTCACCAGGAGCAGGGGGGAGGCCTAAAGGGTTACCTCATCTTTTCATCTTTTGGGTGGAGCTCTGCTTTAAGCTCCAATCACTGTGATGGGCACTGTATTAGCTTGCCCTGAAATACTGCCTCTTTTTACACCCCCTGGGACTTCTGCTGCTACTTGGACATCCAGATCAGATACTCCTTCTGCCTCCCCTCTGTGGATCTTTTCCAGAGATTCCTGTGGTCGCCCACCTGGTCTACCAGTTTCAGCCTTCCACCTAGTAAAAAAGGTGTTACCTCCCACGAGAAAGGAGTAACTGTGTTTGCACTAGACTGAACTATACTGTGCTATTTATTACTAGTGATTTATTCTTATACTCTAGCCTGAGACAGCCCTGTGCTATAATAGTCTCACTACTTGTTATACTTTGTCTTATGCCGCGTATACACGATCATTTTTCCCATCCGTTTGGACGAGAAAAACGACCATGTGTGGGCTTTTTGTCATTTTTCCAGACGGGAAAAACGGCATTAATCACGACGAGAAAAATTACAACATGCTCTAATTTTTCTCGTCGTGATTCCCGTCATTTTTTTCCCCGGCAGCTTTCCCATAGGGAAGCACTGCCGGGGAGCCTACACACAGTAGTTTTTTTCGACTAAGAAAAAAAATGTCATTTAAAAGCTGTTCCTCGTTTTTCACGTCGATTTTCTTGACGGTGTTTTCACCGTCGAAAAAATCGATCGTGTGTACATGGCATTAGGCTTGTTTCGTACCCTTTACCATTTTATTGGTATTGCCAATTTATCTTGCATTTATACAGCATACAGGTGCATCTCAAAAAATTAGACTATGATCAAAAAGTAAATTTATTTCAGTAATTCAATTCAAAAAGTGAAACTCATATATTTTATATAGATTCATTACACACAGAGTGATATATTTCAAGCATTTCTTGCTTTTAATGTTGGTGATTAAGGCTTATAGCTAGGGAAAAGCCAAAATTCAGTATCTCAGACAATTAGAATATTACATAAGACCAATAAAAAACATTTTTTTTTTAATACAGAACAGTTGGCTTATTGAAAAGTATGTCCATGTATAGTATGCACTCAATACTTGATCAAGGCTCCCTTTGCATGAATTACTGTATCAATGCAGCGTAGCATGGAGGCGATCAGCCTGTGGCAAGGCTGAGGTGTTATGGAAGCCCAGGTTGTTTTGATAGCGGCCTTGAGCTCATCTGCATTATTGGGTCTGGTGTCTCTCATCTTTCTCTTGGCAATACCCCACAGATTCTCTATGGGGTTTAGGTCAGGTGAATTTGCTGGCCAATCAAGCACAGTGATACCATGATCATTAAACAAGGTATAGGTACTTTTGGCAGTGTGGGCAGGTGCCAAGTCCTGCTGGAAAATGAAATCAGCATCTCCATAAAGCCGCAGAGGGAAGCATGAAGTGCTCTAGAATTTCCTGGTAGAGGGCTGCACTGATTTTGTGCACCAACACCAGCATATGGCATGGCGCCCCAAACCATCACTGACTGTGGAAACTTCACACTGGACCTCATGCAACTTGGATTCTGTGCCTCTCCACTCTTCCTTCAGACTCTGGGAACTTCCTTTCCAAATGAAATGCAAAATGTACTTTCATCCGAAAAGAGGACTTTGGACCACTGAGCAACAGACCAGTCCTTTTTCCTTAGCCCAGGTAAGTCGCTTCTGACGTCTGGTTCAGGAGTGGTTTGACACAAGCAATGCGGCGGTTGTAGCCCATGTCCTTTATACGTCTGTGTGTGGTGGCTCTTGAAGCACTGACACCAGCTGTAGTCCATTTCTGTGAATCTCCCCCTCTCAAGGCTGCGGTTATCCCTGTTGCTTGTGCACGTTTTTCTACCACACTTTTTCCTTCCACTCAACTTTCCATTAATATGCTTGGATACAGCAATCTGTGAACAGCCAACTTCTTTAGCAAAAACCTTTTGTGACTTACCCTCCTTGTGGAGGATGTCAATGACTGTCTTCTGGACAACTGTCAAGTCAGCAGTCTTCCCCATGATTGTGTAACTTACTGAACCAGACTGAGAGACCATTTAAAAGCCCCATACACACTATCAGTTTTCCTGCAGGTTTTTGTCTTCAGGTTTACCAAAACCATGTAGTGCAAGGGCCTGCCTGATTGCATACGAATTGAAACTCTTAAGGTTTGACCTCATATTAGATGGTTTTGGTAAACCTGAAGACAAAAACCTGCAGGAAAACTGATAGTGTGTATGGGGCTAAAGGCTCGGGAAACCTCTACTGGAGTTTTGAGTTGATTAGCTGATTAGAATGTGACACCATGAGCCTACAATATTGAACTTTTTCACAATGTTCTAATTTTATGAGATACTGAATTCTGGGCCATAATCATCAAAATTAACATAAAGAAATGCTTCAAATATATCACTCTGGGTGTAATGAATCTATATAATATATGAGTTTCACTTTTTGAATTAAATTACTAAAATAAATTAACTTATTGATGATATTCTAATTTATTGAGATACACCTGTACTATAAGTTGCACATTACTATTTGTCTGATCAGTTGAATGATACTTCTTCATAACTCTAGTACTGTGGCTGCCTCTAAATCACAGCAACGTGATATATCGGCGCCACAGGTATCTGCATACCAACATCAGAAGTGCTTGTGTGACACTGCTAATGTTCTCCAGGTAGAAGCAATAATTTGAAGGTACTCTCCACACAAATACAAAAGGTTGGAGGTTTGTTGACATGGTGGTTACACTTTTACGTAAGATAACATACTACATCTGCAAATACTCAAAAAAGCATTAAATCTTTTTCAATCATTTGTGTGTAGCTATACTTTAGCGCCTCTTAGAAGCTATGCAAAAGGTATAAATCTTGCAGGGCTGGTATACTGGTATAATGACATGTCATTTTTTATCATGACTATAATCGCTGACTCATCATCCATGCAGATGTCTCACGTTCACGTGAAATTCTGCCACATATAAAGGGCACTATTGTAGGAATTGGCAGTATTTGTTTTCTCTGCTGCTACCAGACATTTTGTGTCCGGACATAAACAGTTATAAACGTGCTATGAGAAGCTGGATAGGAAAGTAGAAAGCGAAGCAGATTACTCCGCCAATCATATTTCTCTGGTTCCACATTGCCATTCATTATTTATGTAGATTTACATTCCTTGCTGCTGAAGCAATGTATTCCAAAGGAAAGTCTGAATGGTTGTTCATCCAGCAGACAAGTTTAGTCAGCAGAAATACCTGACCCTACAGATTGTTCAGTCAAGTTTGAACCGTTGTATGTGGCCAGTCATGGGAATCATTGAATCTCATGCAAACTAAGACAAACCTACTCATTGTATCTGTCAGTTCTCATCAAGCTCCATGTACAGTGGGAGGTGATCGTCACTTCACGTTCATCTAATCAGTGACACTATATAAATTTAGCAAATGGATACTTAAAGTAGAACTATAGGCAAAACTTATTTTTTCATTTTGGATAGAGCAAGGGAGGGTTATAACCCCTGTCATATTTTTTTCACCATCTGTGTCCCATTGCGGAAATTTTCCTTTACTACCTGTCCCAAAGCCAAATGGGAAGTGAGAGGAAATCCCTGCAAATTAAGGGAATTCCTTGGCGACCCACAGGTCACCAGAACTAGTGTCCCCATTGGAAGATTTCCCTGCTATTACTTTTCTGGGGACAACTCAAAATTTGGGATTTTCTTTACTTTCAGTGATAATGGTAAATAGGACAAATAGAGAGGGTGAATCTCCTTAACCACTTAACGACCGCTCACTGTATATATACGTCGGCAGAATGGCACCGACAGGCACAATCACGTAGAGTGTACGTGATTGCCTTTGTACAGTTGGGGGGTCCAATCGGACCCCCCTTCTATACAGTGAGCGGTGGCTAAGTGTCCGGGAGCGTTCCGGGATGAGGGGGCAGCCATTCGTTTCTGGCCACCCCCTCGCGATCGCTCCCGGCGAATGGAAATGCCCCCTCTGTCTGTGTCAGACAGAGGGAGCAGGAGGAAGTGATGTCATCTCTGGTGCGGCGCTCGCATATACCGAGCGCCGTACAAGAGAAGATATCAGGTCAGTGCACACAACACTACACTGACACCAGGACACATAGGGACATAAATCGCCCCCCCAGGCCCCCCCAGACACCCCAGATCACCCCCCAGATCACCCCCCAGCCCCCAGTCACAGTGTCACTGATTGCAGTGACCATTTATTTAGTGATCACTGCAATCAGTGACATTTGTGACTGTAAAACTGTCACCAAAGTTTAGTCTTAGGTCCAGTGTAGCCCCCTAACCCCCCCTAATAAAGGTTTAACCCCCTGATCACCCCCCAGATAACCCTTTCACCCCCTATCACCACTGTCGCTTAGCGATCATTTTTCTGATCGCTGTCTTAGCGTCAGTGATGCCGATCGGCAGCCAGTAATTTTTTTTAGGTTCGCCGCAGGTTTTTATAGCGTCAGGTACCCCCATATATTATCTAATAAAGGTTTAATCCCCTTGATCGCCCCCCAGGTAACCCTTTCACCCCCTATCACCACTATCACTAAGCGATCGTTTTTCTAAACGCTGTCTTAGTGTCTGTGATGCAGATCGGTAGCCGGTAATTTTTTTTAGGTTCGCCGCAGGTTTTTATAGCGTCAGGTACCCCAATATATTATCTAATAAAGGTTTAACCCCCTTGATCGCCCCCCAGGTAACCCTTTCACCCCCTATCACCACTGTCGCTAAGCAATTGTTTTTCTAAACGCTGTCTTAGTGTCGGTGATGCAGATCGTAGCCAGTAATTTTTTTTAGGTTCGCCGCATGTTTTTATAGCGTCAGGTACCCCAATATATTATCTAATAAAGGTTTAACCCCCTTGATCGCCCCCCAGGTAACCCTTTCACCCCCTATCACCACTGTCACTAAGCGATCGTTTTTCTAAACGCTGTCTTAGTGTCTGTGATGCAGATCGGTAGCCGGTAATTTTTTTTAGGTTCGCCGCAGGTTTTTATAGCGTCAGGTACCCCCATATATTATCTAATAAAGGTTTTAACCCCCTGATTGCCCCTAGTTAACCCTTTCACCAGTGATCACCATATAAGTGTTACGGGTGACGCTGGTTAGTTAGTTTGCTTTTTATAGTGTCAGGGCACCCGCCGTATATAACCCAATAAAGGTTTAACCCCCTGATCGCCCGGCGGGTGATATCAGTTAGGTTTTAGCGTCAGAGAGGGTCTGCGTCACACCCCAGGCAGCGTCAGGTTAGTGCCAGTAACGCTAACACCCACGTGTGAAGCATACACCCCCCTTAGTGGTATAGTATCTGAACAGATCAATATCTGATCTGATCAGATCTATACTAGCGTCCCCAGCAGTTTAGGGTTCCCAAAAACGCAGTGTTAGCGGGATCAGCCCAGATACCTGCTGGCACCTGCGTTTTGCCCCTCCGTCCAGCCCAGGCCACCCAAGTGCAGTATCGATCGATCACTGTCACTTACAAAACACAACACACATAACTGCAGCGTTCGCAGAGACAGGCCTGATCCCTGCGACTCCAGTGCTGTAGGAGGTGATTTCACCACCACAGTTAAAAAAAAAAAGCAAATATCTTGAAGCATTGGGGCAGCAGGGGCGGAGGAGCGATTTTGCTCCTAATGCCGCGTACATACGGTCGAAATTCCGACGGAGGCTTGCCCGTGGAAAAGTCCGACCATGTGTGTGCGGCATAACTTTTTTGCGGGAGGATGCCCCCATGCTTCGGCATATATAAATGGTGCGTGTATGCCCATCATTGGAAGTGGGTGGATGAAGGGCGGTATTCTAATGGTGGGCATACCCACCGATCAATCTCTTTTTTCGTTCAGCCAACTGGCTGCATGAAATAAAAAGATTACAATACATGTCCAACAAGGACCAGCAACGTACTGGTATGTTGCTGGACTTTGAATGTTTATAGCAGAATGATGCCTGCGGGTTTAGGTATCATCTTGGTATCATTCTTTTCAGCCTGCGGCCGGCTTTCATGTAAAAGCAATCCTAGCGGCTAATTAGCCTCTGGACTGCTTTTACAAGCAGTGGGAGGGAATGCCCCCCCCCGGATATAAAAAGCGCCATTGGGAAATTGGGAAAGCATTTTATCACACCGATTTTGGTGTGGTCAGATGCTTTGAGGGCAGAGGAAAAATCTAGGGTCTAGAAGACCCCAGTTTTTTCAAAAAAAGAAAATGCAACACCCACCATTTTAATCTGTAGGGCCTTTGCTTTAAAAATATATATAATGTTTGGGGGTTCAACATAATTTTCTTGCAAAAAAAAAATGTTTTCATGTAAACAAAAAGTGTCAAAAAGGGCTTTGTCTTCAAGTGGTTAGAAGAGTGGATGTAAGCTTCCTAATGTTGTGTATAAAATGCCAGAACAGTTCAAAACCCCCCCAAATGACCCCATTTTGGAAAGTAGACACCCCAAGCTATATACTGAGAGGCATGTCGAGTCCATGGAATATTTTATATGTTGACACAAGTTGCGGAAAAACAACAATTTTTTTTTTTTTTTTGCACAAAGTTGTCACTAAATGATATATTGCTCAAACATGCCATGGGCATATGTGGAATTACACCCCAAAATACATTCTGTTGCTTCTCCTGAGTACGGAGATACCACATGTGTGAGACTTTTTGGGAGCCTAGCCACGTACGGGACCCCAAAAACCAAGCACCGCCTTCAGGCTTTCTAAGGGTGTAAATTTTTGATTTCACTTCTCACTGCCTATCACAGTTTCGGAGGCCATGGAATGCCCAGATAGCACAAAACCCCCCTAAATGACCCCATTTTGGAAAGTAGACACCCCAAGCTATTTGCTGAGAGGTATTGTGAGTATTTTGCAGATCTCGCTTTTTGTCACAAAGTTTTGAAAATTGAAAAAAAAAAAAAATATATATATATATATATATATTTTCTTTCTTCATTTTCAAAAACAAATGAGAGCTGTAAAATACTCGCCATTCCTCTCAGCAAATAGCTTGGGGTGTCTATATTCCAAAATGGGGTCATTTGGGGGGGTTTTGTGCGATTTTGGCATTTTATGGCCTTCGAAACTGTGATAGGTAGTGAGGAGTGAAATCAAAAATTTGTGCCTAGAAATCCTGAAGGCGGTGCTTGGTTTTCGGGGTCCCGTACGCGGCTAGGCTCCTAAAAAGTCCCACACATGTGGTATCCCCGTACTCAGGAGAAGCAGAAAAATTTATTTTGGGGTGTAATTCCACATATAACCATGGCATGTGTGAGCAATATATCATTTAGTGACAACTTTTTGTAATTTTTTATTTTTTTTTTGTCATTATTCAATCACTTGGGACAAAAAAATTATATTCAATGGGCTCAACAGGCCTCTCAGCAATTTCCTTGGGGTGTCTACTTTCTAAAATGGGGTCATTTGGGGGGTTTTGTGCTATTTTGGCATTTTATGGCCTTCGAAACTTTTTGTAATTTTTTTATTTTATTTTTTTTTAGTCATTATTCAATCACTTGGGACAAAAAAATAAAAAATTCAATGGGCTCAACATGCCTCTCAGCAATTTCCTTGGGGTGTCTACTTTCCAAAATGGGGTCATTTGGGGGGGTTTTATACTGCCCTGTCATTTTAGCACCTCAAGAAATGAGATAGGCAGTCATAAATTTAAAGCTGTGTAAATTTCAGAAAATGTACCCTAGTTTGTAAACTCTATAACTTTTGCGCAAACCAATAAATATACGCTTATTGACATTTTTTTTACTAAAAACATGTGGCTGAATACATTTTGGCCTAAATGTATGACTACAATTGAGTTTATTTGATTTTTCTTATAACAAAAAGTAGAAAATATCATTTTTTTTCTAAATTTTCGGTCTTTTTCCGTTTATATCGCAAAAAATAAAAATCGCAGAGGCAATCAAATACCATTAAAAGAAAGCTCTATTTGTGGGAAGAAAAGGACGCAAATTTCGTTTGGGTACAACATTGCATGTCCGCACAATTTACAGTTAAAGCAGCGCAGTGCAAAATTCTGAATTCACCTCTGGTCCTCTAGCTACCAAATGGTCCGGGGCGTAAGTGGTTAAAGGGGGAACAGACAGCAATAAAAATTGACCGTGGTTCTAATCCCTCTTCCCTCTATCCAAAAAAAAAAAAGTTTTGCCTTTAGTTACACTTTAAAGCGGGGGTCGGTAACCCATCGATCACAAGCTAACCGTCGATAGCTGACAGGTGATGGTTAGCTCACGAACACGTTCCTTCCAGTCCCGATCTTCTCTACAGAGCTCTAGAGTGGCGCAGGCACACGCTGACCTAATCATAGGATGCAGATTAAGCCCTCACCCCTTGCATACGTGCGGCTGGAGAGAGAGGATTCGCAGCAGAATATGTAGATTTGTAACTGCACCTTCCCTGGGCAACTCTGCATTAAAAACAACTTATGTGCCCTCTTGACACAACCAGCCCTCATGACACCCAGCCATCCTGCTCACACCCAGCCTTCCTGACACCCAGCCACCCTGACACCCAGCCATCTTGCTGACACCCCGCCATCCTGCTGACCCCCAGCCACCCTGACACCCAGCCATCCTGCTGACATCCAGCCATCCTGCTGACACCAAGCCCACCTGCACATCCAGCCATCTTGACCCCCAGCCACCCTGACACCTAGCCCTCCTGCTGACACCCAGCCCTACTGACACCCAGCCATCCTGATCCCCCTGTACTGTACCCTTCTGACAGTTCTGTGCCTTCCTCACCCCCTGCACCGTGCCCTCTGATTCCCAGTACCGTGCCCCTCCTGACCCCAGCCCTACATCCTCTGTACACTGCCCTATATGCTACTGACCTCTGTACACTGCCCTACATCATAGTGACCTCTGTACACTGCCCTACAGTCTACTGACCTCTGTACACTGCCCTACATACTACTGATCTCTGTACACTGCCCTATATGCTACTGACCTCTGTACACTGCTCTACATACTACTGACCTCTGTACGCTCCCCTACATCCTACTGACCTCTGTACACTGCCCTACATCCTACTGACCTCTGTACACTGCCCTACATCCTACTGACCTCTGTACACTGCCCTACCTACTACTGACCTCTGTACACTGCTCTACATACTACTGACCTCTGTATGCTGCCCTATATCCTACTGACCTCTGTACACTGCCCTACATCCTACTGACCTCTGTACACTGTCCTACCTACTACTGACCTCTGTACACTGTCCTACCTACTACTGACCTCTGTACACTGCTCTACATACTACTGACCTCTGTACACTGCCCTACATCCTACTGACCTCTGTACATTGCCCTACCTACTACTGACCTCTGTACACTGCTCTACATACTACTGACCTCTGTATGCTGCCCTATATCCTACTGACCTCTGTACACTTCCCTACATCCTACTGACCTCTGTACACTGTCCTACCTACTACTGACCTCTGTACACTGTCCTACCTACTACTGACCTCTGTACACTGTCCTACCTACTACTGACCTCTGTACACTGTCCTACCTACTACTGACCTCTGTACACTGCCCTACATCCTACTGACCTCTGTACACTGCCCTACATCCTACTGACCGCTGTACACTGCCCTACCTACTACTGACCTCTGTACACTGCCCTACCTACTACTGACCTCTGTACACTGCTCTACATACTACTGACCTCTGTATGCTGCCCTATATCCTACTGACCTCTGTACACTGCCCTACATCCTACTGACCTCTGTACACTGTCCTACCTACTACTGACCTCTGTACACTGTCCTACCTACTACTGACCTCTGTACACTGCTCTACATACTACTGACCTCTGTACACTGCCCTACATCCTACTGACCTCTGTACACTGCCCTACATACTACTGACCTCTGTACACTGCTCTACATACTACTGATCTCTGTACGCTGCCCTACATCCTACTGACCTCTGTACACTGCCCTACATACTACTGACTTTTGTATGCTGCCCTACATACTACTGAGTAAATGCAGAGTTTCTCACTAAAACTATCGTTTAAGGTAGGCTGTCTTTACTTTTTATTGGGGAACTTGCTAGAAAATAAAGGGGGGAGCTCGCACCCTGGTGATCTTTGATCTTTTAAAGTTATTTAAAAAAATAACAAACATGTTGAACTTACCAGCTCTGTGCAGTGGTTTTACACAGAGCAACCCCAATCCTCCTCTTCTCGAGTCCCCCGCTGGCACTCTAGGCCCATTACCCTTTTCGAGTGCCCCATAACAAGAGGCTTGCTGTGGGTAAACTCATGCATGCTCACTCCTGAGCCAGCTCTCTGCATCCATAAGACACAGAGAGCATGGCTCAGCCCCCCTCCCGCCTCGCTGGCTGTGAGTGACAGCAGCAGAAGCCAACGGCTCCTGCTGCTGCATCTCAGCCAATAACTAGGGGGAGACCTGGGAGAGTCTCGGGTATCGTACACATGGCTGGATCGAGATCTGGCTTAGGTAAGTATTGGGGGGCTGAGGGGGGAGCTGCACGTTGTTTTTTTACCTTCATGCATAGAATGCATGAAGGTAAAAAGCCTTCAGCCTTTACAACCACTTTAAGGTGTATGTAAACCCCAACAATGAGTTTCCCTTATCTGCTCCTTTTTACTTTGTTAAATATACAGTACAGTTGAAAGCATTTTATTATATCTGTTTGATATGTGCAAAAAATACCTGTTGATCCCGCCTGACATCTTGTTAATATGCTAACTTCCTGCCTGTGCTGCACTCTTGTAATTATACAGCATTGTTCAAGTATCTCTGAGGACTACAGAACACCACCTCCTATGTTATAGAGTAGAAAGCTGAATGTGTATGGCTAGCCTTAGCCATCTGGTCATCTGTTGACCCCTTATACTGGGCTTCATTTATTTGCTCCTGGCACCTGGTGGTAACAGTGAGGGAGCAAAAGGAAAGGTAAGTATGTGCTGCTGAGGAGGGGGGCATTAAAGCGAACCTGTGGCTTTGCCCTGCATCACAAAGTACAGTATGATTTAAGATATTTACCACAATAAATTCTGTGCTTAGTGCAAACAAATATCTTCTAATATGCAACCAACACTTCAAAATGGGAAGCTGCACTCAAAATATCCAAATACAAGATAATGAGTAACTAAGAGTAAAGAAAAGTTGTGCTATCCCTTTAAAGCCCTGTACACACGATCGGATAACCTATGGATTTTCGTCCGATGGATTTGTCCATCGGAAATCCGATGAAACTGTTTTTCATCAGTCTTGCGCACACACCATCAGTCAAAAAACCGACCGTTCCAAACGCGGTGACGTAAAACACTCCGATGAGCCGAGAAAAATGAAGTTTAATGCTTCTGAGCATGCGTCGACTTGATTCTGAGCATGCCTGGGTTTTTGATCCGATGGACTTGTCCATAGACGATCGGAGTTTTCGATCGGTTTTTTATCCATCGGAAAAATTTAAAACATGTTCTATTTTTTAAAACCGATGGAAAAAAGACCGATGGGTCCTATACACGATCGGTTGGTCTGATGAAAACCATCCATCGGACGGTTTTCATCAGTCAAACCGATCGTGTGTACAGGGCTTCAGTAAATGTGCAAAAAAATAATAATATTAATAACACCATAGAATCATATATAAATATGAATATAATGTCCACATCAAATAGAAATCCTGTGTGTGAAAAAGATTGAAAATGGTTCTCCATATGTGCTAACTCCAGTGATCCACCACCATTGGAATATTAAGCTTCTTAACAAAAAGCTTTGATCCCTGTATACCGAGGTTATAAACAACTCATAAATCATTAATGTACCAGGGACTAATTGCCACTTCAATGGATGTACTGTATGAAGCATGAACAATAAGGAGGAAAAAAAAAACACTCCACATAGCATAATCCAGTAAAATTATAATGTATTTATTTGTTAAAACCAAAGAGGTACTCACAAGCAGGAAGAGAAGAAAAGTGTTAAGGCACAAAAATCATTGCCATGCACTCATGTGGGTGTGATGAAATCAGCACGCTAAGCTCCATCAGACACGTTTCAGCACAATTGACCTCATCAGGGGCCACTGCATTTAGCTTTACTGAGTCAACCTGCAGTGATCTAAGGTAAATTGAATGGACTTTCTGATTTCAAAAGACTGATTGTCACCTCTTCATCACACCCCCAACATTCCTTTCTGTGCCATAGCTCGCACAGAATACCCGTGTGTCTGGGTAGACGTCCTACCATGTAACAGTGTTTAGGCCTAGCAACCAATTTCTAGGTCTGAGCTCTGTTATTAAATGGAGGGGGTTACTTTAACACTTCTAGGCTCTGATGCCAGTTGGCACAGGGGATTTTCGATGCCCAGCTGCAATGAAGGAAGGAGAAGTCGGGGAGCATTTGAGAGATGATTATCAGCAACCTTTTCACAGACACCATCCTTTCCAACATTGATGTAGTCTTCATGGCTAGTTTTAGAGATAAACTGACTGATTTCAGTTGTATGGAGTTTCTTTTTAAGCATCGGCCTGCAATCTATATAGTTGTTGTCAGCTTGGCTACAGATGAAAGAACCATTTAAGATCATGTTATATACAGTAAAAGAGTAACTATAATATGATACCTCTGTATGACTTTTAAGCTTATGATCTATGTTGAGAAACCCAAGGGCAAATGCACAATTCAATTTGTCAGACTAAGAGTGCTTTCTATTGTTTGGAAGGAAAATGTTTAGACACCGGGGCTATAAGCAACAGTCAAGTTAAAGAGTAGGTGGGAGGCTGAATGGGATATGCCAGCTCAATGCTTCAAACAGACTTCATATCATGAGGTGCACATGATGTGAATTGTACCATTGCCAAGTGTGTCTCAGCAAGGACTTTGTTATGACATATAATCATTTCTGCTAATACAAAACAGCTTATGTAGGATTCAATATGTCGTCTGTTACCTTTTACAGTATTAGCCAATGATCTAATGCATGATTACATTTAAAGTCTTGATCAATACTATAATGCCTCAGTAGGATATAAAATAGCTTGAACTTGATGGACTTTGTTCTAGCTTGAGACTGATGGATATCTCACCAAAAACAGACAGTGAGGGGGTGAGTGCGTATTACTGCCCTTTTTTCCCGGACTTGGTGGCATGGAGGGATTACCTTCTTATACACCAAGAAAAAAGAAACAATTGGAAAATAGGTTTGTGTAATAACAAGCATTTCTGAAACTCACAACTTGTAATCTCTCTGAGGTTGCCCACATGGTGCATTCATAACATGTGCGTGGCTACCCTAAATATTCATCACGTTAAAGCAGAACTCCACTTTACCACCTTATTTTTTCTGTAATTTCACTACTGTAAGTTATATAATCACGTTCTTCTTATGCCGCGTACACACGACCGTTTTTAATGTCATGGAAAAAAACAACGTTTTTCTCTACGTGATTCTTCTCAAGCCTGCCTTGCATTACACTATTGTGAAAAAAAATGCTCGAGCAAAGCGTGGTGACGTACAACACGTACAACGGCACTATAAAGGGGAAGTTCCATTGGGATGGCGCCACCTTTTGGGCTGCTTTTGCTGATTTTGTGTTACCGCGTGTTAGTAGAAGTTTGGTGAGAGACGATTCGCGCTTTTCAGTCTCCATGCTTTTCAGTCCATTACAGCGTGACGAATGTCCTATCTCCATTACGAATGCTAGTTTTACCAGAACGAGCGCTCCCGTCTCATTACTTGCTTCTGAGCATGCACGTTTTTTCTCTGTCGTTAAAGCATACACACGACTGTTTTTCACGACGTGAAAAACGACGAGAAAAAATAGAACAGGTTCTAAATTTTTAATGGCCATTTTTCTCGTTGAGGAAAATGCTCTGGAGCCTACACACGACCGTTTTTCACTACCAATTTAAAAAATGGCATGTTTCTCGTCATGAAAAACGGTCGTGTGTACGCGGCATAAGAGTTTGGTCATTTCCTCTTATGTCATTATTATTATTATTTTTTAGGTACTTATATAGCGCCGTCAATTTATGCATTCACATCGGTCCCTACCCTCAAGGAGCTTACAATCTAATGCTGGCCATACACTATACGAAAAATCGGGCGAAAATCGGTCAGACAGTTCTTTCGTTTTTCGAACAGTTAATGGGCACAAAATCAATAATCGTCGGGACGTTTTTGAGCCGAAAAAACAAAGGACAAGTTTGGAAATTTTCTGCCGAACGAACGATTAATCGGAAGGTTAATGTGTTTCCCGTCCGAACTTTCTGCACTAGGTATATGTAAAAAAAAAATATTTTTTTTTTTAAATTTATGTCCACTGAACGATTTATTGGTCATTACATGATGGCAATATTGTTTGCGCTCATGACCGAACATTCATTTTCCGAAAGTTCGTTCAGACGATTTTTCGTAGAGTGTATGGCCAGCATTAGGTCCCTAACTCACATTCATATACTAGGGCCAATTTAGACAGAAGCCAATTAACCTACCAGCATGTCTTTGGAGTGTCATCATGGTTTATTATCAGTCAGGCACCCTCTGCCTTTCTAGAAATGGGTAAATCTCTCATGGCATTTAGGAAATGTCCCATGTATTACTTGGTTAAATGGCTGCACAATCCAGAGATTTAATGCCAGCCTGTTTGGGGGAATTCAGTGAGCCTACAATAAGACTTTTCTGGTGGTGGTTTTCTTTAGAACTAATTGAGCATAATTTAGGCAAGCATCTTTGCCAGTTTCGGTAACATTACTGGCATGTACATTAAATTCAGGTAGTATAAATTGCAGAGACTTTAAAAACCTGTCACCATGGCAGTGACAGATTCTTAAAGAACGACTTCCAGTGTGCAGATTAGGGAGCTGCCAGTAATTAGGACAAGCTCTGAACTGGTGTACAAGGGTTCACCGGTGCACGGCAGTGTTCATTTTGATGTCAAATTTAGTTTTAGTCATATTTTAGTCATCTGAATTGTTTCATTCATATTTTAGTCAACTAAAATCTCTGTCACATTTTATTCGACCAAAATCGAATGGGTTTAGTTAAATTGTAATGCATTATTTAAGCATTTCTCTAGAATTTCCAAACTCCCAAACGTATATACTCCTGGAGTAAAAATCTGTGGCGGCTGGTGTTCAAAATTTTTGGGAGGGTGCAAACAAACTGAAAAAAAAAAACATCAATTGCAGCCACTGTGCCCATCAAACGCAGCTACTGTGCCCATCAAACGCAGCTACTGTGCCCATCAAACGCAGCCCCTGTGCCAATCAAACGCAGCCACTGTGCCCATCAAACGCAGCCACTGTGCCCATTAAACGCAGCCACTGTGCCCATCAAGCGCAGCCACTGTGCCCTTTAAACACAGCCACTGTGCCCTTTAAACACAGCCACTGTGCCCATCAAACACAGCCATTGTGCCCATCAAGCGCAGCCACTGTGCCCATCAAACGCAGCCACTGTGCCATCAATCGCCGCCACTGTGCCATCAATCGCCGCCACTGTGCCATCAATCGCTGCCACTGTGCCATCAATCGCAGCCACTGTGCCATCAAACGCAGCCACTGTGCCCTCAAACGCAGCTACATACACCCATCAATTGCTGCCAGTGTGCCCATCAATTGCTGCCAGTGTGCCCATCAATTGCCACTACTGTGCCCCATCAATTGCTGCCAGTGTGCCCATCAATTGCTGCCAGTGTGCCCATCAATTGCCGCTACTGTGCCCCATCAATTGCTGCCAGTGTGCCCATCAATTGCCGCTACTGTGCCCCATCAATTGCTGCTACTGTGTACAAATTACATACATATTATTTATGTAATGTATATACATCTTTCTTAGGCGATCTTTGTGACTTCCTTGGCCTGGCTGAGCCCAAATTAACATAGAAGATACTTTTTTGGTTGGACACGACAGAAAAGACTGGATAAAAGCATTTTGGAAGCAGTGCTGTGATTTTCATAAAATGATTTTTAGAGCATCTGTTATTAAATGTGTAAACAATTTCAGGCGAAAAATAGAACATAGAGTCAAACTACCAATTGTCAGTTTGTTACCTAATATGGCATCTAACACATAGTTATCATATTTGATATAATGTAACTTTTTTGTTTTTATTCTAGTAGCCTTAGAAATATGTTTTTCCATTTTTCTGTGTTGCTGTCTTTGTAAAGCTAGCATATCATCACTAGGCCTTTTGTGAGTCAAGAAACAAAAATGCACATTCCTATGTTGACCCAGTAATGTGACCAGGCAACAATAGGTATTTTATATGTATTAACAACAGAAGGTATTGACTACAAGGTTCCCACGGAGTCATAGAAAGGGCAGGTATATTTCCCAGTGATACCGTGCTTTACATCATATAAAATGGATTTATTTTTCAGTAACAAATTGAAGCCAAACTCCAGCTCACACTTTCAGCAGTTTTTTTTTCCTTTTGGGATAAAGGTTTTACATGAATAAATAAAAGCTGTAAGCACCCCTGCTAGTAATAAATGGTTTGTTCCAGCTCTGTAAACTGATACATCTGGTTCTTATGAAAAACAACAGACTTACTGGCCAGATCGCCAGATCGCCAGATGAAAATAGAAGAAAGACTAAAAAACAAAGGCAGCCGCCACATCTAAGAAATAGTAAGCTGCAATATAAAAATTTTTGCTTTTGGGTTTAATACTTCATTAATGTTATGAGCTGTACTTACAGGAAGATTGTAAAATGCTAATTAATATATAGAGAACATAACTAATTTTCATAACACCTCTGGCTTCCTGAAGAACCTTAACTACAAAATGTGTTGAACCGAAACACTCTCACCATATGGTTTGTGTAAAGGATGCTAATGTTACTGTATATTAACCTAACAAGGTTCAAGTAATATGTGAGCGTTGGCGTTCAGAGGAAAAAACATACATTTTGGTGTATAAATGTTATATCCTGTAATTGGCTGACATTCTTCTTGTACTCATTCAGTATTTTATTAGCATGAAATAAAATGTTGAAGATTTTTTATCTATATAATGTTGAGCTATTATTGAGGTTGTTCGCTCTAAAAATCCCAATATTCTATGTTTATTATTCATGAGCAGGAAAGCTAATATGTCATGGGACCTCTGCAGACATAGAAAATCTAGGAGGAAAATATTGAATACCCTGGGAATGTGTTATTTACAGTATGCACACGAGACGCTGTTAAACTCGCGTTCAGAGGCAGTTGGACACTTTTTTCAACTGCCCCTGAACCCATTCAATGTTATCCTATGTGTCCATGTACACTGTCTCGTTTATTGCCGTTTATATGCAGTTGCGTTTAACCTTGTTTTTCTGAAAGCAAAAAAATGGGTTCAGACGCAAAAATTTTCACGTTCCAGACGCAAAACGCGGCTAAACGCGGTACCGGCAGTGGCAGGTGGCAGGTGATGTGGCAAGTGGACAATCCACAACTTGTGGCAGGTCACGTGGCAAGTGGACAATCCACAACTTGTGGCAGGTGACGTGGCCAGGTGACGTGGCAAGTGGACATTTCACAACTTGTGGCAAGGGGACAATCCACAACTTGTGGCCAGATGAAGTGGCAGGGGATGTGGCCAGGTGACATGGCAAGTGGACAATCCACAACTTGTGGCAGGTGACGTGGCCAGGTGCTGTGGCAGGTGATGTGGCCAGGTGATGTGGCCAGTGGACAATCCACAACTTGTGGCAGGTGACGTGGCCAGGTGACGTGGCAGGTGACGTGGCCAGGTGACGTGGCAAGTGGACAATCCACAACTTGTGGCAGGTGACGTGGCCAGGTGACGTGGCAAGTGGACAATTCACAACTTGTGGCAAGGGGACAATCCACAACTTGTGGCCAGATGAAGTGGCAGGTGATGTGGCCAGGTGACATGGCAAGTGGACAATCCACAACTTGTGGCAGGTGACGTGGCCAGGTGCTGTGGCAGGTGATGTGGCCAGGTGATGTGGCCAGTGGACAATCCACAACTTGTGGCAGGTGACGTGGCCAGGTGACGTGGCAGGTGACGTGGCCAGGTGACGTGGCAAGTGGACAATCCACAACTTGTGGCAGGTGACGTGGCCAGGTGACGTGGCAGGTGACATGGCAAGTGGACAATTCACAACTTGTGGTAGGTGACGTGGCCAGGTGACGTGGCCAGTGGACAATCCACAACTTGTGGCAGGTGATGTGGCCAGGTGACGTGGCAGGTGACGTGGCCAGGTGACGTGGCAAGTGGACAATCCACAACTTGTGGCAGGTGACGTGGCCAGATGATGTGCCAGGTGACGTGGCAAGTGGACAATTCACAACTTGTGCCAGGTGACGTGGCAAGTGACGTGGCCAGTGGACAATCCACAACTTGTGGCAGGTGATGTGGCCAGGGGACGTGGCAAGTGGACAATCCACAACTTGTGCCAGGTGACGTGGCAAGTGGACAATTCACAACTTGTGGCAGGTGACGTTGCAGGTGACGTGGCCAGTGGACAATCCACAACTTGTGGCAGGTGACGTGGCCAGGTGACGTGGCAAGTGGACAATCCACAACTTGTGCCAGGTGACGTGGAGAGTGGACAATCCACAACTTGTGGCAGGTGACGTGGCCAGGTGACGTGGCAAGTGGACAATCCACAACTTGTGCCAGGTGACGTGGCAAGTGGACAATTCACAACTTGTGGCAGGTGACGTGGCAAGTGACAAAATGGCTGAAATGGTTAAATAATACTGTTTTTTTTAGCTTAGGGAGGGTCTTATGATGTTTCTTAACTAAACGCTTATAGACGCAAATGCAGTAAAACGCGGTAAAACGCTGCTAAAATCGTGGCAAAACGGGCGTTTGTAAACGCCGGTTTCAGCTTTTAAAAACATGCGTTCAGCAGAGTTTGCACCGGCGTCTCGTGTGCATGGGGCCTAAAGCAATGCAGTTTTAGAGGTAAAAAAATTTCCATATGATATCCAGCATTTGCAAGAGCTTCAACCATTTCTAACCTTGATTTGAGGCAAAGAGTGGAATATTTATCTATTATCCATTAATAATCTTAAAATATTATTTTATTGGTCTCTTTTTCATAAGACAGAAGGACAGTATTTTAAAGTGGTTGTAAATCCTTGAAGTGCCAGTGATGAAAAATATCCTCCTATGTAAGTTGTACCTGTTTAGCTGCAGTCTTCTCTACAGCCATTCAAAGTCTAGAATTTATAAAGCTTGTCTGAGCTGTCAAAAAGCTGGGGGAAGGGACTGAAGTTACACTCTGCAGAGGAGAGCTCTGATGCCGCGTACACACGACCGTTTTTAATGTCATTGAAAAAAACGTCATTTTTCTCGACGTGATTTTTCGTGTTTCCTCTCAAGCCTGCCTTGCCTACACACTATCGTGGGAAAAAAATGTTCGAGTAAAGCGCGGTGACGTCCAACACGTACGACGGCACTATAAAGGGGAAGCTCCATTCGGATGGCGCCACCCTTTATGTTAGTAAAGCTTGTTGAGCGACTATTTGCGCTTTTCAGCCTCGTGCTTTTCAGTCCGTTACAGCGTGATGAATGTGCTATCTCCATTACGAACGCTAGTTTTACCAGAACGAGCGCTCCCGTCTCATACTTGATTCTGAGCATGCGCATTTTTTTTCACGTCGTTAAAGCCCACACACGGCCGTTTTTTGACGAGAAAAACGACGATGTAAAAAACGACGTGAAAAATTCGAGCATTTCCACAATTTTTTCATGGCGCCGTTTTTCTCGTCGTGAAAAATGCTCTGAAGCCCACACACGATCATTTCAATTTTTCTCGTCATTAAAAACGGTTGTGTGTGTACGCGGCATTAGAGGTGATTGGAAGGAAGGGACACCCCCCCCCCTCCTCACACAGCAACCAGGGAACAGTGCTGCAGCTGTCAATCAGCTGGAGCTCCTTCCCCATCACCTTTTTTCTCTTGGTGTCAGGAAAACTTATCAGAAGTGACTTGTACTGATAGCAGAGGAATGGGGTAGCAAACAGAAATGCCATTTAGGCCTCGTACACACGACCGATTTTCTCGGCAAGAACCAGCAAGAAACTTGCTGGCAGAGAGGTCTTGCCGAGTAAATCGGTCGTGTGTACGCTGCTATCGGGTTTCTCGTCGAGAAAACCGACAAGAAACCTCGACGAGAAAATAGAGAACCTGCTCTCTATTTTCTCGTCGAGATTCTCCTCGGCATGTTTCTCGACGAGAAAAGTGAGTGTGTGTACACTTACCTGTCCTCCCCGAAGCCCGCGCATGTTCGAAATGAATTCGACGCATGCGCGATAGCTTCCTAGGCATACATAGGGTATACCAAGATGGCGGCGACGGCATCGAATGTGACGAGCGCATGCTCGACGTAGTCGATGACGTCACCGCGTACGCTCCTTTCAAAGAACCGCGGGTTCTTTGAAACGAGCGTGTGTACACTCGGCCGGGACAAGTTTCTTGTCCAAGAATCTCGTCGAAAAAAACTACATGTTTTTTTCAACGAGAATCTCGGCCGTGTGTACGAGGCCTTAGTGCTCTTAATTGAGACAAGAACACACTATAGAGGGATATGCTTTGTTTATAATCACTTAAATTTCTCAAGGGACTGGCAGTCTCCGCTGTATGCATTGCATTGCAAAAATCGTCTGTACCAATTCCGACGCACAAAATTCCGACGCATCCTCGGAAACAATTCGATGCATGCTCGGAAGCATTGAACTTAATTTTCTCGGCTCGACGTAGTGTTGTACGTCACCGCGTTCTTGACGATCGAAAGTTCAGAGAACTTTTGTGTGACCGTGTGTATGCAAGCCAAGCTTGAGCGGAATTCCGTTGGAAAAACCATCCAAGGTTTTTCCGACGGGAAATCCGATTGTGTGTACACACCGTTAGGCACCGTTGGTCCGTGCACCCCAAGGTGATGGATAACGTTTGGTGTAAATGGATATAGGAAACAAAAAATGCCTCTGATAGTTTCGTGAAAAATCACGTCTTCCAGGTGCCCCTGGAAGATGTGATTTTTCACGAAACTAGTAGGGCGGAACGAGCGACGCGCTGATGTCACCTCCCTCTCTGCTTGTATCTCCTAGACGGATGGGTCTGCCTGCTTGCGTCTGGCCGGCGCAGCAGGCTACAGGCATATCTGTCACTGCAAATCTGTAAGTGTATTTCGTTTTTAATTTGCAATAAAGCCTGAAGATTTTACACTATCAGAGGCATTTTTTGTTTCCTATATCCATTTACACCAAATGTTATCCATCACCTTGGGGTGCACGGACCAACGGTGCGGAGGAATCCTGGAGCCACATAGCCCAGCAGTGTCCATACCTTAAGGCTTCCCTGGGTCCTCCGTAATAGGGGACCACGGGGCTCTGGTAAGCAGATCCCTTATACATATTGGTGGTGGATATCACTTATTGGCTTTATATTCCATTGCCGCAGAGCGTGGTTGTCAGCACTCAAGAATTATTTGCACGGGTGGATTTACATCAACTGTAATTTCATTATCTTTGTGGACGGTTCAAGGATTCACTATTTTTGGATTTATGAGGAATATTTCATTCATGAACTATTTTTTGAGATTTTTCATAGATTGTGTTTGCCATTACACTGTCTTTTATCCAGGTTGTGTTCACCTATAACACTGGGAATTTTGTTTTGCTCAACGCATATGTTTACACTTTAGCGCGACTTTATTCTTTTTTCACTAGGAGTGTATTAGAAATTGATTAATTCTGTTTATAGGAATAGATTGCTGATCTGATTATATACATCACATAATTCACTACAGCCCATCCCTTTAAGATTAGATTGTTTGCAAAGTGTATTATTTACACTTTAATAACACAGTGGACAGGCAGCCTCAGGCTTTACAGGTTCATTCTTAATCATATGCTCTAAATCTGTACCATAGGTCCTCTTTCACCTACGTCAAACAAAACCAAAGAAATTTCCAAGCTCAACTTACCGACCAGCCTGCTACTAACCAAATTAACCTGTCTAAACAGTATGCGTTAAAAACAGGGGTTTAGTCTGCACACATTTGCAAATACATAAGCTGACAGGCCCTGTCAAGGCTCCCCATTTTCTGTAGTCACTAACTCTAACTTCTGTGAGTCTTTACAATAGAAGCACATGCATCTTAATGAATAGGCAGAGGGCAGGTGAGCCTTCAAGGAGCCCACCCCTCTTTAAAAGGCGCATAGGCACACTGAACACCCAGCACATAGCACAATGGCAGCAAAGGTGTCCGTGCGTTGTCTGACCAATATATTAAAGGTGCAAAAAAGTGACCACTGGCCCCACATTTAACTAGTCTTTGCAGCAAGGAGTACTGGAAGGGCGATGTGTGTCAAACTTCCACTGTAGAGACTCACAGAAGTTAGAGTTAGGGACTACAGAAAATGGGGTGCCTTGGCGGAACCTGTAGCTTATGCATGTACAGTGGAATGTCGGTTTAAGAGTAACTTGGTTTGGGAGCAATTTGATATGTGAGCAATTAAAAAAAAAAAATTATGACGCGGTTTGCGAGTGTTGACTGGCAAGACGAGCAGAATTCAAGCTAAATAGGCCTGCAGTACCGCATTTGGCCTAAGGTACGGGGGCGCAGAAGCCGAGCAGAGCCTAAATAGGCCTGCAGTACCACATTTGGCCTGAGGTACGGGGGCGCAGGAGCCGAGCAGAGCCGAACAGCGACTTTTGCCGCCGTTCGGCAATGCTCGAAAAGACACGGAAATACACGGAAATATTCAGTTTCCGTGCATTTCCGATGTTTGTCAAGGTCAGCCGACGTGTCCTCAGGCCTTTTTTGGGCCGTTTTCAGTGCTCTCTGGCGCCCCCCACCTCTGGTCGCATTCGGTATTGTATTCCATTGAAGTCAATGCGGAACAAATTATTTTCATATCCATTGACTTCAATGGGAAAACTCGCTTTGATATGCGAGTACTTTGGATTACGAGCATACTCCCGGAATGGATTATGCTTGTAATCCGAGGTTCAACTGTATTTGCAAATGTGTGCAGACTAAACCCCTGGTTTTAACGCATATTGTTAGACAGGTCAATTCGGTTGGTCGCAGGCAGGTTGGTAAGCGCTTGGAAACATCTTTGGTTTTGTTTGACTTAAGTCATCCTTCCAGGGCTCCTTGCTGCAAAGACCAGTTATAGGTGGGGCCAATGGCCACTTGTTTGTTCTTTCACATACACCTACCTTCAACTGGTGGGATTCAGCATTAAATTGCAACTGCATATGAAACATATTTTTAAGTTTTAGATCAAGTGGAAAATAATTAGAGCTGTTGGGTTTATATTCTCATCCTTGTCCCTGTTGGGAATGTATTACTTCTTGTAAAGTAATCAGGACAAGACATGAAGTGTGTAACTCTCCACATGGGGGACAGAGATGGCAATAAAAACCTGACAGAGGTTCCTGCCTTTCCCCACTTTGCTTTTCTCAAGCCTTGTACACACGGACAAGATTCTCGTCGAAAAAAACATGTCGTTTTATTCGACGAGATTCTTGGACAAGAAACTTGTCCCAGCCGAGTGTACACACGCTCGTTTCAAAGAACCCGCGGTTCTTTGAATGGAGTGAACGCGGTGACGTCATCAAATACGACGAGCATGCGCTCGACACATTCGATGCTGTCGCCGCCATCTTGGTTCACCCTACCTATGCCTAGGAAGCTACCGCGCATGCGTCGAAGTCATTTCGAGCATGCGCGGGCTTCCCGGCGAACAGGTAAGTGTACACACACACAATTTTCTCGTCGAGAAACAGGCTGACGAGAATCTCGACGAGAAAATAGAGAGCAGGATCTCTATTTTCTCGTCGAGATTCTTGTCGCTTTTCTTGACGAGAAACCACCATACACACGAACGAATTTCTCGGCAAGAAATCTCTGCCAGCAAGTTTCTTGCTGGTTTTTGCCGAGAAACTCGTTCGTGTGTACGAGGCTTCAGACTAAAAGCTTTATAGCTTTTGCTCACCTCCTGCCTCCCTGATCACATAAAGATGCAAAAAAAGGATCTCCTCAAAAAAATACTTGGAGGAGGATGTAACCGCTCAATGCTCTGTCCAAAACTGCAAAAAAATAGTCTATAGGGAATATGTAGTGTTTCCATGTGATTATACCATATTTATTCCTTTGGAGCTCTGGATCCATTTGTATGTGTTTACCAGGCTAATTTTAACAGTATTGCTTTCTATACCGTGTTCTCTCTCCATCAAGGTTTTCCGTTCAAGAGAGATAGTTTACCAACTAAGGACCAGCCGCCACAGTTATAAATGCGGCAGGTGGCTCCCCTGGACAAATCGCTGTAACTGTACGTCGGCCGCTTTAGGAGCTGTAGGGGGTGCACGCGCCCGCAGCGAGGCAACCTGCGATCGCTCCTGACAGAGACAGAACAAATATCTGTCAATGTAAATAGACAGATCTTCGTTCTGTCAGGGGAGTAGAGACAGATCTCCTGTTCCTACTGTTTATGAACAGTGATTGGTCTCCTCCTCCAGGCAGTCCCATCCCCCCATAGTTAGAAACACTCCCTAGGTAACACATATATCCCTTTGATCCCCCTAGTGTTAACCCCTTCCCTGCCAGTGACATTTATACAGTAATCAGTGGCTATTTTTAGCTCTGATTGCTGTATAAATGTCAATGATCCCAAAAAAGTGTCAAAAGTGACCGATCTATCTGCCGCAATTTCGCAGTCCTGCTAAAAATCGCAGATCATCGCCATTACTAGTAAAAAAAAATAATAATAATAAAAATGCCATAAATCTATTCCCTATTTTGTAGACGCTATAACTTTTGCCCAAACCAATCAACATGCGCCGTTTTTTTACTAAAAATACTGTATTTATTGGCGTATAACACTCACTTTTTTACCCTGAAAATAGAGTGCCTGCGTGTTATACACAGGGGGCTGTGTAAAGTTTTTTTCCTGAAACTTCCCTCTTAAAGTTAGGGTGCGTGTTATACGCCTGTGCGTGTTATACGCCGATAAATACAGTATATAGAGGAATATATATCGGCCTTAACTGAGGAAGAATTTTTTTATATATTTTTTGGGGATATTTGTTATAGCAAAAAGTAAAAAATATAGCTTTTTTTCAAAATTGTCGCTTTTTTTGTTTATAGCGCAAAAAATAAAAACCGCATAGGTGATCAAATACCACCAAGAAAAAGCTCTATTTGTGGGAAAACAAGGACATCAATTTTGTTTGGGTACAGCGTTGCATGACCATTAAAGCAACGCAGTGCTGTATCGCAAAAAATGGCCTGGTCATTAAGGGGGCAGTTTCTATGCTACGCTGCATATAGGATACTATAATGATCCAAGACAGCAGTATCATGGTACATTAAATGTATTAAATGTTTATTTGTGATAATAAACGTTTTATAAAAACAGTAAAAAATGTAATAAAAAATGAAACCATTAGCTCAAAAGCCTAGATGGTATATCCAAAACCACTACAGATTCCCATTCAGTTTTCAAAGATCCCTAAAAAAAAAAAAAAAATTCAAGCAACAGAAAGTACACATATTCTGACCATATGATATTTTTAAAATGAATACATAGTTTAAGGTCTATGCTACAACAATTATGTATTTTTAGTTCAGATCCAAGTGAAAATAATTGCATCATGTACAGCATCGATTAAACTTAAGTCCTTATTAAATAATTAGAGAAAATTAAAGTTTATTTTTTCAAACCAAGAAGCCCAGATGTTCAAAAAATGTTGCGATCTCCTTTTATCTTTCAATGAATTTCCTCTAAACTAATTGCTTTCTATTTATAACAACTATTCTCTGACTTTAAAGGCGCGTTTGTTGATCTACAAAGACTTTGATGCATTTAAACCATAAGTGGGAAGTTAACGTGCTAAGTTTGTATGATCTTTGATCTACAGTATATTTTGAAAGATTAAATCTAGTGATGGTAGTATAAAAGCGAATATTATTTTTTAATAAGATACAAATAAATATGTCTTCAGCTTTAGGCCCCATGCACACGAGACGCTGTTATTTGCTGTTGAACGCGCGTTCAGAGGCAGTTGGACGCTTTTTTCAACTGCCCCTGAACCCATTCAATTTTATCCTATGTGTCCATGCACACACTCTCGTTTTTTGGCGTTTACAAGCAGTTGCGTTTAACCTCGTTTTTCCAGAAGCAAAAAAATGGGTTCAGACGCAAAAGTTTTCCACGTTTCAGACGCTAAACGCTGCTAAACGCGGCTAAACGCGGTACCGGCGTTTTTCCGCGTTTGCGTTTATAAGCGTTTTTAAAGGTGACCTATTTTTTAACATTAGAAATTTCAAAAATGATGCCAAATGATGAAAAACTATTAAAAAATATAAAAGAAAACTGTAATTGCTTGCATTGCATTGTGGACAATCCACAACTTGTGGCAGGTAATGTGGCAAGTGGACAATCCACAGCTTGTGGCAGGTAACGTGGCAAGTGGACAATCAACAACTTGTGTCAGGTGACGTGGCCAGGTGACGTGGCCAGTGGACAATCCACAACTTGTAGCAGGTGACATGGCCAGGTGACGTGGCCAGTGGACAATCCACAACTTGTGGCAGGTGACGTGTCCAGTGGACAATCCACAACTTGTGGCAGGTGACGTGGCCAGTGGACAATCCACAACTTGTGGCAGGTGACATGGCCAGGTGACGTGGCCAGTGGACAATCCACAACTTGTGGCAGGTGACGTGTCCAGTGGACAGTCCACAACTTGTGGCAGGTGACGTGGCCAGGTGACATGGCCAGGTGACGTGGCACGTGGAAAATCCACAACTTGTGGCAGGTGACATGGCCAGGTGACGTGGCAGGTGACGTGGCAAGTGAACAATCCACAACTTGTGGCAGGTGACGTGGCCAGGTGAAGTGGCAGGTAACATGGCCAGGTGACGTGACACGTGATGTGGCCAGGTGACGTGGCCAGTGGACAATCCACAACTTGTGGCAGGTGACATGGCCAGGTGACGTGGCAGGTAATGTGGCCAGGTGACGGGGCAAGTGGACAATCCACAACTTGTGGCAGGTGACGTGGCCAGGTGATGTGGCACGTGATGTGGCCAGGTGACGTGGCTAATGGACAATCCACAACTTGTGGCAGGTGACATGGCCAGGTGACGTGGCCAGGTGACGTGGCCAGGTGACAATCCACAACTTGTGGCAGGTGACGTGGCCAGGTGACGTGGCACGTGATGTGGCCAGGTGACGTGGCTAATGGACAATCCACAACTTGTGGCAGGTGACGTGGCCAGGTGACGTGGCAGGTAACGTGGCAAGTGGACAATCCACAACTTGTGGCAGGTGACGTGGCTAGGTGACATGGCAGGTAACGTGGCCAGGTGACGTGGCCAGGTGACGTGGCCAGGTGATACGCTAAATACAAGTACACTGCTGCTATCTCAGCTGCTGATATCACTCTGGTCTCACAAACTGGCTGAAATGGTTAAAATTTACTGTTTTTTGAGCTTAGGGAGGGTCTTATGATGAAACGCTTATAAACGCAAACGCGGTAAAACGCTGCTAAACGCCAATAAACGCGGCCGCAAACGCGGCAAAACGCGCGTTTTTAAACGCCGGTTTCAGCGTTTAAAAACGTGTGTTCAGCAGAGTTTGCACCTGCGTCTCGTGTGCATGGGGCCTTACAGCATTCCTGCCATCATTTTGGGTGATGTTTTAGCTTAGATTTAGAAACATGAGTGACAGCAGAAAAAAGACCAAGTGATCCATCGAGTCTGCCCCATTTTTTTTTTTTTATATATATATACAGTACTGTGATAAATATATGAAGCAGCACTAAAAAATTGAATTCAATGTTGTGAAAACACAAAAATGAATCAATATACCTGTATTGACATCAAACTTATTAGGTGAAAAAACGTGTATAAAGAATTCACACCAAATATGTAAATAAGTGTCTATAAGAGCCATTCACAAGGGCTAATAAGGAAAAATATACTGTATGTGAAACAAGAAAGCTCAAAGGAAAGAAATCATCCATGATTCACTTGCTCCACCAGTGTCCCCGCAATCACAATTAGTAGTGCTTCCACCACCAGGTGACACCAAGTATTAAAGCCTCTTACCGGATCCTGTGGACCATCATATAGTATGGTCAAATGCACGTGTTACATCTCCTTATGAAAGGAAACTCCAAAGAACCAAACATGATCCAGTCAGGGTTGTGGATGATTTGTTTCCTTTGGACTTTCTTGTTTGACATATATTTTTTCCTTTTTAGTCCTTGTGAATGGGCTCTTATGGACACTTACAGTATCTCACAAAAGTGAGTACACCCCACTCACATCTTTGTAAATATTTTATTATATCTTTTCATGTGACAACACTGAAAAAAATGACACTTTGCTACAATGTAAAGTAGTGAGTGTACAACTTGTATAACAGTGTAAATTTGCTGTCCCCTCAAAATAACTCAATACACAGCCATTAATGTCTAAACCGCTGGCAACAAAAGTGAAAAAAAAAAAAGAGGCACTTTTGGAAACTTTGGATGTGCAGCCATTTCTTCTTTTTCTCAACAAAAGTGAGTACACCCCTAAATGAAAATGTCCAAATTGAGCCCAAGGTGTCAATATTTTGTGTGGCCACCATTATTTTCCAGCACTGTCTTAACCCTCCTGGGCATGGAGTTCACCAGAGCTTCACAGGTTGCCACTGGAGTCCTATTCCACTCCTCCATGAAGACATCACGGAGCTGGTGGATTTTAGAGACCTTGCGCTACTCCACCTTCCATTTGAGGATGTCCCACAGATGCTCAATAGGATTTAGATCGGGAAACATGCTTGGCCAGTCCATTACCTTTACCCTCAGCTTCTTTAGCAAGGCAGTGGTTGTCTTGGAGGTGTTTTTGGGGTCATTATCATGTTGGAATACTGCCCTGAGGCCCAGTCTCCGAAGGGAGGGGATCATGCTCTGCTTCAGTATGTCACAGTACATGTTGAAATTCATGGTTCCCTCAATATACTGTAGCTTCCCAGTGCCAGCAGCACTCATGCAGCCCCAGACCATGACACTCCCACCACCATGCTTGACTGTAGGTAAGACACACTTGTCTTTGTACTCCTCACCTGGTTGCCGTCACACACGCCTGACACCATCTGAACCAAATAAGTTTATCTTGGTCTCATCAGACCACGGGACATGGTTCCAGTAATCCATGTCCTTAGTCTGCTGGTCTTCAGCAAACTGTTTGCAGGCTTTCTTGTGCATCATCTTTAGAAGAGGCTTCCTTCGGAGACGACAGCAATGCAGACCAATTTGATGCAGTGTGCGGAGTATGGTCTGAGCACTGACAGGCTGACCCCTCCCCACCCTTCAATCTCTGCAGCAATGCTGGCAGCACTCATACATCTATTTACCAAAGACAACCTCTGGATATGACGCTGAGCACGTGCACTCAACTTCTTTGGTCGACCATGGCGAGGCCTGTTCTGAGTGTAACCTGTCCTGTTAAACCACTGTATGGTCTTGGCCACCGTGCTGCAGCTCAGTTTCAGGGTCTTGGCAATCTTCTTATAGCCTAGGCCATCTTTATGTAGAGCAACAGTTCTTGTTTTCATATCCTCAGAGAGTTCTTTGTCCTGAGGTGCTATGTTGAACTTCCAGTGACCAGTGAGAGCGATAACACCAATTTTAACACACCTGCTCCCCATTCCTCCCCCCCCTTGAGACCTTGTAACACGAGTCACATCACACTGGGGAGGGAAAATGGCTAATTGGGTCAAATTTGGACATTTTAACTTAGGGGCATACTCACTTTTATTGCCAGCGGTTTAGACATTAACCACTTAAGGATCGAGCCTCTTTCTGAGATTTGGTGTTTACAAGTTAAAAACTGTTTTTTTTTTGCTTGAAAATTACTTAGAACCCCAAACATTATATATATTTTTTCTAACACCCTAGAGAATAAAATGGCGGTTGTTGCAATACTTTTTGTCACACCATATTTGCGCAGTGGTCCTACAATCGCACTTTTTTTGGGAAAAAAAAACACTTTTTTGAATTAAAAAATAAGACAACAGGAGAGTTGGCCCAATGTTTTTTATATTGTGAAAGATAATGTTACGCCGAGTAAATTGATACCCAACATGTCACGCTTCAAAGTTGTGCCCGCTCGTGGAATGGCGACAAACTTTTACCCTTAAAAATCTCCATATAATTCTGTCAGATATGTATGTTATATTACCCATGTGTATAATGGAACTTTCACCTTACTTATGCCATGTCGGTTTTGTACCACCTTTTACACTCAATAAAAAAGTTTGTAAACAAAAACAAAAAAATCTCCATAGGCAACGTTTAAAAAATTCTACATGTTGCATGTTTTGAGTTACAGAGGAGGTATAGAGCTATAATTATTGCTCTCGCTCTAACGATCCCGGCCATACCTCACATGTGTGGTTTGAACACCGTTTTCATATGCGGGCGCTGCTCACGTATGTGTTTGCTTCTGCGCACGAGCTCGTCGGGACGGGGCGCTTTAAAAAAAAAAAAAAAAAATCTTATTTATTTTACTTTATTTTTTATATTTTGACACTGTTTTAAAAAAAAAAAGGGTCACTTTTATTCCTATTACAAGGAATGTAAGCATACCTTGTAATAAAAAAAAACATGACAGGTCCTCTTAATATGAGATCTGGGGTCAAAAAGACCTCAGATCTCATATTTAGACTTAAATGCAATAAAAAAATTTTTTTTATGTTATTAAAAAAAAAAAAAAATGTCCCTTTCAGAGCATTGGGCGGAAGTGACGTTTTGACGTCGCTTCTGCCCTGCAATGATATGGAGACGGGTGGGGGCCATCTTCCCCTCACTATTCTCCATACCCAGGCAGGGATAGGATCCGATCGCCTCCGCCGCTGTCGACGGCTCCGGTAAGCAGCGGAGGGCACCGGAGAGCGGCGGGAGGGGGGCCCTCTCCCGCCGCCTAGAAAAGTGATCTTGCCACAGAGACCACTTTTATCTGAAAGCGGACCGCCCACTCTTGAAGAGGGTACCCGGGGTTATGATAGCTAGCTGCTACCATAACAACTGTATTCCTCTTCAAAGTAGCGACGTATAACGACGACAGGGCGGTCCGTAAGTGTGTTGAATTATTTTGAGGGGGACAGCAGATGTACACTGTTATACAAGCTGTACACTCACTACTTTACATTGTTGCAAAGTGTAATTTCTTCAGCGTTGTCACATGAAAAGGAATAATAAAATTTTACAAAAATGTGAGGGGTGTACTCACTTTTGTGAGATACTGAGTATTCCCTTTCCCTCCTCCTACCTATACTTTTGTGAGTAACTTTATTTACATATTTGGTGTGATTTCTTTAGACACATTTTTTCACCTAATAAGTTTGATGTCATTATATTAATCTAGTGTCACAGATTGCTTAAGCAGCTGCTCATTTGTTAGCCAGGGAAAGACACATATGGAAGAGACAAAGGAGCTGCACACCCCGATGTACAATTGGTTTTATAGGAAAGTTTCCCCATGGGGCTTTGGACAGCAAAAATGGAAAGATCGAAAGAAAATAAAATGATAATGGTATAAAATATCATTTATTGAGGTGATGGTCAAGGGTCATAAGATTTGGGTACAAAAAGACATTATAAAACACATATTTCTGGTCCGAAAATACAATAGGTTCCACAATGGATATCAGTATGTAAAAACAGTTAATACACAACATTACATTACATAATGCTATAAGGTGTGCGTGCGTTTCGACCTGTATGCGGTCTCTTCAGGGGGTTAATAAATTCTAAAAAGATATAATATACATAACATACATTAGATTTAAAAAAACATGTTATCATGTATCACATAGACCAAGGATGAATATTTACCATTGTGGGAGTAGAAAAATATTCTATTGACCAGAATTGCACCAAGGCATTTGGAGGATCCAAAGGGAGACATCATGAGCACCACGCAACACCCGATGGGGAAAGAGGGATCCACCCGGAGGGGCTTGCAGAGAGCCACATTGTAAACGCAGCTGCTCATTTGTAATTGATATGTTTTAGCGTCGATATCCTATATGATTTTTTATATATATATACAGTACTGTATATACATATACACACTTTATCAAGGTGTTCCAAGTCACTATGGGTAAAAAAAAAAACAGTAGTGCTGCTAAAATGTATTGAATTAATTTTCTACTTGTATTCTACTAAATCTCAGATATATAAAGTTAGTGAATTGTTTTATTATCTGGGGTATCCTAAAAAACAATAAAAATGCATAGAAACAAGATATGATGTATAAGAATGTTCAATAATAAATCCTAATTTAAGGCAATTTAAGGCAAAAGTTAATTATACAGAGGAAAAGGGATTTATTTCATGGGTAAAGAAAATATCTCATGTAACTGTATAAGGTTTTCTAGTACTGTAATGAAATTCATATGGCACACTACAGGTCATTCACCGCGTTAATTTGATTAACACGAGTTACACAGAACACTTATCTGTAAAGAAAAACGCCAAGATTTTATCAGCCATATTGCTTTATGGTTTAGCTGAAGAGTTGAAGATTACCTTGACATTGATGGGACCTTTGAGATTACTCATGGTGGGAAATAGTATAATAAAAGGCTATGCATATAGCCATGGAAACTATCTGTAATGTTGTGATGTAAAGACAAGATGATTAAAAGTTAAAAGTGTTTTGTTTTTTTTTTTAGATCTCGCGCTGAATACAAAGTTACTATAGAAGTAAATAGTCAATAAAGCACATAAGGTATTTAGTCAATCCAGACATGGGTTTAACCTGCCCAGCTGGTTAATAAACACTCCGTTTTGGTTACCTGCTCTTCAGAGTGGAATTCTTTTAAAGTGAAACATGATTTAAATGGTTATAAACTCGAATGCCGCGTACACACGACCGTTTTTAATGACGAGAAAAATGCATTTTTTTAAATGGTCAATAAAAATGATCGTGTGTGGGCTTCAGAGCATTTTTCACGACGTGAAAAATGGCCATGAAAAAATTGGAACATGCTCTAATTTTTCTCGTCGTTTTTCTCGTCATGAAAAACGGCCGTGTGTAGGCTTTAACAACGTGAAAAAAAATGCGCATGCCCAGAATCAAGTATGAGACGGGAGCGCTCGTTCTGGTAAAATTAGCGTTCGTAATGGAGATAGCACATTCGTCACGCTGTAAGAGACTGAAAAGCACGAGGCTGAAAAGCGCGAATCGTCTCTCAACAAACTTTACTAACACGAGGATCAGCAAAAGCAGCCCAAAGGGTGGCGCCATCCGAATGGAACTTCCCCTTTATAGTGCCGTCGTACGTGTTGTACGTCACCGCGCTTTACTTGAGCATTTTTTTCCACGATAGTGTGTAGGCAAGGCAGGCTTGAGAAGAATCACGTCGAGAAAAACACAGTTTTTTTCAATGACATTAAAAACGGTCGTGTGTAAGCGGCATCACATACACCCACTGAAGTGACTAGACTCAGGTGATACACAGTGATTAACCACTTCAATACCAGGCGGCACTTATACACCTTCCTGCCCAAGCCAATTTTCAGCTTTCAGTGCTGTTGCAATTTGAATGACAATTGCGCGGTCATGCTACACTGTACCCAAACAAATTTTTTATCATTTTGTTCCCACAAATAGAACTTTCTTTTGGTGGTATTTTATCACCTCTGCGATTTTTATTTTTTGTGCAACAAATAAAAAAATACCAAAAATGTAGAAAAAAAAGTTTTGTTTCTGTTAATTTTTTTTGTAGATAAGTAAGTTTTCTTCTTCAATGATGGCCACTGATATGGCACCGATGGGTACCAATGAGGTGGCACTGATGGGCACTGATAGGCGGCACTGATGGGCACTGATAGGTGGCACTGGTATGCGGCACTGATGGGCACTCATAGGTGGCACTAATGGGCACTTATAGGTGGCACTGATGGGTACTTATAGGTGGCACTGATAGGTGGCACGGATGGGCACTGATGGTCACTGATGATCACTGATGGGCACTGATAGGTGGCACTGATGGACACTGATGTGTGGCACTGATGACACTGATGGGTGGCATTGCTGGGCATCACTGATTTTATTTGTTCCATAATGGTGCCAGTCAGTGCCCATTTGTGGGCACTGATTGGCATATATTGGGCATATATTGGCACATGTGGATGGCCATGGGGACGTACCTGGCCATCCACATGTTAGGGGCTTCCCTGGTGGTCCTGGCGGCTTCCCTGGTGGTCCAGTGTGGGCATCCGAGGGGGGGCTATGCTGATAAACAATCAGCGCAGACCCCCCCTGTCAAAAGAGCTGCGAAATGACGCTCCCCTACTACCGTCTGTCAGACGCGAGTGAGGAAAAGCTGATTAACGGCTCTTCCTGTTTACATCGTGATTAGCCGTGATTGGACACAGCTGATCACGTAGTAAAGAGCCTCTTTACCGAGATCGGTGTAGCGGTGTGTCAGACTGACACACCGCACCACTGATCGCCGCGATGCGCGCCCCTACGGGCGTGGCGGCTATTATCCTGCTGGACGTCATATGATGTCCAGTCAGTATAACTGAACCACCGCCTGGCCGTCATTTTGCTGTAGGCCGGGTGGTAAGTGGTTAAACAAATCCTTCTTATATGGGTATGTACCTGTTTATATGTGTATATATACCCTCTCTCCTCTATAGCCTTCTAAAACACACAGATCAAAGTTTTTTTTCTCAGCTCCAGGAGGCAGGGGATGGGGATCTGACATTACACACTGCAGTGCATGAGAGGAGAGCTCAGTGTAATCCAAGGCTGGGTTTACACTATTGCGAATTGGATGCAGGATCCCCACATCTAATTCGCAATAGCAGGAGATTTTGACCGGCTCTCTATGGAGCAGGTCCTGTGTGTTTTGCACAAGAACGATGTGTGTCTTTTGGTTCTTTTCAGGTCCGAATTCAGCCCAAAATTCAGGCTAAAATTAGACCTGAAAACAGTGAACCAGGGCGCACTGGGCCCCTGCTGTGAGCCGCATGCGGCTCATATGTGAGCCGAGCCTAAGACATTAAGCACACTCTCATAGGGAAACATTGACAGCTGCTGTGTGCTGGAAAGGAGGTGGGGCCATTACCTGAAATTGTCTGGTGTCGACATAACCAGTTAGAAGGGAACCAAATAGCAGAGGAAAGAGACAGCAGAAGGAATGACACTTGGTGCTTTGGATTGAGGCAAGTGTACACTATAGAATGATATGCTTTGTTTATTTTTCATTTACAATCTCTTTTTAATAAAAAAAATAGAGGATTTCTAAAGAATTTGATTCTTATCAGTCTAAAGTTAGGCAGGTTGTTTACGAGTTGTTCTGTTGGGACTTCCTAGTAATGATAATACTGTAAGTTTCAGTGCTAGGCTATGCTGTATAATCCCTAAGTGGATGACAAAAACCCTAGAGTAATCACTAAAGATTTGAAGGAATCCTGTGCACTTACGTAATAATGTTTGTGCCTTCAAGTCCACATTAAATAAAAACATGATGATCATGAAAGGTTAGTTACCATGAAGAAAACACTAATATCTAAAAAAAGATAGATAAATATGTGAAGCAGCGCTAAAAGATTTTACTCAATATTGTGAAAACACAAAAATGAATCAATTTAATGACATCAAACTTATTAGGTGAAAAACGTGTATAAAGAAATCACACTAAATATATAGTGTCCAATAAGAGCCCATTCACAAGGGCCAAAAAGGAAAAATATATGTGAAACGAGAAAGTCAAAGGAAACAAATCATCCACGATTCACTTGCTCCACCAGTGTCCCCACAATCACAATTCGTACTGATTCCACCACCAGGTGACACCAAGTATTAAAGCCTCTTACCGGATCCTGTGGACCATCATATAGTATGGTCAAATGCGCGTGTTACATCTCCTTATGAAAGGAAACTCCAAAGCGCCAAACGTGATCCAGTCAGAGTTGGTTCATCAGCAGGATTAAAAATAAACAGCATATACGCCCATAGTGTAACCCATGAAAAACATTTATTCAAAAAATAACAAGTAAAACTTGCAAAGGAAATCACACTAAGCAAATCCTTGGGAAATAGACTTAAAAAAACTTGCATATAGCAATAAAAACAGATACAATTGCTCTCCCAAAAAGCAGCAGGCTGTGTGGCTGCATCGGACTTTCCCGCCGGTCAACAAGCGTGCGTAATGATGACAAAAAATAAAAAACACTCAAGTTTGTTAAAGAACATACTGGGATAGTTCTGTGGTCGGGAGTGGACAAAATACAGAAAGCAAAGTTCTCCATACTAAATATTATAACCTAATCCAAGCTGGGAAAATGTGAAAGGCCACAATGGTTTGAGCGGTTTTGCAGCTTCATGGTCCGAATAGCTTACAAATTACAATAACTGAGTGACAATGAACCACAACACAGGAGTATGTCAACAACAGTGTGGCTCAAACAATAGAAATGTTATGCCGCGTACACACGACTGTTTTTCATGACGAGAATTTTTTTTTAAATTGGTCATTAACCACTTAACAACCACCTGCCGACAAATAACGTCGACAAGGTGGTTGCTTAACTCTGGGAGGACGTTATATAACGTCCTCCCAGAATCGCGCTCCCGCGCACCCCCTGGGGCGCGCACACGGGAAACTCCGTGAATCGCGGTAAATCGCCGCTGATAGCGGCCGTTTACCACGTGATCGCTCCGTCAAATGACGGAGCAATCACTTGTAAACAGACCGGCGTCATTTGATGACGCCGGTTCCTCCCTCCCCTCTCTGTACCGATCGGTACAGTGTGAGAGGGGAGGGGGAGGGAGCGGATGGCAGCAGCAGCACTGTGGGCTGGATCTGTGACAATTGCAGTCACAGATCCAGCCATCCATCCATCCCTGCTCAGCCATCCCTGTGCTATACCCTGCCAATACTCTGCAAAATACCCTGCCAATACTTTGCAAAATACCCTGCCAATACTCTGCAAAATACCCTGCCAATACCCTGGTGCAATACTCTGCAATACCCTGGTGCAATACTCTGCAATACCCTGGTGCAATACTCTGCAATACCCTGGTGCAATACTCTGCAATACCCTGCGCAATACTCTGCAATACCCTGCAAAATACTCTGCAATACCCTGCAAAATACTCTGCAATACCCTGCGCAATACTCTGCAATACCCTGCGCAATACCCTGCAAAATACTCTGCAATACCCTGCGCAATACCCTGGTGCAATACTCTGCAATACTCTGGTGCAATACTCTGCAATACTCTGGTGCAATACTCTGCAATACTCTGGTGCAATACTCTGCAATACCCTGCGCAATACTCTGCAATACCCTGCGCAATACTCTGCAATACCCTGCGCAATATTCTGCAAAATACTCTGCAATACCCTGCACAATACTCTGCAATACCCTGCACAATACTCTGCAATACCCTGCACAATACTCTACAATACCCTGCGCAATACTCTGCAATACCCTGCAAAATACTCTGCAATACCCTGCAAAATACTCTGCAATACCCTGCGCAATACTCTGCAATACCCTGCGCAATACCCTGCAAAATACTCTGCAATACCCTGCGCAATACCCTGCAAAATACTCTGCAATACCCTGGTGCAATACTCTGCAATACTCTGGTGCAATACTCTGCAATACTCTGGTGCAATACTCTGCAATACCCTGCGCAATACTCTGCAATACCCTGCGCAATACTCTGCAATACCCTGCGCAATACTCTGCAAAATACTCTGCAATACCCTGCACAATACTCTGCAATACCCTGCACAATACTCTGCAATACCCTGCACAATACTCTGCAATACCCTCCACAATACTCTGCAATACCCTCCACAATACTCTGCAATACCCTCCACAATACTCTGCAATACCCTCCACAATACCCTGTGCAATACCCTCCACAATACCCTGTGCAATACCCGTGCAATACCCTGCCATACACCGCAATACCCTGCCATAGTCCGCAATACTCCGCAATGCCCTGCAATACTCCGCAATGCCCAGCAATACTCCGCAATGCCCGGCAATACTCTGCAATAACCACTTCCCGCCCTCCGGCCGTCATATGACGTCCTTGACTTTGTGCGGGGATATCGGAATGATGGGAGCAGCTACAGGCATCATTCAGATATTAGCTTTTTCAGCCGGCGATTCCCTACACCATAAGAACAATCATAGCGGCTGTTCCGCCGCTTGATCATTCTTACGGGAGGCGAGAGGGGATGTCCCCCCCCCCCCCCCGCCGCCCTCCGGTGCTTCTACCGACTCACCGCTACGATCAAAGCCAGGATTGTTGTTTTTTTTTTTGTATTTTTTTCAGGCTTCCCAGCCTAGAGGTGAGATGTGGGGTCTTATTGACACCCCCCCCCCCCCCATATCTCACTGTAAAGAGGACCTGTCATGCCATATTCCTATTACAAGGGATGTTTACGTTCCTTGTAATAGGTATAAAAGTGATCAAAAAAATGTTTGGGGCGGAAAAACATGTCAAACTAAAATAAATAAAGTAAAATGAAGAATAATTTTTATTTTTTTTTTAAAGCGCCCCTGTCCCCGTGAGCTCGCATACAGAAGCGAACGCATACGTAAGTCACGCCCACATATGAAAACGGTTTTCAAACCACACATGTGAGGTATCTCTGTGAACGTTAGAGCGAGAGCAATCATTTTGGCCCTAGACCTCCTCTGTAACTCAAAACATGTAACCAGTAAAAATATTTAAAGCGTCGCCTATGGGGATTTTTTAAGTAGCGAAGTTTGGCGCCATTCCACGAGTGTGTGCAATTTTTAAGGGCGACATGTTAGGTATCTATTTACTCGGCGTAACTTCATCTTTCACATTATGCAAAAACATTGGGCTAAATTTACTGTTTTTTGTTTTTTTTTAAGCACAAAACATTTTTTTTCCGTAAAAAACGCGTTAAAAAAATTGCTGCGCAAATATCGTGCGAGATAAAAAGTTGCAACAACCACCATTATATTCTCTAAGGTCTTTGCTAAAAACACATGTATAATGTTTTGGGGTTCTATGTAATTTTCTAGCAAACAAATGATGATTTTTACATGTAGGAGAGAAATGTCAGAATTGGCCTTGGTGCTCCAGAACGCCTGAAGGTGCTCCCTGCATGTCGGGCCTCTGTATGTGGCCACGCTGTGTAAAAGTCTCACACATGTGGTATCGCCATACTCGGGTGTAATAGCAGAATGTGTTTTGGGGTGTAATTTGTGGAATGCATATGCTGTGTGTGAGAAATAACCTGCTAATATGACAATTTTGTGAAAAAAAAAAGAGAAAAAAAAAATCTTGATTTTGCAAAGAATTGTGGGAAAAAATTACAACTTCAAAAAACTCACAATGCCTCTTTCTGAATACCTTGGAATGTCTTCTTTCCAAAAAGGGGTCATTTGGGGGGTATTTGTACTTTTCTGGCATGTTAGGGTCTCAAGAATTGAGATAGTCCGTCAGTACTTCAGGTGTGATCAATTTTCAGATATTGGCACCATAGCTTGTGGACTCTATAACTTTCACAAAGACCAAATAATATCCACCAATTTGTACTTATT
The DNA here is from genome assembly GCA_029206835.1 of Rana muscosa. Classification (NCBI taxonomy): domain Eukaryota; kingdom Metazoa; phylum Chordata; class Amphibia; order Anura; family Ranidae; genus Rana; species Rana muscosa. The sequence goes on along the minus strand of CM055116.1, from coordinate 1,112,251,220 downwards.
TTTACCAAAGATATGTAGCAGTATAAATTTTGGCCAAAATTTATGAAGAAAAAATAGTAATTTGCAAAATTTTATAACAGAAACGAAAAAAAAATAATTTTTTTACAGAATTTTCAGTCTTTTTTCTCTTATAGCGCAAAAAATAAAAAACCCAACAGTGATTAAATACCACCAAAAGAAAGCTCTATTTGTGTGAAAAAAAGGACAAAAAATTCATATGGGTACAGTGTTGTATGACTGAGTAATTGTCATTCAAAATGTGAGAGCACCGAAAGCTGAAAATTGGTCTGGTTATTAAGGGGGTTTAAGTGCCCAGTGGTCAAGTGGTTAAAAACGATCATGTGTAGGCTCCAGAGCATTTTTCTCGATGAGAAAAATGGGCATTAAAAATTTAGAACATGCTCTATTTTTTCTCGTTGTTTTTCATGTCGTCGTTTTTCTCGTCGTGAAAAACGGCCGTGTGTACGCTTTAATGACGGAAAAAAAACGTGCATGCTCAGAAGCAACTTATGAGACGGGAGCGCTCGTTCTGGTAAAACTAGCGTTCAGAATGGAGATAGCACATTCGTCACGCTGTAACGGACTGAAGAGCACGAGGCTGAAGAGCGCAAATCGTCTCTCAACAAACTTTACTAACACAAGGATCAGCAAAAGCAGCACAAAGGGTGGCGCCATCCGAATGGAACTTCTTCTTTATAGTGCCATCATACGTGTTGTAGAACGTGTTGTACGTCACCGCGCTTTGCTCGAGCATTTTTTTTCACGATAGTGTGTAGGCAAGGCAGGCTTGAGAAGAATCATGTCGTCGAGAAAAACTATGTTTTTTCCAATGACATTAAAAACGCCCGTGTGTACGTGGCATTATGCCCCATACACACGATCGTTTTTCATGCCGTTAAAAATGCCATTTTTAAAAATGGGCATTAAAACCGATCATGTGTATGCTCCAGAGCATTTTTAACGATGTGAAAAACGGCCATTAAAAATTTCGAACATGCTCTATTTTTTCACGTCGTTTTTCATGTCTTTTTTTTAACGATGTGAAAAACGATGGTGTGTATGCTTTTACGAGGTGAAAAAAACGCGCATGCTCAGAATCAAGTATGAGACGGGAGCGCACGTTCTGGTAAAACTAGCATTTGTAATGGAGATAGCACATTCGTCACGCTGTAACGGACTGAAAAGCAGGAGGCTGAAAAGCGCGAATCGCTCAACAAACTTTACTAACATGAAGGGTGGCGCCATCCGAACGGAACTTCCCCTTTATAGTGCCGTCGTACGTGTTGTACGTCACTGCGCTTTGCTTGAACGTTTTTTAAAATGATGGTGTGTACGCAAGACAGGCTTGAGAGGAAACATGAAAAAAAACGACGAGAAAAACGTTGGTTTAAAAAATGGCATGAAAAACGATTGTGTGTACGCCGCATAAGAGTTGGAATAATGCAGCCAGAGTAGAGGGGTTGATTAACTAAAGGCAAATAGACTGTTCATTTTGCAAGGGAAGTTGTACTTTGCCTGGGAATCTTCCCCAGAGCTTTGTGAATGAGGTAAAGTTCTTTTCTCTTCCAATCATCCAATCACGTCCAAGCAAAAATGTTGTTTTTTTAATTATATTTTGTGAGGGGGTTAGCTCGGCAGCGGGTATGTGTGACCCCCGGGATGGGCTCCCCACCCAAAAACAGGCCCAGCAGACGGAGGTTGTGGTTTTCAAAATCAAAAAGGTGCGGTTTATTTTCTATTTACAGTGACAAAAACACAGCAAGGCAAAAAAAAAACATAAACAAAATAAATCCTGGTCAACTTGACCTCTGACTAAACTTACAGGTTTCCTAACTAACGACTGGGATCAGCCTAGTGCTGTCCTAGTCCCTGGTTTTAAATGTCCAAGCAAAATATAGCCACACAGGCTTTCTCTCACCGCACAGGGGTTCACTCTCCCTAGACAGTCCACACAGGTCTGCTTCCAGGCATGAGCTAACATCTAATGAAGCTGGGATTTCTTATAGAGGCCTAAATGAGCTGACAAGGTTCAGCTGATCTCATCAACTCCCTGTCTGCACGACGCCCAGCCCTCTCCCTAGAGGTATGAGTCATCCATGAGCCCACTAGCCTTATACAACTCTCCACCTAGTTGTATAAATCGGCGTAAAGCCTGAATCTGGGCGAAATATATCTACCCCCCTGGATGCAACCAGGTGACTTTACCTTCCTGCTGTCACATACCCCCCCCTCTTGTTTTAACCTCGGGGTTGGAACACCAGCAATCAGGCATTCATGTACTCGAGACAAAGCATCCACATTCCCCATTTGAACGCCAGGGCGATGCTTTACTGTGAAGTTGAATTCCTGGAGGGCCAGGAACCACCTATTCACTCTTCTATTTGTTTCCTTGTTTTGAGCCATCCACTTTAACGGAGCGTGATCCGTAACCATGTCAAAGTGCCTACCTAGCAGGTAGTACCGAAGGGAATCTAGAGCCCACTTCACCGCTAAACACTCCTTTTCAACGGTGGCGTAATTTACCTCATGGGACTTCAACTTCCTGCTGAGGTAAATGACTGGGTGCTCTTCCCCGTTCCAGACCTGGGACAATACTGCTCCTAACCCCACATCTGACGCATCACTTTGTACGACAAAGTCTCTAGAGAAGTCGGGTGAGTACAACACTGGCTGGCTACATAAGGCTTGTTTCAAGAACTGGAATGCTGCCTCAGCCTCGGGGGTCCATTTAATCATGACCGACCCTTTCCCCTTCGTCAGGTTGGTTAGGGGCACAGCCTTAGAAGCAAAGTGGGGAATGAATCGCCGATAATACCCAGCGATTCCCAGAAAGGCTCGTACCTGCTTCTTGCTGTTGGGACGTGGCCAACTCTGGATGGCCTCGACTTTGTTGAGTTGGGGTTTTATTACTCCCCTCCCAATGGTGTACCCAAGATATTTGGCCTCCTCCTGCCCAATGGTACACTTCTTGGGGTTAGCCGTAAACCCTGCTTCCCGAACAGAGTCCAGGACTGCTTGCACTTTTGGCAGATGTGAGGCCCAATCTGTGCTATGGACAATTATGTCATCCAGGTAAGCCGCAGCATACTTCCGATGGGGCCTCAGCATCTGGTCCATTTTCCGCTGGAATGTGGCCGGCGCATTCTGTAACCCGAACGGCATTCTTTTATATTGGAACGCCCCGTCTGGGGTTACAAATGCGGTTTTCTCTTTGGCCGACTTGGCCAGGGGGATTTGCCAATACCCTTTTGTGAGGTCAAGAGTCGTCATGTATCGGGCTGTTCCCAGCCGGTCGATCAACTCATCTATACGTGGCATGGGGTAGGTGTCAAATTTTGTAACTTTGTTCAACTGACGAAAATCGTTACAAAATCGCCAGCTCCCATCCGGTTTAGGCACCAACACAATGGGACTAGACCAATCACTTTGGGACTCCTCTATCACCCCTAAGTTCAGCATTTTCTGTACTTCCTCCCGTATTGCCTCCCGTCGGGCCTCTGGGATCCGATAGGGTTTTAACTTCACCCTTTCACCGGGCGGGGTAATAATGTCATGCTCTACCCCAGATGTTTGTCCCGGCAGCTCAGAGAATACCTCCTTGTTGCGAAGCACAAACTCCTTAACCTCCTGTTGTTGGGGTTGTGACAAGGTGGCTGCGATTCCAACCTCAGGAATCACGCAACCAGTTTGAGCTGGTGACCAAGTGTCTGCGACTAGGGACTCTCTATCCCTCCAGGCTTTCAACAGATTAACGTGATAGATCTGTTCGGGCTTTCGCCTTCCTGGTTGTCTGACCTTGTAATTCACTTCGCTCACTTTTTCCATTATCTCGTAGGGGCCTTGCCATTTGGCAAGGAATTTACTTTCAACCGTAGGGACAAGTACCAATATCCTATCCCCCGGGGAAAAGGTACGGGTCTTGGCTCCACGGTTGTACACTCTCTGCTGTGCCAACTGCGCTTGGGCCAAATGTTCCTTCACGATGGGCATTACCTGTGCAATTCGATCTTGCATCAGGGCGACATGCTCAATCACACTCCTGTGGGGAGAACTCTCACTTTCCCAAGTTTCCTTGGCAATATCCAACAGCCCTCTTGGGTGTCTCCCATACAGTAACTCAAAGGGGGAGAATCCCGTAGAGGATTGGGGCACCTCCCTAATAGCAAACATCAAATAAGGAAGTAAACAGTCCCAATCCCTTCCATCTCTATCCACCACTTTCTTCAACATTTGTTTTAGGGTTTTGTTGAATCTTTCAACCAGCCCATCGGTTTGGGGGTGATACACAGATGTACGCAATTGCGTCACTTTGAACAATTTACACAGCTCTTTCATAACCCGGGACATAAAGGGTGTACCTTGGTCCGTAAGCAGTTCTTTACAAATACCCACCCGGCTAAAAACAAGAGATAGCTCTTTGGCTATGGTTTTGGCCGAGGTATTTCTGAGAGGGATCGCTTCTGGATAACGGGTGGCATAGTCCATTATAACCAATATGTACTGGTGCCCCCTAGCGGACTTGATTATAGGACCTACCAAATCCATTGCGATTCTCTCAAACGGGACCTCAATGATGGGTAGAGGGACCAGCGGGCTACGGAAATGTGGCATCGGGGCCGACCTCTGACACACAGGGCAGGAGGAACAATAATTTTCTATGTCCTTCATCACCCCAGGCCAATAGAATCTCTGTAATACCCTCTCTCGGGTTTTCTCTGTCCCCAGATGACCTCCAAGAATGTGCCCATGGGCCAACTCCAACACCAACTTCCTGTAAGGTTTGGGCACCACAAGCTGCTCAACGGTTTCTTCTGCCCTTTTTGCCACCCGATACAGTAGGTCCTTCTCTACGCTGAAGTATGGGTAAGTGCCGGTATTATCTGGGTTCACTAACTCGCCATCTATTTTCACTACGTTTTCCCGTGCCTTTATTAGGGCGGGGTCTTTCAACTGTTCTGTGGCAAAGTTTTCCCTGTGCACCTCAAGATCAGAAAACTCCACAGACGGTAGGTTTTCGTCTGAGGAGGTGGGCTCCTCTCCAGTTTCTTGAGTCTCCCCTGCCAATACTGACAAGGGAAATTCCGGAGAGTCCTCACCACTCTCAGGGGAGTTCTGGCTATCACATTCCTGGTACATAGGGGCACCAGTGGGGGGCTCAGGATCATCCCACAGTTCCCAGAACTTCGGAAAATCCCTTCCCACAATGGCGTCATGCGGTAACTGAGATACTAAGCCCACTGGATGAGAGAGGGTACCTTTGGGGGTCTCGAACCACACTGTAGTCACTGGATACTCTCGGGTGTCCCCATGCACACAAATAACGGCTACCTTGCTATTCCCAGAGACCTCTGTTTTAACTAACTCAGCCTTTATCAGGGTCACAAGGCTACCTGAATCCAGCAATACCACAACATTTCTACCATTAATACACATTTTGCATAAATGTTTCTCAGTTCCCCGAATGGCAGTGCATGCGACTGTCGCACACAGCGACTGACGTCTGCCCGTCAGAAAGTCACACTGCATGGGTTCCTCCAAAACCGGGCAATTTGCTGCAATATGTCCCGCTTGCCGGCAGCGGTAGCAAACGATCCTTCTTGCCGCCTCTTGAGCCGCTGATTTCCCAGGCTGTTCTCGCCAAACTTGGGGTAGAGCTCCCACCCTCTCACTCTCTCCACCCTTACCCCTTGGAATCATCTTATCCGCCCCTGGGGATGGTCTGGTCTTAGGGTGGAAAGTCCGAGTGTCTCTGGAAGAGGCCGTCAGGTTCTCTGTAGCCAAGTATTTCTCCACACGATCCACAAGACCATCGGCCGTCTCTGGGTCTCCATGGCTTACCCACTTTTGGATGGCAGTAGGAAGAGCTCTCAAAAACCGATCCATTACAACACGTTCCACAATCTTTGGTGCGGACAAAGTCTCTGGCTGTAGCCACTTTCTGCTCAGGTGAATGAGATCATACATTTGAGACCTGGGGGGTTTTCCAAGCTGGAAAGTCCAGTTATGCACACGCTGAGCCCGGACAGCCAGGGTGACACCCAGCCTTGCCAATATTTCAGCTTTTAGCATCACATAGTCTTTTGCTTGGTTAGGCTCTAGGTCATAGTAAGCTTTCTGCGATTCACCAGTTAACAGAGGAGCCACTAGTCCAGCCCACTGCTCCTCAGGCCACTTTTCTCTTTCAGCGGTCCTTTCAAATGTGGTCAAAAATACCTCTGGATCATCCTCTCCAGTCATTTTTGTCAATAAACGACTCACCCCAAAGGACGCGGTATTAGTGGGACGGCTTTCCTCACTGGTCTGCGGACGTTGCTGCATTACTGCTTCCATCTGTTGTAAAGTTGCAAGGCTCTGTTGATGAGCTTGCTGCTGGGCTGCAAGGCTCCTTTGCAAACCTGCATTTGTCTGCTGTTGATTGGCATTTGCTAGAGCCAGCTGTTTCAGTATCTCCTCCATGCTGGCTTAAAAAAAAACTGCCACTGGTTCTCCACCAACTGTGAGGGGGTTAGCTCGGCAGCGGGTATGTGTGACCCCCGGGATGGGCTCCCCACCCAAAAACAGGCCCAGCAGACGGAGGTTGTGGTTTTCAAAATCAAAAAGGTGCGGTTTATTTTCTATTTACAGTGACAAAAACACAGCAAGGCAAAAAAAAAACATAAACAAAATAAATCCTGGTCAACTTGACCTCTGACTAAACTTACAGGTTTCCTAACTAACGACTGGGATCAGCCTAGTGCTGTCCTAGTCCCTGGTTTTAAATGTCCAAGCAAAATATAGCCACACAGGCTTTCTCTCACCGCACAGGGGTTCACTCTCCCTAGACAGTCCACACAGGTCTGCTTCCAGGCATGAGCTAACATCTAATGAAGCTGGGATTTCTTATAGAGGCCTAAATGAGCTGACAAGGTTCAGCTGATCTCATCAACTCCCTGTCTGCACGACGCCCAGCCCTCTCCCTAGAGGTATGAGTCATCCATGAGCCCACTAGCCTTATACAACTCTCCACCTAGTTGTATAAATCGGCGTAAAGCCTGAATCTGGGCGAAATATATCTACCCCCCTGGATGCAACCAGGTGACTTTACCTTCCTGCTGTCACAATTTGTACAAACGGTGTGAAATTTACACTAACAACTGGCCTTGACTCTGCGCTATTCCTTTAACACCCCCTCCCCCTTTTATTTTTTTTTATTTTTTTTTATTACTTTATTTTTCTTTCCGGTTATTCATTATACAAAGGGTGGAAATTCCTTATAGCATATTACATATATTGCTTTTTCCTTTTGGCGTTTCACGTCCATCAAATATTACATGCATTTTTTACAGATTTCATTATCTAACATCATGCCAAACAATAACACCCTGTGTATGCTACTATACTTGGGTTTCCTCTATTCTGTATTCATCAGAGCCTATCCTTTAATTTAAGGATGGTTCGTATTCTAAGTCCCTTCCATCTTACCCACCCTAGTCCTTTAAACAACCGTTTTTTCCTTCCTTTTCCTTAAATCACCTAAATAAACAAAACGGGGGAAAAAAAAAAAAAGGAAAAAAAAAAAGGGGTGTCCTCCCCTCTCCCCCCCCCCTCCACGCCCCCCCCCCCTCCACAATCTCCACATTTAATTTTAACATATTGACGGAATTACAGAGTAGTCTTTTTTTATCTCCTATTCTACCTCTTAAGAATCATAATACAAAAAGGGCCTTTCCTTCTTCTGATGATTTAAATACATTCCACTCAGCCCATGTCTGGGAATACCTCTCATATTTATTTTGACCTAATAATACCAACTCTTCCATTTTATTAATCACTTCGACTCTTTTAAGCCACTCCGGTACTGTCGGGGGGTTTATGTCTCTCCATCGTCGTGCTATGCGCGACCTGGCAGCATTAAAGAGATGCCTTAGAATCAGTTTATTGTACAGATTCCCTGGTATGCTAGAGACATGTAATAAAAATAGCGCTGGGTCTATCGGGAGATTATAATCTGTAAATTTCTGGGATATTCGATGCACCTCCTTCCAAAAGTATTCCAATTTCGGGCATGCCCAAAAAACAGTGCCGGCCCAAGACATTGTGCTGCCTGGTACCAAGAATTAAATGCTGCCCCCCCCAAAAAAAAATCACGCCCACCAAATACCCCACATTCATTATTTTATATCATGATAACTAAAGTGGACCTGTCATGGCTCTATACATGTAAAGGAGTATAAAAAGGACCTGTGCGTGGCTGGTGGCCGCAATCGCTTCAGAGAGCCAGAACGGGGATCTGTTAATGTAAACAGACAGATCCCTATTCTGACAGGGGAGGAGAGACAGATCTGCTCTTCCTAGTGATTAGGAACAGAGATCTCTCTCCTCCTACAGTCAGTCCCATTCCCCCCCCCCAGTTAGAAACACCTCCCAGGGAACACATTTAACCCCTTTCCTGCCAGTGACATTTACACAGTAATCAGTGCATTTTTATAGCACAGATCGCTGTATAAATGTCACTGGTCCCAAAAAAAGTGTCAAAAGTGTCTGATCTGTCCACCGCAATGTCACAGTCTAGCTAAAAATCGCAGATCACCAGACCCCGCTACACTAGTAAAAAAATAATAATAATAATAATAAAAATGCCATAAATCTACCCTCTATTTTGTAGACGGTATAACTTTTGCGCAAACTAATCAATATACACATTGCATTTTTTTTACCAAACATATGTAGAAGAATACATATCTACCTAAACTGATCAAGAAATGTTTATTTTTATTTTATTATGCTCCACTAGACCCTAGTCTCTTTATTGGCTACAGCCCTTAACCCTTCACGGATTTGCTTTTGGAATTAACTCTTCGCGGACTATGTTGTGTTCTTTTTGGACTCTGCATTAGTTTTCTTTTTAATAAATTTATCATATATTAATTTTTCACATTTCAAGGTTTAACATTTATTTCACACATGGTTTTAACCACATAGCGCTGCACATTTTTTGAACACATGTGACCTATCTGACCCCTACACTGACCCCCTGACACACCTACGTGACACATGCACTGATTCACCTGACTCCTACTTCCTGCACTACTCACATTACACTGACCTACCTGACCATTACCCTGACCCCTACACTGACCTACCTGACACCTACACTGACCTACCTGACACCTACCTCACTCCTACTTCCTGCACTACTCACATTACACTGACCTGACAGCAACACTGACTATTACACTGACTGACACATACACTGACCCACCGACCTTACACCTACACTGACCTACTACACAGACCCACCTGACTCCTACAGTAGGAGTCCTACTTCCTGCACTACTCACACCCCACCCCACAGCTCGGTGCGAACCCATCCTTTGAGCACTCCTTACCTTTGCCTGCTCTTCACCAGGACTCTCCTCAGGACCTCAGCACTGGATGTGCAGAACTGCTTTGGCGTCCCAACTTCCCGCCAGCGCCATCCACCCGCAGCCCGCTCCATGGTGTCAGACGCTGCACACCTGCACCTCCATGATCCCATCTCCACCGCGCCGTAACAAAGCAGAGGGACAGGCGGAGGGGAAGACAGCTCACACTTCCAGTGCTTGTCTCCCGCCACTATGTTCGTGTTTCCCGGCGCACTGTGATTGGGCGTATGGCGGTCATGTGCGGAGGCGGGACTTCTAGAGCGATCGCTGACAGGCCAGCCCCACGCCGCACATGACCCCCATTCGTCCAATCACAGGGCGCCGGACACTAAACATGGCGGCTGGAAAATCGGGGACACAGGAAAGGAAAATTAGTAGGAGACACGGAATGTCGCTGGCTGACGGGCGGCAATTTGCCGCCCCCCTTAAAGTGCCGCCTGGGACCGGGGTACCATCGGGTCCCATGGTAGGGCCGGCCCTGCCAAAAAATATGAAGTAACGTCCCTCTATCTAGTTTGCATCTCCAGCATCTATCTGATTTTGATGGTGAATACTTATGGAGCACTGAGGGTGTACAATACCATCTCGTCAATATTTTAAAATTTGTTTCCTGTACCCGTGTACTTATTGATGATTTTAAGGTATTATTTATAATCTGTCTTTGTTGTAGGGGGGAAAAAGATCTTCCCAATTCTATTTCCCATTTCCTTAGAATTTTTTTTCCCCTTTTAATGTGATGGGTGACATCAGTGAATAATAGAAATGCTTGAGAGGTGAAATCAAGAGACCAAAGTCCATTTTAATTTTTTTTTAATGACATGCAGTTTTAACCACTTGAAGACCAAGCCTTTTCTGGCGCTTTTTGCTTACAAGTAAAAATCAGTTTTGTTTGCTAGAAAATCAATTAGAACCCCCAAACATTATATATATATAGTGTATATATAGGAAGGCCAGTATGCTGGCCTGAAATTATGGGAGGAGTTCGAGGGGTAAGCAGACCGGCCACCATCGTCAGTGTCGGCTCTAGTGCGCGGTATTCGTCGTCATCAGCCGACGCCATACGACTCGCAACGTCCGTGTAGTTGCTTTCGTACCTTCCAGCTTCGCTCGCAGTTGGTCGTATCCCCGCTCGCTGTCGCAGGTAGGACCGGCCGTTACCATTCGTACGAATCGTAGCGCCGGTACACGTTTCTTCTTTTACAAATCACACGGTTCATAACCCCGTGTTTTCCGTCTGCATCGTATGTATACCGACTAGTCCAGTTGTCTTTCGAACCCTGTCGCACATACGTTACCACTGTAACGGCCCGCCTAAGCACTACGTCTCACAGAGCTGTTGTACGAATTACTCGCAGCTCGCAAGCCTCTTACCTCTAGTCGCACATCCGATACCCAGTCGTCGGACTGGTATCCCACACTTCACTTCCGCATCCCTAGTCACTGATGCCCTACACCTCCTACGATACTCTCCCTTCACCTTACTGATGCCCCACACCTCCTACTACACACACCATACACCGAACAGTCCGGTCCGGCCCTAGTCGCAACAATCGACACTACAGGTCGGACCCTCGGCAATCACAAGCCCCTTCAACTTCGAGACACCGAACAGCCGTCCGAGTCCAGCCGTATCTCCGGCGCTACGATTCGGACCCGGCAATTCAAACCCCCTCCTCTTGCACCCGTTATCAGCCCGAATACAGGCACAGCATCGGCTCAGAGATTCGGATCTCTGGCATCCACGCTTGTTCCGAGCACAGTCGCACCACCGGCTCATCGGCTCGGATCTACAAACATCAAACTTCTAACCATCCGAATTCAGTAGTAGCATCGGCTCTAACTTTCGGACCTATGGCATTCCCAATCGATCCGAGTCCAGTCGTAGCACCGGCTCGTCCGACTCGGATCTTTAGCAACAAACCGTTCTATCCGATCCAAACGCAGTCGTAGCATCGCCTTGACGTTCGGTCCTCTGGCATCTACGAACGATCCGAGCACAGTCGCACCACCGGCTCATCGGCTCGGATCTACAAACATCAAACTTCGAACTGATCCGAATTCAGTTGTAGCATCGGCTCAAACTTTCGGATCTATGGCATTTACAATTGTTCCGAGTCCAATCGCATCACCGGCTCAATCGACTCGGATCTCTAGCAACAAACCCTCCTATCCGATCCGAACCCAGTCGTAGCATCGGCTCATAGGTTCGGATCCTCCGTTAACATGACCGATCCGAGCACAGTCGCACCACCGGCTCATCGGCTCGGATCTACATACATCAAACTTAGAACTGATCAGTCCCATCAAACCGATCCGAACCCAGTCGTAGCATCGGTTCAAAGGTGCGGATCCTCCGCTAACATGACCGACCCGAGCATAGTCGCACCACCGGCTCAAACGGTGGGATCCGCAGCATCAAACTTTCTAATCCATCCGAATCCAGTCGTAACGTCGGCTCTAAGATTCGGATCCTTTTCAAACACTATCAATTCAAGTACAGTCGCACCTCCAGCGCAGCAACTCAGCTTCCCAGCACTGCAGACCCGTCCTAACGATCCGAACTCAGTCGTAGCAGCAGCTCAGACGTTCAGTTCATTGGCCATTCGAAGTGCTAGTACGTTACCGGTCGCATTAGCGGCGCCTCACGCTTGGATCGTTCCCCAAAAAAAAAAAAACATAAATAAATGAATAAATAAATAACAATAGTCGAATATAAATAAATTAATAGTAATAAAATGCGACTTTTTCTTCATGCATTACATACACACCTTACTTTAATTACTCCAGGTTCATCACGGACGGTCATCCCTACATACTCACAATTCACAAACTTTCCTTCTTTCGCCTCTCAGCAAGGCTACTTTCCCTCACAATCGCTGCGAGCATACGACAAGTGGTTCAAACCAGCCACTCATCATCTCCAGTAGCAACACGGCTACTCACCTTTTCTCTGTCGCTTTCCCCACGCAGGTCAGTGTCACAGGTTTCGGGTCGACCCATGTCTCGACCTCGACCAGACTTAAACTACTAGCGCACAAGTCAGGTGCGTCAATGCAAGGCCCCCCCTTGCTTTCTCCTCGCACTCTTTCACGACATATGTTTCTTCACATACATAATTTGACCGCTCGTGAGGCGTTAGTAACTGTCACATACTTCTGTGCACTACACTCTGTTTTCGAAGAGCGATCCGAGATCCTTCACCACACAGACAAGGTTGCCTAACATCCACCTTGCTGGCAGTGCGAGGGTTAGCAGACAGACCACACGTCAACCACTACAGATCGAAACATTCTTACTTAGCATACCAGACTTCAGCCACTCGCCCCAGCACGCCCTGGGGGCTCTGGTTCATTAGTCTGTGCCGAGCACAGACGGCACCTGAGCTATCGGTTATCTAGCCAGTCACCTCCTGGCTCACCTCAGTTGCCTCGCATTCTTTTGAGTTTTCCAAATTTCACTCAACCGCGCTCGTACGCAAACTAATCTGTTATCTACGCCTATCGCTCCTTGCCCTGTCCTCACTGCTCTCCTTCTTCCTCCCCATTTTCTTAAACCCTTCTATCCCCTCCAAACCTCGCAAACTTACTCTAAACATATGCATTCCCCTCCTTTTAGCCGACGCCATGCCACGAGCCGACAGCAAACTTTTGCCTCACCATCACCCTTCGCGGGTCCGGCGGACGGCAGTACACAGTCCCCCAGACCTTGGACCACCCCCAGGCCACGGCCGAACTACGACGTATAGGCATCCCCTACCTGGCCTCAGCCAGGAAAGCCAAGCTTAGGCTGCTGTTTCCACCACCAGCGGCAGCCTTACCAGACACACAAGCTCCATCGCAGTCGATATCCTCTGCAATTATCCAGCTGCACGCCTTGGCGACCACACTGGCAACTGCAGTCACCGATGTCCAGGCTAGAGTAAGGGGCCCTGAAAACACGACCAGCCACGCCCCCCTTAGCCCCAGTCTCCACCGGCTGGCACAGTGCCAGCTAACACCAACTGGAGCACTATTGACACAACCATTCTACCGCCACTTCACCGACCTTCGCTCCCCACTCTGTACAATCTGTCAATCTGCCACCCTCACGGTTAATTGGTGCTCCGAGCTGAGTCGCAGACAATACGCCTCATAGGTTATCAGCAAGCCACACAGTCCTCCCAGTCGGGCACACTAGGACGTCTAATTTGTGCACCGGGGGGGCGCAGCCATCTCCAACGACTTTCTAGGGTTGATTTTACCCGCACTGCAAACCTCTGCACATCTGTCTCCTACTCCAGACGGCTCCCCTCGAAGTACCTGCGGCACCGAGCAGCAGAGCCCAGCTTGTCTAGGCCGCATGCACCTCGGGCGGCTTGGCTTCTCTCCTCACATCCAAATCCCCCTTTAGCAGCCTTTCTAGGGCAGGAGTTCACTACAGGGTTCCACACCGGACTCATCACATTACCCGACTCTACCCATAGAAAAAAATATATATATATATAACACGCTCTCAGTAGCCCCGACATAGAAGCTATCAGCACTCTGCTTCAGATCGAAATGGATCGGGGGCATGCGATCAGCCCCTCCCCTCTTTTCGCAGTCACCGTTCACAGTACGGAGAGTCAGTCTTCGATCTTGTCGAGGGCAAGTTTTCTAATAAACCTTGATTAATCTACTACCTATCCGCGCCTCATTCTTCTAACGTACCCAGTTAAACTCCCTCATACCCTCACAGGAGTTCTCACTAAATACTAAATCCCCAGGAGTCCTAGAAATTCTAAAAGAGGTCCTTTAAATCAATATGCCCGAAACTGAGAAAAACGTAGGAAGCCCGGCTAAGCTCATCTCCTTCCGGACATCATCCTAGACAAACGCGCCATGCAGGCCAGCCCACCTCTCGGTAGATTGACCCGCAACAGGACTGTCGCCCATACATTACCGTCACGCCAGGGTGCACCAAACACACAGCTACAATCCCTACTGGGCATGCTCAACTTCACGATGAGGTTCATTCCTCAAAGGCGATCCTTTATCTCACGCTTCTTATTGTTCCTCTCCCAGGCACAAGACCCTGACCAAGTCATTAAGCTAGACGCAGCCGCTATAGCGGATCTGGCCATCTGGGCCCATTTCCTTGAGAACTAGCATAGTAGACCCACGTTCATCCCATCAGCATCCCTGCATCACCACAGATAATCAAGGACATAGCAGCTTCCACAAGCTTCATTGCAATTTTTGGCCATCACTGGTTCGCGGGTCCATGGCCGTAAGAGATACTCACATATCCGCGTTTAGTCAGTCCTCCTCTCTATTCGAGATCTACCCCATAGTTGCAGCGGCTCAAGTATGGGGCCGCACCTGGGCAGGACAGGCCGCCACGTTCGCCACAGATAACCAGGCCACAGTCACAGTCGTTAGAAGAGGCTGGTCAAAATCGGTGGCCACCATGGCCTTCCTACGCAGGCTGTTGCTACTGTCCCTACAACATCAGTTCAGTATCCCCAGGGTCCACATCCCTGGTAAATGCAATACCTCGGCCGACGCACGTTCCCGCCTAACTATGCCTCATCCTTTCACCGGAGACCGGAGCCGACCATGTCCGGCATCCCACGTTAGTCGCAACCAACTCTGCAACGAGATAGCACCTCCTTGGTGCTACCTCCCTCATCAATGTGTTCTATTCTTCCAATACACTAAAGGCCTACCATACTGCCTGGAAGACCGGCAGGTTCCTAGCCGCTAACCCCTGGAGCGGTTCCAGGAAACTCAGACATATCTGGCCTTCGTTTCCTACTGTCACACAATACCATCAGACTCTATTTAGCCGGCATCCAGCATTTATCTCTCTACTAGACCCTACCAAACCTTCCCTGTTCGCCGCTCATGCGGTTAAAACCATACCACGTGGCATCCACAGGCAGCAACCACACACTGGTACATAACGCTTACCAGTGACCAACGCCGTATTCCAGGACATATCTGCTATGCTTCCACGTTCCGCCTTCGGTTATGACCCAGCCTGGTAATTCGAGCAGCCATTACCTAGCCTTTCCCGGTTTTCTGCGGCCCAGCGAATTTACTGTCATGAACCCGAATACCAAGTACTACGCAGGCACCACCTGACTCACCACCAGAGTCGTTTCATACTACACCCGACGGTCTCGGGAAACGCTACAATCCGGTCCCAGAGTAGACGTCAAACTTTCCAGACGCACAACGCCTGGTGCCCTATGGCCGTTCTAAAGCAATTGGTATACTCTACTGCCCGACCTATCAGAGGACAGCCTCTACTACGTTTCCCAACTGAACCCCCAAGCAAGTACCAGTTCATCAGTTAAGTTAGAACGCTCCCATGCATCTTAGGCCTTAAACCCAGGTCGTTACTCAGGACATTCTTTCGCGTGGGAGCAGCCTTAGCCGCATCGCGTAACAGAGTTCCAGACCACGCAATCAGGATGATGGGCAGGTGGAAGTCCACGCGTTTCGCCCGATATCCCAATCCTCAAACAGATCGTCACGAGTCTCCAACAGACTCGCTCTGTTGTTATTGCCTTGTACAATAAAACAATTCCTTCCCTAACCAAGTGTATTTTGGCCCCTTCTCTTGGCATACCGTCCAACAGGCCAGGCCACACTTCAGGTCTTATATGTGTTGTTAGTCTTGTGATGTGTTTATGTGATCCATATCTCTTCTGACTGAGGGCTCCGACCATAAATAGGAAGGCCAGTATGCTGGCCTGAAATTATGGGAGGAGTTCGAGGGGTACTTAAGCAGACCGGCCACCATCGTCAGTGTCGGCTCTAGTGCGCGGTACCCACAAACCCATACCCCTTTTTAGGGCACTTCCCTTCAAACAATTCTCAACAGAATTATTCATTACTTCTATCTTAGGTATGGCCCCTTCTCTTGGCATACCGTCCAACAGGCCAGGCCACACTTCAGGTCTTATCTGTGTTGTTAGTCTTGTGATGTGTTTATGTGATCCATATCTCTTCAGACTGAGGGCTCCGACCATAAATATATATATATATATTGTGACAGCAGGAAGGTAAAGTCACCTGGTTGCATCCAGGGGGGTAGATATATTTCGCCCAGATTCAGGCTTTACGCCGACTTATACAACTAGGTGGAGAGTTGTATAAGCCCAGCTGAGGCTAGTGGGCTCATGGATGACTCATACCTCTAGGGAGAGTGTGGGGCGTCGTGCAGACAGGGAGTTGATGAGACCAGCTGAAGCTTGTCAGCTCATTTAGGCCTCTATAAGAACTCCCAGATTCATTAGGTGTTTGCTCATGCCTGGACCCAGACCTGTGTGGACTGTCTAGGGAGAGTGAACCCCTGTGCGGTGAGACAAAGCCTGTGTGGCTATTTGCTTGGACATTTAAAACCAGGGACTTAGGGACTAGGACAGCACTAGGCTGATCCCAGTTGTTAGTTAGGAAACCTGTATGTTTACTCAGAGGTCAAGTTGACCAGGATTTATTTTATTTATGTTTCTTTTGCTTTGCTGTGTTTTGTCACTGTAAATAGAAAATAAACCGCACCTTTTTGATTTTGAAAACCACAACCTCCGTTTGCTGGGCCTGTTTTTGTGTGGGGAGCCCATCCCGGGGGTCACACACACCCGCTGCCGAGCTAACCCCCTCACAGTTGGTGGAGAACCAGTGGCAGTTTTTTTTAAGCCAGCATGGAGGAGATACTGAAACAGCTGGCTCTAGCAAATGCCAATCAACAGCAGACAAATGCAGGTTTGCAAAGGAGCCTTGCAGCCCAGCAGCAAGCTCATCAACAGAGCCTTGCAGCCCAGCAGCAAGCTCACCAACAGAGTCTGGAAGCTCAGCAACAAGCCCAGCAGCAATCTGAGGCCCGCTTCATAGACCTGTTACAGAAGCAAGAGCAGAGACTACAACAAATGGAAGCAGTAATGCAGCAACGTCCGCAGACCAGTGAGGAAAGCCGTCCCACTAATACCGCGTCCTTTGGGGTGAGTCGTTTATTGACAAAAATGACTGGAGAGGATGATCCAGAGGTATTTTTGACCACATTTGAAAGGACCGCTGAAAGAGAAAAGTGGCCTGAGGAGCAGTGGGCTGGACTGGTGGCTCCTCTGTTAACTGGTGAATCGCAGAAAGCTTACTATGACCTAGAGCCTAACCAAGCAAAAGACTATGTGATGCTAAAAGCTGAAATATTGGCAAGGCTGGGTGTCACCCAGGCTGTCCGGGCTCAGCGTGTGCATAACTGGACTTTCCAGCTTGGAAAACCCCCCAGGTCTCAAATGTATGATCTCATTCACCTGAGCAGAAAGTGGCTACAGCCAGAGACTTTGTCCGCACCAAAGATTGTGGAACGTGTTGTAATGGATCGGTTTTTGAGAGCTCTTCCTACTGCCATCCAAAAGTGGGTAAGCCATGGAGACCCAGAGACGGCCGATGGTCTTGTGGATCGTGTGGAGAAATACTTGGCTACAGAGAACCTGACGGCCTCTTCCAGAGACACTCGGACTTTCCACCCTAAGACCAGACCATCCCCAGGGGCGGATAAGAGGATTCCAAGGGGTGAGGGTGGAGAGAGTGAGAGGGTGGGAGCTCTACCCCAAGTTTGGCGAGAACAGCCTGGGAAATCAGCGGCTCAAGAGGCGGCAAGAAGGATCGTTTGCTACCGCTGCCGGCAAGCGGGACATATTGCAGCCAATTGCCCGGTTGTGGAGGAACCCATGCAGTGTGACTTTCTGACGGGCAGACGTCAGTCGCTGTGTGCGACAGTCGCATGCACTGCCATTCGAGGAACTGAGAAACATTTATGCAAAATGTGTGTTAATGGTAGAAATGTTGTGGTATTGCTGGATTCAGGTAGCCTTGTGACCCTGATAAAGGCTGAGTTAGTTAAAACAGAGGTCTTTGGGAATAGCAAGGTAGCTGTTATTTGTGTGCATGGGGACACCCGAGAGTATCCAGTGACTACAGTGTGTTTCGAGACCCCCAAAGGTACCCTCTCTCATCCAGTGGGCTTAGTATCTCAGTTACCGCATGACGCCATTGTGGGAAGGGATTTTCCGAAGTTCTGGGAACTGTGGGATGATCCTGAGCCCCCCACTGGTGCCCCTATGTACCAGGAATGTGATAGCCAGAACTCCCCTGAGAGTGGTGAGGACTCTCCGGAATTTCCCTTATCAGTATTGGCAGGGGAGACTCAAGAAACTGGAGAGGAGCCCACCTCCTCAGACGAAAACCTACCGTCTGTGGAGTTTTCTGATCTTGAGGTTCACAGGGAAAACTTTGCCACAGAACAGTTGAAAGACCCCACCCTAATAAAGGCACGGGAAAACGTAGTGAAAATAGATGGCGAGTTAGTGAACCCAGATAATACCTGCACTTACCCATACTTCAGCGTAGAGAAGGACCTACTCTATCGGGTGGCAAAAAGGGCAGAAGAAACCGTTGAGCAGCTTGTGGTGCCCAAACCTTACAGGAAGTTGGTGTTGGAGTTGGCCCATGGGCACATTCTTGGAGGTCATCTGGGGACAGAGAAAACCCGAGAGAGGGTATTACAGAGATTCTATTGGCCGGGGGTGATGAAGGACATAGAAAATTATTGTTCCTCCTGCCCTGTGTGTCAGAGGTCGGCCCCGATGCCACATTTCCGTAGCCCGCTGGTCCCTCTACCCATCATTGAGGTCCCGTTTGAGAGGATCGCCATGGATTTGGTAGGGCCTATAATCAAGTCCGCTAGGGGGCACCAGTACATATTAGTTATAATGGACTATGCCACCCGTTATCCAGAAGCGATCCCTCTCCGAAATACCTCGGCCAAAACCATAGCCAAAGAGCTATCTCTTGTGTTTAGCCGGGTGGGTATTTGTAAAGAACTGCTTACGGACCAAGGTACACCCTTTATGTCCCGGGTTATGAAGGAGCTGTGTAAATTGTTCAAAGTGACGCAATTACGTACATCTGTGTATCACCCCCAAACCGATGGGCTGGTTGAAAGATTCAACAAAACCCTAAAACAAATGTTGAAGAAAGTGGTGGATAGAGATGGAAAGGATTGGGACTGTCTACTTCCTTATCTGATGTTTGCTATTAGGGAGGTGCCCCAATCCTCTACGGGATTCTCCCCCTTTGAGTTACTGTATGGGAGACACCCAAGAGGGCTGTTGGATATTGCCAAGGAAACTTGGGAAAGTGAGAGTTCTCCCCACAGGAGTGTGATTGAGCATGTCGCCCTGATGCAAGACCGAATTGCACAGGTAATGCCCATCGTGAAGGAACATTTGGCCCAAGCGCAGTTAGCACAGCAGAGAGTGTACAACCGTGGAGCCAAGACCCGTACCTTTTCCCCGGGGGATAGGATACTGGTACTTGTCCCTACGGTTGAAAGTAAATTCCTTGCCAAATGGCAAGGCCCCTATGAGATAATGGAAAAAGTGAGCGAAGTGAATTACAAGGTCAGACAACCAGGAAGGCGAAAGCCCGAACAGATCTATCACGTTAATCTGTTGAAAGCCTGGAGGGATAGAGAGTCCCTAGTCGCAGACACTTGGTCACCAGCTCAAACTGGTTGCGTGATTCCTGAGGTTGGAATAGCAGCCACCTTGTCACAACCCCAACAACAGGAGGTTAAGGAGTTTGTGCTTCGCAACAAGGAGGTATTCTCTGAGCTGCCGGGACAAACATCTGGGGTAGAGCATGACATCATTACCCTGCCCGGTGAAAGGGTGAAGTTAAAACCCTATCGGATCCCAGAGGCCCGACGGGAGGCAATACGGGAGGAAGTACGGAAAATGCTGAACTTAGGGGTGATAGAGGAGTCCCAAAGTGATTGGTCTAGTCCCATTGTGTTGGTGCCTAAACCGGATGGGAGCTGGCGATTTTGTAACGATTTTCGTCAGTTGAACAAAGTTACAAAATTTGACACCTACCCCATGCCACGTATAGATGAGTTGATCGACCGGCTGGGAACAGCCCGATACATGACGACTCTTGACCTCACAAAAGGGTATTGGCAAATCCCCCTGGCCAAGTCGGCCAAAGAGAAAACCGCATTTGTAACCCCAGACGGGGCGTTCCAATATAAAAGAATGCCGTTCGGGTTACAGAATGCGCCGGCCACATTCCAGCGGAAAATGGACCAGATGCTGAGGCCCCATCGGAAGTATGCTGCGGCTTACCTGGATGACGTAATTGTCCATAGCACAGATTGGGCCTCACATCTGCCAAAAGTGCAAGCAGTCCTGGACTCTGTTCGGGAAGCGGGGTTTACGGCTAACCCCAAGAAGTGTACCATTGGGCAGGAGGAGGCCAAATATCTTGGGTACACCATTGGGAGGGGAGTAATAAAACCCCAACTCAACAAAGTCGAGGCCATCCAGAGTTGGCCACGTCCCAACAGCAAGAAGCAGGTACGAGCCTTTCTGGGAATCGCTGGGTATTATCGGCGATTCATTCCCCACTTTGCTTCTAAGGCTGTGCCCCTAACCAACCTGACGAAGGGGAAAGGGTCGGTCATGATTAAATGGACCCCCGAGGCTGAGGCAGCATTCCAATTCTTGAAACAAGCCTTATGTAGCCAGCCAGTGTTGTACTCACCCGACTTCTCTAAAGACTTTGTCGTACAAAGTGATGCGTCAGATGTGGGGTTAGGAGCAGTATTGTCCCAGGTCTGGAACGGGGAAGAGCACCCAGTCATTTACCTCAGCAGGAAGTTGAAGTCCCATGAGGTAAATTACGCCACCGTTGAAAAGGAGTGTTTAGCGGTGAAGTGGGCTCTAGATTCCCTTCGGTACTACCTGCTAGGTAGGCACTTTGACATGGTTACGGATCACGCTCCGTTAAAGTGGATGGCTCAAAACAAGGAAACAAATAGAAGAGTGAATAGGTGGTTCCTGGCCCTCCAGGAATTCAACTTCACAGTAAAGCATCGCCCTGGCGTTCAAATGGGGAATGTGGATGCTTTGTCTCGAGTACATGAATGCCTGATTGCTGGTGTTCCAACCCCGAGGTTAAAACAAGAGGGGGGGGGGGTATGTGACAGCAGGAAGGTAAAGTCACCTGGTTGCATCCAGGGGGGTAGATATATTTCGCCCAGATTCAGGCTTTACGCCGACTTATACAACTAGGTGGAGAGTTGTATAAGCCCAGCTGAGGCTAGTGGGCTCATGGATGACTCATACCTCTAGGGAGAGTGTGGGGCGTCGTGCAGACAGGGAGTTGATGAGACCAGCTGAAGCTTGTCAGCTCATTTAGGCCTCTATAAGAACTCCCAGATTCATTAGGTGTTTGCTCATGCCTGGACCCAGACCTGTGTGGACTGTCTAGGGAGAGTGAACCCCTGTGCGGTGAGACAAAGCCTGTGTGGCTATTTGCTTGGACATTTAAAACCAGGGACTTAGGGACTAGGACAGCACTAGGCTGATCCCAGTTGTTAGTTAGGAAACCTGTATGTTTACTCAGAGGTCAAGTTGACCAGGATTTATTTTATTTATGTTTCTTTTGCTTTGCTGTGTTTTGTCACTGTAAATAGAAAATAAACCGCACCTTTTTGATTTTGAAAACCACAACCTCCGTTTGCTAGGCCTGTTTTTGTGTGGGGAGCCCATCCCGGGGGTCACACACACCCGCTGCCGAGCTAACCCCCTCACAATATATATATATATATTGTGACAGCAGGAAGGTAAAGTCACCTGGTTGCATCCAGGGGGGTAGATATATTTCGCCCAGATTCAGGCTTTACGCCGATTTATACAACTAGGTAGAGAGTTAATGAAGCCCAGCTGAGACTAGTGGGCTCATTGATGACTCATACCTCTAGGGAGAGGGCTGGGCGTCGTGCAGACAGGGAGTTGATGAGGCCAGCTGAAGCTTGTCAGCTCATTTAGGCCTCTATAAAAACTCCCAGATTCATTAGATGTTAGCTCATGCCTGGAAGCAGACCTGTGTGGACTGTCTAGGGAGAGTGAACCCCTGTGCGGTGAGAGAAAGCCTGTGTGGCTACATTTTGCTTGGACATTTAAAACCAGGGACTAGGACAGCACTAGGCTGATCCCAGTCGTTAGTTAGGAAACCTGTAAGTTTAGTCAGAGGTCAAGTTGACCAGGATTTATTTTGTTTATGTTTTTTTTTGCCTTGCTGTGTTTTTGTCACTGTAAATAGAAAATAAACCGCACCTTTTTGATTTTGAAAACCACAACCTCCGTCTGCTGGGCCTGTTTTTGGGTGGGGAGCCCATCCCGGGGGTCACACATACCCGCTGCCGAGCTAACCCCCTCACAGTTGGTGGAGAACCAGTGGCAGTTTTTTTTAAGCCAGCATGGAGGAGATACTGAAACAGCTGGCTCTAGCAAATGCCAATCAACAGCAGACAAATGCAGGTTTGCAAAGGAGCCTTGCAGCCCAGCAGCAAGCTCATCAACAGAGCCTTGCAACTTTACAACAGAGTCTGGAGGCTCAGCAACAAGCCCAACAGCAATCTGAGGCCCGCTTCATAGACCTGTTGCAGAAGCAAGAGCAGAGACTACAACAACAGATGGAAGCAGTAATGCAGCAACGTCCGCAGACCAGTGAGGAAAGCCGTCCCACTAATACCGCGTCCTTTGGGGTGAGTCGTTTATTGACAAAAATGACTGGAGAGGATGATCCAGAGGTATTTTTGACCACATTTGAAAGGACCGCTGAAAGAGAAGAGTGGCCTGAGGAGCAGTGGGCTGGACTAGTGGCTCCTCTGTTAACTGGTGAATCGCAGAAAGCTTACTATGACCTAGAGCCTAACCAAGCAAAAGACTATGTGATGCTAAAAGCTGAAATATTGGCAAGGCTGGGTGTCACCCTGGCTGTCCGGGCTCAGCGTGTGCATAACTGGACTTTCCAGCTTGGAAAACCCCCCAGGTCTCAAATGTATGATCTCATTCACCTGAGCAGAAAGTGGCTACAGCCAGAGACTTTGTCCGCACCAAAGATTGTGGAACGTGTTGTAATGGATCGGTTTTTGAGAGCTCTTCCTACTGCCATCCAAAAGTGGGTAAGCCATGGAGACCCAGAGACGGCCGATGGTCTTGTGGATCGTGTGGAGAAATACTTGGCTACAGAGAACCTGACGGCCTCTTCCAGAGACACTCGGACTTTCCACCCTAAGACCAGACCATCCCCAGGGGCGGATAAGATGATTCCAAGGGGTAAGGGTGGAGAGGGTGGGAGCTCTACCCCAAGTTTGGCGAGAACAGCCTGGGAAATCAGCAGCTCAAGAGGCGGCAAGAAGGATCGTTTGCTACCGCTGCCGGCAAGCGGGACATATTGCAGCAAATTGCCCGGTTGTGGAGGAACCCATGCAGTGTGACTTTCTGACGGGCAGACGTCAGTCGCTGTGTGCGACAGTCGCATGCACTGCCATTCGAGGAACTGAGAAACATTTATGCAAAATGTGTATTAATGGTAGAAATGTTGTGGTATTGCTGGATTCAGGTAGCCTTGTGACCCTGATAAAGGCTGAGTTAGTTAAAACAGAGGTCTCTGGGAATAGCAAGGTAGCCGTTATCTGTGTGCATGGGGACACCCGAGAGTATCCAGTGACTACAGTGTGTTTCGAGACCCCCAAAGGTACCCTCTCTCATCCAGTGGGCTTAGTATCTCAGTTACCGCATGACGCCATTGTGGGAAGGGATTTTCCGAAGTTCTGGGAACTGTGGGATGATCCTGAGCCCCCCACTGGTGCCCCTATGTACCAGGAATGTGATAGCCAGAACTCCCCTGAGAGTGGTGAGGACTCTCCGGAATTTCCCTTGTCAGTATTGGCAGGGGAGACTCAAGAAACTGGAGAGGAGCCCACCTCCTCAGACGAAAACCTACCGTCTGTGGAGTTTTCTGATCTTGAGGTTCACAGGGAAAACTTTGCCACAGAACAGTTGAAAGACCCCGCCCTAATAAAGGCACGGGAAAACGTAGTGAAAATAGATGGCGAGTTAGTGAACCCAGATAATACCGGCACTTACCCATACTTCAGCGTAGAGAAGGACCTACTGTATCGGGTGGCAAAAAGGGCAGAAGAAACCGTTGAGCAGCTTGTGGTGCCCAAACCTTACAGGAAGTTGGTGTTGGAGTTGGCCCATGGGCACATTCTTGGAGGTCATCTGGGGACAGAGAAAACCCGAGAGAGGGTATTACAGAGATTCTATTGGCCTGGGGTGATGAAGGACATAGAAAATTATTGTTCCTCCTGCCCTGTGTGTCAGAGGTCGGCCCCGATGCCACATTTCCGTAGCCCGCTGGTCCCTCTACCCATCATTGAGGTCCCGTTTGAGAGAATCGCAATGGATTTGGTAGGTCCTATAATCAAGTCCGCTAGGGGGCACCAGTACATATTGGTTATAATGGACTATGCCACCCGTTATCCAGAAGCGATCCCTCTCAGAAATACCTCGGCCAAAACCATAGCCAAAGAGCTATCTCTTGTTTTTAGCCGGGTGGGTATTTGTAAAGAACTGCTTACGGACCAAGGTACACCCTTTATGTCCCGGGTTATGAAAGAGCTGTGTAAATTGTTCAAAGTGACGCAATTGCGTACATCTGTGTATCACCCCCAAACCGATGGGCTGGTTGAAAGATTCAACAAAACCCTAAAACAAATGTTGAAGAAAGTGGTGGATAGAGATGGAAGGGATTGGGACTGTCTACTTCCTTATTTGATGTTTGCTATTAGGGAGGTGCCCCAATCCTCTACGGGATTCTCCCCCTTTGAGTTACTGTATGGGAGACACCCAAGAGGGCTGTTGGATATTGCCAAGGAAACTTGGGAAAGTGAGAGTTCTCCCCACAGGAGTGTGATTGAGCATGTCGCCCTGATGCAAGATCGAATTGCACAGGTAATGCCCATCGTGAAGGAACATTTGGCCCAAGCGCAGTTGGCACAGCAGAGAGTGTACAACCGTGGAGCCAAGACCCGTACCTTTTCCCCGGGGGATAGGATATTGGTACTTGTCCCTACGGTTGAAAGTAAATTCCTTGCCAAATGGCAAGGCCCCTACGAGATAATGGAAAAAGTGAGCGAAGTGAATTACAAGGTCAGACAACCAGGAAGGCGAAAGCCCGAACAGATCTATCACGTTAATCTGTTGAAAGCCTGGAGGGATAGAGAGTCCCTAGTCGCAGACACTTGGTCACCAGCTCAAACTGGTTGCGTGATTCCTGAGGTTGGAATCGCAGCCACCTTGTCACAACCCCAACAACAGGAGGTTAAGGAGTTTGTGCTTCGCAACAAGGAGGTATTCTCTGAGCTGCCGGGACAAACATCTGGGGTAGAGCATGACATTATTACCCCGCCCGGTGAAAGGGTGAAGTTAAAACCCTATCGGATCCCAGAGGCCCGACGGGAGGCAATACGGGAGGAAGTACAGAAAATGCTGAACTTAGGGGTGATAGAGGAGTCCCAAAGTGATTGGTCTAGTCCCATTGTGTTGGTGCCTAAACCGGATGGGAGCTGGCGATTTTGTAACGATTTTCGTCAGTTGAACAAAGTTACAAAATTTGACACCTACCCCATGCCACGTATAGATGAGTTGATCGACCGGCTGGGAACAGCCCGATACATGACGACTCTTGACCTCACAAAAGGGTATTGGCAAATTCCCCTGGCCAAGTCGGCCAAAGAGAAAACCGCATTTGTAACCCCAGACGGGGCGTTCCAATATAAGAGAATGCCGTTCGGGTTACAGAATGCGCCGGCCACATTCCAGCGGAAAATGGACCAGATACTGAGGCCCCATCGGAAGTATGCTGCGGCTTACCTGGATGACGTAATTGTCCATAGCACAGATTGGGCCTCACATCTGCCAAAAGTGCAAGCAGTCCTAGACTCTATCCGGGAAGCGGGGTTTACGGCTAACCCCAAGAAGTGTACCATTGGGCAGGAGGAGGCCAAATATCTTGGGTACACCATTGGCAGGGGAGTGATAAAACCCCAACTCAACAAAGTCGAGGCCATCCAGAGTTGGCCACGTCCCAACAGCAAGAAGCAGGTACGGGCCTTTCTGGGAATCGCGGGTTATTATCGGCGCTTCATTCCCCACTTTGCTTCTAAGGCTGTGCCCCTAACCAACCTGACGAAAGGGAAAGGGTCGGTCATGATTAAATGGACCCCCGAGGCTGAGGCAGCATTCCAGTTCTTGAAACAAGCCTTATGTAGCCAGCCAGTGTTGTACTCACCCGACTTCTCTAGAGACTTTGTCGTACAAAGTGATGCGTCAGATGTGGGGTTAGGAGCAGTATTGTCCCAGGTCTGGAACGGGGAAGAGCACCCAGTCATTTACCTCAGCAGGAAGTTGAAGTCCCATGAGGTAAATTACGCCACCGTTGAAAAGGAGTGTTTAGCGGTGAAGTGGGCTCTAGATTCCCTTCGGTACTACCTGCTAGGTAGGCACTTTGACATGGTTACGGATCACGCTCCGTTAAAGTGGATGGCTCAAAACAAGGAAACAAATAGAAGAGTGAATAGGTGGTTCCTGGCCCTCCAGGAATTCAACTTCACAGTAAAGCATCGCCCTGGCGTTCAAATGGGGAATGTGGATGCTTTGTCTCGAGTACATGAATGCCTGATTGCTGGTGTTCCAACCCCGAGGTTAAAACAAGAGGGGGGGGTATGTGACAGCAGGAAGGTAAAGTCACCTGGTTGCATCCAGGGGGGTAGATATATTTCGCCCAGATTCAGGCTTTACGCCGATTTATACAACTAGGTAGAGAGTTAATGAAGCCCAGCTGAGACTAGTGGGCTCATTGATGACTCATACCTCTAGGGAGAGGGCTGGGCGTCGTGCAGACAGGGAGTTGATGAGGCCAGCTGAAGCTTGTCAGCTCATTTAGGCCTCTATAAAAACTCCCAGATTCATTAGATGTTAGCTCATGCCTGGAAGCAGACCTGTGTGGACTGTCTAGGGAGAGTGAACCCCTGTGCGGTGAGAGAAAGCCTGTGTGGCTACATTTTGCTTGGACATTTAAAACCAGGGACTAGGACAGCACTAGGCTGATCCCAGTCGTTAGTTAGGAAACCTGTAAGTTTAGTCAGAGGTCAAGTTGACCAGGATTTATTTTGTTTATGTTTTTTTTTGCCTTGCTGTGTTTTTGTCACTGTAAATAGAAAATAAACCGCACCTTTTTGATTTTGAAAACCACAACCTCCGTCTGCTGGGCCT
The DNA here is from genome assembly GCA_029206835.1 of Rana muscosa. Taxonomy (NCBI): domain Eukaryota; kingdom Metazoa; phylum Chordata; class Amphibia; order Anura; family Ranidae; genus Rana; species Rana muscosa. The sequence goes on along the minus strand of CM055116.1, from coordinate 1,112,223,659 downwards.
GTTTTTGGGTGGGGAGCCCATCCCGGGGGTCACACATACCCGCTGCCGAGCTAACCCCCTCACAATATATATATATATATATATATATATAATATATATATATTTTTATCAGAGACACTAGAGAATAAAATGGCGACCGTTTCAATTTTTTATGTTAAAGGGTACGTTGCAAAGGGGTTTTTCAAACTCAATGTTTTTTGGAAAAAATACACTTATATGAAAATATAAAAGATGATGTTACTTCGAGAAAATAGATACCTAACATGTCATGCTTTAAAATTTTGCACGCTCGTGGAATGGTGACAAACCACAATACTTAAAAATCTCCATAGGCGATGCTTTGAATTTTTTTACAGGTTAACTGTTTAGAGTTGCAAAGGAAGTCTAGAGCTAGAATTATTGCTGTCGCTCTAACTCTTATGGCGATACCTCACATGCGTGGTGCGAACACGGTTTACATATGCATGCACGCAGACTTCAATCCTGATGGCAAAGAGACATCGGCACCTCATAACTTTACTCTATTATATTCTATTCTTTTATTTTCTGTTATATTGTTTTCTATTCTATTAGGGCCAGTTCACACCAGATGCAGTTTCGTACAGTTTTGTGCGCATTTTTTCTGCACTAAAAATGCATGTACAGTGTTTTCCATGTATTCCAATGGCTCTTGTTGGCTCTAGTTCACACCATGCAGTCAGTTTCTGGTCAGTTTCTGGTGCAGAAACTGACTGGAAACTGACTGCATGGTGTGAACTAGAGCCAACAAGAGCCATTGTAATACATGGAAAACACTGTGCATGCATTTTGTGCAGAAAAAAAGCACACGGAACTGAACGGAACTGCGTCTGGTTTGAACTGGCCCTTACAGTTTTTTCTATTCTTTTCCTTTATTTTCTATTCTATTTTATTCTCTTTGGGAATTGGAAAACAAATTGAAAACTATTCGAAAACTTTTCGAATTTGAAAACTATTCCAATTCAGATTTGATTCAAATACGAATAATAAAAAAAAAAAAATTCCGAAAACCAAATTAAACGGATTCAACCAATTTAACTAAACTTATTTATATAAAAAACGAATCGAAGCGAAACAAAGCACATTTTTTCATTCTGCACATGTCTAATCTCTATAGCCAGTATACTGCTCCACATTCTGGTCAGAATTTAAAGCTTTAGTAATCCTGTGACAAGGTTCAAGAAAAAGCTGGTGGGGTCTTTATAAAGGGTAGCCATTACCCACTTTGGTTTATCATTGAATGTGCTAAAAATACAGATGTAGCGCCCAACCCAATTCTGGGGCGCTGTGTACAGAAATTTAGGGGTGGTCTAAGCTGGTAGTTTAGCTCAGACCTGTTGATTATATACAAATTTGCTTCTGTCTGGGTGTGATGCTGCCTGGCAGTACAGTTCCCTGTGGCCTGTGGGTGGCACTGTCACCTCAGTCCCAGGTTGAACCACAGGTAGTGTTACAGCACCATTGGGTGTCCTCTCTCGGCAGCTGTGCAGTGGGCGTGGTCTACCCGCTGTGCATGCTGGGAGAGGGTACAAAATGGGCAGACACCATTATTCAGGGAGCAGTTCGCGCCTCCCGGCCCTCCAGGCCAGGGGTGCGTGTGTGTGTACCAGCCCCAGGCACCTTTAGCCTGAGGCTGCATCGCTGTAAGTGGGCCCAGCACCTTTAGCTGAGACCTACACCCAAAGAGGAATCCCAGGGTACCCAAGTGAAGGGTGACCCGCTCTGAAGGAGAGGAAGCCAGGGGAGGATCGGTCCCAAGAAGATTAGAAGAAGGTTCGCTGTCTCGGGAGAGGCCTGGCTACCTATCAGAGGGAAGGATTCCTATCCGCCAAAAGCCTAGTAACGTGCCCTATTGGCACCTAAGGACTTAAATGTTACTAGGCTGGGAAGTTCAGGACTAAAGCCCCGTACACACGATCGGTTTGACTGATGAAAACCGTCCGATGGATGGTTTTCATCAGACCAACCGATCGTGTATGGTACCCATCAGAGGCGTTGCTAGGGGGGTGCGGGGGGTGCGGTCCGCCCCCGGGTGACACCCGCTAGAGGGGTGACACCCTCCCTTTTTTTTTTTTTTACAGCTGACCCATTCATTGATTAATTTCACCCCGCTGGGCTGGAAGCCTGGAACAACACCTCCAGCGCCGCGGCCGCGCCTGGTGTGTGTCCTCCGGCTCCTTATTCTTCCTATTCCTAAATTCCAATCCTCCTCCCTACCCTACAGAGCCAGCGAGCGACTCAGCCTGTCACATCATCACACTGCACTGTGATGATGTGACGACACGCACTAGCGTTGCTAGCCAGGTGCGGGGGGGGCGGGCCGCACCCAGTGACACCCACCAGAGGGGTGACACCCGTGGGTAGCGCAGCGGCTGTGTCCCTCAGCGGAGCGGAAGGAAGCCGCCGCCCCCTCTGCCTCCTCTCTGTTTACATCCACAGAGGAGGAGGAGGAGCCCGCGCTCGAGAGACACACCGCTGTGTGTATCTGCCGCTCTGTTCTGAGGTCTGTAAGGTAAGGGGGGCATCTTTACTGATGGGGGGAGGGGGTGTCTGTACTGCTGGGGTCTGCACTAGGGGGAGTTTGCACCAGGGGGGCTGTAACTGAGGGGGTGTCTGTACTGAGGGGGGTCTGGTACCAAGGGGGTGTCTGTACTGAGGGGGGTGTCTGTAACTGAGGGGGTGTCTGTACGAGGGGTGTCTGGTACTGTGGGGGGTGTCTGTAACTGAGCAGGGTGTCTGTAACTGAGCAGGGTGTCTGTAACTGAGGAGGTCTGCACTGAGGTGGGGGTGTCTGTACTGATGGAGCGGTCTGTACTGAGGTGGGGGTGTCTGTACTTAGGGGGGTGTATGTACTTAGGGGGGTGTATGTACTGAGGGGGTGCCTGTAACTGAGGGGGTGTCTGTAACTGAGGGGGGGTCTTTAACTGAGGGGGGGTCTTTAATTGAGGGTGTGTCTGTAACTGAGGGGGTGTCTGTAACTGAGGGGTGGTCTGTACGAGGGGGAGTCTGTACGAGGGGGTGTCTGTACTGAGGGGGGTGTCTGTACTGAGGGGGGTGTCTGTACGAGGGGTGTCTGTAACTGAGGGGGTGTCTGTAACTGAGGGGTGGTCTGTACGAGGGGGAGTCTGTACGAGGGGGAGTCTGTACGAGGGGGTGTCTGTTACTGAGGGGGGTGTCTGTACTGAGGGGGGTGTCTGTACTGAGGGGGGTGTCTGTACGAGGGGTGTCTGTAACTGAGGGAGGGTGTCTGTAACTGAGGGGGTCTGCACTGAGGTGGGGGTGTCTGTACTGATGGAGCGGTCTGCACTGAGGTGGGGGTTCATACTGAGGGAGGCGGGTCTATATTGATGGCGGAGAGTCTGTACTTAGTGGAGCGGGTTTGTACTGAGGGAAGGGATCTATACTGTGGGAGTGGGGTCTGTAGTTAGTGGAGGGGGGTCTGTACTGAGGGGGGACTATAGTTGTTGGGGGGTGACACCATTTTTTTTCGCACCGGGTGACACCAACCCTAGTGACGCCACTGGTACCCATCTGTCTTTTTTCCATCGGTTGGAAAAAATAGAACATGTTTTAAATTTTTCCAATGGATAAAAAACCGATCGAAAACTCAGATCGTCTATGGGCAAGTCCATCGGATCAAAAACCCATGCATGCTCAGAATCAAGTCGACGCATGCTCAGAAGCATTAAACTTAATTTTTCTCGGCTCATCGGAGTGTTTTACGTCACCGCGTTTGGAACGGTCGGTTTTTTGACTGATGGTGTGTGGGCAAGACTGATGAAAAACAGTTTCATCGGATTTCCGATGGACAAATCCATCGGACGAAAATTCATTGGTTATCCGATCGTGTGTATGGGGCTTTAGAGATTATCTTCTGATCGTATCCCTAGGAAACTACCAGTAAACGTTTCGTGCTCCACACCGGCTGCTAGGACCGCTCTTAAAGGGACTATCCGGGTGAGCAAAAACCCACTCAACCCTGAGTGGCGACGATTGATAATTAAGTGCCGCGTGTCTGAATCTGCCTCCTAGTTCATTTCTCTCTATCTCCAACTTTTCTATCGAGTTCTTAAGCAACCAAAATAAACCTTTTATTGGGTTCCAATACTGTCTGGACAATGGCCTTCTTGAAGTAAAAAGAGAGAATAGACTTCTTCCTACACTCTAGGGCAGTGATGGCGAACCTTGGCACCCCAGATGTTTTGGAACTACATTTCCCATGATGCTCCACTACACTGAAGACTGCATGAGCATCATGGGAAATGTAGTTCCAAAACATCTGGGGTGCCAAGGTTCGCCATCACTGCTCTAGGGTGAAGAATCCAACGGAAGGACGTAACTCGCTGCAGGACCCAAATCAGATAACACCGCTCACCCTCTGCAACAAGGAGGACACTGGGCATGTGGCATGGTGTGTCCCACCTGCTAGCGGAGGTAAGCAGGAAAACTCATTTTACATAGCAGGTTATGGTTACAGGGAATCATTTTTTTCAATAGGCAGGAAATCTTTGTAATAAAGAATCACTTTTCATGAATCTGTGCCTGCATAATCACACATGAATATAACTATCACAGTGGTATTCATATTGCAGGAATGGCAGTAAAATGTTTAGCTGCATTACTGACAGAATGCCGTGTTTGTAGGCTTATAAAGATTACATAACCGTGAGAAGATTCAGGTTTTGGTGTTTTTACAGGGCCGTCATTGTGAGTCTTCAAACAAACGAATGAAATCGTGGAAAAAAAATTACATTTAAACAAGAAAATAAGACGAGTGAAAGTGAATGGAAATATTATTGTAATGTCTGCCCTGCTCTGTGCGATCCAAAGTCAGCAATATGGGATATTCATTCAGACTCATTGTGCCACTCCTAGAACATCAGTCTCATTGTTCTCTTCTCTGTGCTCTAAAACTTGTGCTCCTAGACTTAATGCATATTACAGACATAAATATACAATGAATAACATAGTAATATAAAGTAAATATTGTAATATAAGTATAATGTAAAAATTACAGTGTAACAAATGTAAAACAAACATCTTCTAATTAAAGACAAATTTGTCAATTAGAACCTAGTCATTGCAGCCAATTATGAGATTTTTGACCTGTATACTAAAAGGCCATGATGGCTGGTACAGTTAAAGTGGACATCGCATTAGAAATATTTTTCATTTTAAGTTCAGCATGGTAAGTAATATGAAATGCCGTGTACACACGACCGCTTTTCTCGACGAGAAAAACTGCATTTTTTTTTTTCGCCGAGAAAAACGATCGTCTGTGGGCTTTATGTCGTTTTTCTCGTCGAGAAAAACGGCATAAAAAATGACGAGAAAAATTAGAACATGTTCTAAATTTTCTCATCGTTTTTTCCATCATTTTTTTCCGCGGCAGTTTTCCCATAGGGAGACACTGCCGCGGAGCCCACAGACGGTCGTTTTTCTCGTCAAGAGAAAAAATGACGGGAAAAACGACCGTGTGTAGGGAACCAAGCGGTTCCCTCGTTTTTCCTGTCATTATTCACGGCGGTTTTTTAACCGCCGTGAATAATGATCGTGTGTACGCGGCATAAGTGTATCACTTGCAGGTGCTTATTGCCTCTCACATAAATCACCACACACCCTCTGACAATGTCTTCATGTATTTTTCTTAATAAAAAACAATTCCCAGCTCACTTACCAGCCGGCCTACAACAAACAGAATTGTCCTATCTAATGCCGCGTACGCACGATCGGAAATTTCGACAACAAATGTCCGATGTGAGCTTTTTGTCGGAAATTCCAACCGTGTGTAGGCTCCATCGGACATTTGCTGTCGGAATTTCCAACCACAAAAATTTGAGAGCTGGTTCTCAAATTTTCTGACAAGAAAAGTTCTTGTCGGAAATTCCGATCGTCTGTATGCAATTCCGACGCACAGCAGAAGAGCCGAACTGCCTATTGAACTTCATTGATCTCGGCTCATCGTACGTCTTGTACGTCACCGCGTTCTTGACGTTCGGAATTTCCGCCAAGATTTGTGTGACCGTGTGTATGCAACACAAGTTTGAGCCAATATTCCGTCGGAAAAAAAATCCACGGTTTTGTTGTCGGATTTTCCAATCATGTGTACATGTTAAAACAAAGGGTATAGTGTGCACACATTTGCAAATATATGCGTAAGCTGCAGGGTCACTTCACAGCACCCCAGTGTACTGCAGTCCTAACTCTATAAATGTGCTCAATGCTGCAAAGGCCAGTTATAGGTTGGGGATGCTTTCCATTTGTTTGTACTGTTGGTAATTGGTGAGGGGACAAACTGGATACCTTTGCTGCCATTGGCTGGTGTTCTTTTGTACAGGTAATGAGTTTTGGTCAAAACAATAGTTTTATTAGGAATTAGGTGCCAATTGTTGCTTTCAATGTACTGTAGCTTGATGTTTTGAGGCACAAAAGGGTCTATCTCAGGGCAAGCCCACAGTTGTACTGGCCAGGCAAATACCTCCAGCCCCAAAGCCCACTCACTGTTATCTTGACATGTCTTGTCCAGAGCTTCATTCTTCAGAAGAATGCTTCAACTTGTGACCAGACCTAAATGAACTAGCATGGAAAGAAAGAAAACATTTTATCAATATTAGTTCCAGAAAGGAACTTACCTACCATTCTGATGCTTCCCTGCATTAAGAGGTGACCACCCCATACTAGTAACTACAGGTGGTAGTGACTGACACCCTAATAAGGTAACGACAGCAAACATAAGTACACTGCTTAGGTTATGAGAGAAAGAACTGGAGTTAAACACATGGAGTTCCTTAGCACAAAATGAAGGGGCACTGCATAAGCTGCAACCGTGGCTGCCAGAGATATTACCCTGCTGAACTGACACTAGGGAACTCTGATTAGCATGGCCAAGGCTTCACATGATACAACATCCCCAAATCATGCCACAGCCATAAATTTGCAAGGCATCTGTGCCCAAAGATCACCATAATAAGTTTCTCTCATAGACCCTTGTAGAGGCTATCCTCGAGGATGCTGCAAGAATCTCCCATCCATCTTACAGGTAGCCATAACTTTACTAGAGCTAGGTAAGGAGAAGCTTGAACCATAAGTTATAGAGCAGGAAATAGTGGAATGCTTTCTCTTGAGGGCTGCTCTATTTATTGGTATGTCATCCATTAGTGCAACACCAAGAAATTTTTAACTATAGCCCTGTACACACGATAGGTTTTACCGATGAAAACAGTCCAATGGACTTTTTTCATCGGACAAACCGATCGTGTATGGGCCCCATCAGTCTTTTTTCCATCGGTGTTTAAAAATAGAACATGTTTTAAATTTATCCAAAGGTTAAAAAACCGATAGCAAATTACTATCGTCTGTGGGGAACTCCATCGGTTATAAAACACAATCAAGTCGACGCATGCTCAGAAGCATTGAACTTAATTTTTCTCGGCTCATCGGATTGTTTTACGTCACCGCGTTTGGAACGGTCGGTTTTTTGACTGATGGTGTGTAGGCAAGACTGATGAAAGTCAGCTTCATCGGATTTCCGATGGAAAAATCCATTGGTTAAAAAACCATAGGAAATCCGATCGTGTGTACAGGGCTTAAGAAGCTTAAGAATTGAAATTGAGAGTTTCTGCTTTGTCAAAATTGTGCGGGGAAATTAAATGTGTGTCTCTGTGCCTCTGATTCAGCCTGTTAGACTAACAGTCAGGCTTTCTTTTATCCACCGTGTCACCCCAGCATTCAGTTGGGGTTCACCAAGACCACAATCCATGAACTTATGGTTGCTAAGTATAAAACTTTGTTAAATTAAAAATAATGCGCAATCTTAACCAAAACAATGAAGTAAGTATAAAGTGTTCAAACAAATATTGCTTATATAAAGCAGTGCACAAGTGAATGAACACATATGGGTATACCTATACCAAAAAAACTTGAGTGCGCACTAACACATATACATGCGAATAAATTAAATAAAAACAAATCAACTATGTTAAAACAGCTTAACAATGAAAATACATTAATTGTCAATAAGAGCAGCTGAATAAGACTTGGCTACAATCAAGGGAGCAAAGAAATGCCGATCTTCATCATACTCTTCTTTCCAGCAGGTAGGTAAAAAAATGACAATCAGGTATAAGATGTCTGCTTACCGAATCCGATGGACCCCTATTACAGAGATCAAATGGGCTCAATATGCGGGATTTATCCGGACATCTATGGAAGGGATCGTATAAACACTGGGGTCTCTCACTCCTCAATAGGAGGCCTGGGAAAGGAGGCCTCCTTTCCCAGTGGACGCCTTGTATGCAGAAACGCAGCGTCGGGCGGAGCTAAGGATTTTGACGTCACCACACATCAGCTGACTGGCGCGAGCCGCAGCTGACTGCTTTTTCAAATTCGTATGTGTGTGAGTGCAAACCCACAGTGCTCTTTTTATCTCTTACTTTTTGGCTGTCAGCAACCCGTTTTACTCAATAAAGGGAATTCTTTTACATGAAGCTTCTGCACCATGAAGTCTTTTTTGTTTTATCCCCAATATGTTACTTTATGAGTTGTGAGCGGTGATCTCTGGCTTTATAACCTGGGAGGATTTCAACTACAGCGCTATTGAGGAGTGAGAGACCCCAGTGTTTATACAATCCCTTCCATAGATGTCCGGATAAATCCCGCATATTGAGCCCATTTGATCTCTGTAATAGGGGTCCATCGGATTCGGTAGGCAGACATCTTATACCTGATTGTAATTTTTTACCTACCTGCTGGAAAGAAGAGTATGATGAAGATTGGCATTTCTTTGCTCCCTTGATTGTAGCCAAGTCTTATTCAGCTGCTCTTATGGACAATTAATGTGTTTTCATTCTTAAGCTGTTTTAACATAGTTGATTTGTTTTCATTTAATTTATTCGCATGTACATGTGTTAGTGCGCATTCACGTTTTTTTGGTATAGGTATACCCATATGTGTTCATTCACTTGTGCACTGCTTTATATAAGCAATATTTGTTTGAACACTTTATACTTACTTAATTGTTTTGGTTAAGGTTGCGCATTATTTTTCATTTAACATATATCTCAGTTTATTATTATTACTTTTAATAATTGCAGCACCATCACTCATATGTCACATTTATCCCAGAAATAGGTTTTTCATCCTATTTCCGATTTTTGCACAGTTGCATTTTTATGCAATTATATATGTTTTAGGGGTAGCGTGGATTGTTTTATATTACACAAGTATATAACTTTACAGTATTTGGATGTGTCATGTACAGTACCTGATGGCTCAGCCTGGCGTGCAGAGGGAAGGTCTCTCTTATGGCCCGGCTCAGAGACCACAGTGGCCGCGAGAGCGCGGTGATGTAAGCATGCCTGTAAGTTTCTCCATGTAGCATGTGCGTCACTAGAATGGACCAGATAGCTGGTCAGCGGGTGTTTGGCAGGAACAGCAGACCCTGGGCCGGTGGCAGCAGGCAGCAGCAGGCAGTGGCAATAGCTGATGCGGGAAGACTGATGGCCCATGAAAGAGGATGCTCCGCAGGTGCCAGGCAGGTGTGTGCAGAGCAGAAGAGACACAGGATGCGTGGTCAGACAAGCCAGGCTGGTAACAGACGATCAAATACAGGCATAGCCAGTAGACTAGGAATGGTCAAGGTACAGGCAGAGTACGGCAACATAAGTTAGGGTAGATAAGCAGAAGGCAGAAGCAAAATCCAGACACAGGCCAATGTCCGGGTAGGAGATATTCAAGCGAAGTCAGAGGCAAGCCGAGTCTAATACAGAGGTAAGCAGGATCAGGTTCAAGAACACAGGTACAGCTGCAGATCAGACAGCGATGTGCTAGTGCAACTGCTGCACTTACATATGCCATTTGGTGCCAGCGTTGCTGGCGAAAATGTGCAGATGCACATATGAATCATTTGTGCACCTGTGCCTGGCAAGATGAGCTTGCGAGATCGCATCTGTGATATGCATCTGCCTTTGAGCATCAGTTGCGCCAGTGGTCATCAACCCTGTCCTCAGGGCCCACTAACAGGCCAGGTTTGCAAGATAAACTGAAATACATCACAGGTGATATCATTTGCTGCTCAGTGATTGCAGTATTCAAGTCTGCATCTCCCCAAGGTAATACATAAATCTGGCCTGTTAGTGGGCCCTGAGGACAGGGTTGATGACTAGGGATGAGCTTCGTGTTCGAGTCGAACATACGTTCGACTCGAACATCGGCTGTTCGATCGTTCGACGAAGATCGAACGATTTGGGCCGTTCGCGCCAAATTCGAGTGACGCGAACGGCCCACAATGCACTACGCCATCGCAGTGTCATCCAGGCGCTGTGATTGGCCAAGCATGCACTGTGACCCCGCATGCTTGGCCAATCACAGCGCCGGCAGCGAGGAGAGCAATGATTGGCCACAGGCAGGATGCCTGTGGCCAATTATTGCTGAGGGTGTTTAGTACACGCCCCACACTATAAAAGGCCGCCAGCACGGCGGCCTAGTGTAGTGTGTTCCGGAGCAGGGATAGAGCAGCATAGGCAGGGACAGTGACTTTTATTTCTTTCTTGCTTAACCTGGATTCCTTTAGTTTAGGGAAAGAGAAGGATAGGTAGGGAGAGTGTCAGTGTGTTTTGTGCTTGTGCTATATTGTGCTTAAAAAAAACATTTTTTCTAGGGACAGAAAACTGTAGGTAGGGAGAGTGTCAGTTTCTTTCACTGTCAAAGTCCTTGTTTCCAGGGACCTGGAAGGACAGTGAGTGAATTCTCCTTGTGCTAAATTGTGCTTAAAAAAAACATTTTTTCTAGGGACAGAAAACTGTAGGTAGGGAGAGTGTCAGTTTCTTTCACTGTGAAAGTCCTTGTTTCCAGGGACCTGGAAGGACAGTGAGTGAATTCTCCTTGTGCTAAATTGTGCTTAAAAAAAACATTTTTTCTAGGGACAGAAAACTGTAGGTAGGGAGAGTGTCAGTTTCTTTCACTGTGAAAGTCCTTGTTTCCAGGGACCTGGAAGGACAGTGAGTGAATTCTCCTTGTGCTAAATTGTGCTTAAAAAAAACATTTTTTCTAGGGACAGAAAACTGTAGGTAGGGAGAGTGTCAGTTTCTTTCACTGTCAAAGTCCTTGTTTCCAGGGACCTGGAAGGACAGTGAGTGAATTCTCCTTGTGCTAAATTGTGCTTAAAAAAAACATTTTTTCTAGGGACAGAAAACTGTAGGTAGGGAGAGTGTCAGTTTATTTCACTGTCAAAGTCCTTGTTTCCAGGGACCTGGAAGGACAGTGAGTGAATTCTCCTTGTGCTAAATTGTGCTTAAAAAAAAACATTTTTTCTAGGGACAGAAAACTGTAGGTAGGGAGAGTGTCAGTTTCTTTCACTGTCAAAGTCCTTGTTTCCAGGGACCTGGAAGGACAGTGAGTGAATTCTCCTTGTGCTAAATTGTGCTTAAAAAAAACATTTTTTCTAGGGACAGAAAACTGTAGGTAGGGAGAGTGTCAGTTTCTTTCACTGTGAAAGTCCTTGTTTCCAGGGACCTGGAAGGACAGTGAGTGAATTCTCCTTGTGCTAAATTGTGCTTAAAAAAAACATTTTTTCTAGGGACAGAAAACTGTAGGTAGGGAGAGTGTCAGTTTCTTTCACTGTGAAAGTCCTTGTTTCCAGGGACCTGGAAGGACAGTGAGTGAATTCTCCTTGTGCTAAATTGTGCTTAAAAAAAACATTTTTTCTAGGGACAGAAAACTGTAGGTAGGGAGAGTGTCAGTTTCTTTCACTGTGAAAGTCCTTGTTTCCAGGGACCTGGAAGGACAGTGAGTGAATTCTCCTTGTGCTAAATTGTGCTTAAAAAAAACATTTTTTCTAGGGACAGAAAACTGTAGGTAGGGAGAGTGTCAGTTTCTTTCACTGTCAAAGTTCTTGTTTCCAGGGACCTGGAAGGACAGTGAGTGAATTCTCCTTGTGCTAAATTGTGCTTAAAAAAAACATTTTTTCTAGGGACAGAAAACTGTAGGTAGGGAGAGTGTCAGTTTCTTTCACTGTGAAAGTCCTTGTTTCCAGGGACCTGGAAGGACAGTGTGTGAATTCTCCTTCTGCTAAATTGTGCTTAAAAAAAACATTTTTTTCTAGGGACAGAAAACTGTAGGTAGGGAGAGTGTCAGTTTCTTTCACTGTCAAAGTCCTTGTTTCCAGGGACCTGGAAGGACAGTGAGTGAATTCTCCTTGTGCTAAATTGTGCTTAAAAAAAACATTTTTTCTAGGGACAGAAAACTGTAGGTAGGGAGAGTGTCAGTTTCTTTCACTGTCAAAGTCCTTGTTTCCAGGGACCTGGAAGGACAGTGAGTGAATTCTCCTTGTGCTAAATTGTGCTTAAAAAAAACATTTTTTCTAGGGACAGAAAACTGTAGGTAGGGAGAGTGTCAGTTTCTAACACTGTCAAAGTCCTTGTTTCCAGGGACCTGGAAGGACAGTGAGTGAATTCTCCTTGTGCTAAATTGTGCTTAAAAAAAACATTTTTTCTAGGGACAGAAAACTGTAGGTAGGGAGAGTGTCAGTTTCTTTCACTGTCAAAGTCCTTGTTTCCAGGGACCTGGAAGGACAGTGAGTGAATTCTCCTTGTGCTAAATTGTGCTTAAAAAAAACATTTTTTCTAGGGACAGAAAACTGTAGGTAGGGAGAATGTCAGTTTCTTTCACTGTCAAAGTCCTTGTTTCCAGGGACCTGGAAGGACAGTGAGTGAATTCTCCTTGTGCTAAATTGTGCTTAAAAAAAACATTTTTTCTAGGGACAGAAAACTGTAGGTAGGGAGAGTGTCAGTTTCTTTCACTGTGAAAGTCCTTGTTTCCAGGGACCTGGAAGGACAGTGAGTGAATTCTCCTTGTGCTAAATTGTGCTTAAAAAAAACATTTTTTCTAGGGACAGAAAACTGTAGGTAGGGAGAGTGTCAGTTTCTTTCACTGTCAAAGTCCTTGTTTCCAGGGACCTGGAAGGACAGTGAGTGAATTCTCCTTGTGCTAAATTGTGCTTAAAAAAAACATTTTTTCTAGGGACAGAAAACTGTAGGTAGGGAGAGTGTCAGTTTCTTTCACTGTCAAAGTCCTTGTTTCCAGGGACCTGGAAGGACAGTGAGTGAATTCTCCTTGTGCTAAATTGTGCTTAAAAAAAACATTTTTTCTAGGGACAGAAAACTGTAGGTAGGGAGAGTGTCAGTTTCTTTCACTGTCAAAGTCCTTGTTTCCAGGGACCTGGAAGGACAGTGAGTGAATTCTCCTTGTGCTAAATTGTGCTTAAAAAAAAACATTTTTTCTAGGGACAGAAAACTGTAGGTAGGGAGAGTGTCAGTTTCTTTCACTGTGAAAGTCCTTGTTTCCAGGGACCTGGAAGGACAGTGAGTGAATTCTCCTTGTGCTAAATTGTGCTTAAAAAAAACATTTTTTCTAGGGACAGAAAACTGTAGGTAGGGAGAGTGTCAGTTTCTTTCACTGTGAAAGTCCTTGTTTCCAGGGACCTGGAAGGACAGTGAGTGAATTCTCCTTGTGCTAAATTGTGCTTAAAAAAAACATTTTTTCTAGGGACAGAAAACTGTAGGTAGGGAGAGTGTCAGTTTCTTTCACTGTCAAAGTTCTTGTTTCCAGGGACCTGGAAGGACAGTGAGTGAATTCTCCTTGTGCTAAATTGTGCTTAAAAAAAACATTTTTTCTAGGGACAGAAAACTGTAGGTAGGGAGAGTGTCAGTTTCTTTCACTGTGAAAGTCCTTGTTTCCAGGGACCTGGAAGGACAGTGTGTGAATTCTCCTTCTGCTAAATTGTGCTTAAAAAAAACATTTTTTTCTAGGGACAGAAAACTGTAGGTAGGGAGAGTGTCAGTTTCTTTCACTGTCAAAGTCCTTGTTTCCAGGGACCTGGAAGGACAGTGAGTGAATTCTCCTTGTGCTAAATTGTGCTTAAAAAAAACATTTTTTCTAGGGACAGAAAACTGTAGGTAGGGAGAGTGTCAGTTTCTTTCACTGTCAAAGTCCTTGTTTCCAGGGACCTGGAAGGACAGTGAGTGAATTCTCCTTGTGCTAAATTGTGCTTAAAAAAACATTTTTTCTAGGGACAGAAAACTGTAGGTAGGGAGAGTGTCAGTTTCTAACACTGTCAAAGTCCTTGTTTCCAGGGACCTGGAAGGACAGTGAGTGAATTCTCCTTGTGCTAAATTGTGCTTAAAAAAAACATTTTTTCTAGGGACAGAAAACTGTAGGTAGGGAGAGTGTCAGTTTCTTTCACTGTCAAAGTCCTTGTTTCCAGGGACCTGGAAGGACAGTGAGTGAATTCTCCTTGTGCTAAATTGTGCTTAAAAAAAACATTTTTTCTAGGGACAGAAAACTGTAGGTAGGGAGAGTGTCAGTTTCTTTCACTGTCAAAGTCCTTGTTTCCAGGGACCTGGAAGGACAGTGAGTGAATTCTCCTTGTGCTAAATTGTGCTTAAAAAAAACATTTTTTCTAGGGACAGAAAACTGTAGGTAGGGAGAGTGTCAGTTTCTTTCACTGTGAAAGTCCTTGTTTCCAGGGACCTGGAAGGACAGTGAGTGAATTCTCCTTGTGCTAAATTGTGCTTAAAAAAAACATTTTTTCTAGGGACAGAAAACTGTAGGTAGGGAGAGTGTCAGTTTCTTTCACTGTCAAAGTCCTTGTTTCCAGGGACCTGGAAGGACAGTGAGTGAATTCTCCTTGTGCTAAATTGTGCTTAAAAAAAACATTTTTTCTAGGGACAGAAAACTGTAGGTAGGGAGAGTGTCAGTTTCTTTCACTGTCAAAGTCCTTGTTTCCAGGGACCTGGAAGGACAGTGAGTGAATTCTCCTTGTGCTAAATTGTGCTTAAAAAAAACATTTTTTCTAGGGACAGAAAACTGTAGGTAGGGAGAGTGTCAGTTTCTTTCACTGTCAAAGTCCTTGTTTCCAGGGACCTGGAAGGACAGTGAGTGAATTCTCCTTGTGCTAAATTGTGCTTAAAAAAAACATTTTTTCTAGGGACAGAAAACTGTAGGTAGGGAGAGTGTCAGTTTCTTTCACTGTCAAAGTCCTTGTTTCCAGGGACCTGGAAGGACAGTGAGTGAATTCTCCTTGTGCTAAATTGTGCTTAAAAAAAACATTTTTTCTAGGGACAGAAAACTGTAGGTAGGGAGAGTGTCAGTTTCTTTCACTGTGAAAGTCCTTGTTTCCAGGGACCTGGAAGGACAGTGAGTGAATTCTCCTTGTGCTAAATTGTGCTTAAAAAAAACATTTTTTCTAGGGACAGAAAACTGTAGGTAGGGAGAGTGTCAGTTTCTAACACTGTCAAAGTCCTTGTTTCCAGGGACCTGGAAGGACAGTGAGTGAATTCTCCTTGTGCTAAATTGTGCTTAAAAAAAACATTTTTTCTAGGGACAGAAAACTGTAGGTAGGGAGAGTGTCAGTTTCTTTCACTGTCAAAGTCCTTGTTTCCAGGGACCTGGAAGGACAGTGAGTGAATTCTCCTTGTGCTAAATTGTGCTTAAAAAAAACATTTTTTCTAGGGACAGAAAACTGTAGGTAGGGAGAGTGTCAGTTTCTTTCACTGTCAAAGTCCTTGTTTCCAGGGACCTGGAAGGACAGTGAGTGAATTCTCCTTGTGCTAAATTGTGCTTAAAAAAAACATTTTTTCTAGGGACAGAAAACTGTAGGTAGGGAGAGTGTCAGTTTCTTTCACTGTGAAAGTCCTTGTTTCCAGGGACCTGGAAGGACAGTGAGTGAATTCTCCTTGTGCTAAATTGTGCTTAAAAAAAACATTTTTTCTAGGGACAGAAAACTGTAGGTAGGGAGAGTGTCAGTTTCTTTCACTGTCAAAGTCCTTGTTTCCAGGGACCTGGAAGGACAGTGAGTGAATTCTCCTTGTGCTAAATTGTGCTTAAAAAAAACATTTTTTCTAGGGACAGAAAACTGTAGGTAGGGAGAGTGTCAGTTTCTTTCACTGTCAAAGTCCTTGTTTCCAGGGACCTGGAAGGACAGTGAGTGAATTCTCCTTGTGCTAAATTGTGCTTAAAAAAAACATTTTTTCTAGGGACAGAAAACTGTAGGTAGGGAGAGTGTCAGTTTCTTTCACTGTCAAAGTCCTTGTTTCCAGGGACCTGGAAGGACAGTGAGTGAATTCTCCTTGTGCTAAATTGTGCTTAAAAAAAACATTTTTTCTAGGGACAGAAAACTGTAGGTAGGGAGAGTGTCAGTTTCTTTCACTGTCAAAGTCCTTGTTTCCAGGGACCTGGAAGGACAGTGAGTGAATTCTCCTTGTGCTAAATTGTGCTTAAAAAAAAACATTTTTTCTAGGGACAGAAAACTGTAGGTAGGCAGAGTGTCAGTTTCTTTCACTGTGCAAGTCCTTGTTTCAAGGGACAGAGAAGGACACCTGAAGGTAGCCCTTATTGCTTTTTTCCCATCTCCCTGCAGGCCATCTATTAGAATGTCTGGAAGGCAAACAAGGAGAGGCAGACAGTCAGGAGGCAATAAAAGAGGGCAAGCAGGCTCTGTGTCTGGGGGCAACAGTGCTGGTCGTGGACGCGGTGCATTGTCATCAGCACATGGCCATGGGACACGCTTGTCCTTCTTTTCGGCAGCTGGACATGTTGAGCCACATCATGCCGAAGACTTGGAAGAGTGGATGACCAAGCCCTCCTCCTCCTCCTCATCCTCTCTCACCCAGGCTCAGGGTACTGGAAAAGCAGCTGCCAAAGCGTCCTCTTCCCTGGTATCAATGTCAGACTCATCATCAGTCACTCCTTCCCTAGACCCACCATGTCCTCCTCCTGAGGAGTCCCCCGAACTGTTTCAGCACAGTGTTGGGTACATGCTCCAGGAGGATGCCCAGCGTTTCGAAGGGTCTGATGATGAAACCCAGCTAGAGGAAGGCAGTAGCGTGAGAGCAGACAGAGGGGATGCTCAAGAAGGACACCAATCTGGCAGTCATGTTCCAGCAGCTGCAGCATACTGCCAGATTGGCTCCAGTGATGAGGAGGGAGGTGATGATGAGGTCACTGACTCCACGTGGGTGCCTAATAGGAGAGAGGAGGAGGAGGAGGATGAGGAGGAGGCACATCTCCAACGAGGCAGGATGCCCTTTGGTGGCAAGCGTAAGGGCAGTACACCGACGGAATCACACCGCAGAGCTCCGCCTGTGCAGGGCGCTGCCTCTGCCCGTCATTCAAAAAGTTCTTTGGTGTGGGCCTTTTTTGAGGCTAGTGCATCAGATCGCACAGCTGCTGTTTGCAACATATGTCTCAAGCGTATATCGCGTGGCCAAAACATCAGCCGCTTGGGTACCACATGCCTGACCAGACATATGTTGACCTGCCATGCAGCTCGTTGGCAAGCCTACCTCAAAGACCCACACCAAAGAACAAAGCGGACCTCTCCTTGCACCGCATCAGCTGGGATCTCCAACCCCACTATAACTTCAGTCCTCTCTGAAACATGCACTGAGAGGAATGAAGGTGTAGAATTAGGTGTGTCACAGCCAAGTACTTGCGGCCACTCTGCTAGCAGTACACCGACGTCCGATTCTAGCAGGCAAATTTCCCTGCCCCAGCTGCTGGACCGTCGAAAGAAGTTCACTCCCAGCCATCCACATGCCCAGCGGTTGAATGCTAGCTTGGCTAAATTGCTAGCGCTTCAACTGCTGCCTTTTCAGTTGGTAGACTCGGCCCCCTTCCGTGAGTTTGTGCAATGTGCGGTTCCTCAGTGGCAGGTTCCCAAACGCCACTTTTTCTCACGGAAGGCTATTCCGGCTCTCTACCGGCATGTGGAAGGCAATGTCTTGGCCTCGCTGGACAGGGCGGTCAGCGGTAAGGTGCATATTACCGCTGACTCATGGTCCAGCAGGCATGGACAGGGACGTTACCTTTCTTTCACGGCCCATTGGGTCACTCTTTTGGCAGCTGGGAAGGATGCAGGACAAGGTGCAGTAGTGTTGGAGGTTGTCCCACCGCCACGCCTCCAAAATGCTACTACTGGTTGTGACACACCTCTCTCCTCCACCCCCTCCTCTTCTTCTTCCTCCATGGCCTCTTCCTGTGGTTTGTCCTATGAACCAGCGGTGCTCCGTAGCCGTTCACGGGGCTACGCAAGTACGCAGGCAAAAAGATGCCATGCCGTGCTTGCGCTGGTGTGTTTGGGGGACAGAAGCCACACTGGGGCAGAGGTCCTGTCTGCTCTGCAGGGCCAGGCCGAGAGGTGGTTGACGCCACGCCAGCTTAAGCCAGGAATGGTGGTTTGCGACAATGGCACCAACCTCCTCTCCGCCCTCCGACAGGGACAACTGACCCATGTGCCCTGTGTGGCTCACGTCCTTAACCTGGTGGTGCAGCGGTTCTTGGGCAGGTACCCGGGCTTACAGGATGTCCTGAGGCAGGCCAGGAAAGTCTGTGTGCATTTCCGCAGATCTTATAATGCCAGTGCTCGCCTGGCTGAGCTGCAAAAGGAGTTGAACCTGCCCAAGAACCGCCTTATATGTGACATGCCCACCAGGTGGAACTCAACGTTGGCCATGCTGCAGCGGCTGCACACGCAGCAGAGGGCCATCAATGAGTACCTGTGTGACTACGGCACCAGGACAGGGTCAGGGGAGCTTGGTTTTTTTTCTCCACGCCAGTGGGGCATGATCAGGGATGCATGCACTGTCCTGGCACCATTTGAGGAGGCCACGAGGATGGTGAGCAGTGACAGTGCATGCATCAGTGACACTGTACCTCTTGTCCACCTGTTGGAGCACACGCTGCGTGGAATAATGGACAGGGCACTTGAGGCAGAACAGAGGCAGGAAGAGGAGGACTTCCTTGCCTCTCAAGGCCCCCTTTACCCAGACAGTGTTCCTTCTGTCCCACCCATCGCACAGGAAGAGGAGGAGGAGGAGGAGGAGGAGGAGGATGAGGAGGATTGTGTCAGCATGGAGGTGGAGGCTGGCACTCAGCATCATCAGCAGCAGTCTTTTAGGGATGATTTACAGTCCCAAGAAACCAGTGGACTTGTACGTGGCTGGGAGGAGGTGGCTGCGGATCATGTCGTCCTTAGTGACCCAGAGGACTCCGGAGCGAATGCCTCAGCAAACCTACGCTGCATGGCCTCCCTGATCCTGCAAAGTCTGCGGAAGGATCCTCGTATTCTTCGGATCAAGGAGAGGGACCATTACTGGCTGGCCACTCTCCTTGATCCACGGTACAAGGGTAAGGTTGCGGACCTTATGTTACCGTCGCAGAGGGAGCAGAGGATGAGACAACTCCGGGAGGCCTTGCAGAAAGGTCTGTGCAACGCGTTCCCAGAGACTGGGAGGTTACAAACTCCTGGTCCTGGACAACGAGTTGCTTAGGCTTCGGCCAGTCAAAGAAGGAGCGGTGGGGAAGGTGGCCGTCTGACCGATGCGTTCAGACAATTCTTTAGTCCGCAGCCCCAAAGTATGATCGGTTCCAGCAACCATCGCCAGCGTCTGATAAACATGGTGCAGGAATATCTAGGGGCAAGGTCAGACTTGGACACCTTCCCCACCGAAAATCCTCTGGCTTACTGGGTCTTGAGGATGGATCACTGGCCAGAGCTTGCACAGTATGCAATTGAGCTACTGGCCTGTCCTGCATCCAGCGTTCTTTCGGAACGCACATTCAGTGCTGCTGGAGGATTTGTCACGGATCACAGGGTGCGCCTGTCCACCGACTCGGTTGATCGACTGACTTTCATCAAGATGAACCAGTCTTGGATCACCACCAGCTACCACACACCTGATGCTGATATAACAGACTAATTGATTTTAACATGTCACATCCCTTCAAGACTGATGCTGATGCTGAGTGCCTGTGCTGTTATGTTGACTGGCTATCCTCCTCCTCCGAGTCCTCAATGATACGATTGATGATGATAGCTTGGAAGATCATTTTTGTTTATGGGTGCCGCCACCAGTGGCTAAGGCCCAATTTTTCAGCCCCTGTTTTACAGGGGCGTGTAATTACAATTTTTTTAGCAATAATTTGCCATAGGGCTCATTGCTGTGCTCCAAGTACAGTATCTGTAAGGGGTTGGAGTGTTGTGGCACCAGTGCCTAAGGCCCAATTTTTCAGCCCCTGTTCAACAGGGGCATGCAATTACAATTCTTGATCTAATAATTCACAGCAGGGTCCATTGCTGCACCCACCAAGAGTAACTCTGAGGGCTTACAGTCTTGTGGCAACGCCACCACCACCACCACCACGAAAGGCCCAATTTTTCAGCCCCTGTTCAAAAGGGGCATGTAATTACAATTCTTGATCTAATAATTCACAGCAGGGCCCATTGCTGCACCCACCAAGAGTAACTGTCAGGGCTTACAGTGTTGTGGCACCAGCACCACCATCAAAGCCCCAATTTTTACTACCACTGTTCAACAATTATATGTAATTAAAATTCCTGATATAATAGTTGACAGCAGGGCGTTCCAGCACCAACCAAGAGTAACTGAGTGCTTACAGTGTTGTGCCAACACCAACAACTAAGGGGCCTATTTCTGCAGAGTATATACGGCAGGTCCCTACTTTCAAACATCCAACTTACAAACGACTCCTACTTGCAAACGAAAGAAGACAACAGGAAGTGAGAGGAAATCTACCCCTAGAAAGGAAAATTCTCTCCTGTAAGAATAAATATGGGAGAAAGGGGTCTCATCTGTACTGATGCTTTATCAGCAATCCTTGTTTCAAGAAAAACACCACATTTCAAAAACAGTTGTCATTGGGACGGAAAGTGAGGTGAAATGTTCTGAACAGGGGCACAGACAGCAAAACAAATGTTACAGGGGTGATAACCCTTACCTATGTTTCCCAAAAAGTTTAAAAATAGATTTTTGGGCTGGAGCTACACTTCAACAATGTACCTGTTCAAAATTACAAACACATTCTACATAAGAACAAACCTACAGTCCCTGTCTTGTATGCACCGCCTGTATACGGCTGTTCAGAGTATATAGGGCCTTTTTTATTTTATGTGCGGGGTTCCCCTTAATATCCATACAAGACCCAAAGGGGCTGGTAATGGGCTGGGGTAGGGGGGGGGTGTTGATGGGGTAGCTATGCCATTTTTCCTAAAGATTTTCATCCATATTACCGGGACCAGACATTGCATTAAAGCCGCAAGCAGTTTTAAATGACTTTTTTCCCTTTAGAAATGTTATTTTGTGCAGGGACAGTTCTAAACACGGGAAACACGTGGCACTTCACAGGCATACTTTAGACACCCCCCAGGTACGATATTTAAAGGAATATTTGACTTTTTTTTTTTCACTTTATGCATCATTAAAATGACTGCTCCCGAAAAACGACCGTTTTTAAAACTTCTTTTTGCATTGATACATGTCCCCTGGTGCAGAACCCGGGTTCCCAAACCCTTTTTAGGACAATAACATGCATAATAGTTGTTATAATTAGCACTTTAGAATTCGAACGTTCGCATCCATTGTATTTAATAGGGTTCTAATGTTCGTTCGAACTTTCGGTCCGTTCGCGGGTTCTGGTGCGAACCGAACCCGGGGGTGTTCGGCTCATCCCTATTGATGACCACTGAGCTGCGCTATGGCCAGCACATCCCCGACAGGATGCTTGGACTTGTAAGGATATTTGTTGCAACACTTCACAAATCCAGGCCATAGCTGGACTTATTTGTATGGTACACACAACTCTGCATGCCACAAGCATAGCTTAAAAGTGGAAGAAATACCTGGAAAACCTGAGAAGGGATTTAATAATTTGTACTTTGAGGAACTGTTTGTTTTGTATTACAGACCAGGTGGGGCATGCTATACTCAATGTTCTCCCCTCTGACTGAAGCTTCTATGGTGAAAGTTCGCTGTGCAGTTGCACGGACATTGGGTATTCAACCTCTTCTGTGGACCAGATTTTCCAGCATTTAGCCTGGTGGTGGAAATCATTAAATGCAGATATAATGGTGGAATATTTTATCTGCAGCATTCCCTTTACATCCAGGAGCTAAATTAAATGGTCTTGGCATTTACATTTATGTGGAGTGTATATGATACATTTTTCCCTAACATGGAAATACATCTTGGCAAAACTATATACGTTTCAGTTTGGCACTCCATATCTTTGGGATTTGGAACATATGTTTTGTATGGTCCATTATTCAAATTCAGGTCTTTCTTTACACGTCTGCTATGCCCAAGAGGGGAGAGTGGGGGATGGGTTGGGTTCTTTAAATATTGGCCAATTGTAAGTGTTTTATTGTTATATTTGTATGGTCTGTTTTTAGTGACATAATAGCTTGAAAACTGGGAGTAGAGTCTAAAGCCTCGTACACACGATCGGATTTTCCAACAAGAATTGTGTGTTGACAGACTGTTGGCCGAAAATCTGACCGTTTGTACGTTCCATCGGATAATTGTTGTCGGATTTTCCGCGGACAAATGTTGGATGGCAGGCTTTAAAATTTTCAGACAGTCTGTTGTCGGATTTTCCGATTGTGTGTACACAAGTCCGGAAGGTGGTGTTACATAGCCAATGCTTTGTGCTATGTTCATGGAGAATGAGATGTATTCTTATTGATCATTCAATTGATGTCGGCAGAAGATATATATATTCTTCATAGTTTGTGTATTTTTTAAATTACAAGTTCAAAATCTAAAGTTTTATTCAGAATGACCTTTCTATAGTTGCACTTCCATAATAATTATGACGAAACCTGTTTTACTTAGCATGAGGTTAGATTTTAGGATAGTTTTAATGTCAGGTCACTGGTGGATATATAGAAAAGGTTTTGCTTTCCTGTGAACGTAAATTCATTATATTTTAAAATGAATGAAAGATGAAATCTGAAACACAGGGGATTAAACACACTTCCCTTATGTTATATGAGAAGGTGCCATGTTGACCTAGTCTTGACGTGTCTTCATATTTTTACATTCATGATTGTGTGACATCATGGTTAGATCATGCTACAATATTGCAGCTGCTCCAGCTTGTCCAATCAGCCGGGGTGCAACGACGGTACAAAGCCTCTCTCCACATCTGCTCTGAATTAGAAACGTTCCTTCCATGTACAGTAAGTAAGACAGCAAGCCAGGGTCAGCAGGATTTGTGCTTCATTATAAGGATTTAGAATAAAAATGAAATAATGAAAGTTTGGAGATTTTTATATACAGGGATGAGGCTATACTGTAAGTTCACTTAGTGACACAACACTGGATTGCTCCATTTGTGGCACCATATGGTTACAATATGATACACATAACTGCAAATGAGAGTGGCAAGTTAGTAGTCTGGCAAACAGTAAAAAGAAAAAGAGTAATAAGGATTAAAAAATCAATCAGCATACCCAAGAAGAATATTGTTGTTTCTGAACCTTTGTCACAATCCCCAGTCTATATGTAACAAAGTATAGGAGAGAAAAATGGGACTTTAAATGAGGCATGATTGGTAAAATTATGTATGAAACTCTAATGCCCTGAACACACGATCGGATTTCCGATGGAATAAAATCCGATGGAATTTTCCGTCAGAATTTCGATGAAGCTGACTTTCATAAGTCTTGCCTACACACCATCAGACAAAATTCCGACCGTCCAAAACGCCGTGACGTACAACACGTACGACGGCACTATAAATGGGAAGTTCAAATCCAATGGCGCCAACCTTTGGGCTGCTTTTGCTGATTTCGTGTTACCGTGTGTTAGTAAAAGTTTGATGTTAGCCGATTCGCGCTTTTCATTCTCCATGCTTTTCCGTCCATTACAGCATGACGAATGTGCTATCTCCATTACGAACGCTAGTTTTACCAGAACAAGCGCTCCCGTCTTGTAATTTAGTCTGAGCATGTGTGGATTTTTCTCCGATGGAGTTCCACGCAGACGATCGGAATTTCCTATCATGTTTTTTAACACCGATGGAAAAAAGTCAGATGGGGCCCACACATGATTGTTTTTTCCGACCGTGTGTTGGGACGTTCGGATTTTTCGGATTTTTTCGGATTTTTTTTTTCGGATTTTTCGGATTTTTGACTGATGGTGTGTAGGCAAGACTGATGGAAGTCAGCTTCATCGGATTTCCGATGGAAAAATCCATCAGATTTTATTCCATTGGAAATCCGATCGTGTGTACAGGGCATTAGAGTTTAATACATAGTTTTAACAATTACAAAGTCATGCCTCATTTAAAGTCCCATTTTTCTCTCCTATACCTTGTTACATATATATTTAGGGATGGAGGCATTTCATTGCTTAAATCAAGCCTCCGATGGGTTACTTCTGCTTCTAATTTTTCATCCCCAGCCTATAGTTATTAATGATCCTGATTGATGAAAACTGCAATAAATAAATAAAAATCTACAGCATAGAGCAGCCTATAGGGTTTAATAATTCATTATCTGAACTTCGCTGTGATAAGGAAATAAAGAATCTAATTGGTTCCTATGAGCAACTGTTTTACTTGTAGCGGCCTCACTCCCTTCTCTCGTGAATCGGTTATCCGATAGCTCTTGTCTAGGGGTATCTTGTGTGCAAGAGTGAGATGCGCCACGGCCCATGTCCTCCCCATTGCAGCGGGTGAGGTGAAGGCCAGTACCTGTTGTTCTCCTCGGGCCTGTGTGTTTCTTTAAAAGCCAAGTCTGTTGTGCTGACACTTCCCTTTGCTCCCATTAACCAGAGTACCACACACCGATAAGGGTCCAACACTTGTTTATTATAGCACACGAATAAACAGTCCTTTGTCAGCCGACTGGTTGGGACCCATAAAACAGTTCAATACGGTGGGGTGAGCAGGTCGAGGCACAGTCCTAACAATCAAACTAAACCACTGTGGTTTCACCAGCGGTTGCTACAGCCATCGGCTTGAGAGAGAACTTGAATCTTCAGAGTCTCTACCAGCGACTCTAGAGAACATGAACTGGAGTACCTTCGCTGCGTTGCGGCCCCTGTCAGGGGGAAGATGTCCCTCCAAGGGAGTTAAGGGGAAAAATACTGCGCTAAACCAAAAACAATGTGCATGCAAGCTGCCAACACTCAAACAAACAAAGTGTACAGGAATGGTGAATAAAAATAGTGTGGCGCTCAAAACAATAAAAATGAGTAAATGGCTACTTAAAGCAATAAAAACAACAGTGCTCTAATAACACAATTATACATGTGAGTCCGCTACAAGGGTATTCAGATGAATTGTCCTCTTTGCGAACTGTGTGATATACCGTGAAGGTACAACGTGAAAATGGAATAAAGTCCCAAATAACAAAAATATATGTGATCATGGATGTCCTTCAATGGATGACCTTCCCACAATGCAGACTGACAAAGGGACTTCAATGTAGAAGATGAATCAAGCAAGGAGAAGACACTAGTTGTTATAGATGGGTACTCTTACCGCTGATGGTGGACCCACCTACCGTACGGCAGTGGGTCTTGCAGGCTTAAAGGTCACCAAGACCAAACGGGATGTAACTGGATGTCCTGGGTCCTCACTTGAACTCCAACCGGATGATGAAAGGGTAACTCAAACGATGGATGGTTCTCACATGGGCCAGGTTCCACAGCAATCCGCGAAAAATATAAAGATGGAAAAAACCAAAAAGACTCCAGATGGTGCAGGTCAATAAAAACCGATTGCCGGAATTTTATTAAATAAAAAAATTTTGTCCAACAATCATGCAGACAAATAAAAAGTGATCACGAAATAAAAATATATTCAAAGCAATATGGGGTGCAGCGTCAGCAGGCCCTACGCGTTTCGACTACTACAGTCATGACATGCCCCTGTTGAAGACTGTAGTAGTCGAAACGCGTAGGGCCTGCTGACGCTGCACCCCATATTGCTTTGAATATATTTTTATTTTGTGATCACTTTTTATTTGTCTGCATGATTGTTGGACAAAATTTTTTTATTTAATAAAATTCCGGCAATCGGTTTTTATTGACCTGCACCATCTGGAGTCTTTTTGGTTTTTTCCATCTTTATATTTTTCGCGGATTGCTGTGGAACCTGGCCCATGTGAGAACCATCCATCGTTTGAGTTACCCTTTCATCATCCGGTTGGAGTTCAAGTGAGGACCCAGGACATCCAGTTACATCCCGTTTGGTCTTGGTGACCTTTAAGCCTGCAAGACCCACTGCCGTACGGTAGGTGGGTCCACCATCAGCGGTAAGAGTACCCATCTATAACAACTAGTGTCTTCTCCTTGCTTGATTCATCTTCTACATTGAAGTCCCTTTGTCAGTCTGCATTGTGGGAAGGTCATCCATTGAAGGACATCCATGATCACATATATTTTTGTTATTTGGGACTTTATTCCATTTTCACGTTGTACCTTCACGGTATATCACACAGTTCGCAAAGAGGACAATTCATCTGAATACCCTTGTAGCGGACTCACATGTATAATTGTGTTATTAGAGCACTGTTGTTTTTATTGCTTTAAGTAGCCATTTACTCATTTTTATTGTTTTGAGCGCCACACTATTTTTATTCACCCCTCCAAGGGAGTTACCAGAGGCCCCTCTGCCACCGGGTTGATGCTGCTCCGTGCTCTTCAGAAGGGTAACCTCTCCGGCCTCCTCGCCTCAGATACAGGCCCCATCCACCTCAGGGTCCCTCGGACTCATCCACCCTCGCGGAGCCCAGTCAAAGTCACTGGGCCCCAGGCCTCCGGTGTAGTACCTCACCCCAGGCTTAAGGTGCCTGAGATGGACGCCAAAACTGCTCCAACCAGGCCATGGGCACCTGGGCCGGAACTCCGGACCGCCAGCACCCAGGCCAAGGGTGCCTGGGCGCGGGATAGCAAAAAGACCTTGTGGCGAGGGCGTCTACCCCCTTTCATGCCCTCCCCCCAGCCGGCACAGCAGGTTACCCGCCCCGCTGTACCACTGCC
This sequence comes from Rana muscosa, assembly GCA_029206835.1. NCBI lineage: Eukaryota > Metazoa > Chordata > Amphibia > Anura > Ranidae > Rana > Rana muscosa. The sequence goes on along the minus strand of CM055116.1, from coordinate 1,112,196,798 downwards.
AGAGCAGGACAAAAAAGGGTGTAGCACTACGGCAGCGGTTCTACCTCGACTCGGGACAACATCGCCACCCACAGGTCAAGGAGAACAGCACACTACCAAAGTCCTCCACGACTTAAATGGTCTAAACCCTCTCATGATTGGTACATCCTGGATCATACTACCACCCAGGTGCTCCCCCTAGATTTAGACCCCCGCTACACTCTCCCCCTAGTGATTTGACGCTGGTCCCCAGCGTCTGGCGCAAACCCATGTCTCCCAAGGAGTGGTAACATAAGCTTGACCCCAGAGGCCATCCCTCAAACTTAAATCCCAATTTGTGCCAAGACCTGCTCGAAGGAAGGGGAACATAAAGTAATAAACTTTCCAATAAACAATCTGAACATGTACACATATACAATCCCTCCCATAACTGTCTAAGAACCACCCCATACTCAGTAGCCTTCACAGATGGATCTCCTGCAGAAGGGAAACAAAAAAAACACAACATCCTAACACATTTGTGTGACTTGGAATGAATGGGTCTATCAGCCGAGAGGCCCATTCGCTCCAATAAGTAAGGTGGTGCAAGTGTAAAAAAAAAAACAACCATTGCGCAACACTGCCACCTGGTGACAGTGCTGCGGTAATGCCACTTGGCTGAATCTTCCAGACAACCTTCCTTCTTCTGGCTGTGTCCCTACTCTGATTCTACCCCAAAAGTCTTTGCCTTTGATGCATGAAGAAAAAAAGGAGAACAAACAAAAACAGCTCCCATTTCTCCAAAGAGTAGAAAAGCCCAAATAAAAAACTAGGGCACAGTCCTTGTGTTCAAGGGAGTTCTGCAGTAAACAAAAGTGCAACAGCACACAGGAGTCTTTCTTCTCCTACAAGTAAAACTTCGGATGCGGCAAGAACAGGGGCTTCAGATGCTCATCAAAAGTTTCAACATTATATTCAATGTTCTCTCCATCCTTCCGGCAGATAAGCACCCTGTCTGCATGGATGTGACGGCCCAGCATCCACTCCGCTTTGCAGTCCCTGAATTGTTTAGACACTGATGGTGAACAGGACAAGTACCGGCGGGCATGAGGAACTTTGAGTTTTTCCCAGACAAACTCGTCATACCATCGCTGCCGCAAGACCTCGACTTCAAAAAGTAAGTCCCGAGGCAAATAGGGGTATTCCCATCCATATTCACGGGCAACCCTCTGACAAAAGAGCCGCTGTAGTCGGGCCAAAGGTGGCATCGTGGCCCGCTCACCTTCTCCAGGCGGAACGATAGCTTCTGGATGCCGAGGTACTTTAACTACCTCCTGAGGTTTGAGTCTTGGTGCCCGCAGTGATGCGCGCTGTGTTCCCGCTACCGGAACGGGTGATGCTGCGGGTGGTGGAAGGACAAGCAGAGGACTAGGCTTCCTCGTAAACTCCGGGGCTTCCACCCGGGGCGTACTGTCTCCTGTGGACATAGGCGGATCCTGTGGTGCACGTAGCGCAAGCAATGGCATTTTGTCCCAGCCCTTGCGGTGAAAGAGTTCATCAATTTCACCATCATCTCCACAGTCCGACAGCGATTCTAGGTCAGAGGTGTCGTACATCTCTGCGGGTAGGTAGTTCCCAGTAGACACAGAACCACCCTCCCTGGCGGGCTCCACCGACTGTGGACTCCCGACACCTCCAACCAACACCACAGTCCCAGCCCCTGGCTCACCTGGACCTTTGGAAGAACAGGGATGTCCAGAACTCTTCCGACCGAATCCATCCAGGCCCGGCAAGCAGCGGGGTGAAGCTCGACCACGACCACAGGACGCCTGTACCAGGCCGACTTTCCTCTTCGGAGGTGGGGGGGAATCTGTGGCGACCAAAGCAGCAGCCTCTGATTTTTCTTTCTCAGTCTCTGGTTGGGCAGTCACGTCGCCCTGGTCAGTGCGTATGGGGACCTCCGCAAAGGCCTGGATCTCTCCTTCCGGAGTAGCGGTACCTGTGAGGCAGTTGAGGCGAAGGGCCCGGGGCCTTACTGTGGATGGCTCCACCTCGAACAAGAACTCTTTGCATGCCTCGCAACGCCCGAATGGCTTCAGGTGGACCACCAGTCCCGAGCATCCGGGACAGATCACGCCGAGGGCCTCCATGTCTCTGCAAGTGTACAGAGCCAACTGCCCTCGGGGTCTAAGTCTTATCCCCGTGTCTGTAAGGGGAGCAGCAAAAGCAGTCATCTTCGTGGGGTAGGGAACCGGAATCCACGGGGAACTTGAGGTCATCCCGACTATCTGCTGCTCCATCACGCACTGACCTCGCGCGGGAGTCTCCACGTGTATCTCCCCACATGGCCAGACTCCTCCCATAATCTGCACGTTTTCGCGGGCTTTCACCAGCCTCCGCCCACGAACTGCGCAGTTACGGGGTGCCTCATGGCGCAGTGCAGTAAAAGCCCCCACATGTAGAACGTCACACGGCTGGACTTCTCCCTCTTCTCGCTCTTCCGCATGGGCCTTTCCCATCTTAGGGTCATGTCCACGACTTCGAGCAGGGATGCACTTTGGCCAGTAACATGGCCGACCCACTCGGAACTCCTCTGGGCAGCAAAGTTCAAACACAGACGTTCTCAGTTCCATAGTCAAAACACACACGATCCCGGACGAGCCCCCACGTGTAGCGGCCTCACTCCCTTCTCTTGTGAATCGGTTATCCGATAGCTCTTGTCTAGGGGTATCTTGTATACAAGAGTGAGATGCGCCATGGCCCATGTCCTCCCCATTGCAGCGGGTGAGGTGAAGGCCAGTACCTGTTGTTCTCCTCGGGCCTGTGTGTTTCTTTAAAAGCCAAGTCTGTTGTGCTGACACTTCCCTTCGCTCCCATTAACCAGAGTACCACACACCGATAAGGGTCCAACACTTGTTTATTATAGCACACGAATAAACAGTCCTTTGTCAGCCGACTGGTTGGGACCCATAAAACAGTTCAATACGGTGGGGTGAGCAGGTCGAGGCACAGTCCTAACAATCCAACTAAACCACTGTGGTTTCACCAGCGGTTGCTACAGCCATCGGCTTGAGAGAGAACTTGAATCTTCGGAGTCTCTACCAGCGACTCTAGAGAACATGAACTGGAGTACCTTCGCTGCGTTGCGGCCCCTGTCAGGGGGAAGATGTCCCTCCAAGGGAGTTACCAGAGGCCCCTCTGTCACCGGGTTGATGCTGCTCCGTGCTCTTCAGAAGGGTAACCTCTCCGGCCTCCTCGCCTCAGATACGGGCCCCATCCACCTCAGGGTCCCTCGGACTCATCCACCCTTGCGGAGCCCAGTCGAAGTCACTGGGCCCCAGGCCTCCGGTGTAGTACCTCACCCCAGGCTTAAGGTGCCTGAGATGGACGCCAACACTGCTCCGACCAGGCCATGGGCACCTGGGCCGGAACTCCGGACCGCCAGCACCCAGGCCAAGGGTGCCTGGGCGCGGGATAGCAAAAAGACCTCGTGGCGAGGGCGTCTACCCCCTTTCATGCCCCCCCCCCAGCCGGCACAGCAGGTTCCCCGCCCCGCTGTACCACTGCCAGTGCAGGACAAAAAAGGGTGTAGCACTACGGCAGCGGTTCAACCTCGACTCGGGACAACATCGCCACCCACAGGTCAAGGAGAACAGCACACTACCAAAGTCCTCCACGACTTAAATGGTCTAAACCCTCTCATGATTGGTACATCCTGGATCATACTACCACCCAGGTGATCCCCCTAGATTTAGACCCCTGCTACATACTTATTTTTACTCTGATACTTATAAAAAAGTATTTGAACGGTTTTAGACCTGAAGATGTTTTAGAAAGATATTTAAGACACTCTCACCACTCTAAAGTGGACCATTTCACTGTAAGATCAAGTTATGCAAAATCTTCTTAAGGCCTCATTCACATGAACGTACCTATCTGTGCACACAGGGTCATCTTGGCACCAAAGGATTCATAGGTGTTCTGTGCACTGGCCATTTGCTCCGGAGCATTTTTCCTTGCACTTCTGATGATGGAAAAAATTTTCTCCCACTGACCAGTAACACCAATGTTTTTTTCTCCTCCGTCTAACACCTGGTCATTCCCCCCCCCACTGACCACTGACACTGGGTCGTTCCCCCCCCGCTGACATCAGGGTCTTTTTTCCCCTGACTACCCCCATTTTTTTTCACCCATTGACCTCTGACACAAGGGTACCCCCACCTCCCCTGACCACTGACACCAGGATATTTTTTCGCCTCCACCGACCACTGACACCAGGGTAATTTTTCCTTACACTATTCACTGACACCAGGGTAATTTTTCCTTACACTGTCGATTGACACCAGAGTATTTTTTACTTCCACTGGCAACAGATGCCAGCCATTGTTTCTTCCACAAATAAGCAATATAATGGGCCTTATGACACATCCTCCTGACTGCTGTATATGTTGTATGTCCATAGTCCTGACCGTTGTACTCTATAAAGTAAAACCTTGGATTGTAAGCATAATTCGTTCTAGAAACATGCTTGTAATCCAAAGCACTTGTATATCAAAGCAAATTTTTCCATAAGAAATAATGGAAACTCAGATGATTCCTTCCACAACCATTTATTCATAGGACCTTCAGTTTATAGTTCATATAAAAAGATTATAGCAATGTGACCAGGTTGTGTTACCATAAAATGTTCATCCACAAATGGAAGCCTCCACAAGGGGATTAGAAGCAAAATCCAGCAGGAGCTACAGAGTATAAAAGAGAAGAGAGGCGCCTCTAAGTGTAGCAATATGTTGCTAAATGTTTTACCTTCATTAAATGTAACCATAATGCTACACTTAGAGGCGCCTCTCTTCTCTTTTATACTCATTTGTGACATGACGCTACTCTTATATAAAGACATCGCTTGTATATCAAGTCAAAGTTTATTAACAAATTTTGCTTGTCTTGCGAAACGCTCTTAAACCAAGTTACTCTCAAACCAAGGTTTTACTGTATATGATATTGTTACATTGTTCTAACTACTGTATTCCGTAAGCTGTGCTATACCTTACATACTTCTCTCCAATCTTCTTTTTTTCTCCAAAGTTGCTGGTTGTTATATAGTTTCCATCTGTTTTAATGAAGTCATTCTTTAAGGTGGGCTCCAAAAAAAAGGTTAGTTCTCTGTCTATATTCAGTTGAATTTTTTTAATTTTTTTTTAATGACCTATTAGGTTTATTTGTGTCTGTGAGGCTGTGATTGTGACAAATTGTGTGCATGCATTCAGAGTCAATTTACCCATTCCTGTTCAAGCTTTTTCAGCATAATGTAGCCTATTCTTTGCTGTGGCATTCTTAACTCACTGTATGTTTACTACCCTCCAGAGTGTTCATCTTTCTCAAGTTCAACTGTTGGGAGGTATGTTATCACACATCATCAAAAAAGTCTCAAATCCTTCCCATCTTGTAGCTAGACATCCCTTTTGGATGATCCCTATACCTTATGACGTTTTGCATATCATCATTGCTCCATGCATTGCCTTATAAGCCCGATTGTCACAAGTCCCACTGGTATCAATGCAGGATCCACACGTAGAGAGACATTTATGCAGTCATCTTGGAGCATAAAACATTAAGGTCAATGAGCTGTTAACCCTCTTGAGAGAGGAGCAATAGTTACCATACTCACCGGCTAGCAAACAAATAACTGTAAATGTCATCTACAAAATATCATCTGTGGAGTGCAATCATAAACCTGCCAAGAAATAACAAAAATAAACCACATTGCCATGGAAATTCAATAATGTGATTACCATTTATAAGTCCTTTTGTTTTCTCAAAAGTGTAATCTAGTGGAAACGGATATTGCACTGTAAGTAGGGCCTTAGTAAAGCCATATAGGGAAATATCTGAATTTCCTACAATTTTTATTTTATCTTTTGATATACTACGACATCCTGTTTACCTTATTTAAATGCAGCTGTGAGTTGCCGATAGAGACTTGCTGTTTTGTTCAGCATTGTAGTGACTCTCCGGTATAGTACTATATTGCAGGCTGCGGCATCTGTTTCTTCTTTCATTTTCCAGCTTCTAGGCTTGTCATCCTTTGTATTTTCTCTGATATCCATTTGCTACTAATCATCCCAGGTATTCTAATGATATAAGTAGTCGTTCATATCCTCTACTGAGATTAAAACATTTTCTATTATCTCCACAGTTGGAATGAAATCCATCTGGAGCATTTGAAAACAGCTTTTTTCCTTATCCGAATCATCTGTACAAACACATGAAAAAATACGGGGGGAAATGCCCTTTGTTTAACCTTTTCATTACTCGCAGTAAAAAAATGGATGGGTCAAAACATGTAAACAATAAAAGGTAAATCTACTAAAAATTGATTTTTAATTTTCAGGTGTAATCTGGAAAGGTTTCATCACCCAACAGCTCCTTTTAAGTGTTTTTAGACCTCTGCAGCCAAATTTGAGAAACCATGACCATATGCTTGTTATGTGTTCCCATTCACACAGTATTCCTAAAAATAATAAAAAATATATGTCTTACCTGTCTGGTTGTTTCTTTGGAGTATGACGATAAATAGAACTCTACAGGGACACTTTAGGGACAGATTGGACTAAAAGCGCATCAACATACAATGCAGAATCCAAGTCTTGATATCTTTAAAGGATAAGTTCACCTTTTAAAAAAAATAAAATAAATGCAAATCTTTTTGCAGGTAAAAAAAATTTGCATTTATTTTTTATTTTTTTATAAGTATCCTGTAAAACAGGGGTCTCAAACTGGCGGCCCTCCAGCTGTTGCGAAACTACAAGTCCCATGAGGCCTTGCAAGGCTGACAGTTACAAGCATGCCTCCCTCAGGCAAATCATCATGGGACTTGTAGTTCCTCAGCAGCTGGAGGGCCCTTAGTTTGAGACCTCTGCTGTAAAGCATTGCACCCATGATCAGCAGATTGTAGGTGCAATCTCAGGCTCCTGCAGACTGTCCGTGTAGCCGTCTGCCTATACCGCAATGGTAGTTCTCCTATTCACAGAACTCTGTGAATGAATGATGCAGTTGGGTGGGCAGAGCTCTCACAGCCACGTTTTTTTAAACTGTGACAGTGGGTGGGGGAGAAAAGATCCCCAGCCCACTGTCACAACAGGGACTCGGGGGTGCAGGGTCTGCTCAGTTAATAACATGTTACACCCTAAATATGGTAACACGTTACTAAAAATATCCTTTAATGCCGCGTACACACGATCATTATTCACGGCGGTTAAAAAACCGCCGTGAATAATGACAGGAAAAATGAGGGAACCGCTTGGTTCCCTACACACGGTCGTTTTTCCCGTCATTTTTTCTCTTGACGAGAAAAACGACCGTCTGTGGGCTCCGCGGCAGTGTCTCCCTATGTGAAAACTGCCGCGGAAAAAAATGCTGGAAAAAACGATGAGAAAATTTAGAACATGTTCTAATTTTTCTCGTCGTTTTTTATGCCGTTTTTCTCAACGAGAAAAACGACATAAAGCCCACAGACGATCGTTTTTCTCGGCGAAAAAAAAATGCAGTTTTTCTCGTCGAGAAAAGTGGTCGTGTGTACGCGGCATTACTGTTTATTAGGTGCGCAAACTCTACTTTACAACTGAAGATAAGATCTGCCACCACTGAGAGTTAATTATGGTAACATAACTCCTTAGCAACCTCATAAACATTACATAGAAGGGGGGAGCAAAGTAGGATTTCTTTCCAGGAAAGAGCACGTAAAAAGGTAAGCAGAATTTTTTACATTATGCTAGGTGAATGGGAAGGCATAACAAATATACAGTTGTTGCTACCCCAATTTGGCTGCAAAGGTCAAAGTAGACTTTAAAAAAAAATGGTGTGGCTATAAACATTCTAACGTTAACCGATTTTTAACAAGCGGTAGATTAACTTTAAAACAAACCCTCAATGACCTCTCTAGCTGCAGGCACTGTGGAGGAATTCATCCTCAACATTCACAGCAGATGCACTTGAGTTGTCCTTCTCTTAGCAGCTCAGCTCATCCTCTTCCCTACTGGATATCCTGTTCTTTGTTTAGATTAGAAAGAAGAAGGCTGGAAGGCTGCTAAGTCATGGCTGGGGGAGGGGGGAGCAGAATGACCTGAGTTAGCATAAAGTTACATAACTAAAAACTTGTTGAGTTGGTCTTTAAGTAAAAAGTCAACCCTGAGAAGCAAACTTCCTTTTTCCAGCCTACCTGTCACCAGGCACTATTTTATTCCTTTAATTCTGCTGTCTCTGCATAACATTGGCTGCCCATCTGCATTTGGGGCTGACCTTTACCTTACTGATTTGCTAAAGTTGGTGAGGGTGTCGTTTTTGCTGTTTAATGCCACAATAGTACACTTATCCTTTAGTAAGTAAGGTTGGGTTACCTTAACCCCCCCCCCCCCCCACTACCACCCAAAGCTAAAAAATCAAGAATAATCAATAGCAATATGCTATAGACATGGGATAAATGCAACATAAACATTTTAGATCATTGAGAATACAAGGCAACTGCAATTTAATGAGGGACTATATTGTTTTTAGAACAGATTCATTTTTGGGTTTTTCTAATTAGCTTTTATATATAAAAAAAAAATACTATTAAACAAAGGATTCCAAGAAAGATCTTTTGTAGAGAAAAACACCCTAAAAGGTCGTGGACAGGCTCTCTGATTGAAACCTTCTAGGAATCCATTGCAATAGGCACACAGGTAGAAGGGAAAGGGGAGGAGTCGCTGATTTGGTTTTTTCACTTTTCAGCACAAATATCAGCTTGAGTCACCGAGCTCTATAAACAAAATACATTTTTTAATTGAATAGCTAAGGATAGTCCATAAAATATCTGAAAGGGAGCCAAGATCACCACCTGCTTGCTGTATAGGACCATATTAAACACGAATGGCCAGGAACAATGACTGAGCGAACAACAACTGAGCAGTCGATAATCTTAAGAGTCACAATCCTTTGCTCACTTAAAATCACACCACTACTGAATATCCATTGAACTCTAATCAAATCTTTTCAATAATCGTTCTGTGTGTGGTCAGCTTTCAAGTCCCAATAAACCTGAAATACATTAGTTGAAGGATGTCCATCAAGGAAAATGAGGGATTAGGAGAAACACAGTGGTATGTGTGAACCTGTAGTTGACCCATGGCTGGTCAGCATTAACAGTTCATTACAAACTTGTTTGCTCTTCTTAGATCTTCTGTTGTAGGACCTGTCAACCTTCAATGACCCTGTTGTTAGTGTCCTACATGTCTCAGGCAGCTTATCCAGTTCATATCCATCAGTCCACACTCTACAAAAATGTCCACACTAACAAGATTAATATTCTTGTACAGCATATTTCACAATTATAATGAGCGTTCCCAAATGGTAAACAATGGTTCATGGCTATAAAACTAACCTTCTTTGGGATTTCTGTTATTTAGGAGATTCAGTCCACTGAATTTGTCAGCACAGAGCTGCTGCCATGAAACCTGTGCAATGTCACAATGCTATTATCTGATAGGTTTTCTAAAAAAGAAGACATTTTTACTTTCAATCAATAGATCACTGAGCTTTGAGACACATTTAAAGTGGTACTAAACCTACAACAGTAAATTCTGTATATGCCGTAAAGCAGTGGCGGTGCGTCTATAGTGGGCGCAGGAGCACCGCCCCCTCTCTCCCCTGCACCGTCACTCAAGTCAACAATACATACATTCATGCATTGCATGAATGTATTTATTGTCGCCAGCGCCGCTGCCGCCCACTATTCAGATGGCCGGCCCCCTGGCGAGCGCCGGCCATCTGAATAACAGCAGTTGGTTGGTTTTTGGAAGTGTCTAACAGAGCCAGCAGCTCTAAAGGGCTTCCCGATTACAGCCTGTGGGCTCTAATCAGCATTCCAAATATTCCATGACACGCGTCTCAGCCAATCAGGTTTACCGGGTCTGGTTAGCGGTAACCTGATTGGCTGAAGCGACATCGAGGGCGGGAGAAGACATCGAGGACGGAAGAAGACATGAGGGAGCGTGGAGGAGGACGGCGCTGACCCGAGGAAGGTAACAAACTGGCTGGGGACAAACTGGCTGTATTTGGGGACAAACTAGCTGCATTTGGGGACAAACTGGCTGTATTTGGGGGGGAAAACTGGCTGCATTTGGGGACAAACTGGCTGTATTTGGGGACAAACTGGCTGCATTTGGGGGGAAACTGGCTGTTTTGGGGGGAAACTGGCTGTATTTGGGGACAAACTGGCTGTATTTGGGGGGGGGACTGGCTGCATTTGGGGACAAACTGGCTGCATTTAGGGACAAACTGGCTGTATTTGGGGACAAACTGGCTGTATTTGGGGACAAACTGGCTGCATTTGGGGACAAACTGGCTGCATTTGGGGACAAACTGGCTGTATTTGGGGGGAAACTGGCTGCATTTGGGGACAAACTGGCTGCATTTGAGGGGGCAAACTGGTGGCGTTTGGGCACAGTGGCTGCATTTAATGGGCACAGTGGCGGCAATTGATGTTTTTTTTTCAGTTTGTTTGCACCCCCCCAAAAATTTTGAGCACCAGCCACCACTGCCGTAAAGCATGATTGTTATACTCACTGTGGGACCTAAGGGGTTAATCCTCCACATTGTGTAAAAAGGCTGTTGGATCCTGTCTTCTCTGATGCTCCCCTTCTTCCACTGTCCCCAATCCATCTCCTGATAAGACAGAACTTTTGGAGGCACATGCTCAATTTGGTGTGTATTGCTAGGGATTTGTTTTTCCTTGGGAGGATGCATGTGATCAGCACAAGGCCGATCAGCACTGTCCAGACAGAGGATTTGCAGCCTCATAGGACAGTCAGAGTAGAATGAAAGTCTTTCTGCAAGCTTTAACCAGACACTAAGGCCCCTTTCACACTGGGGCGTTTTTCATGCGGTTTATCGCTAATAATAGCGCTGTTATACCGCATGAAAAATTCCTGCCTGTAGCCTTCAATGTGAAAGCCCGAAGGCTTTCACACTGAAGCGGTGCACTAGCAGGACCGCTCCAAAAGTCCTGCTAGCCGCTTCTTTACAGCGGTAAAGGAGTGGTGTGTTCACAGCTCCTTTACCGCGGGTGCCCATTGAAATCAATGGGACACCGCGGTAATACCGCCCGCAAACCGCGGCAATAGCCGCGGTTTGCGGGCGGTATTAACCCTTTTTCGGCCGCTAGCGGGGGTTAAATTCACCCCCCTAGCGACCGCATACGTCGGTAAGAACGACGGTATAGCAGCGCTGCAAATCGCGCTGCTATACCGCCACCGCTCCTGCCCGCCCCAGTGTGAAAGGGGCCTAAGGCACAAGACTTCTATATACTGCTAATGAGAAAAGGTATTTAGTAGTTTATATTTACTAAAACAATTGCATTTCCATGTTCTGTGTACTGTGGGAGACCAGAAATGGTGAATGCAGGGTCCTGGGTTTGGTAACACTTCAAGTAAAATTGTGCTAGGGAAATATGCAGGCTGTCATTGTTGATCGCTCCTTTTAAAAAATGTTTTTACCCTGGCTGTTATGCTGATTCATTGGCTTTAGTAGCTTTTTTAAATCATAGACACAGAAAAAGTATGCAGATTAGGAGCTCTGACTTAGTTGGTTCAGTGTCTGAGAAAGTATTAAAGTAATGTTAAAATAGTACTATGGGCACGTTTTTTTTAACCTTGGACAGAGTGGAAAAGTATTAGAACAGCTGTCAGGTTTTTATTGCTGTCTGGTCCCCCATCCACTCCCCCCCCCCCAGGTAGGGAGATTCACCCGCTCTATGTGTAGTGATCGCAAAGAGTAAATGTGAAAGAAAATCACAAATTTTGAGTATTCACCAGAACAGAGGTAGAGGGGAAAACTTCCATGCGCGTCGGGACCCTTCGGGGTAAGACCGCGCTTTATTAAGATACCTCTCAACTCAACTCAAAAAGGACATTTGTTTTGGTGACAGTCGGAGATTCCTCCATTTTGGAGGGATTTCTTCTCACTTCTTGTTTTAGCTATAGCACATGAAGTAAAGGAAAATTAAAACATTTTTAGGTTTCAGTTTGTGTCTTTTGAATTAAAAAATCTAATAGGATTCTGTCAGAAGCCATGAATCAGACCGAGATATAAGTACAGTTAAATCACACTTGTTTAATAATAAAAATAAAAAGGTAAACAGAGTAAGCTTAGTCAAAACATAGCCAGAGTTCAGTAACCGGATCGGGTAGTCGGCCAAGCCAATGTCTAAGAGCCAGGGATAAAGGTAGTAGTACATAGTGATGAGCCGAACACCCCCGGGTTTGGTTCGCACCAGAACCCGCGAACGGACCGAAAGTTCGCACAAACTTTCGAACCCTATTAAATACAATGGATGCGAACGTTCGAAATCTAAAGTGCTAATTATAACGACTATTATGCATGTTATTGTCCTAAAAAGGGTTTGGGAACCCGGGTTCTGCACCAGGGGACATGTATCAATCCAAAAAAAAGTTTTTAAAACGGCCGTTTTTCGGGAGCAGTCATTTTAATGATGCATAAAGTGAAAAAAAAAGAGTCAAACATTCCTTTAAATATCGTACCTGTGAAGTGCCACGTGTTTCCCGTGTTTAGAACTGTCCCTGCACAAAATTACATTTCTAAAGGAAAAAAAGCCATTTAAAACTTTTAAAACTGCTTGCGGCTTTAATGTAATGTCTGGTCCCGGTAATATGGATGAAAATCTTTAAGAAAAATGGCATAGCTACCCCATCACCTCCCCCCCCCCCTACCCCAGCCCATTACCAGCCCCTTTGGGTCTTGTATGGACATTAAGGGGAACCCCGCACACAAAATAAAAAAGGCCCTATATACTCTGAACAGCCGTATACAGGCGGTGCATACAAGACAGGGACTGTAGGTTTGTTCTTATGTAGAATCTGTTTGTAATTTTGAACAGGTACATTGTTTAAGTGTAGCTCCAGCCAAGAAATCTATTTTTAAGCTTTTTGGAAAACATAGGGAAGGGTTATCACCCCTGTAACATTTGTTTTGCTGTCTGTGCAGTGTGCACCTGTTCAGAACAGTTCACCTCACTTTCCGTCCTAATGACAAATGTTTTTTGAAAATTTGGGGTTTTTATTGAAACAAGAATTGGTGATAAAGCATCAGGGGAGAGGAGACACTTTTTTTCCCATATTAACTCTTACAGGAGAGAATTTGCCTTCCTAGGGGTAGATTTCCTCTCACTTCCTGTTGTATCCTTCCGTTTGCAAGGAGGAGTCGTTTGTAAGTTGGATGTTTGAAAGTAGGGGCCTGCCATATATACTCAGCTGAAATTTGCCCCTTACATGTTGGTGTTGCCGCAACACTGTGAGCCCTCACAGTTACTCTTGGTGGGCGCATGAATGGGCCCTGCTGTGAATTATTAGATCAAGAATTGTAATTGCATGCCCCTGTTGAACAGGGGCTGAAAAATTGGGCCTTTGGTGGTGGTGGTGTTGACACAACACTGTAAGGCCTCACAGTTACTCTTGGTGGGTGCAGGAATGGGCCCTGCTGTGAATTATTAGATCAAGAATTGTAATTGCATGCCCTTGTTGTACAGGGGCTGAAAAATTGGGCCTTTGGTGGTGGTGGTGGTGGTGTTGACACAACACTGTAAGGCCTCACAGTTACACTTGGTGGGCGCAGGAATGGGCCCTGCTGTGAATTATTAGATAAAGAATTGTAATTACATGCCCCTGTTAAACAGGGGCAGAAAAATTGGGCCTTAGGCACTGGTGCCACAACACTGCAACCCCTCACAGATACTGTACTTGGAGCACAGCAATGAGCCCTGTTGCAAAGTATTGCATCAAAAATTGTAATTACACGCCCCTGTTAAACAGGGGCTGAAAAATTGGGCCTTAGCCACTGGTGCTGGTGCCACGACACTGCAACCTCTCCCAGATACTCTAGTTGGAGTGCAGGAATGAGCCATGCTGCAAAGCATTGCATAAAAAATTGTAATTACATGCCCCTGTTAAACAGGGGCTGAAGAATTGGGCCTTAGCCACTGGTGGCAGCACCCAGAAACAAAAATGTTCTTCCAAGCTATCATCATCAATCGGATCATTGAGGAGGAGGAGGATAGTCAGTCAACATAACAGGACAGTCTCTCAGCATCAGCATCAGTCTTGAAGGGATGTGACATTTGAAAATAAATTAGTCTGTTATATCAGCTTCAGGTGTTTGGTAGCTGGTGGTGATCCAAGACTGGTTCATCTTTATGAAGGTCAGTCGATCAACAGAGTCGGTGGACAGGCGCACCCTGTGATCCGTGACAAATCCTCCAGCAGCACTGAATGTGCGTTCTGAAAGAACGCTGGATGCAGGACAGGCCAGTAGCTCAATTGCATACTGTGCAAGCTCTGGCCAGTGATCCATCCTCAAGACCCAGTAAGCCAGAGGATTTTTGGTGGGGAAGGTGTCCAAGTCTGACCTTGCCCCTAGGTATTCCTGCACCATGTATATCAGACGCTGGCGATGGTTGCTGGAACCGATCATACCTTGGGGCTGCGGACTAAAGAATTGTCTGAACGCTTCGGTCAGACGGCCACCTTCCCCACCGCTCCTTCTTTGACTGACCGAAGCCTCAGCAACTCGTTGTCCAGGACTAGGAGTTTGTAACCTCCCAGTCTCTGGGAACGCGTTGCACAGACCTTTCTGCAAGGCCTCCCGGAGTTGTCTCATCCTCTGCTCCCTCTGCGACGGTAAGATAAGGTCCGCAACCTTACCCTTGTACCGTGGATCAAGGAGAGTGGCCAGCCAGTAATGGTCCCTCTCCTTGATCCGAAGAATCCGAGGATCCTTCCGCAGACTTTGCAGGATCAGGGAGGCCATGCAGCGTAGGTTAGCTGAGGCATTCGGTCCGGAGTCCTCTGGGTCACTAAGGACGACATGATCCACAGCCATCTCCTCCCAGCCACGTACAAGTCCACTGGTTTCTTGGGACTGTAAATCATCCCTAAAAGACTGCTGCTGATGATGCTGAGTGCCAGGCTCCACCTCCATGCTGACACAATCCTCCTCTTCCTCCTCCTCTTCCTCTTCTTCCTGTGCGAAGGGTGGGACAGAAGGAACACTGTCTGGATAAAGGGGGCCTTGAGAGGCAAGGAAGTCCTCCTCTTCCTGCCTCTGTTCTGCCTCAAGTGCCCTGTCCATTATTCCACGCAGCGTATGTTCCAACAGGTGGACAAGAGGTACAGTGTCACTGATGCATGCACTGTCACTGCTCACCATCCTCGTGGCCTTCTCAAATGGTGCCAGGACAGTGCATGCATCCCTGATCATGCCCCACTGGCGTGGTGAAAAAAACCCGAGCTCCCCTGACCCTGTCCTGGTGCGTGTGCAGCCGCTGCAGCATGGCCAACGTTGAGTTCCACCTGGTGGGCATGTCACATATAAGGCGGTTCTTGGGCAGGTTCAACTCCTTTTGCAGCTCAGCCAGGCGAGCACTGGCATTATAAGATCTGCGGAAATGCACACAGACTTTCCTGGCCTGCCTCAGGACATCCTGTAAGCCCGGGTACCTGCCCAAGAACCGCTGCACCACCAGGGTAAGGACGTGAGCCACACAGGGCACATGGGTCAGTTGTCCCTGTCGGAGAGTGGAGAGGAGGTTGGTGCCATTGTCGCAAACTACCATTCCTGGCTTAAGCTGGCATGGCATCAACCACCTCTCGGCCTGCCCCTGCAGAGCAGACAGAACCTCTGCCCCAGTGTGGCTCCTGTCCCCCAAACACACCAGCGCAAGCACGGCATGGTATCTTTTTGCCTGCGTAATTGCGTAGCCCCTTGAACGCCTACGGAGCACCGCTGGTTCCGAAGGACAATACACAGGAAGAGGCCATGGAGGAAGAAGAAGAGGAGGGGGTGGAGGACAGAGGTGTGTCACAACCAGTAGTAGCATTTTGGAGGCGTGGCGGTGGAACAACCTCCAACACTACTGCACCTTGTCCTGCATCCTTCCCAGCTGCCAAAAGAGTGACCCAATGGGCCGTGAAAGAAAGGTAACGTCCCTGTCCATGCCTGCTGGACCATGAGTCAGCGGTAATATGCACCTTACCGCTGACCGCCCTGTCCAGCGAGGCCAAGACATTGCCTTCCACATGCCGGTAGAGAGCCGGAATCGCCTTCCGTGAGAAAAAGTGGCGTTTGGGAACCTACCACTGAGGAACCGCACATTGCACAAACTCACGGAAGGGGGCAGAGTCTACCAACTGAAAAGGCAGCATTTGAAGCGCTAGCAATTTAGCCAAGCTAGCATTCAACCGCTGGGCATGTGGATGGCTGGGAGTGAACTTCTTTCGACGGTTCAGCAGCTGGGGCAGGGAAATTTGCCTGCTAGAATCGGACGTCGGTGTACTGCTAGCAGAGTGCCCGCAAGTACTTGGCTGTGACACACCTAATTCTACACCTTCATTCCTCTCAGTGCAGGTTTCAGAGAGGACTGAAGGTATAGTGGGGTTGGAGATCCCAGCTGATGCGGTGCAAGGAGAGGTCCGCTTTGTTCTTTGGTGTGGGTCTTTAAGGTAGGCTTGCCAACGAGCTGCATGGCAGGTCAACATATGTCTGGTCAAGCATGTGGTGCCCAAGAGGGTGATGTTTTGGCCACGCGATATACGCTTGAGACATATGTTGCAAACAGCAGCTGTGCGATCTGATGCACTCGACTCAAAAAAGGCCCACACCAAAGAAGTTTTTGAATAACGGGCAGAGGCAGCGCCCTGCACAGGTGGAGCTCTGCGGTGTGATTCCGTCGGTGTGCTGTCCTTACGCTGGCCCCCCGAGGGCATCCTGCCTCGTTGGAGATGTGCCTCCTCCTCATCCTCCTCCTCCTCCTCCTCCTCTCTCCTATTAGGCACCCACGTGGAGTCAGTGACCTCATCATCCCCTTCCTCCTCATCACTGGAGCCAATCTGGCAGTATGCTGCAGCTGCTGGAACATGACTGCCAGATTGGTGTCCTTCTTGAGAATCCCCTCTCTCTGCTCTCACGCTACTGCCTTCCTCTAGCTGGGTATCATCATCAGACCCTTCGAAACGCTGGGCATCCTCCTGGAGCATGTACCCAACACTGTGCTCAAACAGTTCGGGAGACTCCTCAGGAGGACACGGTTGGTCTAGGGAAGGAGTGACTGATGATGACATTGATACCAGGGAAGAGGACGCTTTGGCAGCTGCTTTGCCAGTACCCTGAGCCTGGGTGAGAGAGGATGAGGAGGATGAGGAGGGCTTGGTCATCCACTCTACCAAGTCTTCGGCATGATGCGGCTCAACATGTCCAGCTGCCGAAAAGAAGGACAAGCGTGTCCCATGGCCACGTGCTGATGGCGATGCACCGTGTCCACGACCAGCACTGTTGTCTCTAGACACAGAGCCTGCTTGCCCTCTTTTATTGGCTCCTGACTGTCTGCCTCTCCTTGTTTGCCTTCCAGACATTCTAATGGCCTGCAGGGAAATGGGAAAACCAGCAATAAGGCCTAGCTTCAGGAGTATATTTTGCAGGAATCACACTACGCCTGCTGTAGGTGCTGCAAATGCCTGTTGGTGTAACACACCAGGAAAAAGCAGCAATACAGGCTAACTTCAGGTGTAATATGATCAGGAGGCACACTCCGCCCGCTGTAAGTGCCGCAAATGCCTGTTGGTGTAACACACCAGGAAAAAGCAGCAATACAGGCTAAGTTCAGGAGGCACACTCCGCCCGCTGTAAGTGCCGCAAATGCCTGTTGGTGTAACACACCAGGAAAAAGCAGCAATACAGGCTAACTTCAGGTGTAATATGATCAGGAGGCACACTCCGCCCGCTGTAAGTGCTGCAAATGCCTGTTGGTGTAACACACCAGGAAAAAGCAGCAATACAGGCTAACTTCAGGTGTAATATGATCAGGAGGCACACTCCGCCCGCTGTAAGTGCCGCAAATGCCTGTTGGTGTAACACACCAGGAAAAGGCAGCAATACAGGCTAACTTCAGGTGTAATATGATCAGGAGGCACACTCCGCCCGCTGTAAGTGCCGCAAATGCCTGTTGGTGTAACACACCAGGAAAAAGCAGCAATACAGGCTAACTTCAGGTGTAATATGATCAGGAGGCACACTCCGCCCGCTGTAAGTGCCGCAAATGCCTGTTGTTGTAACACACCAGGAAAAGGCAGCAATACAGGCTAACTTCAGGTGTAATATGATCAGGAGGCAACTCCGCCCGCTGTAAGTGCCGCAAATGCCTGTTGGTGTAACACACCAGGAAAAAGCAGCAATACAGGCTAACTTCAGGTGTAATATGATCAGGAGGCTTAGCAACAATGACACTGACACTGTCCCCTGCCTATCCTTCTCTCTCCCTGCACACATGGTTTATCAAAGTATATGACACTGACACTCTCCCTGTCTATCCTTCTCTCTCCCTGCACACAAGGTTTAGCAAAGAATATGACACTGACACTGTCCCCTGCCTATCCTTCTCTCTCCCTGCACACAAGGTTTATCAAAGTATGACACTGACACTCTCCCTGCCTATCCTTCTCTCTCCCTGCACACAAGGTTTAGCAAAGAATGTGACACTGACACTGTCCCCTGCCTATCCTTCTCTCTCCCTGCACACAAGGTTTAGCAAAGTATATGACACTGACACTCTCCCTGCCTATCCTTCTCTCTCCCTGCACACAAGGTTTAGCAAAGAATGTGACACTGACACTGTCCCCTGCCTATCCTTCTCTCTCCCTGCACACAAGGTTTAGCAAAGAATATGACACTGACACTCTCCCTGCCTATCCTTCTCTCTCCCTACACACAAGTTTGAGGTACAAATAGCACTGACACTGTCCCTGCCTATGTAACTCTTTCCCTGCGTCGGAACACACTACACAAGGCCGCCGTGCTGGCGGCCTTTTATAGTGTGGGGCGTGTGCTAAACCCCCTGAGCTATAATTGGCCACAGGCAACCTGTCTGTGGCCAATTATGGCTCTCCTAGCTGCCGGCGCTGTGATTGGCCAAGCATGCGGGGTCACAGTGCATGCTTGGCCAATCACAGCGCCGGGATTGCACTGCGATGGCGCAGTGTATTGTGGGCCGTTCGCGTCACTCGAATTTGGCGCGAACGGCCCAAGTCGTTCGATGTTCGCCGAACGGTCGAACAGCCGATGTTCGAGTCGAACTTATGTTCAACTCGAACACCGAGCTCATCCCTAGTAGTACAGCAAGCAGGATCTGTAGCCAGAGGGAACTTCAGTCAAGCAGGTCTTCAGCAGGAACGCAGGAGAAAGTCTCTTGCGATGTTAACACAGGCGAAGGCAGAGAGCAAATGAACTGGAAGGCTTTAACCACTTCCTTACTGGGCACTTAAACCCCCCTCTTGCCAAGACCAATTTTCAGCTTTCAGAGCTGACGCATTTTGAATGACAATTGCGCGGTCATACAACACTTTACCCAAATTTTATCATTTTTTTTCCCACAAATAGAGCTTTCTTTTGGTGGTATTTGATCACGTCTGCGGTTTTTATTTTTTGCGCTATAAACAAAAAAAGACTGACAATTTTGAAAAAAACACAATATTTTTTACTTTTTGCTATAATAAATATCCCAATTAAAAAAAAAAAAAAATTCTCAGTTTAGGCCGATACGTATTCTTATACATATTTTTGATTTAAAAAAAATCGCAATAAGCGTTTATTGATTGGTTTGCGCAAAAGTTATAGCGCCTACAATATAGGGGATAGATTTATGACATTTTTTTTTTTTTTTTTACTAGTAATGGAGGTTATCTGCGATTTTTGTCAGGACTGCGATATTACGACAGACAGATCGGACACTTTTGACACTATCTTGGGACCATTCACATTTATACAGCGAACAGTGCTATAAATATGAACTGATTACTGTATAAATGTGACTGGCAGGGAAGGGGTTAACACTAGGGGACGATCAAGGGGTTAAATGTGTTCCCTGGGAGTGATTCTTACTGTGGGGGGAGGGGACTGACTGGGGGAGGTGACCGATGGTTGTCCCTATGTACAAGGGACACAGCATCGGTTTCCTCTCCCTGACAGGACGTGGATCTCTGTGTTTACACACAGAAATCCACATCCCTGGCTCTGTGATTACCGATCGCAGGTACCTGGCGGACATCGCGGCCGCCAGGCACGCGCATCAGCACCTGCGTGACACAGCGGGCACAGCTATTCCACGATACTCACCTGCGGCGGCGCGCAACGCGGAAGTAAACAGGAGGTCGTCCAGGGACGCCCTCCCGGCAGTTCAAGTCTGCGCTGCGGCCATCTTTCGGCTATAATACGGATCTGAAGTGGTTAAGTAGGCAGAGCTGCCGAGCAGGATCATCAACAGGTGGATCACTGTGGAGAGATGGGAGCTGGTAATTAGTTAACAGCTGAGCTGCCAGCACAGAGAAGGAAGGGCTGAGCCCAGCCCTGACAGTACCCCCTCCTCAATGACCCCTCGGAGGAACACCGGGCTGGAGGGGAAAACGTCTATGGAAATCACGGAGGAGGACAGGGGCATGTATGTCCGAGGATGGAACCCAAGAGCGTTCCTCCGAACCGTACCCCTTCCAATGCACCAGGTACTGTATGCGCCCACGGAACCTATGGGAGTCAACAATAGACTGTACTTCATACTCCTCATGGTTCTCAACCTGTATAGGGTGAGGACGTGGCACCAAGGTGGTAAAATGGTTGCAGACCAAAGGTTTCAATAAGGAGACATGAAACACATTAGAGATACGCATACTGGAAAGAAAGGTCCAAAGCGTAAGCCACTGGGTTTATCCTGCGAAGGATACGGAAAGGCCCAATAAACTGAGGGGCAAACTTCAGAGAAGGAACACGAAGTCGGAGGTTGCGAGATGACAGCCAGACCCTGTCCCTGACCTGGTAGGAAGGCGCAGGCAGGCGTCTGCGGTCAGCATGGAGTCTGTACCTCGCGTTAGCCTGTCGCAAAGCCTCCTGGACTTGTACCCGAGTGGAACGAAGACCACGGAGATGTTCCTCTAACGCAGGGATACTCTGAGGAACTAAGAGTCAGGCAACATGGAAGGTTGGAAACCATAGTTCACCATAAACGGGGACAAACGGGAAGCAGAATTCATTGCGCTACTGTGAGCAACCTCCGCCCATGGTAAGAGGTCTGACCAGTTGTTGTGATGGTCAGAAATATAGCAACGCAGGAATTGCTCCAAGGACTGATTGGCTCGTTCTGCAGCCCCATTAGACTGCGGGTGATACGCAGAGGAGAAAGCAAGCTGAATTCCCAACTGTGCACAAAAGGCTCGCCAGAACCGGGACACAAACTGACTTCCCCTGTCTGAGACAATGACCTTGGGTAGGCCATGTAAGCAAAAGATCTCCCGAGCAAAAATGGAAGCCAGTTCCTTAGACGTAGGCAACTTCTTATGTGAAATACAGTGGGACATTTTCGAGAACCAGTCTACCACCATAAGGATAGCTGTGTTGCCCTGGGAGTTGGGTAACTCCACAATGAAATCCATAGACAGGTGGGTCCAGGGCCTCTCTCCATTGGGTATGAGTTGTAGGAGGCCCACTGGAAGGTGACGTGGAGTCTTACTTTGAGCACACGGAACAGGCAGCCATGAAGGCGGTTACATCAGCATGTAGACTAGGCCACCAGAATTGTTGGGAAATGGCCCAAAAGAGTTGATTCTTCCCAGGGTGGCCAGCAGCCTTGGGAGAGTGGTAAGTCTGGAGCACGGCAGTACGGAGACTCTCCGGGAAAAAATCAGCAATCACAAGGTTTCTCAGGAGGGGCATCGACCTGGGCAGCTAGACTTTTGTCTCCCAAAGGAGAAGTGAGACTGGTGCGAACCGTAGCCAGAATACGATCAGGAGGAATCACAGGAACGGAAACAGACTCCATCTTGGAAGTGGATAAAAATTGTCGTGACAAGGCGTCAGCCCTTACCTTCTTAGTACCGGGTAAGAATAAGACAATGTAAATTTAAAACTCGACAAGAAAAGAGCCCATCGTGCCCTTCTGGGAGAGAGGCGCTTAGCCTAAGACAAGAATGTGAGATTTTTATGGTCAGTAAGAATGAGAACCGGCACAGTGGTACCTTTGAGGAGATGTCTCCATTCTTTCAGGGCTAAAATGATTGCCAACAGCTCTCTGTCACCAATCTCGTAATTGCACTCCGCAGGTGACAATTTCTTGGAAAAGTAGCCACACGGATGCATAGCGCTGTCAGAGCTAGGACGTTGAGACAGAAGGGCGCCAACTCCAGTCTCAGAAGCATCAACTTCGAGGATAAAAGGCAACGTAGGATCAGGATGTGCCAACACAGGAGCAGAAACAAAGGTAGCCTTAAGACTCCCAAAAGCCTTAATGGACTCTGGAGACCAACTCTGTGGGTTACCGTCCTTTCTGGTCATATCAGTCAGGGGCTCTACGAGAGGCGAGAAGTTACAAATAAACTTCCGATAATAGTTGGCAAAGCCAAGAAAACGCTGCAGAGGACGTAAACCCACGGGTCGAGGCCACTGTAGGACAGCAGAAAGTTTCTCTGGGTCCATCGAAAAACCAGCCGTGGAAATTACATAACTCAGGAATTTGACCTGTTCCCGATGGAATTCACATTTCTCCAGTTTACAATAGAGATTGTTCTCTCTTAGTTTTTGTAGCACACAACAGACATCTGTGTGGTGGCTCTCCAGGGACTTGGAAAATATGAGGATATCATCGAGACCACCACACATAACTGCAATAAATCTTGAAGGACATCATTAATAAACTCTTGGAAAACTGCCTGAGTGTTACAGAGGCCAAAAGGCATTACGAGATACTCATAATGACCTGTTCTGGTATTAAAGGCAGTTTTCCACTCGTCGCCCTCCTTAATCCTCACGAGATTGTATGCCCCTCTCAAATCAAGCTTCGTGAAAACCGTTGCTCCCTTGAGGCGGTCAAATAACTCCGTAATCAACGGAATCGGATAGGCATTCTTAATGGTGAGATGATTGAGACCCCTATAATCAATGCAAGGTCTCAGTTCACCACTCTACTTCTTCACAAAAAAGAAACCAGCACCAGCAGGAGACGAGGATTTGAGGATGAAACCTAGAGAGAGTGCGTCTGCAACATAGTCCACCATGGCCTTATCCTCCAAGACCGACAAAGGGTAAACCCAGCCACGAGGGGGTATGGCACCAGTTTGAAGGTCAATTGCGCAACCATACAACCGGTGTGGAGGCAAAGTACCGGCTTGACCCTTATCAAAGACATTGCTAAAATCGCGATACTCCTCCAGCAGGGAGGAGAGTGAAGAGGTGCACAGGACCTTGGCTACCTTTTGAAAGCATCTCTTACTGCATTGTGGTGACCAGGACAGAACCTCAGCACGGAGCCAATCAAAATAGGGGTTGTGCCTCTGTAACCAAGGATAGCCAATAACCAGCGGAAACTTAGGTGAGGAAATAACTTGGAATTGGATTATCTCATGGTGAAGAGCCCCTACGGCCATGGACAACGGAACAGTCTCATGAGTCACATGGGCAAGCTGTAGAGGTCTCCCATCAAGAGCCTTAATGGCAAGTGGAGTGTCACGCAGCTGCAGCGGAATCAAGTGCTTAGATACAAAGGCAGCATCAATGAACAGGCCTGCAGCCCTGAAGTCGATTGGAGCCTGTATCTCGACGGACGACTCCGCTCACAACAGGGAAACCGAAACCAGGGGCTTATCCTTCTGGGAAACTGGAGATGAAACAACGCCATGACAGGACCTCAAGGTTCGGGCGTTCCCTGGACGGGTAGGACAAGACTTCAAAAAGTGACCAGCCTGGCCACAATAAAGGCACAATCTCTCCCTCCTCCTAAGGGCTCTCTCGTCCACAGAGAGACGTGTGAAGCCCAAGTGCATGGGTTCATCTTCACAGACCGACTCGTTACCAGGAGGCATGGGAGGTGAGGGAGGCAAGGGTGGGACTGCAAAGCTCGGAGACAACTGTACAGGAGGCTTCCGCAAGCGCTCTGGAGTCAATGAGGATGGCAAATGTGATCAACTTCTCCAGCTCAGTGGGTATATCTCGGGCTGCTATCTCATCCTTGATGCTATCCGAGAGACCATGAGAAAAAGCAGCCACGAGGGCCTCATTGTTCCAAGCAACCTCTGCTGCCAGAGTACGGAATTCAATGGTGTAATCGGCATCCGTCCTTGTACTCTGTTTGATGGACATGAGGCACTTGGCAGCAGAAGCGGAGCGTGCGGGAACGTCAAATACCCTTTTAAAGGAAGCCACAAATTCTGGGTAACTCAGGACTACGGGTTTTTGTGTCTCCCATAGAGGGTTTGCCCAGGCCAAGGCTCTGTCAGAAAGCAAAGATATCACAAAATCCCCTTTGCTTGTGTCCGTGGGAAATGCCTGGGGCAGCATCTCAAAGTATATCTCAACCTGGTTGAGAAACCCTCTGCACTTAACTGGATCACCTCCAAATCGCTGGGGAAGTGGAGCGGAACCAGACATACCTCTTATAGAGGTAATACTCGAGGCGGGTGCCTGCACAGAGACTACCGGAGCGGCCACAGTGGAAGATTCTAGACGAGCCGTGCAACTCAGGAGTGTCTGTATCGCTGTGGCAAACTGATCCATGTGGTGATCCAGGTCATCCAATCTGGAAAAAATATTAGTAACAAGTGGATTAGCTGCATCTTCTGAATTCATGGCCCTCGCCTACTGTCAGAAGCCATGAATCAGACCGAGACAGAAGTACAGTTAAATCACACTTGTTTAATAATAAAAATAAAAAGGTAAACAGAGTAAGCGTAGTCAAAACATAGCCAGAGTTCAGTAACCGGATCGGGTAGTCGGCCAAGCCAATGTCCAAGAGCCAGCGATAAAGGTAGTAGTACAGCAAGCAGGATCTGTAGCCAGAGGGAACGTCAGTCAAGCAGGTCTTCAACAGGAATGCAGGAGAAAGTCTCTTGTGATGTTAACACAGGGGAAGGCAGAGAGCAAATGAACTGGAAGGCTTTAAGTAGGCAGAGCTGACGAGCAGGATCATCAACAGGTGGATCACTGTGGAGAGATGGGAGCTGGCAATTAGCTAACAGCTGAGCTGCCAGCACAGAGAAGGAAGGGCTAAGCCCAGCCCTGAGAGATTTTTACCAAAGGTTACTGAACCTGAAAGTCACCTATTTGTATTTAGTGGTCTTTCTCCCATCTGCCTGAACTCTTTGAGTGGTGTTTACCTACTGGGTGGAACAAAGTGGCAGTTGTTGACACATCATGTGGCTTATTCCATTGCTGGCTTCTCCCCAGTCTCCAGCTGCCCCCACTCCTCTCCAAATTCCCTCATCTCAGGATAGGAACCATGGCACAGTTATGGGAAAGCATATGAGGCATCACATACCTGCCCAATAATGCAGTGCTAGGAACTAGAGTGGTCAACCATCAGGACTAAACACGCGGAGGAATGCCACTCCCTGTGCAGTTGTCAACAATAGGTTAAATTCACAAAGCTAACACCATAATAAAAATACTTTTTTTTTTAAAGTAACAGTTTTGAGAGTCCAACCAAGTTTGAAAAATTCAGTCACATAGCTACAATTAAATTCCTTAACCTTGTGTAAAGCACTGAGACTTAAAGTGGTACTAAAGTCTTGTTTTTTTTATGTTAAAAATAACAAACATGTTATACTTACCTGCTCTGTGCAGTGGATTTGCACAGAGCAGCCCAGATCCTCCTCTTCTTGGGTCCCTCCTCGGCGATCCTGGCCCCTCCTGTTGAGTGCCCCCACAGCAAGCAGCTGACAGCTCAGACACTGAGCTCTGGCCCGGCCCTGCCCCCCCTATCTCCTCCTTAGCTTACTGAGTTTGATTGACAGCAGTGAGAGCCAATGGCCAGGGTCTTCCTAATGCATGGGCACCCCTGGGCACGTGCATGGGGGCCCCAAGATAACCTTGCATTACATAATATTTGCCAACTGTCCCGGATTTGCTGGGACAGTGACGGTTTTACTAAGCTGTACCGGAATGGCCCAGGAACCTGCACTGTGCCATCCTAAACCCAGCATTGTGCCCTCCTAATTCCCCCCCCCCCCCCGTACTGAGCTTGTCTGCCTCCCCCTCTTTACTGTGCCCTTTGTGTTGATTAGTCTTCAAATTATGGCATGTTTTCTTAATGTTTAAAATAGATTTTATTAAAAGTACTAATAAACATATGTTTAATTCTATCATCTTTTTATACTTTAATTTTTGTAGAGTAGGTGTGTAAATTGGGGAAAACTGGTAGGGGCCCAACTGCATTATTTTGCCCAGAGGCCCATGATGCTATTAACATAGCCCTGCCAATTGCGCTTCGCTGCTGTCTCAGTCAATGTGGAGGGCGAGTCCCAGACAGTCGAGTCTCTTGTGCAACATCGCTGAATCGAGATGGGGCTGAGGTAAGTATTAGGGGGGCTGAGGGGGGTTGATTCACACAGAAGGCTTTTTATCTCGATGCATAAAATGCATTAAGGTAAAACAAAACTTCTGACTTTACAACCACTTTAAGCCTAATAGGTATTGTCTATTGATAACTGGTGACTGTGTAGGGGCAGCAGCAAAGATCT
The DNA here is from genome assembly GCA_029206835.1 of Rana muscosa. Lineage (NCBI taxonomy): Eukaryota > Metazoa > Chordata > Amphibia > Anura > Ranidae > Rana > Rana muscosa. The sequence goes on along the minus strand of CM055116.1, from coordinate 1,112,170,249 downwards.
GAGCAGCATTAAAGTGGAAATAAAGTCTGCAAATACTCACCTCCACACCAGTGATGCAAAGTTTGAGAGTTCCCTCACCATCGCCAATATCTGCTCCCGGGGATCATCCAGACAGGCTAGTCATTTGGCTGTCTTGGTTGGCTGGCAGCGGATGTAACTCCTGCACCTGTGTGTAGGAGTTTATTCGTTCCGTCACCAAGGTATGCTGAGAATTCCAAAGAAGATTGCAAACATTAGTGTCTCTTCTATAATAAAGAACACAATTTTAAATTTTCTCACTAGAGGTGTGTTGGGTTTTCTTTTTCTTAAAGGTTACCTTTAATTGAAATAAGTATAACATCATTTGAGGTGGCAGGAACAAACCTGTGGGCTTTTATTCGTATTCTTTCGATTGGATTTTATTCTGAGAGTTATAGTTGTTCAACAACAGCTGGGGAACTGCAAGTTTACCCCCGCCTATTTTATCTACTTTCCTAAAGGGTAGACAACAGCAGAGTAAATCAAAATCTGAGAAGCCAAAATAAATATTTTAGTCAACTGATCTCAATTAGGAAGTAACATTTTCCTTGGAGTAAAATTCACATGCCACAAGCAGAGATAACGATATTAAGACTTGTGAGAGGCAAATTCCATGTAACTGCTCCTCTAACAACAAACACACGTGCTATTTCCTGCTATTAGCTGCCAAAGCAATTATACTAACTTGCAATTTGCAAACACAAAACTGCAGATTAACAATTATGCAAAAAATATAAATAAATAGATAAATATACAATAGACGGCAAAAATAATGACATCATTTATTAAAAGAGGATAATGTTGAAAAGTATAAACGCCCTGCATTACATAACTCCTTTGCAGTCTACAGTGTCACCCTGGTACTATAAGGCCTCTTTTACACGGGTGGTTGAGTCCACAATACAGTCTAAGGAGGCTGTTCACATGCTTTGGCATCTCACCCACGGCATATTTAATACAGCATATTAACTGGCAGCACCACCTATCACGCATGGCTTTTTAAGTCAATGGGCCTACAGTACAACCGTGAGCTAAATGATTGGCTTATGGTTGCAGCACTTTAGTCCCATTGTAAATTGCCGTTCTGCAAAAAAAGAAGACAATGCCTGACAGTGGCTTCTTAGCTGCAAGAATGGGCTAGTATAAAGGCTTTGTGTTGCTGAAAACATGCACTGCAATATTTTTGGCTGCATTGCCATTGATAATGCAAGTCCACACTGAAAAAATGCCCATAAAACACCCTAAAAGGCATTTCTTCAGCGTTATTATATTGGCCAGTGCTTTAAATTGGCTGGCCTAGGCTTCCCTCTGCCATTTAGAAAACCTTAAGGGCCCATTGAGACTGTTATGATTTGTTGTGGTGATGTGTAATGTACTGCAACGCACCATGCATGAGTGAGTGCATTGAGGCACCAATAATTTTTACTTAGGTGACACACCTACAACACACATGCTGTAGCCTCCCACAACGCACATTAGCACACTGCTGTGCATTGTGGTGTGCTGTGTTGGAAGAAAATGTTGCATGTCTGTTTTTTATCCATATGATGGTAGACCATTTATTTGCATAGGCTACCTTAATGCCATGCATGTTAACATAATGCAACAGAATGGAAATGTATGAACAGGCCCTAAAAAAAAAACTCTTGTAAAGCTAGTCATAGCGTCATAGGTATTGACAAGCTTTAACAAGTGCTTTGCTTTAAATAAGCCCTAAAGCTCAACACACACTACAAATTCTGATTGTACAATCTCCTTTAGATCTTCCATCAACTATGTAGTGCAAAGACCTGTGTGGTTGGATACAGATTGATTGGATGTATTACATAGGTCCCAATATTACATAGTTTTGATAAATCTAAAGCTTATTCTATACCTATCTGGCTTCCAAAGCAGGGCCGGGACAAGGGGTGGGCAGGAGGGGCGGCTACCCTGGGCACAGTGGTATCATGTGAGGTGGGGGGGGGAGCCACAAGGAGATTGGGAGAAAGGGGATTTGTGTTGCAGGGGGGAATTTGGGGGGTGGCATGGGTAAGTATTCTTCATCTAGGAGGGCAAATTTAGGGGAGGTGCTAAGAGTGGTGATTTTGGGGGATTTTTTTTGGGGGGGGGAATAAGATTTGTGGTAGGAGGGGGGATTTGAAGGGAATTTCTGCTGGAAGTGGGGGATTTGAAGTGGGGGGGGGTGTATTAGGAGGGAACATTTTAGGAGTGAAGGATTTGTGCTAGGAGAGGTGAATTTTTTGGGGGAGGGGCATTTGAGCTGGGGGTATTTGGGGATGGGGGGGTAAAGATTTTTGCTAAGAGGAGGGATTTCAGCAGGGGCGGCGGATTTGTACTGGGAGGAGGAGGGATTTATGCTTAGGGGGTAAGCATGCAGATTAGCAGAACCGCTAATTATAACTTAATTTCCCATACATCTTGGGGGAAAGGGGACACAGTTTGCCATGTTCGCCCCGGGCTCTAGATGACCTTGTCTCTGTACTGCTCCACAGTACAACACAGGGAGTACTCCACGCTGTGCCTGCCTGCATTATATGTTTCATTCCTGGAATGCAGATCACTTGTCCTTCTCTGCATATTGCTACACAGAGGCCATTCACATGTCCTGTTAGAAGTTATGTCTGCAGTATCTAGTACTCTCATATACCATCATTAGCATTACCGTTATTGGAGTGTTTCTGCAGCATAATCACATTAAACTGATTTTAGATGTAAGTGCGATGATTAGCGCATCCTGCCTGATTAGTGCTAACATTCACTCTACACTATTTTTAGGACTCAGTAGTTTTTCTCTCTGTCATCCCATGTCCACAGTTGGAGGTATTGTATGTTTTATTTCTCCTAATGAGAACTGATTATTAACCAGCGACCTTTATTAAATCATTGATTATTTTCCTACCCTCAACTCCTAGCCTGCACTGAGGAGTGGACTTGTAATTTGTTAGCACAGCTGTGAACTACCAGAAAGAAATATTATATACCATCCCATTCTGAACATGACGATGTGAGCATGGCCGTGTAGTGTCTGTTTTTGTGCAATACATTTGCTTATAAATTCTACTTAAAAAATATATATTTTGCCTAAAAACTATATATCACACACAATTTTCCAATCTGCAGACATTTATACGATGGCTGAAAAATGATTTGTGGATTCCTAAATGGCATAATTCTCCACAAATAGCACAAACCTGCATGTAAATATTCAGAGGAATCAAAAACTCCTAAATTGGTTAGTCTCCTGATTTGCTCATCACTAACAATTAGCTAGGAATCAAATTGTGGTTGAATCTGCAAATTGGCAAACATCTGCCAATCCATCTGAATAGCCTCCTGCTTGTTTGCCAGATGATACAATTGGAATTTTTAATTTAAACAATTTGCCACAGATCAGTGTTATCATCATGCACACATTCAAAGGGATAAAAAAAGTCGCAATTGACATATTGAAAGTTGGGTTCATCAGTTTGTGAAGAAATCTGAAGAGTCTGCAAAATAAATAAATGCAGTCACCTTCTGACATCTTAAAGTGACACTAAAGTCAGGCTTAAAAATGTATTCAAGTGTGTATTCTTAACTCTAAAAGTGCCTTCCATTACTCTGAGCCTCCTCCAAATCTCCAAATTCCGTGCTGCAATTGGACTTTTTGTTAGAGGCTGGCTACATTCGTTCTCCATAGTCCCACTGTATGTAGGCAGACAATGATGAGAGGGCAGCACCGTTCCAGGTGAAACAATCCCCTCTCTGAATAGCAAGGTGCTTGTCCAGTCCATTGCCTGGGCGTAGTAGAAGAATGTAGGAAGATAGACAGCACTCCAGGAAGAAAATGGGATTTATTATATAAAATCCACAAAAGACATCACAACTCCACAATACACAGAGAGTTCAGCATGGTTAACGTGTTTCACGTAAAAGTTTTGCTTAATCATAACCAGTGGTGGTGCGTCCATTAGGGGCCCTCCAGCGCCGCCCCCTCTCTCCAGCCACCCCCTCTGTGTACTATGGATAGATTCATGCATTACATGAATCTATCCACGGCTGCTGTAGCCACCCCCTTTAAGGCGTCCGGCCCCTTTTCGAGTACAGGGCGTCTTAATTACAGCGGCGGGGGGAGTGTTTTTGAAGCACCTGATAAAAGCCATAGGCTCTAATAGGCTTCAAAAAAGGTGCACTGCGAGTGTATTCCATGGCGCTCGCAGTACACCCAGGTGTGTTAGCAAAGCAAATATTTGCTTTGCTAACACAGAACATCCTCTCAGATTGCAAGGGAGAGCAAATCAGTTTTTTTTATATATAAATGTAGCGATGGGTTGCTACATGTTACAGCATCCACACATTCCACCCTGCTGCCAGACATCCATTAGACACTAGGCTTGTGCAATTCGTTTCGTAACGAATTGAAATTCGTCCGAATTTAGCAACTTTCGGACATTCGGAAGCATTCGAATTTCCGAACAAAGCAATTACGAATAAGACCGAATCCGAAATAAATTATACCGCAAATAGCGAATGCCCGAATGTCTTCGGCATAATTCGTTATGAAAAAGTTACGAATGTACGAATCCATACGAAGCACAATAACACTCACTCTGCTCTGCTCTCTGCTTCTCCCACACCGTGCTGAACTCCCTCTCAAAATGGTGTACAGGGGCGGAGGTTATAGCCGCATGTAAAAAACGAAAGTAAAATACGAGATTTCGAATCCATTTGAAGCACAATAACACTCTGCTCTGCTCTCTGCTTCTCCCTCACCGTGCTGAACCCTCTCAAAATGGTGTACAGGGGCGGAGCCTATAGCCGCATGTAAAAAACAAAAGTAAAATACGAGATTTCGAATCGTTACAAATAACCGCTATGTATTTAGAAAAGTACAAATCCATTCGAAGCACATTAGGCATAATAGGCAGCGTCGTTGTGAGAGAGACATGGAAAATTACGAATCAACGAACCCAAAAAAAGTTACGAAAGTAGGAGTTGTGTCCAGAATCAACGAAAAACAACGTACTCTACCGAAAGTACGAATTATAAAGCAACAAAAAATTCAACGAAAAATGTCGCTTGCAAAAATACGAATGAGTCCGAACACGAAAAATCCCGTCTAGCAAAATTACGAATGATTACGAATCAACAGGACCGGAAAGAAACGAACCGAAACGGAACGAATTTTTCCGTTGTGCACAAGTCTATTAGACACACTCCTTTAGTCAATGAACAGTCTATTGCTTGTTTTTGTTGTTTTATTATAGGATTAACTTGGTTGGGGAAAGGGACATGGGATGCCCAGAAGATCAATTAGTACTTTAAAGAATATAGTAACTGTGTCACACTTCTCAAAAGAGCAAGATGGCTGACCCTAAACTTGACAATCTTTTACCTCAGAACACTTCTTCCTCCAGCACATTCCTTGACAGACTTTTTCCTCAAAACACTTCTTCCTCCAGGACACTACTTTACTGTCCCAGTCTAGTAATCCCGTCATGCCATCAGAACTTGACTAGGCCTCACTCTGAATAAGTCCCAGTTGATTTACTTGATGACCCTTTGTAGACCCGGGGCCTGCAGTACCCCTTTATGGCAGCAACCATTTACTTGAGAAGAATAAAAGGTGATGGACTACTGATCCCAGCAAGTCTGACTTGCAAATACTGCCCGCCCTCATGGCTGCATCGAATTGACACAAACTCCACAGTCTCTCCCTTTGGCTCTACATCCAGCTCCCCTGGCACGCCTCTTCCAGATCTCTCCACTGTGCTTTCACTCACGAGACCTGCCCTGGATCTTTCCTGAATGACTTACTCGGGACGTGCGGACCAACTGTCTCCTCCAGCTCCTGTTCCAGGACACCTCTCCATGACCGTGTTGTCAAGGTCACCTGTGGCCAGGTGACAGATGCACACCGTAGGGGGACAGGAGTGCACCGCGAGGTAGTGAACCCTATGGCTGGCTTCTGCGGATAGGAAACTGGGTGGTTGTGGAAAGCGGGACCAGAGGAGCACAACCGGGATCCAAACGGAAGCTAGAGCCAAGATTCCCCAGGGCGCGGAGTCTAAGACCCAGCTGGTCTTCTCCAGGGCCTCTAGTGGTGAGGATGTTAGCTGCAGGCTGGGACCAGGTCGCGGCCCCTGGAGTTTCCTAGCTCACGCCCCATAGGATAAGGGGAAAAGAGGGGAAGCAGCAGCACACGATAAGAGAGAACCGAATAACAAGCTGAAGGTCAGGGGCCACAAGCAGACAAGGATAACGAAGAACGAGCCGAAGGTCAAGGGTCACGAGCAGACAGGGATAGTCGGGGACAAGCCAATAACGTAACAGAGAGACAGACGTAGCACACGGCAGGCAGGAACCCAAACACACAATGCTTAACAAACACGTTGATCAGCAAAGCAGGCTTGCAGTGCACAGGTTAATATAGTGTTCTGTGATAGGGCCTGGGGTGGAGTCTGGCTGGGAGGAGATTATAAAGGAAGCCAGGTGAAAGGGCTCAGGCCTCTAAGATGAACACATGGGAAGGAAGGTAAGCTGACAGACAAACACTACTGCATATCCATGACAGTACCCTCCCTCTTATGGGCCCTCCCCCGCCTGGACCCAGGCTTAAAGGGAAATCTCTGATGAAACCTTCTCAACAGATGAGGTGCAGCGACATCAGATGCAGCGATCCAAGACGCCTCCTCAGGACCAAAACCTCTCCAATGCACAAGGTACTGAAGAATGCCTCTGCAGAGCCGAGAATCCAGAACTTGTCTAACCTCGTACTTAAGATTATCCTCAGAGACCGAAAATGAGGTAGGGAGATGACAAGAAGATCTATTGAGGACCAAAGGCTCTCTAGGAATAAGCAAGGGCATGAGAGGATCAACAGGAATCTGAGGAGGGTCCCCTAGACCCTTAAAGGGGAACTGGTCATCTTGCACAGGACCATCAGACTGGGCAGATGTCAGTGGAACCCTGAAGTCAGGTTGGTTAGAAGGTGACATGTCGCCGGAGTCAAGCTGAATAGCTGAAGGACAAGCAGAATGTCCCGAACAAGAAAAAGTAGGAGGCTCACTGGGCATGGGCTGGACTGGCATAACTAGTACAGAGGCAGAGTGAATAGCTGAGTCAGGTGTAGCGACTACCTGAATCGCATCGCAAGACGTAGCGACTGCAGGACTTGTAGACAAGCTAGCCTGGCTGTGCGTCCAAGGGTGGTTAGGGACAGAGAAATGTAAATGGTTATGCAACCTGGAATGAATGACCGGCTCAGATTCACAGGGGGCAACCTTGGGTAGGCAGGACGAGGAACAGGAGGGACCCCAAGCCAGGATCTGTCCAGTAGTCCAGTCCACATGAGGAGAATGGAGCTGTAACCATGGGAGACCCAAAATTATAGGCGTTGAGGCCTTGGGTAAGATAAGGAAGGATATCCACTCCTGGTGGAGTGTCCCTACCGACATCTTAACAGGGAGGGTCTGGAAGCGGATAGGTCCCCCTGGGAGAACAGTACCATCAATCGCCAAGACCACCAATGGCGTGGTGAGGGGCAAAAGAGTAAGTCTCATGGACGATGCGATTTCCCAGTCCATGAAATTACCAGCGGCTCCGGAATCCAGATATGCTGAGACCGAATGAGAAGAAGCACCAACATGAAGGAACACAGAAAGCAGAAGACGAGAAGGGGAAGGTGATATTTCTGGGTCCAATACTCCACTTTCCAGATGAAGTGGACCCGAACGTTTTTCTGGACAAAGAGAGCAAGTGTCACGAAAATGACCTTTGCCCCCACAGTAAAGACACAGACCAAGAGTTCTGCGCCTAGCACGTTCCTCGGGGGATAGCCTGGTCCGACCCAGCTGCATGGGTTCCTCAGCTGGTAGGAGATGCTCTATGGGTCGAAGAGAGGGGAGCTCAGGCTGACTAAGAACCAAGGAGTGCTGGCGTTGCTTTTCTAAGGTCCTCTCCTGAAAGCGAATATCGATCTGGTTACACAAGGAGATAACGCCGGCCAGATCAGTGGGGATGGTTCTTCCTGCTAATTCATCCTTCACTCTATCAGACAGGCCATGCAAAAAGGTTGCGACTAAGGCCTCATTGTTCCAGCTCAACTCAGCCGACAGTATGCGGAAATGAAGGGCATACTGTCCCACAGAAGCAGACTCTTGGCGGAGACGTAAAAGGGCGCTGGCCGCTGAAGAGACACGAGCCGGTTATTCGAAGATATTCCGAAAAAGTTTCAAGAAGCCAGACAGGCTAGAAACCACTGGATCATTCAGTTCCCACAGAGGGGCTGCCCAGGCTAAAGCTTCACCAGAGAGGAGGGAAATGATATAGGCTACCTTAGCCCGATCAGACAGGAAGTTTTGGGGCTGGAGCTCAAAATGAATCGTGCATTGGCTAAGGAACCCCCTGCAAGCCTTGGAGTCCCCAGAGAAACGGGACGGAGCTGGCAGTTGTAGCGAGTGTGTGGCTGCGACTGGTGCAATAGGTGCAGCCGCTGATTGTATTTGAGGTTGCGGATTCAGGGTTCCCAAGGAGGCCTGAAGCTGCTCGAAGCGAGAAGCCAGATCCTGGAGGAATCGCATCACCTGAGTCTGATTCGACTCCTGGGTTTCAAGTCTGCAAACTATGCCCTGCAATGGATCATCCACGGGTAACGAGATGTCAGCCGGGTTCATGGCTGATCAATCTGTCAAGGTCACCTGTGGCCAGGTGACAGATGCACACCGTAGGGGGACAGGAGTGCACCGCGAGGTAGTGAACCCTATGGCTGGTTTCTGCGGATAGGAAACTGGGTGGTTGTGGAAAGCGGGACCAGAGGAGCACAACCGGGATCCAAACGGAAGCTAGAGCCAAGATTCCCCAGGGCGCGGAGTCTAAGACCCAGCTGGTCTTCTCCAGGGCCTCTAGTGGTGAGGATGTTAGCTGCAGGCTGGGACCAGGTCGCGGCCCCTGGAGTTTCCTAGCTCACGCCCCGTAGGATAAGGGGAAAAGAGGGGAAGCAGCAGCACACGATAAGAGAGAACCGAATAACAAGCTGAAGGTCAGGGGCCACAAGCAGACAAGGATAACGAAGAACGAGCCGAAGGTCAAGGGTCACGAGCAGACAGGGATAGTCGGGGACAAGCCAATAACGTAACAGAGAGACAGACGTAGCACACGGCAGGCAGGAACCCAAACACACAATGCTTAACAAACACGTTGATCAGCAAAGCAGGCTTGCAGTGCACAGGTTAATATAGTGTTCTGTGATAGGGCCTGGGGTGGAGTCTGGCTGGGAGGAGATTATAAAGGAAGCCAGGTGAAAGGGCTCAGGCCTCTAAGATGAACACATGGGAAGGAAGGTAAGCTGACAGACAAACACTACTGCATATCCATGACACGTGTAAGGAGAGACTCCCTCCCAGCTCCCGAGCTCCTCCGCCTCAGGTACACCCCCCCCCCCTCAGAAAGGAGGTTTCCTCAGGCATGACAGTCTAACACTCCATCATCCAGTTCACCCAGCTGACAACTCCTCCCCCAGCAGGCTGACCATGGGTATATGTAGGAGGCCTGCCCCCTGCCAATCCTAGTTGGGGATTGGTCAGAGCTCCTTACATGTACCCCATGTCACTCCAGCTCTCTGCCTTGCCCCCTTTTCCACAACATTCTCCCTGGAAACAGGGGAGGCGCCCAAGAGCTAAAGTACATGTCAGTCACCTAATGCTGCACTGAACCACTCCCCTACCCCCAGATCAAAACAAACAGGCCTAGCTCGCAGCATAGGCCTGCTTAAATTACCTGCACTGGCAGCTTATACAAAAACCCTACACTTAGCACCTACCTAAGGTAGAGGGTGCTATATAAAAAAAATCATAGTTTGCCACAAATTTGTAATACAATTAAAATAAAAGGGGGTTGTGCAGTAAAAATATATGCTACATTGGTTCTTGTACCAAACTGAAATGTTCCTTTATTTGAAGGAGTGAGTTTGAATCTTCTAGGTGACACTGCTTTTTCCACAAGTGGATTGTCACTGTGATAATGATCTGCTACTTTATAAGAAAGGTCAAATCAGCAGCTCGGCAGTGACCTAGCATCATGATGGGAAAGGAAATCAATTTGCACTTTGCTTTTAAAGTGTGATTGCCTTTTAATCATCTGCATTGTCTGCTGCTCAGGATAACCTCAGGAAGCAGAGCACAGGAAAACACGTGATGCCAGTTTCTCCAGAAATATTATTTTTGTTATTGTCAAATATACAAGAAGCAGAAGATGGCATGTTCAAGAAACCACAAAAGAACTTGTGACAAGTGCTAAGAGTCTCGGGCTTTGTCAAATTCCAGGATTAGCAGTAGAAAATGTTACTTTATGACCCAGATGTGTTCATTAGAAGCCACTTCAGTTTATTGTTGTTTATAGACAGTAAAGCCCTGTACACACGATTGGATATCCTATGGATTCTAATCCGATGGTTTTTTCCATCGGAAATCCGATGAAACTGTCTTCCATCAGTCTTGCCCACACACCATCAGTCAAAAAACCGACCGCTTCAAACGCAGTGACGTAAAACACTCAGATGAGCCGAGAAAAATTAAGTTCAATGCTTCTGAGCATGCGTCGACTTGATTCTGAGCATGCGTGGGTTTTTTATCCGATGGAGTTCCCCACAGACGATATTAATTTGCTATCGGTTTTTTAACCATCGGATAAATTTAAATCATGTTCTATTTTTAAACACTGATGGAAAAAAGACCGATGGGACTGTTTTCATCGGTAAAACCTATTGTGTGTACACGGCTTTAGAGCCAAAACTCAACACATTGTTACATAGTAAGTCTAGATGACAAAACAAAAATGTCCATCAAGTCCAAAAAAAATATTACAGAATTAAATAAACTGATATTTCAGTATTCTAGGCATCACCATTGGTCCCAAAAACCTTTAGTTGCTTAAATTTCTAGTTGCTAAATGTGAATGTTCACATATTTGAATTCTAGTTTGCTACAGTTTGCACTTTTAATGAGTATAAAAAATTCCAGCGCTTGAATGTTCATGGAAAAGTTCTTTATAATTTAAACATAAAGTAATTCAGTGTACAACTATCTTTCTCCTTCTCATACAAATCATAAACTCTGAGACCAGATTTCCATGATCCTAAACACATATATGGGTCATACAAGGCTCAATGGACAACTCAAGATGTCTTAGATTCCTCCTCCTGATCCATGCGTCTCCACTTTCCAAAAATAATTTATGAGGGTATTGCTGCCATTAATTGTACCACAACCTAATCTTGTACATAAACAAACAAAAAGAAATAAAATGACTTGTACAGTAGGGAAGACACAAATATCTAAAATCTTAATTCCATTTATTGCATGATTAAAACATATAATAAGACCATGAGGTCGTATCATACTATGAATTAGGGATGAGCCGAACACCCCCCCATTCGGTTCGCACCAGAGCCTTTGAATGGACCGAAAGTTTGCGCAAACTTTAGAACCCTATTAAATTCAATGGACGCGAACGTTCGAAATCTAAAGTGCTAATTATAACGCCTAATATGCATGTTATTGTCCTAAAAAGGGTTTGGGGACCCGGGTCATGCCCCAGGGGACATGTATCAATGTAAAAATGTTTTTTAAAACGGTTGTTTTTTTACGGAGCAGTGATTTTAATGATGCATAAAGTGAAGAAAAAAAGTGAAATATTCCTTTAAATATCATACCTGGCGGGTGTCTAAAGTATGCCTGTGAAGTGGCACGTGTTTCCCGTGTTTAGAACTGTCCCTGCACTAAATGACATTTCTAAAGGAAAAAAACCCATTTAAAACTGCTTGCGGCTTTAATGTCATGTCTGGTCCTGGCAATATGGATGAAAATCATTGAGAAAAATGGCATGGCTACCCCATCACCCCACCCCCCACCCCAGCCCATTACCAGCCCCTTTGGGTCTTGTATGGATATTAAGGGGAACCCCGCACCCAAAATAAAAAAAGGCCCTATATACTCTGAACAGCAGTATACAGGCGGTGCAAACAAGACACAGACTGTAGGTTTGTTCTTAAGTACAATCTGTTTGTAATTTGGAACAGGTAAATTTTTTAAGTGTAGCTCTAGCCAAAAAAAAACAATTTTTAAGCTTTTTGGAGAACATAGGGAAGGGTAATCACCCCTGTAACATTTGTTTTGCTGTCTGTGCACCGGTTCAGAACATTTCACCTCACTTTCCATCCCAATGACAAATGTTTTTTGAAAATTTGGGTTTTTTATTGAAACAAGGATTGGTGATAAAGCATCAGTGGAGAGTAGACACCTTTTTCACATATTAACTCTTACAGGAGAGAATTTGCCTTCCTAGGGGTAGATTTCCTCTCACTTCCTGTTGTCTCCTTCTGTTTGCAAGTAGGAGTCGTTTGTAAGTTGGATGTTTGAAAGTAGGGGCCTGCCATATATACTCTGCAGAAATTTGCCCCTTAGGTGTTGGTGTTGCCACAACACTGTAAGCCCTCACAGTTACTCTTGGTGGGCACTGGAACTGTCAACTATTATATGAGGAATTGTATTTACATGCCACTGTTGAACAGTGGTAGGAAAAATTGGGCCTTTGGTGGTAGTGCTGGTGCCACAACACTGTAAGCCCTCACAGTTACTCTTGGTGGGCGCATGAATGGGCCCTGCTGTGAATTATTAGATCAAGAATTGTAATTGCATGCCCCTGTCGAACAGGGGCTAAAAAATTGGGCCTTTGGTGGTGGCGGTGGTGCTGGTGCCACAACACTGTAAGTCCTCACAGTTACTCTTGGTGGGCACAGGAATGGGCCCAGCTGTGAAATATTAGATCAAGAATTGTAATTACATGTCCCTGTTGAACAGGGGCAGAAAAATTGGGCCTTTCGTGGTGGTGGTGGTGGTGGTGGTGTTGCCACAACACTGTAAGCCCTCACAGTTACTCTTGGTGGGTGCAGGAATGGGCCCTGCTGTGAATTATTAGATCAAGATCAAGAATTGTAATTGTATGCCCCTGTTGAACAGGGGCTGAAAAATTGGGCCTTTGGTGGTGGCGGTGGTGCTGGTGCCACAACACTGTAAGTCCTCACAGTTACTCTTGGTGGGCGCAGGAATGGGCCCAGCTGTGAAATATTAGATCAAGAATTGTAATTACATGCCCCTGTTGAACAGGGGCAGAAAAATTGGGCCTTTTGTGGTGGTGGTGGTGGTGGTGGTGATGCCACAACACTGTAAGCCCTCACAGTTACTCTTGGTGGGTGCAGGAATGGGCCCTGCTGTGAATTATTAGATCAAGAATTGTAATTGCATGCCCCTGTTGAACAGGGGCTGAAAAGTTGGGCCTTTGGTGGTGGCGGTGGTGCTGGTGCCACAACACTGTAAGTCCTCACAGTTACTCTTGGTGGGCGCAGGAATGGGCCCAGCTGTGAAATATTAGATCAAGAATTGTAATTACATGCCCCTGTTGAACAGGGGCAGAAAAATTGGGCCTTAGGCACTGGTGCTGGTGCCACAACACTACAACCCCTCACAGATACTGTACTTAGAGCGCAGCAATGAGCCTTGTTGCAAAGTATTGCATCAAAAATTGTAATCACACGCCCCTGTTAAATAGGGGCTGAAAAATTGGGCCTTAGCCACTGGTGGCGGTGCCCAGAACCAAAAATGTTCTTTCAAGCTATCAGCATGATTATTGAGGAGGAAGAGGATAGTCACTCAGCATAACAGTATAGTCACTCTGCATCAGCATAGGCAGTCTTGAAGGGATCTGACATTTCAAAGAAAATTATTCTGTTACATCAGCATCAGGTGCCTGGTAGCTGGTGGTGATCCAAGACTGATTCATTTTTATGAAGGTCAGTCGATCGATCACACCCTTGACAGGCGCACCCTTGTGATCGGCAGCACTGAATGTGCATTCCAAAAGAACGCTGAATGCAGGACAGGCCAGTATCTTAATTGCATACTGTGTAAGCTCTGGCCAGTGATCCATCCTCAAGACCCAGTAACCTAGAGGATTTTCGGTGGGAAAGATGTCCAAGTCTGATCTTGCCCCTAGGTATTCCTGCACCATGTAAACCAGACGCTGGCAATGGTTGCTGGAACCGATCATACCTTGGGGCTGCGTACTAAAAAATTGTCTGAACGCATCGGTCAGACGGCCACCTTCTCCACCGCTCCTTCTTTGACTGACCGAAGCCTCAGCAATACGTTGTCCAGGACCAGGAATTTGTAACCTCCCAGTCTCTGGGAACGTGTTGCACAGACCTTTCTGCAAGGCCTCCCAAAGATGCCTCATCCTCTGCTCCCTCTGCGATGGCAAGATTGTAATAGAATGTATAAATAATCAACTCCATTTTAAGTAGAAATGAACTTTGACATACTTAGCTTAACTGAATAGAGTCACACCCTGCTACTGATAGTCATTGTGATTAAGCCTGTTCATGCAGTAGCCTGATTGTCAGCAGTATAATATAAGATAAAATATACTGAGTTTGTATAATTTTTAGAAACGTATGTGTTAAGACATAGCCCCTCCTATCTTTCTTTTACATATAAGCCACTCTAAAAATCAATAAAGCCCAGAGATCTAATGAACACACTATCCGTTTCCATATGTGTCATTTTGATTTCTCACGGATCCGGGGGTCACTGAAAATGATCTTGCATTTACCTGAAGTACACCTGGGTGACGATATTACCTGCTTCAGATGGTGGCAGTGGTGGAGATGAAAAAATCACCTTTGGTAAGAAGAATCTTTTTGTCTTTTAGACAGACTGTTTTCTCTTACCTTAGCTCTGATTTAAATTTCATCTAGAACTAAATTTATGTAGAAGAGGGATACGAACTACACCTTGGTGTATAGGGGATTTTTTGGGAAAATCCGCCTTTGAAAGTACCTTTGAGAAGGTCCTAATTAATTAGAAGCGTTTTGGGAACGCTGTAAAGTACCTCTCAGAAGGTCCTAATTTAGAAGCGTTTTGGGAACGCTGTAGAAAAGTGTACATGACAGTCCTTTTGGCAAGGAGCTGAAATGGTAAATGAGGATTATATTTCGGTGATCCAACCTACTTTCGCTTTTCTATCTGTCGCATAGAAGTAATAAGATAATTTGTTGTGTAGATACACTGACTGTAGGGGGCGGTTTGCACCATAGAAATGCAGTCCGGATGCGTTCCAGGTGGTTTTTTTACATGCACATTTTTGATGCGTTCCAGTGCGTTTTTTTTTGCATTTTTAATGCAGTCCAGTGTTTTTTCACCCCTCCAGTGCATTTTTTATGCATTTTTGCAGTGTTCCAGTGCAGGAAGGATGCTTGAACTGAAGTGCACTGGAACTGCAAGCACTGGTGTGAACTATGCCATTGAAGACCATATAACCTGCTTCAGAATTTTTATTTTATTTTTTTAAAACTCACTGGACTGCATGTGGTGTGAACTGGCCCTAAGTAAACAGTCAAAGTGGTCTACAGCAGTGTTTCTCAACTCCAGTCCTCAAGGCGCCCCAACAGGTCATGTTTTCAGGCTCTCCATTGTTTTGCACAGGTGATTTGATCAGTTTAACTGCTTTAGTAATTCCCACAGCTGTTTCATCTGAGGGAAATCCTGAAAACATGACCTGTTAGGGCGCCTTGAGGACTGGAGTTGAGAAACACTGGTCTACAGTATTAGAAATCTCCCTTGCTTATATCCAAATATTGTGAGAGTGGTAAGTACTTTTGTATGTATGATAAATGTTGTCGCTGTGGTGCAGATGGGACAAAGGGGTTTTAGCTATACTATAGGGAAAGTTGTTGTTAGTATAGGGAATTCTCTTCCATCTGCTCAGAGAAAAATGCTTACATTTGATGTGTTTGTTTGTTGTTGTCTTGGAATTCCAATTTAAAGTATTAGAGCCCATTCACACAGGGGCGTCTTTGGATCCGACTCCAAATCGCCCCAGGTCGCCTCAGGTCGCGCTGGCTGAAGAAATCAATGTGAGTTAATGGAGCCGTCCTTATGCACACTACTGCAGTCGCTCCGACTTCAAAAAAGGTCCCTGTACTACTTCAATCCGACTCCTAGGCGACCTGTAACCATTCATTTCAATGGGAGTCGCCTCTCACTGTCTTAATAGGAGCAACTCTCCAGGAAGAAAACATACATTTCTCCTGCAAAACTCTCCCTCCCCCTCCCTCCCACAGAGCTGATTCTTGTTTGATTGGCCACTGGAATGTCTCCTGTCCTGCAGGCAACTTGGAGTTGCCTTGTAAATAGCTCCAGGTCTTGCTGTGATTCATTCTCAAGTCGTGTCTGAGTTGCCTCATAAAATCGCCGCTGGAAGTCGTGTTGCCCCTGTGTGAATGGGCTCTAAGTTGTTGTTTTTTTCTGAATGCAAACGGATTGTTGAGTAATTGATATGTCCTTTGATCCTGCCAAGTAGGAGAGCGTTGCTAAAATGGGCAGGTGAGAGGGACAGAGTAGGGTACTCATCTGTGTGTGGTGCTTTATTTGAGTGATTCCTCCTATCCAAATTATTGTTTAGCACAATACACAGAGGTATATGTCTACTTGCATAAATCTGCTATTTCACTTCAAGTGAAAGAGGGGATCAAACAACCGACCATACCTTCGTCAACGCTTTTGCGCAAAGCATACTGCTATATTTGCATTCCATATTCAGCGAGTCCGAGAGACTTGCTGAGGTGGAGAAAATGTTAAAGAAGGATTTGATTCAGAAAAGTTATCTATATAGATTAAAAAATACATGTTTATTGTTAAAATGTTGCAACTATTGTCAGTCTATTCATGAAATGTGTTGGGCCCATATTCCCATGTTAAATGCATAATTAATTGGAAACATTAAAAGGGGAATGTGACGTCACTGATAAATTACATGTATGCGCTGGTACCAAATGTTTTTTTTTTTTTTTTGAGGAATCTGATCAGATACTTTTTTTAGAGTAGCATTTCAACTTATACATGGGGTATTTTGATTATTTCAGTTAGGTTCTGTTTCCGCTATTGCAACCCCAGATTTGCGTGATTTGCAGTGCGACTTTGCAATGCGATTTTTGATGCAATGTCATTCAAAAGTGTGAGAAAAGGTTGCACCGAAGTAGGAACAAAATAGTACAAGAACCTTTTTGTGTCGCTGCGACTTGAGTCGCACAAATTAAAACAAGGACCATTGAAATACATGGGTTTTTGACTTGTCATGCGACTTTGCATGCGTCAAGTCGCACAGCAACTCACAGTAGTGGAAACAGAGCCTTAGAGCCTTGGAGTCTGACTTTGGGGACTGTTTTAATTGTGTAATTGCCTATCCTCACGTTATTGAAGTTAAAATGTGTTGTTTTCTTTTCAGTATCGACAAATGTGATATAATTGCCCTGGGCTCCGCGGTGTTCAGTGAATGGTATTATGGTTTTGTTGATGTTGAGAAGGAAAAAAAAAAAAAGGGAACTTTTGCATTATATAAGGACATTGCCTGTTACAAGACAAGGGAATGGTTATTTGTGCAAATGGTTTTAATTGTGTTTAGGCTGTATGAACAATGATTGGGGATTTTAAAATGTTTGATTTTCTTTTTTTTGGTTAAATACAATTTTAGGGCTGGGTTCACACATATGCAGTGCGAGTTTGAGTTCTGTTTTCACAGCTAATTGACAAAGTAGTTGTTTAGCGTTTCATGTCAGTTTTTGATCAGGATCAGGTCAGGATTGCATATCAGGTCAGGATTTTATACTGTTCACAACTGAATGACATGCGCGATTCAGAAGCGTTCCCATAGAAGTCAATGGCCCTGAATTCGCACGGAAGCCGGACCGCACTGTCTAGAAAACACACACCTTTTTGGGCAGTGCGGAGTGCGAATGCACCGCAGGTGTGTGAGCCAGCCTCATCCAAGGAAGTTATGTATTCCAGGTGCTACGCCAGAGGAATTGTGGTTGGTAAAGAAAAAGGAAGTAACTTAAGGTTTGTGTAATCCTATGAACTAGGGAAAAATACGAGAGAAAAAAAAAAAAAAAGTAATGGTAAAAGATGCTTAAAAGATGTTCAAAGGGCAAATATGGAAAACATTTCTAAATGAAGAATGAATGGAGTGGCCAAATGGATGTGAATAAAAGGAGAAAGTGGTTGTATTGTGTTTAATGAATGCACAAGGTATTATTTGATTAGTAAAATATCTTAAGTGTTTGTTTAAAATGTACACAAAGAGTCGTCTTATATTGTGTTTTCTTGTTCAGGGAGTAAAAGTTATTAGGCCCATGTTCCTGATAATATATATTTCTCTAAAAGTTTGGGTTAAGTAACCAGGATATACAAAATACATTGCTGCATATATTGAGTCCATGAGGTATATGATCGGAAAGTTTGTTTGAATAACAGTCAGAGTGACTATTCTGGATATATTTACCTTTTGAATTCCCAGAGTTTCAATCGTGAAGATATGTTAATGATGTAATGAAGTTTATCCATCAATTTTTTGTTTGTTGCTGATGATCAGATATATTTGAACAGTTAGGAAGCTGACTTCTGAGTCAGAATATGCGTTTGGGTAAAATGTTCAGTCCTGAGTTCCTCGGGTCCACTTGGGTCCCGGGGATAGAAGAAACTAAAGTTGTTTAAGTTTTATTTAAGTCCTGCTGTAATACTGGATTAGAAAAAATGTTTAGTTTAAACATATTGAATCTATATAATGAAGACTGTTGCTGAGAAACATTTTATATTTCTGCATGTAATAAGGAATATTATGTTTAATACCTCCAATGGTTAAGGCCTTAATTGATCAGATAGATTCTGTGATTATTCATGTTGGATGAGGAATATCTGCCCCAGCCAGCCAGAAGAAATGCCCATCCCATTCCTACCCTATACCCCATTTATACCCTGCCTTATACCCTATCCGGATGAAGAGATGACTACAGCTTTTACATGGAAATCTTCATTGTTCATCTTCGTTGTTCATCTTCGTTGTTCATCTTCGTTGTTCATCTTCGTTGTTCATCTTCGTTGTTCATCTTCATTGTTCATCTTCATTGTTCATCTTTGTTGTTGAGATGCTGAGATGAGTAAAGGCGGACACCTGTTGGAAAATATTCCTGGAATGACACCTTGAGGGTTAGCCATGACGCACGCCCAAGGTCTACGAAAGTCCAGTGAGCATCACAATGAGTGATACAGATACGCCAGCCTGAAGCCCAAGTCTAGCCCAATGCATCAGTTCCCATCTGTCTGTGGATATCGAGTTCTATCCTTACAAAGAGGCAGGGTTTTGGGGTAGAAGGATCTCTGTAAAATATGGATAAACACAGAATCGAACCAAAAGTTTTGGGAAAAGTTTAGGAGAATGAGAATTATAATGTGGACATTTCTTTTTCCTTCCCTTTCATGAATTTATTGGACATTCAGAAGCCATACAAGAGCCTTTTTTTGTGCTTTTCTTTGGGACAATTTTTTATTTTGGCCTAAAGGCTGTCATGCCCCTCCCACTTGCTTTTAAGGACTGTCACGCCCCTCCCCCCTTTGTATTTCATGGACAATTGCTATGAAGCTGAGATTATCTGTTTATTGTTCTCTATTTTTACATGCTTAGGATAATGATACATTTATGAGAAAGTAGTCCAGGTGAATGTTGGGGGCTTCAGGGTTTGTGATTATCACATTTGTGATAAAAGAGGGGATTGTAATAGAATGTATAAATAATCAACTCCATTTTAAGTAGAAATGAACTTTGACATACTTAGCTTAACTGAATAGAGTCACACCCTGCTACTGATAGTCATTGTGATTAAGCCTGTTCATGCAGTAGCCTGATTGTCAGCAGTATAATATAAGATAAGAATATACTGAGTTTGTATAATTTTTAGAAACGTATGTGTTAAGACATAGCCCCTCCTATCTTTCTTTTACATATAAGCCACTCTAAAAATCAATAAAGCCCAGAGATCTAATGAACACACTATCCGTTTCCATATGTGTCATTTTGATTTCTCACGGATCCGGGGGTCACTGAAAATGATCTTGCATTTACCTGAAGTACACCTGGGTGACGATATTACCTGCTTCAAAGATAAGGTCCGCAACCTTACCCTTGTAACGTGGATCAAGGAGGGTTGCCAGCCAGTAATGATCCCTCTCCTTGATCGCACAAATACGAGGATCCTTACCCAGGCTTTGCAGTATCAGGGAGGCCATGCAGCGTAGGTTTGCTGAGGCATTCGGCGCCGAGTCCTCTGGGTCACTGAGGACGACATGATCCGCAGCCACCTCCTCCCAGCCACGTACAAGTCCATGGGTGTCTTGGGACTGTAATTGATCCCTTGAAGACTGCTGCTGATGCTGAGTGCTAGTCTCCACCTCCATGCTGACACAATCCTCCTCCTCCTCCTCAACCTCTTCCTGTGTGATAGCCGGGCCAGCAGGAACACTGTCTGGATAAAGGGGGCCTTGAGAGGTAAGGAAGTCCTCCTTTTCCTGCCTCTGTTCTGCCTCAAGTGCCCTGTCCATTATTCCACGCAGTGTGTGCTCTAACAGGTGGACAAGAGGGACAGTGTCACTGATGCATGCACTGTCACTGCTCACCATCCTAGTGGCCTCCTCAAATGGTGCCAGGACAGTGCATGCATCCCTGATCATGGCCCACTGGCGTGGGGAAAAATATCCAAGCTCCCCTGACCCTGTCCTTGTGCCATATTGCAACAGATACTCATTGATGGCCCTCTGCTGCGTGTGCAGCCACTGCAGCATGGCCAACGTAGAGTTCTACCTGGTGGGCATGTCACAGATTAGGCGGTTCTTGGGCAGGTTGTAATCCTTTTGCAGCTCAGCCAGCCGAGCACTGGCATTATATGACCAGCGGAAATGCCCACAGAGTTTCCTGGCCTGCTTCAGGACCTCCTGTAAGCCCGGGTACCTGCCCAAGAACCGCTGCACCACCAAGTTAAGGACATGAGCCAAACAGGGCACATGGGTCAGTTGTCCCTGTCGGAGGGCGGAGAGGAGGTTGGTGCCATTGTTGGAAACCACCTTTCCTGGCTTAAAGTGGTTGTAAACCCACTTTTTCAACTTGCACATACAGGTAAGCTTAGATTAAGGCTTACCAGTAGGTGCAAGAAATATCTCCTAAACCTACACGGTTTAGGAGATATTTAGTTAAATGACAGGCGCCGCTGTCTACGGCGCATGCGCGCCGTAGACAACGGTGCATTCATGGGGTTAATCCCATTCACAAAATCGGCTACTTCCCAGCAATCGCTGGGCGTAGCCGAATGTGATGGCTCCCGCGCGCGCATGCCGGAGCGGCGCTGTGATTGGCTGGTGCGGTGATACCCGGAAGTAACATTCCGGCTATCGCCGCAGCGATGGCTGCGGCTCAAGACAGGGACACGGACGGCTTCGGGGGCCCCGGTCTAAGGTAAGTGGTACATAATGAGCTAGTATGCTAGTCATACTAGCTCATTATGCCTTTCTCTTGCAGGTGGGGTAAAAAAAAAAAACGATTAGTGGGTTTACAACCACTTTAAGCTGGCATGGCGTCAACCACCTCTGAGCCTGCCCCTGCAGAACTGACAGAATCTCTGCCCCAGTGTGGCTCCTGTCCCCCAAACACACCAGCTCAAGCACCGCATGGCATCTTTTTGCCTGCGTACTGGCGTAGCCCCTTGAATGCCTACGGAGCACCGCTGGTTCCGAGGACAAATCAGCACAGGAAGAGGCCATGGAGGAAGAAAAAGAGGAGGGTGTGGAGGAGAGAGGTGTGTCAGAATCACCAGTAGTAACATTTTGGGGGCCTGGTGGCGGAACAACCTCCAACACTACTGCACCTTGTCCTGCATCCTTCCCAGCTGCCAGCAGAGTCACCCAATGCGCCGTGAAAGATAACGTCCCTGTCCATGCCTGCTGGACAATGAGTCAGCGGTAATATGCACCTTACCGCTCTGTCCAGCGAGGCCAAGACATTGCCTTCCACATGCCGATAGAGAGCCGGAATCGCCTTCCGTGAGAAAAAGTGCGTTTGGGAACCTGCCACTGAGGAACCGCACATTACACAAACTCACGGAAGGGGGCAGAGTCTACCAACTGAAAAGACAGTAGTTGAAGTGCTAGCAATTTAGCCAAGCTAGTATTCAACCAGTGGGCATGTGGATGGCTGGGAACGAACTTCTTGCGGCGGTGCAGCAGCTGGGGCAGGGAAATTTGCCTGGTACAATCGGACATCGGTGTACCGATAGCAGATTGCCCGCAAGTACTTGGCTGTGACACACCTAATTCTACACCTTCATTCCTCTCAGTGCAGGTTTCAGAGAGGACTGAAGGTATAGTGGGGTTGGAGATCCCAGCTGATGAGGAGCAAGGAGAGGTCCGCCTTGTTCTTTGGTGTGGGTCTTTTAGGTGTGCTTGCCAACGGACTGCATGGCAGGTCGACATGTGGTGCCCAAGCGGCTGATGTTTTGGCCACGCGAGATACGTTTTAGACATATGTTGCAAATGGCAATGGTGCGATCTGCTGCACACGTCTGAAAAAAGGCCCACACCAAAGAACTTTTGGAATAACGCGCAGAGACAGCAGCGCCCTGCACATGCGGAGCTCTGCGGTGTGATGCAGTCGGTGTACTGCCCTTAAGCTGGCCCCTGGAGGGCATCCTGCCTCGTTGGAGATGTGCCTTCTCCCCCTCCTCCTCTTCCTCCTCCTCTCTCCTATCAGGCACCCACGTGGAGTCAGTGACCTCATCACCCCCTCCCTCCTCATCACTGGAGCCAATATGGCAGTATGCTGCAGCTGGGGGAACATGACTGCCAGATAGCTGACCTTGTTGGGCACCCCCTCTCTCTGGGCTCACGTTACTACCCCCTCTCTCTGAGCTCACGTTACTGCCTTCCTCCAGCTGGGTTCCATCATCGGAGCCTACAAAACGCTGGGCATCCTCCTGGAGCATGTACCCAACACTGTGGTCAAACAGTTCGGGGGACTCCTCAGGAGGACATGGTGGGGCTAGGGAAGGAGTGACTGATGCCATTGAGCCGAGGGAAGAGGCCGCTTTGGCAGCTGCTTTGCCAGACAAAGTACCCTGAGCCTGGATGAGAGAGAATGAGGAGGAGGAGGACGGCTTGGTCATCCACTCTACTAAGTCTTCGGCATGTTGCGGCTCAACATGGCCAGCTGCCGAAAAGAAGGACAAGCGTTTCCCATGGCCACGTCCTGATGAGAATGCACCGTGTCCACGACCAGCATCACTGTTGCCTCTAGACACAGAGCCTGCTTGCCCTCTTTTATTGCCTCCTGACTGTCTGCCTTTCATTGTTTGCCTTCCAGACATACTAATGGCCTGCTGTGGTGTTAGTATGGGAAAAGCAGCAATTGTTTTCAGTTAGCTTTAGGTGAAAACTGTGCAGAGGACACAGTACACTGAAGCCTCGTACACACGACCGATTTTCTCATCGTAAAAAACACGTCGTTTTTTTAGACGAGATTCTTGTTAAGCTTGTCGATTTTCTCGTGAAGCTTTCCATGCGTACACACTGACAATTTCCAATTTCCTCGTTGTTCTCCGCGGTCACGTCCAGCACGTACGACGGCACTATAAAGGGGAAGATCTTTTTTCTTGGCGCCACCCCTTGGGCTGCTTTTGCTGATCTCGTGTTACCGCGTGTGAAGTAAAAGTTTGGGAAGAGACAATTCGCGCTTTTCAGTCTTCGTACTTTTCAGATCGTTTTCTGCGGTTCAGTTTGTGCTTGTGGGTTCGTATCTTGACTTTCAGGGCGTCTAGGCAGGTCGTATCTGTTTTACAGTGCGTTCTTGCCTGTTCGTTTCTGATTTTCAGTTCGTTATTCATAGGCCTTGCTGTTCTAAAGTGCGTTCTGTTCTGTACGTTCTGATAAGACGACCGTTTCTTAGCCATGTCGCCTGGACGTTCTCGTCGTAGAGTTCGTGCTGTGCGTGCGCTTGGTGTTGGTCTGCTTGTTTTGGACCAAGACCAGTCCATGAATGGTGTGAGGAGGAGTTCATGGACCAAGAATTGGTTGCTCCAGCGGGACCAATTCTGCCATATGCCTCTGCTGCGGGAGATCGTCGAGAATAATCCTGAGGACTACAGGAATTTTCTGCGGATGTCTGACCCCGTTTTTCAGGAACTGTTGGCTTTGGTGTCCCCCTATATTACCAGGAAGGACACTGTTATGCGGGAAGCCATCAGTGCTGAGCAGAGGCTCATCGCCACGTTGCGTTACCTGGCGACAGGGAGAAGTCTTCAGGACTTGAAGTTCACCACAGGCATCTCCCCCCAGGCTCTGGGCCTCATAATCCCAGACACCTGTTCTGCCATTATACAAGTCCTGCAGGAGGACTATATTAGGGTAAGTTTTCTCCCTTAACATCACATTTTATGTATTACATGTATGCTAATGTATTGTATTTCTTTCATCCTTCCCTAATTACCATGATTGTAATATGCTGAGAATGTCCCCTTTGTCCCCATGCATGCTGGAAGCTTTAGATTGCCCCTTTTTTCTCCTCCATAAATATTTCCCTCCACTAACTTTTCCAGCAGGGGCGCCTGTTGCTCCAAATGTTTGGGGGTTCAAACCCCAATTTAGGAAATAAACTTCCTCCTTTTTTGCTCTGGTGCCTATTAAACGCCCCCAGTTGTCCCCTCTAATGCAGCCATTTTGTTCCCTCCAATGCAGCCATTTAGTCCCCTCTAATGCAGCCAGTTTCCCCCCAGCCCTGCACTTACCTTCTTGTGGTCAGCGCCATCCTTCTTCTGTCCTTGATGTGTTCTCCTTCCCTTGATGTTGCATCAGCCAATCATGTTACCATTAAACAGACTTGGTGAACATGATTGGCAGAGCAGCCTGCCAGTGTTTCCCCAAGGAATGCCCCCCCCCCCTGCGTCCCCTATTTTACTTTTAGGAAGCCAATTACATCCCTCAGGTTGTAATGTGCAAGACTATTTTACTACCTGTTTCTGCTATGCAATTTGAACCCCCTAAATGCCGCAATTATTCATATGTCGGTCGCTTTACAAGAGGCCATCCACCTGAATAGTGGGCGGCATAGACAATACATAGGTTAATGCAACGCATGAACCTATGTATTGTTCTGAGTGATGGGCACAGGAGAGAGGGGGCAGTGCTCCAGCGCCCACTCTGGACGCACCGCCACTGCAATGCTATCCTGTGGCCAAACACATCTCCCCCCCCCAAAATAATTTAGTAATGGCCCATCAGAGGGGGTGATGAATATGATAAATGAGCCTTCCATTATACTTATTTTAAACACCTTAATAAACGTAGAATTTGATTGATGTTGGCCTCTAATGTTTTTTCAGAGAATTTCCTTGTAATGTATGATTTTTGTATTCTAATATTATTTCATCTTGTTTCACTCCACAGCTTCCTTCCACGCCACAGGAATGGCAGACTGTGGCATCGGAGTTTGCCACGCGGTGGGACTTCCCCAACTGCGGTGGTGCCATAGACGGGAAGCACGTCCGCATCGTGCCGCCACCCCGTTCTGGGTCCTACTACTACAATTACAAGGGGTTTCATAGCATTGTGCTGATGGCGGTGGTGTCAGCACGGTATGAATTCCTCTATGTTGATGTAGGGAAGAATGTCCGGATGTCCGATGGGGGATCCTTCATCCAGACGGAGTTTGCCCTCCGTCTCCTGAGTGACGACCTTGCATTGCCACCGGATGCAGGGAATATTGAAGGACTCCCCTTTGTTTTTTTGGCTGATGAAGCCTTCGGACTCGGACGGCATCTTATGAGGCCATTTCCACAGAGGACCCTGACCCCAGACAAGAGGGTGTTCAATTACCGGCTGGCCAGGGGCCGAAGAGTTGTCGAAAATGCCTTTGGCATAATGGCCAGCCGGTTCCGCCTTTTTATGACTTCAATACACTTGGCGGACTACAAAATAAACTATGTCGTATTATGCTGCTGTGTGCTACACAACTTTCTGAGCCAAAAATCAAATTCCTATATGGCCTCAGTTTTGCCAGAGGCTGGACTTTCCCCTGCAAATCCCCTGCCGGGCCTGGAATCTGCCCGTCCTGGCTTGCCCTCCCAAAATGCCCGTGAGGTTCGGGACAAATACATGGAGTATTTCACGGGTAGGGGGGCAATTCCTATGCCAGCCTATGTCTAAGGATCCAAATAAAAAGCCTGTTTAAACCTTTAATTATTTGTTCTTTCCTGTCTCCTAGTTTGTCTTAGTGCATTTGTAGTGCCAAGTGTATTTTACTTTAGTAACTAACAACCATTTCACTATGTAACCTTACAAAATAACCAAATTAGCTTAGAGGGTATTATAAAAAGAAGCTATACGTTGTTTGTGGTCAAATATTTTACTCTGTGCACATTCTCACCATTTTTAGTTTTTTCTGTTTTTTTGGGTTGGCCTGGCCACAACCCGGCAATTTTTTGCTTATGAAAATACAAAAATAACAGTTGCATTCCAAAAATTACAACATTGGATACCTCTGAGCAATCTGAGACATTCACTTACACAAACTATGTCTCTATGTGCCCGTCCTAATATGGGGTCCTGCCACCCCTTGCCCAGCCAAAAATTGAATATGCACACATTTGGGATTTTTTTCATCTAGGAAGTTTACAATCCTGATCCCTATTGTCAACATGTGCTATCTGCCATCAGGGGTGATCAATGGACGTGTTTTGAGGGTGCAACCCCTTCCTCAGTTCACCGACTTTAGATACGAGGAAGGGGTTGCACCCCCAAAAGACGTACATGGATATCCCCTGATGGCAGATAGCACATGTTGACACACTGTGTGCAGATTCAATTTTTGGCTGGTTTGATTGTCAAAAATATTCTAAAATGTGCAATAACAAACATGTAAAAACAAATGTGTTTGGATGGCTTATTGAATTCTCCCCAAAACATCGAGAATGTCTTTAAATGTTTGTTCCATCACATGGATTCTTTGTTTAATTAGGTCCAGTTCTGTGCTACATTCCATCACTTGCTGGATGAGGCGGAGGGCACTGTCAGCAGAGAACCGTGTACTATCCTTCACAACATTTATATCCCCTAAAAACAAAAAACAAAAGGTATTATAACTCTGCAGGCCTACATCTCTTACCTGAAGCTGTGGTGACAGATACTGACCTGTTGTGATGACCAGATCCACAACGTCATCCACCTCTCCTTCCTGCACTTCTCCTTCCTCCACCTCAACTTCCTGCACATCTTTCGGTTGTGGGTCTTTGGGAGTTTGGGGTTGCTTGGAAGTTGTGGGGTGCATGTGCTCCCTGGAGTGTTCTCCTCCCAGTCTTCTCTCCCCTATGAGAATCAAACAAAAGGTCTATTTATCACACTGTAAATCTCAATGTTAAAATAAAAACAGGCTAGATTGCTTGGAAGTGTGGTGCAAGTGTGTGTTTGGGCGGAATTTAAAGAAGAATGCATTATTTATGACCAAGAATATGTTTAGTATTCACCTTTGGATGTAATTTATTTGACATGGAGGCACCACAAAAATTCACTGATGCACCTGTGTGGGACACCCAAAAAAGGCGGGTCTGGTGGCCCACACTATAGTGCTCCAAAGTACAGATGTGGAAGCAACTGCTGATGTCCTCTCCTTTACACTGATAAAAGTTAGCATTTCATTCTCTTTACAAACACATCATCTAGCCTAAAAATTTCGCCACAATATTTGAGCAAAAATGGAAGATGTCTAATTACTTTTGTGGCTCTAAAATAAGCCAAAACCGCGGATAGTGGCCGAACGAAGTGTCGGTAACGTAACGAACGATTACTGTGCCCAACCAAGTTCAAAATATTACATTTTGGAAGGGAGTCCAATATGAGAAACCAAAATAAAGAGCAACATGTAAGTTTAGAAAAAGATTAATAGCAGAAAAGTCTACATTTTACTTACTTTTAGCGAGCATTCTCTTTATGCTCCTCAACTGCTCTGGCTCCCTCAGTTTGAGGTCTGACCACCTCTTTCTGAGCTGCTCATTTGAGCGTTTCACCCCGAAATTCGCCTTCAGACTCTTCACGACTTTAGTGAGGATTTTGGCCTTCCTTCTATTTGGTTTGCTATACGGCCCATGCTTTGCATCATAATCAGACTTGAGCAAGATGTCCACCATCTCCGCCATCTCTGCCAAAGACATATTCGATGCCTTGAATCTCCTCCTTGATCGTGACGTTTCCTCGGTCTCCGGGCTTGTCTCCTCCTCGTTAGTTGCGGAATTATCAGACACCTGCTGTAACTCCGCCATATCTGTCTGCGCGCCGAAAGAGAAGGGGCGGGGAAAAGATGTTAGTTAGAACGTCATGGGTGGGCGACGTGTGCGGAGCGACGTGTTCGTATTTTGACGCATGCGTGGTGTGTATATAGCAAACACACATGTGACTATAGTACGTTCGGTGTGCGGAGAGAGGAGTTCAAGTGACGGACGTGCGAACGAAGGTATGTGATTTTGTGACTTGTACAAATTGTTGGCCTATACTGTCTTGAGAATGTTGGAGGATATATATGGTGACTAGGATGTTAAGGAGGTTAGACTGTTTGCCTCACATTAGTTATATATAATTTATTTAACTTGCAGATACAATATGAATGTCTTTATAAGCGACAAGGATTTCCTGGCGGAATTTATTGACCGGGTAAGGGAGCTGCCGGCTCTGTGGGAGACGAAAAACCCCATCCACAAAAAAAGAGGGGTGAGAAAAGCAGCGCTGGAGAAGCTGCTCCCATTTGTGCATACCAAGGTGCCCACAGCCACAGCAAAACAAGTGGACACTAAAATTGGCAGCTTGAGAGGTACCTACAGGACTGAACGCTCTAAGGTGCTGGCTTCTCAGAGGTCAGGAGCAGCAGCAGGTGATGTTTATGTCCCGATTTTGTGGTACTACAACAGGATGTCCTTCCTGGATGACCACATTGAGACAAGGCCATCACTCTCCACTCTTCCCCCCAGAATTCCCTGCAGCCAACCTAAGCCTTCTCTGGAGCAAGAGGAGGCAGCCATCCTGGATGATCCTGATTTGGCCATCTGGAGCCAGGTAGAGTATTAAGTGAAAATGTATTGGGATAAACTTAATGTTTGACAAATATGTCAAGATGACAAACATAAAATATTTTGGATTCCACAAGTGAAATCAAGATCTGTAGACATTAGTCTGCACTTAATTGGGTGCTAAATAGTCAATCTGATGTAGTGGTAAATTTAAAGCAAGGATTTATGGATTTACATTCTAATTGCTTCAATCAGGATTACAAAGTTTGATGCAAAGATTAAAGCAACATATTAAACTATGTCTCTTTTTCATACACAGGATGAAATCAGCCAGGAGGAGGGTCTGGAAACTGTCAGGCAGGAGGAGGAAGGGCCCAGTGGCAGCCAGGAGGTGGCAGGGCCCAGTGGCAGCCAGGAGGAGGAAGGGCCCAGTGGCAGACAGGAGGTGGCAGGGCCCAGTGGCAGACAGGAGGTGGCAGGGCCCAGTGGCAGACAGGAGGTGGCAGGGCCCAGTGGCAGACAGGAGGTGGCAGGGCAAAGGAGAAGCACCAGATCCCAGGTGCCTCCCATCCGGCTTCCCAAAAGAGGCAGGAGGGACAGGAGCACGAGTGAGGCAGCAATGGCCCTTATTCGTGAGGCCCATGCCACCCTCCAGGAGCCCACATCCCCTGAAGAGGCCATTGCCCGCCTAGTGGAGGCTAAGTTCAAGGTGATGAGCATGGAGCAACGCCTCCTATGCGAGCCCCTGCTCATCACCTTGCTCAACAAGGGGGTGATGGAGAAAATTACCCCCAATACCGCCATATGTGAGGTGGCACAACTGACCCAACCTCAACCTCCACCTCCCCCTTCTTCTTCTGCCCCACCCCCTTCTGCTACACCTCCACCTTCTTCTTCTGCCCCACCCCCTTCTGCTACACCTCCACCTTCTTCTTCTGCCCCACCCCCTTCTTCTACATCTCCTCCTCCTCCTCCTGACAGGAGTACCCCTCCAGTGGCCCAGCCTCCAGCCAAACGAAGAAGGAAGGCTACAGGGAAGGCTTCAGGGAAGGTTGCAGGGAAGGTTGCCAGGAAGAAGAGGAAGTGATGGCCTTGCTTCATTGTGGTCGGACAGAAGGCAGCCTGTTGTAGTACCACACACTTGGGACATATATATCACCTGCTGCTGTTCCTGACCTCTGGGAGGCCAGCATCAGATTGTGTTCAGAAATGTTGGCCTTCTCAAGCTCCCAATTTTAGGGTCCACACAGGGTTGCTGTGTGCTCTGGGGTCCCTGGGATGCACAAATGGCAGCAGGTTCTCCAGCGCTGCCTTCTCTTTATTTTATTTCGAAACATGAATAAATGTGATTTTTGTTTAAGTTCATACTTGACTATGTGTATTTGTAAAAATTAAAAATCTAGCTTTGGAGTAAGCAGATACATTTGACTGACAAAAAAAGGGACAGATATCAACCCCCCAAAAGAATAACTAAATCTGATTTGCAAAAAAACATGGTGGAAAATTTAACTAATATAGATTCCAAAATTAAATGGGAGATCACTATCAAAACATTGCGAAATTATAATTAACATCATTTTGAAAAATATAACCATTTAAATTATTCCTAAAAACTTGCACGATATAATACACATAAATCTTCTTAAGAGCAGCATGAAAAAGGTTAAAAAAAATAGTCATAACTCTGTGTGAATATCAGCAGCAAAAGAAGGTCACTCGTTTTGATTAATGTAACATTCTAACGAAGATTTCAATGCACAACATTTAAACGATGCAATAATTTTGAGCGTGACGAATGTGCTCTCTCCATTACGAAGGCTTGTTTTACCAGAAGATGCGCTCCCGTCTCATAGTTGCTTGTGAGCATGCGCGCTTTTGGAAGAGTCGTAAAAGCATACCTGTACCTGGGTGTATTTGAACCGGGATCTTCCTGGTCCCAAAGCTGCAGCCTTACCTGTTGCGCTACTGAGCAGATCTGGACTTTTGGAAATGTCCTCTCAGTGTTAAACATTACCTTGGACTCACTAGCCCCACCTGCTGCCAGCTGTGGACAATTTTCAATCAAAGCAGCCCTTAAAAAGGAAGTGATGCTATCTCTCAGCGCCCGTTTGTGTGGAATAGCTCCCTGGGTGTTGTGACTGCTTTTTGATCCTGATTTTCGTGTTGAACTTCTGCCTGAATTCCTGACTACTCTCCAGCCTGCTGATTTTGTACTTCACTGCCAGCTCGTGTATGACCTTTGCCTGCCTGACCACTCTCTGGATTTCGATCGTGTACCATTTTGCCTGATCTGTTGCCAACCTAATCTGCCTGACTATGTTTTTGCCTGAATCCTCAGCACACAAGTTCCACTTCGGACACTACCTATCACAGGTACCTTACACATACACACGAACCATTTTCTCGTCACAAAACAGGCCGACGAGAAACACGACGAGGAAATATGGAATCCTGACGAGAAAATAGAGAGCAGGTTCTCTATTTTCTCGTCGAGATTCTCGGCAATTTTCTCGTCGTAAAACCATACACACGAATGTTTTTCTTGACAAAAAATCTCTCGCGGCACTTTTCTTGACGGTTTTGGACGAGAAAATCGGTTTGTGTGTACGAGGCCTGACTGAAAATACTTGCAGCTCTCTGCTTGTGGTTTTATTATGAGAACACCACTATAATAGTATTAGTCACTAACTGTATTCAGGTGAGCTTTAGGTGAATGCTATGCAAAGCACACAGTAGTACACTAAGTGAAACACTGACTGTCTGCAGCTAGCACAATCACCTGCCTGCCTGTCACAGTATAGAGACTAACAGGAACGGATCTAGCTAAACTCAATACAGTGTATAAATATATTTACAACACCTAGGATGCATATATATCCTCTACACACTGTATGAGGAGGGAATCCATCAGACATAGGGTAGTGGTTGCTAGAATCATCTTCCCCTAATAGTCACTCAGAAGATCTCCAGTCACCGACACCCACCATCACTCCCCCACTCCCAACCTCCACTATTTTACATCCACCCAAACCTTTTAGACTCTGTTCGCGGAAATTTCCAGACTTAATGACATGTCCCGCTATCTGGGCATTTGTACAGGCCACTATTCGTGATCTTAAAAGACAGAAATGGCAGAATATACCTTCTAACCTTACGCAGGGGCAGACCAAAGCTTTGAAAATGTTACAGAAATCTCCAGATCTGGT
This sequence comes from Rana muscosa, assembly GCA_029206835.1. Lineage (NCBI taxonomy): Eukaryota > Metazoa > Chordata > Amphibia > Anura > Ranidae > Rana > Rana muscosa. The sequence continues at coordinate 1,112,138,068 of CM055116.1, read as the reverse complement.
AATAAAAAACTCAGACAAAGGAGGGAACATTGTTCTAATGACACACAAGTTCTACCAGAACATGTGTCTCTCAATTCTCCAAAATGTCAATTGGTACTGTCCCATTTCTCATGCTGCCATTTCTTCCTTTTCCACACAACTGCATATCCTTTGCACTGAGGCCTTCCACTTGGGCCTCATTGAGAAGGATACTTTAGAATTTCTTCTCCTCAAATTTCCCCGTATACCCACCTTCTATGCTTTGCCTAAAACACACAAAAATATAAGCAATCCCCCAGGCCGCCCTATTGTCTCTGGAATTGGATCCCTTACTGATAATGCCAGCAAGTTCGTTGACGCCTTTTTGATGCCGCACGTCAGCAGTCTGCCCTCTTACATCAAGGATACTTCTGACTTGCTGCGTCACATTGAGGGTATCCGGGTCCCCCCGGACGCCCTGCTCGTGGCCATAGATGTCGAGGCATTATACTCGAGCATCCCCCACGAGCGGGGCGTCCGGGTGGCCGGTTCTTTTTTACACGAACAGGAGCGGACCTCTTGGCCACTCAATGAGTTCATTCTTGATTTGTTGTATTTCATTTTGACTAAAAATGATTTTCTCTTTAATGATCAACTTTTTTTACAAACACAGGGGGTCGCAATGGGGACTTCTTGCGCCCCCGCCTACGCCAATCTTTATTTGGGTGGGTGGGAGCGCTCTATTAATGCAGACGAACAATACACGGAAATGCTTGAGCATGCGTTGGTTTGGTATCGTTATATTGACGATCTTTTTCTGGTCTGGACGGGGACTAGTACACAATTAGAACAATTTATGGATTTACTAAATTGTAATGATTTCAACTTGACCTTCACAGTATATTTTGATGATACTCAGGTCCCATTTTTGGACCTGACTGTCATGAAACAACCAGACGGTACGTTAAGTACCAACCTTTATCGTAAACCGACTGCCGGTAACACTTTACTTTACGCCACCAGCGCCCATCCAAAGCCATTGATACGCAGTATCCCATTTGCGCAATATCTACGCATACGTAGAAATTGTGCTTCAGAAAGTGACTTTAAAATTCAAGCTAACGCTTTACGTGAACGTTTATTACTAAGAGGTTATTCTCGCTCCAACCTGAGAAAGGCCTATAATAAGGCCCGCCTTCGCTCCAGGCAATCTCTGCTTTACCCCCCCCCCCTAGACTGAAACCTATTCAAGAATCAGTCAGATTTGTTACTACCTTTTCGGGTCATCATCGCACACTTCGAAATATCCTCAATGAACACTGGCATTTGCTCACCGAACATAATACCTTGCAAAAACACCTTAGACCTTATCCAGAATTGGTGTTCCGCAGAGCTCACTCTTTACGGGATCGCCTAACTCAGAGTCACTACATTCACTACAGTGTCCCGCCACAGGGACCCAACGGCACCTACCAATGTGGAGAATGTGCCCGTTGCCCTTGGGTTCTGGAGGGCCGGACCTTTACTCTCCCTAATGGGGAGCATTTCCGCTCCTCTGCATATGCCAACTGTGGCACCAAGGGGGTTATTTACCTTATGGTTTGCTCTTGCAAGGCTTTTTACGTGGGTAAAACCATCAGAGAGTTCAGACAACGTATAGGAGATCACATATACTATTCTGGCAATGGGAAATTGACCACCATTGGACGACACATAGGTCTATACCACCGTTATGACCTATCTGCCGTGCGGTTTTTCGTCTTGGAAGTTGTTAAACCGAGCCCCAGGGGTGGCGATTGGGATAGAACTATCCTACAGAGGGAAACCCTGTGGATAGAACACCTCAATGCCACAATTCCCCCTGGAATTAATGAGATGAACTCCTATAAATCCTTTTTATATGTTAATTTTATTATTCATTTATTTATTTTTCTTCTCCCTTCCCCCCTCCCTTCTTCCTTTCCTTCCCCCCCTCTCTTTCCCCCCTTCCCCCCTTCTCCCCCCCCCTTTCCCCCCCCTCTCCTCTTCTGAAATATGGCCTTTTTATAAGTCTATATCCAACCTTATTTGCCATTAACGTGACACATTCCTGTAAACGTGCTGTTTTTCTTTCCAATCCCTTAAATTGTATATTGGTGATTTCTGTCAAACATATTGTTATTGATAGGTACCATTAATCATCTATTAAAAGCTCTATATTACTATTATATGTATATTGTTATTGTATTACACCTTATTGTTTTTGGTCTCTGGCTGCTGACGTTACATGCGATGCGGCGGCTTCCTATTTCCACCCCATTGGCGGATCAGTTCTCTTCCTGGTCGGGATGACTATGTCATCCCGTACTTGCGTTGTTTGACCTGGCCCCACGGCCATGGGTTAATTGACGCGCACTTGCATGTCAGGTGTGCAGTGTGGAAGGGATGACCCCGTGACGTCACGCGCCGCACGTCACTTGCGGCGCGTCTGACGGCGGGGTCGGGGAACACACATAAGTGGCTTGTTCGCAAGCCCTTGGTGTGAGTGGTGCATGCACACTCCCCCTGGAAAACCATATGTGAGGAACAGACATGCCGAGGTGAGTGCTCTATATAGCAACAAGGCGCTTAGTTGCCTTTCAATCTGTTTAAAATTGCTGTTTTTTTTTATATGCAACTTTTTGGTTTCATATACAGCCTATAACCTTGTCCCTCTACTTCGCCGGACTTTGGGCTCTAAATCTGGTCTATCATAACCCTCTGGCTGTCTAGATCCTCCTTAGGTTTTCCTCATCACTGCAATATGTTTGAATATTGGTAAGAGCCTATTACATGTGCTGGCTATATAGTCCAGTCTTTACCCCAAGTGCCCTAATTTTTTCCCTTCCCTCCCCCCCCCTTCCCTCCCCTTCCCCTCTGGGTTCCTTGGTCTGTCTCCCCTCCCTCCCTGGTTTGTATCTGCTGGGCACAGTGGTTTGGTGTCTGTTGGTGTTTCCAGTACATTGGGGGTCGAGGTCGGCTCTTTTCGTATTATAATTTTTTCCCCCGCCCTTTCCCCCCCCCCCCCCACATCTCCCTTCCCTTCCCTCCCTTTCCCCCCCTCTCTTCCCCCTTCCTTAATCCCCTCTTCCCCTTCCCCCCCCTCCCCCCCCTTTTTTCTTCACCTCCCCTCTCCCTCTCCCTCTCAATCGTTTCCCTTTCCTCCAATAATTTTTTCCCTCCCTCTCTCCCCCTTCCCTCCCTCTCTCTCTTTCCTCCCCCCCCTCTTTCTTTCCCCCCCCTCTTCCCATGTTCCTTTCACTTCCCCTCTCCCCCCCTCTTTCCCCCCTCCTTTTCCCTCCCTTTTCGTCCCTTTCCTTCCCTCGTTATCCCCTCCCTTCCCCACCCTCGTTTCCTCCTTTTCCCTCTCCCTCCCCTTCCTTTCCTCTCCCCTCTCCCCCCCCCCTCTTTCCCCCTTTCCCCCTTTCCCCCCCCCTCACTATCAGCACTGGGTGTCCCATGTTAAATTGGCTCAAATACAAATTATCTAATTCAATATTATTTTAATCATTACTATTAGATTGTATCAATCTGCACCATATACGTTTTTCCCCCTCATCCGCCGCGGGGGGTTTACCTGGGCAGTCGCTGCACCTCTGAACGTCTCTACGGTGAGCAGTCCACATACCTTGACTTTTTGATTATATTGTCGATATTAAATACGTTCTATAATTGTATTAACACATTGCTAGAGTATTTATTATGTATATTATGTCTTGTACAGACCCTCCTGAAGAAGCGGTTTTTCTGCCGCGAAACCGGTTGAGGCTTGGCCTGCTCCACTTTGATAGATTGTATACGGCTGTTTTGTCACCGACTCATGCTGTTCTATACTGTGGGGTTTGGTCTTTGTTTTTTAAAATATGATTGTCTTTTTTTGTTTATACACATCAATAAATATTTTTTATGTAATATTTGTATGTTGTCATATCAGTGCCTGAGAAAGTCCATTAAACCTTTAATCCTGAGTGACTATTAGGGGAAGATGATTCTAGCAACCACTACCCTATGTCTGATGGATTCCCTCCTCAAACATTACTACGGATGAGGGCACAATATATTGTTAGTTTATTTTTTTATAATTGAGGCTATACTCAACTCTTCTCTTCACTCTACACACTGTAGCAGCAGCTAACTGACTCGCCTGCTTGCTCTATCTAACTCAATATAAATGACACTGTCAATGTAACTGTCTCTTTCACAAATGCCAACACACTACACAAGGCCGACTTCCAGGCGGCCTTATATAGTGTGGGGCGTGTACCTACTCCTCTGAGCCATGATTGGCCAAAGCCACCCTGGCTTTGGCCAATTACGGCTCTCTGTACAGACGGCGCTGTGATTGGCCAGGCATGCGGGTCATAGTGCATGCTTGGCCAATCATCAGCCAGCAATGCACTGCGATGCCGCTGTGAATTATGGGCCGTGATGCGCCACTTGAATTTGGCGCGAACGGACCATAACGTTCAATCTTCGTCGAACGATCGAACAGCCGATGTTCGAGTCGAACGTGTGTTCGACTCGAACACGAAGCTCATCCCTACTATGAATATATGATGTAATCTTTTGGCATCAGGCATAGTAAGTATATCATGTATTTTGTGTTTATATACTTATTAAATCCCATTATATTTATTCCAATTTATTATGGGCCTGGGTATTAGTTTTCTTTACTTGCATTGGTAGATGCGGTTCCTTTTTGGTTTCTTTTGGATATTATTTACTGCTGACTAATTCCCTTGGATGTAAACTTCTGGATGTCTCCTTAATAGTGGAAAACTATCTTTTAAAAGTGATTTATTTTTCAATGGGAGTTTTAATATGTAATACTTATGTTATTGTTATTTATCAGCTTATTTAGTGCTCCTTTTTTTTTTTTTTTTTCCATCTAGCTGGCTACACCCTGCCAATCCCCCTGTGGCCAGTTGTGAGTTAGGTTGTATTCCTTTAATATAATTGTGCTTACATAAAACCATAACCAAAAAAAATTAATTTCATCACCATACACCCATCGTATATCACCATACGACTCCCTTGTGTATCCTGTCCCACATACAGATGTGAACTTCCCAAAAATTATTGCCCTGTCATCATCGGACCAAACAAACTTTGAATCTCCTCCTTCCCAGCCCTCCTTCCAATGAAATGCTCTCCTTTCTATGGTGTAGTATATTTTTATATAAACATATATATATATATATATATATATATATATATATATATATATATATATATATATATGTGTGTGTGTGTATATATGTAGCGGGGTGTTCCCCTTTAATGCAGAGAGACTACATTACCCAGAACCCCATTCGGAGTGTTTCACCGCAGAGACTCATGGGAGGGGTTATATAAGGAGGAAGCGCGGCTGCGCTCGGCCTCTTTGGGACACGAGACTTCAGGGACTGATCCTCCTGTGCGGATGTGTCGGAGTGCAAAGCCTGAGACCTTGCGCAGCACCAAAGAGCCTTCCACCCCACTGCGAGCCTGGGTGGCATCTGACGTCGCTGGTCTACAGCCTTGACTGGATCGGGGATCCGATCGCTGGAGACACTGTGTGTGTGTGTGTGACACAGTCGGTGGAAGTTTCCCCGGACTGGGACCGCGTCCGGATGGGTGAAAGGGCGTTTGCCCAGACCATATACTGTTATTGCTAATGGGCCTATAGACTGCCGTGGCCCACAAGTTGTTTCTGATACTCTCATTAGAGAACCTCATCGGAGCTGAACTCAGAGTTTACATAGCAAAGTGTTTATTTCATCTCTACCTTCCCATTGGATTACAAATGGTATTCTGTTAATGTGCACCACCGATAAAGACCTGCCGGTGAAGAAAACCATCATACCCTATAGACTAAGTTGTAGATATCTGAGCCAGGCCTGGTCAGCTAGTTAGTTACTGTAATTTGGTTACTGCGTCACAGGACGCCTAGTTAACGGTCGCCCACGTGGCGCACTTTTACTGTTCATTCTATATGCATAGTGTGTTATTGCTGCAGGGCTCTGCAATTTATTATCTGTGAACTGTTACCACTGTTAACCCTTTCTTACCAAAAGCATAAGTAAATCTTATACCCTTTTATCATTATTGTCTTGGTGTCTGGGTTTACTCATACAGTATAAGAATAGATATATTGCTGTCAATACTAACTGTGCCAGTAGGGGGTCGAGTACATTGCCGGGGGTTGGCGGAGCTGTTTTCAGGGCCCAAACTAAATTTGCAGCCTTCTTAAGTGGAGGTATCGCTACATAGATAGATAGATAGATAGATAGATAGATAGATATTTGTGCTCACAAATCATTGTGATCCACAGTGCCCCAAAATCCACTCTCCACCATGTCTTGTGCCAGAATACTTTTACCAGAATTATCCTTCCATCTCAGGGATTATAAATATAATATTTCAAAAATAAGCCTTCTCCTACTTTTCTTTACAATTGGGGTGGTTCCCCACAGATTGTTTGCAGTGCATAAAATGAAAAAAGGCAAATACCATAGTGCAATAAAATTCTATCAGATCACGTTTATTCAAAATCAAAAACTGTTTACATAAAAAACAGTATTTAAGATGGCGGCTCAAGGACTCCCAGTTCCAGACATGCATCTGACGTCACCATCTGATGTCACCCTCTCGCACATTTTGTCAAATGACTTTTTCAAAGAAGCCTTCTCTTTTCTTTTAGGTTATAGTGAAACACATGGATGTTGTCTGGGGCCATAATAATGTAGGCCATGGCTATTGCTACAGTACTCTTAAGTTATAACAGTGCCATTTGGGTACTCTTTATTTTCACCACAGGTCATCGTGGCCTGTGTGGAGAGGCACTTATAGATGCGGCTGCTGACGACCTGTTGGTAAAGTAAAAATGCCTTTTTGAGCCCTCTTAGACCTTAAAGTGGAACTAAATGTATTTAGCTGTTTTAAACTGAGGATTCAGTTAAGTTTTAAAGTTGTAGTTCAGCTGTAGTTTTTTATTTTAACAGCTGGGGCTACAGTAGGACATTTGTCCATCTGCGTTGTTTAGTGTGGATGGGGGAGTCTGCTAGATTGTGTGTACATACAATCTAAGAGTTAAATAATGGCTAATAATGTGCGGTAACAATTGTGCAAGTGTTCAATTCACTAATAATTTGTAGTTAAATACCAAATGGGGTATTTGTTAAATTTTTGCGGTAATTACCGCATTAGTTAATGCGGTAATTTACCGCATTAAGCTGATTGCTAAGGAGCGGGCTAGGAAGCCGACCGTCACGTCCTTAACAACCGATGACTCTTCCCCACTGAAAGTGTTAAAAAAAACAGCGTGTTTTTTTTTTTTTTAAGCGGCATGGGTTCCCTCTCAAGATCCATACCAGACCCTTATCTGGGCATGCAATCCAGCAGGTCGGAAAAGGGGGGGACGAGCGAGCGCCCCCCTCCTGAACTATGTCAGGCCACATGCCCCTTAACATGGGGGGTAAGTGCTTTGGGGCAGGGGGGCTCTTCCCCCTCCCACCCAAAGCACCTTATTCCCATGTTGATGGGGACAAGGGCCTCATCCCCACAACCATGTCCGGTGGTTGTGGGGGTCTGCGAGCAAGGGGCTAATCGGAATCTGGAAGCCCGCTTCAAGAAGGGGGCCCCCCAGATCTCGCCCCCGCATGTGAATGAGTATCGGGTACATCAAAAAAGTGTCAAAAGGTAATAAAAACACACAGACCATTTTTGACAATTCTTTTATTAAAAAATAAAAAAATAGCATCCCCCCTCGGACCCAAAAAAAGACCGGTAAAGGCTGCCTGCCTACTGCTGGCTCCACCATCTGACATTTCTTATATAAGTAAGGGACGGGGGGCCACCTGGCTACATCACCTGGTGGCCCCATCCCTTGTGACTTCACCGACCCAGCATGCACTGGTCTGTGAGTACCCGATACACATTCACAGGCTCTGGGGGTTCCAGATTTCAATCAGCCCCCTGCCCACAGACCCTCAGTCACTGGCCACTGTTGTGGGGATGAGCCCCTCCTGCCCCAAAGAACTCACTCCCCATGTTGAGGGCATGTGCCTGGTATGGTTCAGGAGAGGGGGCGCTTGCACGTTCCCCCCCCCCCCTTTCCTGACCTGCCGGATGCATGTCCCGGATAAGGTTCTGGTACACGCTGTTTTTTTTTTTACATTTTAGCATGGGTAGCCTGGTATAGACTTTTTAATTGTCGGCTTTATTTTACAATCAGCTGTCAGCGGGAAAGCACGCTGACAACTGATAAGTCATTGGTTGTTAAAGACGCAGCTTTTTTTTGCAAATAGGACTTAGTTTACCGCATATAATAATTTATGCACATGCATAACATGATACCCTTATTGCATGCGGTAAATGTTAGTGAACTGACCCCTATAGGAGGTACATCACTTCAGAAAGAATGAATGAAATCAGTTATTGCCTGTAACTGAACCTACAGGCAATAACGGAAGATGCTCCAGCCAAGAACCTTCTATGAAATGATCTTGTATCACAGCATCTCACAGAGGCGCTTGACACCCACTTTCATTTATCATCTCACACAGTGGAGATTGGCATCCACTTTCATCTATTTTTATGTTCAGGGCCTAAGCCAAAACAAAAGGGGATCACTTACATAGTTTGACAAGAAATATTGCCCCTTAATCCTATAATTTCTCACTGATTGTTCCAGCAGATACACTATAATGTTCCAGAATGTCTTCTAGTGATCCTTGACACACTGCAGATTCTCTGGGTTTCACCTTGTTTATCTTAGTGAAGTCTTATTACGAACTACCTCTATGGTTCCTGTTTTGTGGAAATACAGTGGACAAAGTGCTCATTTTGAATAAGACAGTAACAAAACACAATGTCTCTCCATTCCCACTACCAGAGCACCAAGCTATTCCTTTCATGTGCTAGGCTAGCCGGGGATTCTGGGCAGCATGCACACCCTCTTCCCAGCAATATCAGCATTTCACAACACCAGGCACAATGCGAACACTCATATTTTAAGGGGATTTTTATCGTATCACTCATTCCATTTCTCAAAACTGGCAGTTCACCGCTATGAATAAGATTGGCTTTGAGAATTGCTTGCATTATCAAGGAAATGTGTGGGTTAAGAGAGGCCTCCAATCAAAACATAACCTAGGTGTCTGAAGCCCTTGGGTAAGAACAAATTTTGGGTCCCCCATTCAACTGTCTTAGCAAAAACACTTATTTATGATAGATAGATAGATAGATAGATAGATAGTCTCAAAGGACCCTTTTGCAGTTCCACGGTGTATACATATGGTAGGTCTGCCCTGAATGTACTTCATTTGTGTGCCTCTCCCTGTATTTTAACTCCTTGAGGCCCGCACTATAGCCAAATGACGGCTTCAGCGCGGACCTCAAAATCCGGGAGGCCGTCATTTTACGGCCTCCCCTTTCCTCGGGAGCGCGCATCGGGGAAATTCTATGCTGCCTGTGTCCCTTGGACACAAGCAATTACAGATCGCTGTGAATGGCCAATCAGAGTGGCCATTTACTATGCGATCTGTGCGGCCAATGAGAGATGATCTCAAATGTAAACATATGAGATCATCTCTCATTGCCGGCTCTCCCTCCTCACACAGAGACCGCGTGTGAGGAGGGAGAGCGATCTGTTACATTGTCATTTGCAAGTGAAACAGTGAGTGAAACAGTGAGTGATACAGTGCCCCAGTGCTTATAGGGATCTGTGCCCACCTATGCCAGTCTGTGACCACCGTTGCTGTCTGTGACCACCTGTGCAATCAGTACCCACCTGTGCCACCTCATCAGTGCCAACCTGTGCCACCTCAGTGCCAACCTGTGCCACCTCAGTGCCCACCAGTGCCACATCAGTGCCCATCTGTGCCGCCTCATCAGTGCACATCTGTGCAATTAGTCAGTGCCCATCTGTGCCGCCAATCAGTGCCCACCTGCTCCGCCTCATCAGTGCACATCTGTGCAATTAGTCAGTGCACATCTGTGCAATTAGTCAGTGCCCATCTGTGCCGCCTCATCAGTGCCCATCTGCTCCGCCTCATCAGTGCCCATCTGCTCCGCCTCATCAGTGCCCATCTGCTCCGCCTCATCAGTGCCCATCTGTGCCACCTCACCAGCAACCATGTCAAAAAGAGTATTTTCCGCTGAGGAGGCATACCAAATTCTTTCTACACCCGACGAGAGCAACGTGGAGCTCTCTCTTTCAGATTCCCTTTCCAATTCCGATTCTGAGTCGGACGTCAATTATGAGCAAGTCCTCAGTAGTGCAACACTGAGTGACTCAGAGGAGGAAGATAGTCGGCCCGCCAAACGAAGGCGTTCTGGTGAGGAGGCAGTGCCATCCACCAGCACCGCAGTGCCATCCACCAGCACCGCAGTGCCTCGGCAAGAAAGGCCAAGGACCCATGCCAGCCTTCCCTATGCCCTTCAGAGCCCCTTGTGGCTTCCTCCTAATTCAGAAGCCAACATTCCCCCTTTCACTGCCCAGCCAGGAGTCCAGATGGACACAGAGAATTTTTCCCCAATCAATTTTTTTGATCTTATTTTTACCGAGGACATGCTATCCAACATTGTGACCCAGTGCAATCTATATGCCCAACAATTTATTTTGAACAATCCTACAGCATATTATGCCCGTTCCTACGAGTGGAGAGACCTAACGGTGGAGGAGTTGAAGATTTTTGTATGGGACTCAACCCAAAAACACTTTGCGTTCCTTTTGGTCAAAACGCCCCATCTACCACATGCCAATATTCTCCAACGTAATGCCCAGAACCAGATACTTCATGATAATGAGATTCCTACATTTTAACGATAACACCCAGTGCCTTCCCCGAAATCACCCAAATTTTTACAGGCTTTTCAAAATTCGGCCCTTACTAAATTATTTTTCAGAAAAATTCCCCCCCGTTATATACCCCGGACCAGCACATATGTGTGGATGAGTCCCTTATTAAGTTTAGTGGCAGGCTTCAAATAAAACAATTCATTCCCAGCAAAAGGGCCCGCTATGGTGTGAAGGTATATAAATTATGCGACAGAGTCACAGGAGGGTACACGTATGCCTTCTTAGTGTACGAAGGGAAGGACAGCCAGCTGAATCCCCCTAATTGCCCAGACTACTTGGGACCTCATATACCCCCTACTGGAAAAAGGCTACCATCTGTATGTAGATAACTTCTACTCATCACTTCCCCTGTTCCACAACCTTCACCGGATGCAGACGCCAGCATGTGGCACCATTAGAAAGAATCGGAAGGGCTTTCCTCAAAGTCTTGTAAATAAGAAGCTGAGAAGAGGAGAATCTGCAAGTCTGAGAAACAAGGAGGTTCTGGCAGTGAAGTGGAGGGACAGAAGGGATGTATACATGTTATCTTCCATCCACAATGATACCTTCGTGGAACTCCCCAGAAGGAATGGCCCCATCCGAAAGCCCACATGCATCCAGGACTAAAATTTGTTTATGGGGGGAGTCGACTTCAATGACCAGATGCTCGAACCCTACCTTGCCACAAGACGGACATACCATTGGTACAAAAAAGTTGCAATTTATTTTTTTCAATTGGCCATATACAGTTCGCATATCATATACCGCAACTCCACCCAAAACCCCAAATGCTTCCTTGGCTACCAGGAGGTCACTACCCTTATATTCCCGGACGGCCCACCCCAAAACATCCGATCAGATGTTATAAGTCGACTCGCCGAACGTCACTTTCCCGATAAAGTCCCTCCCACAGCAACAGGCCGACGATGTCAAAAAAAATGTAAGGTGTGTACCAGTGGAGGAGTCAGACGAGACACCATTTATTATTGTGCCCAATGTCCTTCCCAACCAGGCCTCTGTGTAGTAGACTGTTTTCGCCGTTACCATACTTCACTAAATTATTAGTGAAGTATGGTAAACGTAATCCTCAGTTTCTGCCTTCACACACCTTCACACCCCTTATGCCACTGCCTGCTCTGTAACTGACCCTGGCTTGTTATTCAACCACGCTTCTGCCTAACAATTCTGTACTACCTCTGCCTGATCTGGAACTGACCCTGGACTGTTATTCGACCATGCTTCTGCCTAACGATTCTGTAATACCTCTGCCTGATCTGAAACTGACCTTGGACTGTTTGACCATGTTTTTGCCTGCCTCATGGACTGATCTTGTACCCTGCTACTGGACTAGTGGGATTCAACACAGGGATCTCACATATGTGAGGGGCTCCAGAAAAGATTTTCTGGATGAAGAAAACATTTTTTTTGTTTTCTCATCCTAGATTAGGGTCTGGAGACTCGGAGGCTTCAAAGAGATTTGGGTGGGAGAAGCCTCTACCCCTGTCCCCATTCTGTCCTGATCGAGGCCCTACTTCTGCCTGATGCCTGTAGGACTTACTTCCATTATGTTTCTGCCTGTCGCACTGACCACACCACATGTTCCTGCCTACTACCAGGACCAATATTTTTGGCACTGCTGACAATATCTCTGCCTGCACTGACCCTGGACTGTTTATGGACAGCATCCCTGCCTGCTGCCTGGACAATTGTGTATGCCATTGCTGACCAAGTCCCTGCCTGCTTCCTGGACCAGTGCTATCCTGCTATGTATAACTGCGCTACTAAAACCACAGGTAATCTTTTGTTTACGCTTTGCTCAGCATAATGTATTTTGGGGTGTAATTCTTGGTATGTGCATGCTATGTTTCCCTGGAACACCGGAACGGTGTTCCTTGCATGTTGGATCTCTGTTTGTGGCCAGGCTGTGTAGAAGTCTCACACATGTGGTATCACCATACTCAGGAGGAGTAGCAGAATGTATTTTGGGGTGTCATTTTTGCTTTGTTAATGCTATGTGTTGGAGATATCTTATAAACGGACAACTTTGTGTAAAAAAAAATGCGTTTTCATTTTTTTCCACATTTTCCAAAAACTTCTGGAAAAAAAAATGAACCGTTCAATAGACTCATTATGCCTCATAGATTATACGTTGGGGTGTTAGATTTCCAAAATTGGGTCATTTTGTGGGTGTTTCCATTGTCCTGGTGCTCCAGGGCCTTCAAAAGTGTAATAGGTCAACTAGTTAGATGTGTAAATTGGATAGGGAGAAATGGGACTTTTAAGGTGCATTCATAACACAATATTTTATAAAAAATATATTTTATTTAATAGAAAAGTTTGTTCATTAACATAATTAAAAAACAATAAATCAATTAGAGTATGAAACAATGAAATACAGACATACAATCTCGAAGTTTTGCCAGAAATGGCTTCTTCAGGAGTGTTATTATTGTCATGTATTACTGAAACACAAAACATATACAATAAATATACATCAATTTTTACACCAAGAATTATTATGCAACATAACATATTAAATATTCAGCAGAGGAGCGACATAGAGACTAGTTAGATGTGTAATTTATGCTCCTAGAACACCTGATGGTGCTCCCTGCATGTTGGGCCTCTGTATGTGGCCAGGCAGGAAAAAAGTCCCACACATTTGGTATCGTAATACTCAGGAGCAGTAGCAGAATGTATTTTGGGGTGTCATTTGTGGTATGCACAAGCCATGTGAGAGAAATAAGCTATTACAATGTCAATTTTTAAGGAAAAAAAAAAATCTTAATTTTCCAAGGAATCGGGGGAAAAAATTACAACTTCAAATAACTCACCATGCCTCTTATTAAATACCTTTGAATGTCTACATTCCAAAAGGGGGTTATTTGGGGAGCATTTGTACTTTTCTGGCTTGTTTGGGTTACAAGAAATGAGATAGGCCGCCAGTACATCAGATGTGATACATTTTTTATGATTTGCACTATAGCTTGTAGACTCTAAAACTTTCACACAGACCAAATAATTTCCAAAAATGTTGGGTTATTTTTTATCAAAGATATGTAGCAGTATAAATTGTGGCCAAAATTTATGAACAAAAATTAATAATTTGCAAAATTTTATCACAGAAACTAAAAACTTTATTTTTTTTCAAAATTTTCGGTCTTTTTTCATTTATAGCGCAAAAAATAAAAAACCCAGAGGTGATCAAATACCACCAAAAGGAAGCTCTATTTGTATGAAAAAAGTACAAAAAAAACATTTGGGTACAGTGTTGCATGACTGAGTAATTGTCATTCAAAGTGTGAGCACTGAAAGCTGAAAATTGGTCTGGGCATAAGGGGTGTTTAAGTGCCCAGTAAGCAAGTGGTTAAAGCCCTCATTTGGACCTGGACCGTTCATACACTTAACATGTGATAAGTGATAGAACTGTATATTTACCAGGCTTTTTGGTTTAGAATGTCCCACTTGGAAAAAAGAGCATATACAGTTCCAAAATATGCTTAGTTTGCAGCAGAAAATGAAGCCTGTCTGGAACAATCTGCTTATGGGGTTTCCAATAGGACCCAGCCATTTAGCCATTTCATACTATGCAACTAGAACAAGCTGGAAAGCCTGCCCAATCAATCAAGGTACATAATATATTTACTAGCTGCCAAGAAAAGCCAATTTAGATTTTTTTCTGCTGATATTCTGCTAATGCATGGTTTGTAAGGCTAATAAGATTTTATGGCATATGTATGGAGCTATATATATCATAACTATGCCTGTTTCAGCCTGATCTGTAAATATATAGACAGTTATTTATTACAGGTATTTATATAGCACTGACAATTTTACACAGCACTTTACAAATTGTACTTTCACGCCAGCCCCTTCTCTCAAGGAATTTATAATCTAAGGTCCCTATTTAACATACATACACATACTAGGGACAATTTACCTACCAGTATATCTTTGCAGAGTGCAAGGAAACCCATGTAAGCACAGGGAAACATGCAAACTCCATGCAGGTAGTATACTGGTTCGGATTCAAACATAGAACCCTAGTGCTGTAAGACTGTTCCTGGTTTTGAGGGACTGTCCCTGACTTGGAACAAAGTCCATCTGTCCCTCTTTCCTCCTCATTTGTCCCTCATTTTGGTCTGATTTATATAGTTGTATATAAAATGCACTATTTATCTTTCAGAAACTGTTTCCCAGTGCTAAACCTTTCATCCAAATTCTAAATTGCTGCATCTGTAATTTTCAAAAGCCAGTATGAAGGGTATAGTAGTGGTAAAAAAAAAGCACTTGTAAGTTTAACTAATCCTTTTTTTTTTTGCATAATTCTTCTTTAACCACTTCAATACTGTGCACTTAAACCCCCTTCTTACCCAGACCAATTTTCAGCTTTCGGTGCTCTCACACTTTGAATGAAAAATACTCAGTCATGCAACACTGTACCCAAATAAAATTTGCGTCCTTTTTTTCACACAAATAGAGCTTTCTTTTGGTGGTATTTAATCACTAGTGGGTTTTTTATTTTTTGTGCTATAAATAAAAAAAGACCGTAAATTTTGTGAAAATTTGCCTTTTTCTTTGTTTCTGTCATAAAAGCTAGCAAATTAGTAATTTTTCTTCATAAATTTTGGTCAAAATTTATACTGCTACATATCTTTGGTAAAAATAACCCAAATTAGTGTATATTATTTGGTCTTTGTGAAAGTTATAGAGTCTACTAACTATGGTGCCAATCCCTGAAAATTGATCAATCTGATCACACCTGAAGTACTGACGGCCTAACTCATTTCTTGAGATACTAACAAGTCATAAAAGTACAAATACCCCCCAAATGACCCCTTTTTAGAAAGTAGACATTCCAAGGTATTAAGTAAGTAGCATGGTGAGTGTTTTTAAGTTGTATTTTTTTCCCACAATTCTTTGCAAAATGAAGAATTTATTTTTTTTTTTTTTTACAAAATTGTCATATTAACTGGTTATTTCTCTCACAGAGCATATGCATACAACAAATTACACCCCAAAATACATTCTGCTACTACTCCTGAGTATGGGGATACCACATGTGTGGGACTTTTACACAGCCTGGCCACATACAAAGGCCCAACATTGAAGTAGCACCATCAGGCGATCTACGAGCATAAATTGCACATCTCATTTCTCAACCATCTATTACATTTTTGAAGGCCCTGGAGCACCAGGACAATGGAATTGCCCACAAAATGACCCCATTTTGGAAAGCTAACACCCCAATGTATAATCTATGAGGCATAATGAGTCTTTTGAACGGTTATTTTTTTTCCAGAAGTTTTTGGAAAAAGTGGAAAAAAAATGAAACGCATTTTATTTACACAAAGTTGACCATTTATAAGATATTTCCAACACATAGCAAATACATAGCAAAAATGACACCCCAAAATACTGTCTGCTACTCCTCCTGTGTATGGGAATACCACATGTGTGAGACTTTTACACAGCTTGGCCACATACAGAGGCCCAACATTCAAGTAGCACCATCAGGCGTTCTAGGAGCATACATTATATATATAATTTCCTGGCAACCTATCATTTTTGAAGGCCTTTCATACTTCTAACACATAGCTTGTACATACCAAGAATTACAATCCAAAATAAATTCTATTGCGGAAAGGGTAAAAAAAAAAGTATTACCTGTGCTTTTAGTAGTGTCCACAGAAGAGAGCACTGGTCCAGGCAGCAGTCGGGGATGTGCTTAGCGAAAGCAATAGTAATTATCCAGGCAGCAGGCAGGAATATTGTCTATGGTCAGCACAAGGATATTGTCAGCACAGCGAAAGCATTTGTCCATAGAAATTGTCCAGGCAGAGACAGCCAGCACAGCCATATTATTGGTCCTGGTTCACCGTTACCTGCAGACACTCATTATTGTACCGCTCTCCAGCCCTTCATAAACATACTGCCTCTTGCTACAGCTAATTATTTGCATAGTCCAGGTAGCAGGCAGTGGTGTGGTCCATTCATGCGGCAGGCAAAGGAATGATGGCAGTAAGTCAGCAGCATGCTGAGGGCGGCAATCCGGTAAGACCTGTGCACAGGGACACAGGGGTAGAGGCTTCAACCCACCCAAATCTCTATGAAGCCTCCAGACTCCAGACCCTAATCCGGAAATTAAACCCGGAAAAAACAAAAAAATTGTTTTCTCCATATGGAAAAACTATTCTGGAGCCCCTCACATATGTGAGACCCCTGTGTACTACAGTAGCAGGGCAACAGATCAGTCCAAGTGGTAGGCAAAAGCATAGTCCATAAAACAGGCCAGGGTCAGTACACGTGGAAGCAGTCCAAACGGTAGGCAAAGGAATAATCACAAAACAGGCCAGGATCAGTTCACGTGGAAGCAGTCCAAACGGTAGGCAGAGGCATAATCACAAAACAGGCCAGGGTCAGTTCACGTGGAAGGCAGTGGCATGGTTATTTGGGGAAGCATGGAAAATGGTCAGCACAGATTATAAAAATGGGGGGGAAATGGTTAAAATTATGGGCTAATATTTTATGGATGTGTGATAAAATTCGAAGCATTCACCAATGCATAGGCCAGGTTGGGAGGGACACCGGGGACAATGGTAACTGGTATCTTTTCGAAGTCCTCCTTTTCTGCACACGCGACATCTTTTTTGCCGTCTTCGGCCTGCTTCGGATGGTGGGATGCTGTACGGGAAGTGCCATCCATGAAGTCTGCTAACAGCATCAGAGCGAAGGTTTTCTTGGGGGGGTCTTTGTTGATAGATGAGGCATGTGACTACTTCTTCTGAGAATTGTAGGAAGGGGGCTGGGTTGTCTGTGGATTTGGTGTAAACTACGTAGGAATTATACATGGCCAAATGGATGAGATAAAGTGCTACCTTCTTGTACCAGAATCGGGACCTCCTAATGGACAAATAGGGCTGAATCATTTGGTCATTGAAATCCACCCCTCCCATGTAGAGATTATAGTCCTGGACACATGTCAGCTTTTCAATGGGACCTCGTCGTCTTCGCTGAACTACAACTGCAGTGTCATCATGAATGGTGGACATCATGTGTACGTCTCTGTTATCCTTCCACCTCAAGGCCAGCACTTCTTTGCACCTCAGTATTGCTCTTTCCCCCCTTCGCAGCTTTTTGTTTACAATTGATTGTGGGAAGCCCTTCCTATTTTTCCTGGAGGTTCTGCAGGTCAGGGTTTTTTCGATGTATAAGTGTCTGAAAAGGGGCAGGCTGGTATAAAAGTTGTTCAGGTATAAATTATATCCTTTTTTCATAAGTGGGTAAACCAGGTCCCATACAATTTTTTTCCAGCTGTGCCCATGTAGGCTGGGCACTCAGGGGGCTGGAGCTGGGAATCTTTTCCTTCATATATGCAGAACGCATAAAGATATCTCGTGATTCTCTCACAGAGCTTGTAAAATTTTACACCGTATTTGGCCTTTTTGCTAGGAATATATTGTTTTATTCCTAGCCGGCCTGAAAAGGGTACCAGGGACTCATCCACACATATATGTTTCTCGGGGACATAGAGTTCTGCAAATCGTTTGGAAAAGAAATTTATCAGTGGGCGAAGTTTTTATACAGCTTATCGGAATCTGGATTATTGGGGGGAGGACACTGGGTGTTGTCATTAAAATGCAAGAATCTCATTATCATCTCATATCGGGACCTGGGCATTACGTAAGAATACATGGGCATGTGGTAGATGGGTTTCGTGGACCAATAGGCATGTCCTTGATTTTTTTTTTGTAAGCCCCATGTTTATGGTGAGGCCCAAAAACATTTTGAACTCATCCAAATCTCTCCACTCAAATGGACGGGCATAAGATGATTGGGGGTTGTTGGCAATATACTGCTGGGCATATAAGTTTGTCTGGTCCACAATGAACTGCAGAATAGTGTTGGGCAAAAAAAGGTGAAAATAATCAACCTCTCTGAAATTTTGGGTGTTGGCCTGCACACCTGGCTGTGCTGTGAAAGGGGGAATAATTGGTGATCCCGAGTCGGAAGGCAGCCATGTTGGGTTGGCAAGACCATCTGGCATGTATGTAGCACTGGCTCTTGGGGGACGTGACACTCCAGTAGTTGGGGGAGTTAAATTTCCTGTGCTGGTACTCGGGTGTGATGTGGCAGCACAGGTACTGGCCCTGGGCATTTGTTTGCGGGGCCTTTCGCTGGCGGCAGCACTGGTACTGGGCCTTTGTTCCTGGGGCCTTTGGCTGGCGGCAGCACTGGTACTGGGCCTTTGTTCCTGGGGCCTATTGCTGGCGGCAGCGCTGGTACTGGGCCTTTGTTCCCAGGGCCTATTGGTGGTGGCAGCGCTGGTACTGGGCCTGGGATTATAATCCTGGTTGCTGGCGGCTGCCTGGTTTCCAGAGTGCCGTACCCTTTTAGGAGGGACCCATTCTTCATCCGAATCGTTACTGTATTCGATCGGTTCAAATTCCGAATTTGATTCGGAATCAGAATTGGAATCTGATGAGAACTCCCCGGTGCTCTCATCAGTCATGGAGAGGATCTGGAATGCCTCCTCACTGGTATAGAATCTTTTGGACATGGCTGTGTGGCGGGTAGCTGTGCAACAGGCAGGGCCGCCATCAGGAATTTTAGGGCCCCTTACACAGCTTCAGACATGGGGCCCCCCCTGGAGCAGAGGAGAACCGGGGGGGGTGCTGCCGCTGCAAATTGAGAAGTGAGGGGGGCTGCCGCAAATTGAGAAGCGGGGGGGTGCCACGAATTGAGAAGCGGAGGGTTTGGGTGCTGACGAACGCAAAAAAACAGACCTCCTGGGCCCCTTACAAAAAAAAATAAAAAATTATAAAAAAAATAATAATAATCATTTTTATTAAAAAAAAGAGGGAGGTTTCCATCCGGGGCCCTGGAGACCTCTGGGCCCCTTACAAAAAAAAAAAAAAAAAATAAATAAATAAAAATTAAATAAAAAAATGTATAAATTTTTTTTATAAAAAATAAATAAAAAAAAAGGGAGGTTTCCATCCGGGGCCCTGGGGACCTCCGGACCTCTGGGCCCCTTACAAAAAAATAAAAAATTATAAAAAATAAATAAAATAAATAAAATAAATAAAATAAATAAATAAAATTTTAATAAAAAAATTAATAATAAAAAAAGGGGGGTTCACATTCGGGGCCCTGGGGAACTCCGGGCCCCTGGGGTCCTCTGGGCCCCTTACAAATGTAAAAAAAACAAAAGAACAAAAAAAAAGGGGGGGCCATCCGGGCCCCTTACAGGTGTACTGCCTGTACCCCCTGATGGCGGCCCTGGTGACAGATGGGTAGCAGGTGACAATCACTGATGGGCTGTGCGATGGGTGGCAGGTGACGTTCACTGATAGGTGATGATGGTGTGACGGGAATGATGGTGTGACGGGAGATGGTCACTGATGGGTGACAGGCCACGGACAGTGACGGGTGATGGTCACAGATGGGTGACAGGCCACGGTCACTGATGGATGATGGGTGCACCGCTGATGGTCACTGATGGGTAACGGGTGCCAGGGCACGGTCACTGATGGGTGACGGGTGACAGGGCACGGTCGCTGATGGGTGACGGTTGCACCGCTGATGGTCACTGATGGCAGTCTCTTATGTGACAGGGCAGGTCACTGATGGGTGACAGGGCAGGTCACTGATGGGTGACGGGTGACGGGTAGGTCACAGATGGGTGACGGGTAGGTCACTGATGGGTGACAGGGCAGGTCACTGATGGGTGACGGTTGCACCGCTGATGGTCACTGATGGCAGTCTCTTGTGACAGGTGCACTTATGGGGTGACTGTTGGGTGACAGATGACAATTGGGGGGGGGCGATGGGACAGGTGTGGTGTTGGTGCAGACACTGCTGAACATAGATTTGGAACTCACTGCTCCTGGCTCTTCTCTCCTCACACTGGAAACAGTGTGTGAGGAGAAGAAGAGCTGGCAACAGTTAGATACAAATCCTGTGTTTACATTTAGTGATCAGGCTGTGAATGGATCACAGCCGATCACATGGTACACAGCCCTGGCCAATGGCTGTGAACCATCGTTGGTGACGAGCAGTGTTCCCGGGAACACACTGCCACCGACGGACACGCGCAGCGCGCTCACGATCGCGCGCATGCAGCGTGTAATGGGGCATTTACACCCTGTGATCAGCCGTGATTTTATCACGGCCGATCATGGGTTAAACAGCACTTGCTGGCGGCTGTTCACCCCTGTCGGTGACGAGCGGTGTCTCGTGACACGCCGCCACCGACAGTACAGGGATGCGCGCCCGCGATTGCGCGCAATCCCTGTTTAACCACTTCCCGACCACGTCATGTACAAAAGACGTCCACAGCGCGGTCGAGTTATCCTGAGTGGACGTCCCAGGGACGTCCTCACAGAATCTTGCTCCCGCGCGCCCCCTGGGGCGCGCTCCAGGATATGTCCGTGACCGCCGGGTCCGGAAGACCCGGCGCATCACGGATCACGGTAGATGGCCGCTAATCGCGGCCGTTTACCACGTGATCGCTCCGTCAAATGACGGAGCGATCACTTGTAAACAGACCGGCGTCATTTGATGACGCCGGTTCCTCCCTCCCCTCTCTGTACCGATCGGTACAGTGTGAGAGGAGAGGGGAGGGAGCGGATCATGTCCGCTCCCTCCCCCATGTCAGCTGTGGGCTGGATCTGTGACAATTGCAGTCACAGATCCAGCCATCCATCCATCCCTGCTCAGCCATCCCTGTGCAATACTCTGCCAATACTCTGCAATACACCCTGTGCAATACTCTGCAATACACCCTGTGCAATACTCTGCAACACACCCTGTGCAATACTCTGCAACACACCCTGTGCAATACTCTGCAACACACCCTGTGCAATACTCTGCAATACACCCTGCCAATACTCTGCAATACACCCTGCCAATACTCTGCAATACACCCTGCCAATACTCTGCAATACCCTGTGCAATACTCTGCAATACACCCTGTGCAATACTCTGCAATACACCCTGCCAATACTCTGCAATACACCCTGTGCAATACTCTGCAATACACCCTGTGCAATACTCTGCAATACACCCTGTGCAATACTCTGCAATACACCCTGTGCAATACTCTGCAATACACCCTGTGCAATACTCTGCAATACACCCTGTGCAATACTCTGCAATACCCTGTGCAATACTCTGCAATACCCTGTGCAATACTCTGCAATACCCTGTGCAATACCCTGTGCAATACCCTGCCCATACTCTGCAATACCCTGTGCAATACCCTGCCCATACCCTGCCATACTCCGCAATACTCCACAATACACGGCAATACCCGGCAATACTCCACAATACCCGGCAATACTCCACAATACCCGGCAATACTCCACAATACCCGGCAATACTCCACAATACCCGGCAATACTCCACAATACCCGGCAATACTCGGCAATACTCGGCAATACTCGGCAATACTCCTCAATACTCGGCAATACTCCTCAATA
Source organism: Rana muscosa (assembly GCA_029206835.1). NCBI lineage: Eukaryota > Metazoa > Chordata > Amphibia > Anura > Ranidae > Rana > Rana muscosa. Next base: position 1,112,115,787 of record CM055116.1, on the reverse strand, counting down.
CCCGGCAATACTCCTCAATACCCGGCAATACTCCTCAATACCCGGCAATACTCCTCAATACCCGGCAATACTCTGCAATAACCACTTCCCGCCCGCCGGCCGTTATATGACGTCCTTGACTTTGTGCAGAGATATCTGAATGATGGGAGCAGCTACAGGCATCATTCAGATATTCGCTTTTTCAGCTGGCGATTCCCTACACCATAACAACAATCATAGCAGCTGTTCCACCGCTTGATCGCTCTTACGGAAGGTGAGAGGGGATGCCCCCCCTTCCGCTGCCCTCCGGTACTTCTACCGACTCACCGCTACGATCAAAGCCAAGATTGTTTTTTTTTTTGTTTTTTTTCAGGCTTCCCAGCCTAGAGGTGGGATGTGGGGTCTTATTGACCCCATATCTCACTGTAAAGAGGACCTGTCATGCCATATTTCTATTACAAGGGATGTTTACATTCCTTGTAATAGGAATAAAAGTGATCCAAAAAAAATTTGGGGCGGAAAAACATGTCAAACTAAAATAAATAAAGTAAAATGAACAATAAAATATATATATTTTTTTTAAAGCGCCCCTGCCCCCGCGAGCTCGCATGCAGAAGTGAACGCATACGTAAGCCCCGCCCACATATGAAAACGGTGTTCAAACCACACAAGTGAGGTATTGTTGCGAACGTTAGAGCGAGAGCAATAATTTTGGCCCTAGACCTCCTCTGTAACTCAAAACATATAACCAGTAAAAATATTTAAAGCGTTGCCTATGGGGATTTTTAAGTAGCGAAGTTTGGCGCCATTCCACGAGCGTGTGCAATTTTGAAGGGTGACATGTTAGGTATCTATTTACTCGGCGTAACTTCATCTTTCACATTATGCAAAAACATTGGGCTAACTTTACTGTTTTTTTTTCTTTTAGGCACAAAACATTTTTTTTCCGTAAAAAACGCGTTAGAAAAATTTCTGCGCAAATACCGTGCAAGATAAAAAGTTGCAATGACCACCATTATATTCTTTAAGATCTTTGCTAAAAAAACATATATAATGTTTTGGGGTTCTATGTAATTTTATAGCAAATAAATGATGATTTTTACATGTAGGAGAGAAATGTCAGAATTGGCCTGGGTGCTCCAGAACGCCTGAAGGTGCTCCCTGCATGTTGGGCCTCTCTATGTGGCCACGCTGTGTAAAAGTCTCACACATGTGGTATCGCCATACTCAGGAGTAATAGCAGAATGGGTTTTGGGGTGTAATTTGTGGTATGCATATGCTGTGTGTGAGAAATAACCTGCTAATATGACAATTTTGTGGGAAAAAAAAAAAAGAAAAAAAAATCTTGATTTTTGCAAAGAATTGTGGGAAAAAATGACAACTTCAAAAAACTCACAATGACTCTTTCTAAATACCTTGGAATGTCTTCTTTCCAAAAAGGGGTCATTTGGGGGGTATTTGTACTTTTCTGGCATGTTAGGGTCTCAAGAAATGAGATCGGCCGTCAGTACTTCAGGTGTGATCAATTTTCAGATATTGGCACCATAGCTTGTGAACTCTATAACTTTCACAAAGACCAAAAAATATCCACCAATTTGTACTTATTTTTACCAAAGATATGTAGCAGTATAAATTTTGGCCAAAATGTATGAAGAAAAAATACTAATTTGCAAAATTTTATAACGGAAACCAAGAAAAATTCATTTTTTTACAAAATTTTCAGTCTTTTTTCTCTTATAGCGCAAAAAATTAAAAACCCAACAGTGATTAAATACCACCAAAAGAAAGCTCTATTTGTGTGAAAAAAAGGACAAAAATTTCATATGGGTACAGTGTTGTATGACTGAGTAATTGTCATTCAAAATGTGAGAGCACCGAAAGCTGAAAATTTGTCTGGTTAGGAAGGGGGTTTAAGTGCCCAGTTGTCAAGTGGTTAAAGGTGGGCGGTGGACAAGTGGTTAAGGGGGGCATGGCAGGGGTGTCCTATGCATACATACTGTTGCTAATAGGTGTCCCTCGTTCCCATCTCTAAAAGTTGGGAGGTATGCTGAAGTGAAGTACTAATCACTAAGCCAATCAATAATGATGAACATGACTGAATGGCATATTCGGATGGAGATAGGGGGGCTGCTTTTGCTGACTAATATTGATCCTTATGGTGGCTTCTCTGCTTAAAGAATCCCCGACCTGGACCAAGGACATGCAAATCAAGGGTTGGATTACATGATATGCACATGCTTAGGCCAGATCATTGACAAGGACACAGATGAATGCCCCAGGGCCTTAGCAAACAACTCAGCAATGGTGGCTCTGATTGTTCTTTCCTGATAGATCCCCATGGTTTAAGCAGTTTTCATCACTAGGCCAGGGTATCCAGGGCAGGGAAACAAGACCCTAGCTCTTGTAGCTCAGTATAAGGGGGTCTTAAACCAGCAGCAAGGTGCAATATTTATTTATTTCTTTTTTATTCATATTTTATTTTGGAATGTTTTTCTAACAAATAAACATTAACAAAAAACAACCAATAAAAACAGCAGACGAAGAAGAAATAAAAAACAAAAACAAAACAATCAACATCTAAACCAAGATCAAATCATCATTTCAAACAATATCAGCATTAGTACATTTAATACATCAACATCTAGTTCACCCAAAATATTTCCAAATATTTAGGAATACAAAGATGCTCCGGAAAAAAAAATTAAAAAAAAAGCTTTCCATTTAATTTCTTTCCCTTTCTTTGATAGTCTTCCCCCCTCGCCTAAAAAGGTACCCAGTCTCATTTATAAATGTAGATACAAGTTAAAACTTGATGCATCCAACGATTTTCTCCATATTTTTTCAAACTTTAGAGGTGTTGCGTTGAGTATAAGTACGTTTTTCGAACCTTACAAATTTTTCCATTTCACAAATCCAGTCCCCAAGAGTGAAAGTGAAACCCAACGTGAGGCTGCAAACTTTTACTATGATTTTCGATTTCAGGTTATATTTTCCTGGTGTCATGGGTTGCCTTAAAGCTGAATTTCAGGAATTCAGAAAATTTTAAAATGTGCAGGCACAATATAAGTTAATAAAAAATCAAGCTGCGCAAAAATTTTGCGCAGCTTGATTTTTTATTATCTTTGTCCATTGTGTGTGTCTCACATATTTAAGTTGCAGCATTTTTTATTTTAGTGTCATTTATAATGTTCAATATTCTTATATAGACAGCGCAGTATATACACTTTATTTTCACATTATAAGTTAAGTCTAAGGAGGGGCATGAAATCTCCTGAATGTATCCCTATTTATATCTGACAGGTTTATGGCTCTACCGGAGCATACACTGGCACAAACTGGCATGCGAGGCTGTAAGAGAGATGAGAGACACAGAGCAGAGCTATGCCCACTCCTCCCCTCTGCTGCCCATTCAGAGAAGCCTTTGTATTTTGTGAATGAGTTCACATAATACAAAGGCTTCTGTGATTGGGCAGGAGGATGTGGAGGGGCAGGCCCTTGTTCCTTGTACCAACAAGGTACCTTACATGGGAAGAGGACTTGTGTGCCTCCCTCTCGCAGGACATCCTCCTAATGTTGAAAAGCTGGTATAGTACAGGAAGAGGAGGGGTGCGCATGCTTGCTCTCTAGCTCTTCATCAGGCTAATTTACTGCAATACTGTGAGACTGGGAGAGATAGAAGCAGCAGAAGGATCCTATCAGGTATGTGGTCATTCTGCTACTTCTCCTTTCACTGTCCACTCACAGGCTGGGGCAAGGACAAGACAAGGACAGAACAAGTTACTAAACACTTACAGGTCTCTAAAAAGAGAAAAATCAGATCTACTGTACCAGACAGGGCAGCAGTGGCTGTGCGTCCATAAGGGCGCACAGGCACTGCCCCCTCTCTCCTGCCACCCCCTCTATGACCAATGGATAGATTCATGCATTGCAGGAATCTATCCATGGCCACCGCTGCCACCCCCTATTCAGGCGCCCGGCCCCTTTTCGGGCTCCGGGCACCTGAATTACAGCGGCGGGGGGTGTTTTTGAAGCACCCAATTAGAGCCAAAGGCTCTACTAGGCGTCAAAAATGGTGACATGCGAGCGCCATGCTTGGCGCTCGCAGTTTACCCAGCTGTGTTAGAACAGCACAGTGGGAGCATTGAATGGCATAGTGGCAGCATTGGATGGCACAGTGGGAGTATTGGATGGCACAGTGGGAGCATTTAATGGCACAGTGGCACCGTTTGATGGCACAGTGGCTGCAATTGATGGGCACACTGGCCTGCGTTTGATGGTACATTAACTGCATTTGATGGCACAGTGGCTGCAATTGATGGGCACAGTGGCTGCGTTTGATGGCAAAGTGGCTGCATTTGATGGGCACAGTGGCAGCGTTTGATGGCACATTGGCAGCATTTGATGGGAACAGTGGGAGCATTTGATGGCACAGTGGCACCGTTTGATGGCACAGTGGCACCGTTTGATGGCACAGTGGCACCGTTTGATGGCACAGTGGCACCGCTTGATGGGCACAGTGGCACCGCTTGATGGGCACAGTGGCTGCGCTTGATGGGCACAGTGGCTGCGCTTGATGGGCACAGTGGCAGTGTTTGATGGGCACAGTGGCAGTGTTTGGGCACAGTGGCACCGTTTGATGGGCACAGTGGCTGCGTTTGATGGGCACAGTGGCTGCGTTTGATGGCACAGTGGCTGCGTTTGATGGCACAGTGGCTGCGTTTGATGGCACAGTGGCGCCAATTGATGGCACAGTGGCTGGGTTTGATGGCACAGTGGCATTGAGAAGTACAGTGTTACCTGAATTGTATTCCAGGATTTGCTTGAAAACTTGCAATACTTTAAGACTTTACATAAAGTCTGAGAAATCTTTCATTAAGGTCTTTATGTTATATAGTTTGAATACCATGTCATAGATATGCCTTGTTTACAGCCTCTCTCCTCGACGATCAGGTGCTGGTGGACATCCATTGGCCAGCACACGCTGATCGCCTTTTGTTATCCTTTATTTTTCCTCCTTACTGGGCATTTGTTGTCTAGAGTACGTCTAATATTTGTACTTGTAAAATTGTAGGTGATTGTGCTACGTACATGTATAACAAGTGGCTGTGAGTTATGCTAAGTATAAGGAAATTACACTCGGCAACCTTTTAAAAATGTAATTAAATAATTTATAAAAAAAATGTAATTGGTGAAGTTCTACTCTACTTGACTTTATACTTGAAAGAAAAATATCTCTGTTAAAATAATTGACTCCTGGTGAACTGGTTTCCCATTACAATGATGTCCTTCCCCCCTAAAATTCCAGACTGTCTCCTTCACCCACTCAGCACCAAGGTACACATCATAACTTTCTCAACTAAAAGCAAAAGGCCATCAATCGGAATGCCTCTAGAAGAAAACTGGACTCATTATTAACAAAGAACTGTATGATAACCATATTCTTCACTATAAGGACACTCTGTGCAGCAAAATCCACCTACTTTACACAATTAATCAGTTCAGGTGAAGGTGGCACTAAGGCCTTGTTTTTAGTAGTTAATAGCATATTTAAGACTCTTTTCCACCTTATCTATGTACAGCCTCTTTTTGTGACTCTTTAATGACATTTGTCAACACCAAAGTTGAAAAGATTTACCAAAAAATGATTCCGATCCACTCCCACTGTCTGCTTTCTTCAGCTATATCTGCTCCATTCTCTTGTTCTTTCTTAAACTTCAAACTTCCTACCGTCGCTGAAATACCTAACTTTATTCGGAAAGCTAAGCCCTCTACCTGTCAGTTAGATCCCCTCCCTACTGACCTGGTTAAAGCTTGTCTACCCTCTTTGAATAATCTGTAAAGTCCGCGCTTGTGGAATTAGATAGGCTTCTGCCTCCCCTCAAGACCCTGTTCCCAGGGACTGGTATGTAGTGCGCTAATAGTGGGGTGGGTGGCGCTGCCTAGGTATAAAAAGATAGAGTGAGACCAACGTACTATGTCCCCAATGGTTGTAATGGGTAGGAGGTGACACCGCACCAGTGCTACCTAGTTAGTATGCAGTGATAAAGTGACTTAGTGCATTTGAAAATTATTAACAGTGGTGGGGGCCCCCTGAACAAGTCCTGGGCCCAATATTGAGATGTGCAAGGTGCAAATATTCAATGTCCAAAAAACAATATAGTGAAAAACAAATAAAGGTCAATATAAACTATCGCAAACCATAATCAAGTGCTGCCACCAGGGGCAGTGTACAAAAAATACTGAAATATCTGAATAGAATTAATATGAGGTGCACATATAATACATATACTAGGATGTAACTTGATTTTAACACCAGGCACAATCACTAAACCCCACTGGTGTGGGTTCTTCTTTTTTTTTTTTTTTTTTTTTTTTTTTTTACCACCTCAGACTTAACCATAGCAAGAGACTTGGTCATATTTTATATTCGCTCTTTTTGTCTCTACTTCAGTTTCGCATCATTTGTGGTGTGGGTTCTGAGCTACTGTGTGAGAATGAAGGTCCGTGGCAATGTATTAGTGTCTCTTAGGCAGTTCAAACATTAATAGTGTACTTGAATAGAAAACTATAGCAAAACAGAACTAATGACTAGATGAGTGACTTCTGTGGGTGTCCTTTAGGTTCCCGGCAAATTTCAGGTGACACTTGTACTCCCCCTCCAGGTTCCCCACTCACCAACAGTAGAAACCCCTGCAGGGGTGACAGGCACGTAGAGTGGGTGATCCTTGTTCCTCGGATAGCCTTGGGTTCCCTCTCTACTCCACCACTCGGTTCACCTGGTGATTGGTCCTTTACGTCGACACGTCACTTCCGGTTGCCAGGATCCAAGCGGTAGAACGATACCAGGCAGCCTGTGCAGGAAATTTGAAAACCTTTCAAATTTTAACCACTTGACCACTTGAAAACCTTTCAAATTTTAACCACTTGACAACTGGGCACTTAAACCCCCTTAATAACCAGACCAATTTTCAGCTTTCGGTGCTCTCACATTTTGAATGACAATTACTCAGTCATACAACACTGTACCTATATGAATTTTTTGTCCTTTTTTTCACACAAATAGAGCTTTCTTTTGGTGGTATTTAATCACCGTTGGGTTTTTTATTTTTTGCGCTATAAGAGAAAAAAGACTGAAAATTCTGTAAAAAAAATGATTTTTTTTTCGTTTCTGTTATAAAATTTAGCAAATTACTATTTTTTCTTCTAAAATTTTGGCCAAAATTTATACTGCTACATATCTTTGGTAAAAATAAGTACAAATTGGTGCATATTATTTGGTCTTTGTGAAAGTTATAGAGTCCACAAGCTATGGTGCCAATATCTGAAAATTGATCACACCTGAAGTACTGACGGCCTATCTCATTTCTTGAGACCCTAACATGCCAGAAAAGTACAAATACCCCCCAAATGACCCCTTTTTGGAAAGAAGACATTCCAAGGTATTTAGAAAGAGGCATTGTGAGTTTTTTGAAGTTGTCATTTTTTCCCACAATTCTTTGCAAAATCAAGATTTTTTTTTTCTCTTTTTTTCTTCACAAAATTTTAATTTTAGCAGGTTATTTCTCACACACAGCATATGCATACCACAAATTACACCCCAAAACACATTCTGCTATCACTCCCGAGTATGGCGATACCACACGTGTGAGACTTTTACACAGCGTGGCCACATACAGAGGCCCAACATGCAGGGAGCACCTTCAGGCGTTCTGGAGCACCCAGGCCAATTCTGACATTTCTCTCCTACATGTAAAAATCATCATTTGTTTGCTAGAAAATTACATAGAACCCCAAAACATTATATATGTTTTTTTAGCAAAGACCTTAGAGAATATAATGGTGGTCGTTGCAACTTTTTATCTCGCGCGATATTTGCGCAGCAATTTTTTTAACGTGTTTTTTACGGAAAAAAATGTTTTGTGCTTAAAGGGTATTGCAGAGTATTGCGCAGGGTATTGCAGAGTATTGCGCAGGGTATTGCAGAGTATTGTGCAGGGTATTGCAGAGTATTGCGCAGGGTATTGCAGAGTATTGCGCAGGGATGGATGGATTGCTGGATCTGTGACTGCAATTGTCACAGATCCAGCCCACAGCTGACATGATCTGACATGGGGGAGGGAGCTGACATGATCCGCTCCCTCCCCTCTCCTCTCACACTGTACCGATCGGTACAGAGAGGGGAGAGAGGAACCGGCGTCATCACATGACGCCGGTCTGTTTACAAGTGATTGCTCCGTCATTTGACGGAGTGATCATGTGGTAAACGGCCGCTATCAGCGGCGATTTACCGCGATTCATGATGCGCCGGGTCCTCTGGACCCGGCGGTCACGGAGATTCCCGTGTGCGCGCCCCAGGGGGCGCGCGGGAGCGCGATTCTGGGAGGACGTTATATAACGTCCTCCCAGAGTTAAGCAACCACCTTGTCGACGTTATTTGTCGGCAGGTGGTTGTTAAGTGGTTAAGCTTATTTGTATCCGCCTGTGTGCGGACAAGCGGTATTTTGTTTTGTTTTTACAAAATTTTTAAATAAACCACCTGGATTACGCTATGGTAGCTCGTTTTTTGTTGGTCCTTTGAGGAAACTTGCAACCAGCTGACACAGAACCCAGGAAGGAGGACAGCAATCCCCGGGAACCGAGTGGTGGAGGAGAGAGGGAACCCACGGCTATCCGAGGAACAAGGATCACCCACTCTATGTGCCTGTCACCCCTGCAGGGGTTTCTACTGTTGGTGAGTGGGGAACCTGGAGAGGGAGCACAAGTGTCACCTGAAATTTGTCTACCCTCTTTGTCCTCTTTAATAACTGATATCATGCATTCCTCTCTCACCTCTGGTATTTTTCCCTCATCTTTCAAAACAGCTGTAATAACCCCCATACTTAAGAAACCTGGTGCAGACCCCAGTGACTTCAGTAACCTTTGGCCCCTCTCCAAACTGCCTTTTCTATCCAAAATCCTCCCTACCCCAATCTGTCCACTAGCTCCTACTCTGCTTGCTTTTAGATGATCCCTGATAACCCTTCTCTTCAGAGAAGCCTATCCGGCCCCCACCTAACAACTGTACTTTTACTTACTCCGTCAGATCATCCCCCACAGTTTTCTAACTTTTGTATCACTTGAGGCTCCCTCCTAGATTGTAAGCTCTAAAGAGCAGGGTCCTTTGATTCCTCCTGTATTGAATTGTATTGTAACTGTACTGTCTTCCCTGTAAAGCACTGTGCAAACTGTTGGCGCTATACAAATTCTGTATAATAATAATAATAATAATAATAATAATAATATCCTCCTTGACAGATTAGACTCCATTTGACTCACCGACACACCCATGAACTGGTTTAAATCTTATCTTTCTGGTCGTACTCAATTCATCCAACTCAAATCTTTCAAATCTCAACCATCTCTACTCTCTACTGGTGTGCCCCAGGGTTCTGTTCTGGGACCCCTTTTGTTCATAATCTATCTTCTTCCTCTTGGTCTCATATTTCGTAAATTTAACATCCACTGCCATTGCTATGTGGGTGACACACAGCTATACTTGCCAACTAAACCTACTACCACTCTTCCGCCAAAAACCCTTACACACTGTTGTTTACATAAAATTAAATCCTGGCTTTCGTCTAAATTTCTCAAATTAAATAGTGATAAAACCAAGGTTCTCCTCATTGGTACACTATCTACTCTGACAGCCTAACAATTTTTCAGTTTATATTGATAACTCCACAGTATTTGCCTCCCCTCGGGTAGAAAGTCTGGATGTCATCCTTGACAATACACTATTTTTCGAAGCCCACATCAGTAATGTTACTCGGTCAGCATATTTCCATTCACGCAAGATTAATCACCTCTGTCAATTCATAGTTACACAGTTAGGTTGAACAAAGACACAAGTCCACCCAGTCCAACCTGTATGTGGTTTTATGCTAATAGCACATTGTATATCCCTGTATGTTGTGGTCATTAAGGTACCCATCTAAAAAGATTTTTAAATGATCGATGCTCCCTGCTGATACCACTGTTTGTGGAAGAGAATTCCACATCCTCACCGCTCTGACAGTAAAGAACCCTCTACGCAGTTTAAGGTTAAACCGCTTCTTTTCTAATTTTAGTGAATGGCATTCCTCACACCCAACAGCATTTCCGTTCTTCTTCACAATCTGGTCACTTCCCGCATTGATTATTGTAACTACCTTCGTTTTGGTCTTCCTTTCAAGTCCTTTCATAAACTAAAACTGGTTCAGAACTGCCCACATCATCACCAGAACCCATTCCTTTAATCACATCACTCCTGTCCTTCAGCACCTCCACTGTTACTTACCTTTAAAGGGGTTGAAAAAAACATTTTTTTATCCTAATGCATTCTATGCATTAAGATAAAAATCCTTCAGTGTGCAGCAGCCTCTCTCAGCCCCCTAATACTTACCTGAGCCCCCTCTCTATCCAGCGATGTTGCAGGAGTGTCACGGCTGCCTGGGACTCCCCTCCTCATTGGCTGAGACAGCAGCACAGCACCATTGGCTCTTGCTCCTGTTAATCAAAGTCAGTCATCCAGTGAGGAGAGAAACGGGGTGGGGCCAGGCCGCAGCTCAGTTTTTCTGAATGAACACAGGTTGTTAGGCTCGGGTGCCCCCATAGCAAGCTGCTTGCTGTGGGGGAACTCAACGGGAAAGAGGGGCCAGGAGCATCGAAGAGGGACCCGAGAATAGGAGGATCTGGGCTGCTCTGTGCAAATCCACTGCACAGAGCAGGTAAATACTGTATGACATGTTTGTTATTTTTAACTAAAAAAAGGGAGACTTTACAATCACTTTAAGGTCATTCATAACCTCACTTCTCCATACCTTTCTGAACTCCTGCATATCAACAGACCCTCCTGCATTCTCTGGTCTTCTTCTTCCATTAATCTCAATGTTCCATCTGCCCGCCTGAAATAAAATGTAATATTATTATTATTATTGTATTCAAAACTACTTGGTATTTTGTTGTGTTAAATGTGACATTCCCAGTACCTGAAGCTAATCTTTAAATACTGTATCTTGCTGTGTCTGTTGATCACTCAGATTGCACCGCCTGGTACACCTACTATTGGCCACGGAGCTCACAAAACATTTATGGTAGACGTAAGCTTTAGGGGAAAGCTTTAGGGGAATCATACAAAATAAAAAGTGGGACATATGCTTTTATTGCTAAACACTCATCTCCATTGCGCAGACACAGGTAAGTGGCTATTCCTAATGTTTATTTTTCTCCTGAATTTTGTGGTTTCATTGGAATTCTCTTTTAAGGAAATTAATTTTGCAACAGGCTTTCAGCTTGTGTTGAGAGCACTTGTTACGTGGCAGCCAAAAGCTAAATGTGGTTGCTGAGCCACTGCTTGGAGCTCACAGTAATACAATATAGACTGAAGTGTGTTGAAGACTAAGGATGAGCTCTGGCGTAATCGAATTGAACACGTGCGGAGCCCGCCAGAAAGTCTGCACAGGCAGGGAGACATTTCCCGATCTCTGCAGCCGAGCATCGGGACAATGATGCGAACACGCCGGAGCTCATTCTTATTGAAGACTGAGGGGCTCAGCAGAGGACAGTCTTGGTGAGCTATGTGCACATACTGGTTGGTGGTAGAGTGTGACTTTCAGGGGTAGTTCTCTTGCATCCCAAGTCATGTGATGTATCATAGTGTAAGCATGTGCTTGTGGGGTATCATTGAATGTATTTCTGCTTTTGTGTTAATTGCACTGTGCAGCTATGTAATTAGTTCAGGTTGCAAAGGGTGGGAAAAGGTTAATGCGACGTACACACGATCATTTTTCATGCCATTTTTTTAACCCAACGTTTTTCACGTAGTTTTTTTTCATGTTTCCTCTCAAGCCTGTCTTGCGTACACACGATCATTTTAAAAAACGTTCAAGCAAAGCGCAGTGGTGTACAACATGTACGATGGCACTATAAAGGGGAAGTTCCGTTCTAATGACGCCACCCTTTGGGACGCTTTTGCTAATTTCGTGTTACCGCGTGTTAGTAAAAGTTTGGTGAGAGACGATTCGCGCTTTTCAGTCTTCGTGCTTTGAAGATCGTTCTGTGGAGTTCTGTTTGTGCCTGTGGGTTCGTATCTGTCTTGCAGTGCTTGTAGTCAGTTCGTATCTGTTTATTCAGTGCGTTCTTGTCTGCTCGTTCCTGTTTTTCAGCTTGTTCTTCATAGGCCTTGCTGTTCTTCTGTTCGTTCTTCTAGTTCGTTCTGAGCTGCCGACCGTTATCTAGCCATGTTGCAGCTACGTACTCGTCGTAAAGTTCGTGCTGTAGTTGGTGCCGGGGTTCATGCTGTATCCAGACTCCAGGCCATGAACAGGGTGAGGAGGAGTTCATGGACCAAGAATTGGTTGCTCCAGCGGCACCAGTTCTGTCATATGCCTTTGTTGCGGGAGATCAGGGAGAAAAATCCTGAGGACTACAGGAATTTTCTCAGGATGTCTGACCCCGTATTTCAGCATCTGTTGGCTTTGGTGTCCCCCTACATTACCAGGCAGGACACCGTTATGCATGAAGCCATCAGTTCTGAGCAGAGGCTCATTGCCACGTTGCGATACCTGGCGACTGGGAGAAGCCTGCAGGACCTAAAGTTCTCCACAGGCATATCCCCCTAGGCTCTGGGTATCATTATACCAGAGACGTGTTCTGCCATCCTTCATGTTTTGCAGGAGGACTATATTAAGGTAAGTGTTCCTATTTCAAACCTCACATTGTATGTATTTCTTTGTTAATATTTTTTTGGGGTTTATTAGCAGTCCCTAATTCCCATGATTCTTAGTAGGGATGAGCTTCGTGTTCGAGTCGAACATACGTTCGACTCGAACATCGGCTGTTCGATCGTTCGACGAAGATCGAACGATTTGGGCCGTTCGCGCCAAATTCGAGTGACGCGAACGGCCCACAATGCACTACGCCATCGCAGTGTCATCCAGGCGCTGTGATTGGCCAAGCATGCACTGTGACCCCGCATGCTTGGCCAATCACAGCGCCGGCAGCGAGGAGAGCAATGATTGGCCACAGGCAGGATGCCTGTGGCCAATTATTGCTGAGGGTGTTTAGTACACGCCCCACACTATAAAAGGCCGCCAGCACGGCGGCCTAGTGTAGTGTGTTCCGGAGCAGGGAAAGACAAGCATAGGCAGGGACAGTGACATTTATTTCTTTCTTGCTTAACCTGGATTCCTTTAGTTTAGGGAAAGAGAAGGATAGGTAGGGAGAGTGTCAGTGTGTTTTACTGTGCGAGTCCTTGTTTCTAGGGACAAAGAAGGAAAGTGAGGGGAATTCTCCTTGTGCTATAGTGTGCTTTAAAAAAACATTTTTTCTAGGGACAGAAAACTCTAGGTAGGGAGAGTGTCAGTTTCTTTCACTGTGCGAGTCCTTGTTTCTAGGGACAAAGAAGGAAAGTGAGGGGAATTCTCCTTGTGCTATAGTGTGCTTTAAAAAAACATTTTTTTCTAGGGACAGAAAACTCTAGGTAGGGAGAGTGTCAGTTTCTTTCACTGTGCGAGTCCTTGTTTCTAGGGACAAAGAAGGAAAGTGAGGGGAATTCTCCTTGTGCTATAGTGTGCTTTAAAAAAACATTTTTTCTAGGGACAGAAAACTCTAGGTAGGGAGAGTGTCAGTTTCTTTCACTGTGCGAGTCCTTGTTTCTAGGGACAAAGAAGGAAAGTGAGGGGAATTCTCCTTGTGCTATAGTGTGCTTTAAAAAAACATTTTTTCTAGGGACAGAAAACTCTAGGTAGGGAGAGTGTCAGTTTCTTTCACTGTGCGAGTCCTTGTTTCTAGGGACAAAGAAAGAAAGTGAGGGGAATTCTCCTTGTGCTATAGTGTGCTTTAAAAAAACATTTTTTCTAGGGACAGAAAACTCTAGGTAGGGAGAGTGTCAGTTTCTTTCACTGTGCGAGTCCTTGTTTCTAGGGACAAAGAAGGAAAGTGAGGGGAATTCTCCTTGTGCTATAGTGTGCTTTAAAAAAACATTTTTTCTAGGGACAGAAAACTCTAGGTAGGGAGAGTGTCAGTTTCTTTCACTGTGCGAGTCCTTGTTTCTAGGGACAAAGAAGGAAAGTGAGGGGAATTCTCCTTGTGCTATAGTGTGCTTTAAAAAAACATTTTTTCTAGGGACAGAAAACTCTAGGTAGGGAGAGTGTCAGTTTCTTTCACTGTGCGAGTCCTTGTTTCTAGGGACAAAGAAGGAAAGTGAGGGGAATTCTCCTTGTGCTATAGTGTGCTTTAAAAAAAAAAAATTCTAGGGACAGAAAACTCTAGGTAGGGAGAGTGTCAGTTTCTTTCACTGTGCGAGTCCTTGTTTCTAGGGACAAAGAAGGAAAGTGAGGGGAATTCTCCTTGTGCTATAGTGTGCTTTAAAAAAACATTTTTTCTAGGGACAGAAAACTCTAGGTAGGGAGAGTGTCAGTTTCTTTCACTGTGCGAGTCCTTGTTTCTAGGGACAAAGAAGGAAAGTGAGGGGAATTCTCCTTGTGCTATAGTGTGCTTTAAAAAAACATTTTTTCTAGGGACAGAAAACTCTAGGTAGGGAGAGTGTCAGTTTCTTTCACTGTGCGAGTCCTTGTTTCTAGGGACAAAGAAGGAAAGTGAGGGGAATTCTCCTTGTGCTATAGTGTGCTAAAGCATTCCTCATCAACCATCTTTGAAATCCTTGTTTTTTGGACAGTCAGGGAAATTGTCGTTGTGCTATTCTGTGCAAAAGCAATCATCCTCAACCATATTTAGAAATCCTTAAGTAAAGGGACAGAGAAGGACACCTGAAGGTAGCCCTTATTGCTTTTTTCCCATCTCCCTGCAGGCCATCTATTAGAATGTCTGGAAGGCAAACAAGGAGAGGCAGACAGTCAGGAGGCAATAAAAGAGGGCAAGCAGGCTCTGTGTCTGGGGGCAACAGTGCTGGTCGTGGACGCGGTGCATTGTCATCAGCACATGGCCATGGGACACGCTTGTCCTTCTTTTCGGCAGCTGGACATGTTGAGCCACATCATGCCGAAGACTTGGTAGAGTGGATGACC
This sequence comes from Rana muscosa, assembly GCA_029206835.1. Taxonomy (NCBI): domain Eukaryota; kingdom Metazoa; phylum Chordata; class Amphibia; order Anura; family Ranidae; genus Rana; species Rana muscosa. The sequence continues at coordinate 1,112,100,764 of CM055116.1, read as the reverse complement.
AAGCCCTCCTCCTCCTCCTCATCCTCTCTCACCCAGGCTCAGGGTACTGGCAAAGCAGCTGCCAAAGCGTCCTCTTCCCTGGTATCAATGTCAGACTCATCATCAGTCACTCCTTCCCTAGACCCACCATGTCCTCCTCCTGAGGAGTCCCCCGAACTGTTTGAGCACAGTGTTGGGTACATGCTCCAGGAGGATGCCCAGCGTTTCGAAGGGTCTGATGATGAAACCCAGCTACAGGAAGGCAGTAGCGTGAGAGCAGACAGAGGGGATGCTCAAGAAGGACACCAATCTGGCAGTCATGTTCCAGCAGCTGCAGCATACTGCCAGATTGGCTCCAGTGATGAGGAGGGAGGGGATGATGAGGTCACTGACTCCACGTGGGTGCCTAATAGGAGAGAGGAGGAGGAGGAGGATGAGGAGGAGGCACATCTCCAACGAGGCAGGATGCCCTTTGGTGGCCAGCGTAAGGGCAGTACACCGACGGAATCACACCGCAGAGCTCCGCCTGTGCAGGGCGCTGCCTCTGCCCGTCATTCAAAAAGTTCCTTGGTGTGGGCCTTTTTTGAGGCTAGTGCATCAGATCGCACAGCTGCTGTTTGCAACATATGTCTCAAGCGTATATCGCGTGGCCAAAACATCAGCCGCTTGGGTACCACATGCCTGACCAGACATATGTTGACCTGCCATGCAGCTCGTTGGCAAGCCTACCTCAAAGACCCACACCAAAGAACAAAGCGGACCTCTCCTTGCACCGCATCAGCTGGGATCTCCAACCCCACTATAACTTCAGTCCTCTCTGAAACATGCACTGAGAGGAATGAAGGTGTAGAATTGGGTGTGTCACAGCCAAGTACTTGCGGCCACTCTGCTAGCAGTACACCGACGTCCGATTCTAGCAGGCAAATTTCCCTGCCCCAGCTGCTGGACCGTCGAAAGAAGTTCACTCCCAGCCATCCACATGCCCAGCGGTTGAATGCTAGCTTGGCTAAATTGCTAGCGCTTCAACTGCTGCCTTTTCAGTTGGTAGACTCGGCCCCCTTCCGTGAGTTTGTGCAATGTGCGGTTCCTCAGTGGCAGGTTCCCAAACGCCACTTTTTCTCACGGAAGGCTATTCCGGCTCTCTACCGGCATGTGGAAGGCAATGTCTTGGCCTCGCTGGACAGGGCGGTCAGCGGTAAGGTGCATATTACCGCTGACTCATGGTCCAGCAGGCATGGACAGGGACGTTACCTTTCTTTCACGGCCCATTGGGTCACTCTTTTGGCAGCTGGGAAGGATGCAGGACAAGGTGCAGTAGTGTTGGAGGTTGTTCCACCGCCACGCCTCCAAAATGCTACTACTGGTTGTGACACACCTCTCTCCTCCACCCCCTCCTCTTCTTCTTCCTCCATGGCCTCTTCCTGTGGTTTGTCCTATGAACCAGCGGTGCTCCGTAGCCGTTCACGGGGCTACGCAAGTACGCAGGCAAAAAGATGCCATGCCGTGCTTGCGCTGGTGTGTTTGGGGGACAGAAGCCACACTGGGGCAGAGGTCCTGTCTGCTCTGCAGGGCCAGGCCGAGAGGTGGTTGACGCCACGCCAGCTTAAGCCAGGAATGGTGGTTTGCGACAATGGCACCAACCTCCTCTCCGCCCTCCGACAGGGACAACTGACCCATGTGCCCTGTGTGGCTCACGTCCTTAACCTGGTGGTGCAGCGGTTCTTGGGCAGGTACGGGGGCTTACAGGATGTCCTGAGGCAGGCCAGGAAAGTCTGTGTGCATTTCCGCAGATCTTATAATGCCAGTGCTCGCCTGTCTGAGCTGCAAAAGGAGTTGAACCTGCCCAAGAACCGCCTTATATGTGACATGCCCACCAGGTGAAACTCAACATTGGCCATGCTGCAGCGGCTGCACACGCAGCAGAGGGCCATCAATGAGTACCTGTGTGACTACGGCACCAGGACAGGGTCAGGGGAGCTTGGTTTTTTTTCTCCACGCCAGTGGGGCATGATCAGGGATGCATGCACTGTCCTGGCACCATTTGAGGAGGCCACGAGGATGGTGAGCAGTGACAGTGCATGCATCAGTGACACTGTACCTCTTGTCCACCTGTTGGAGCACACGCTGCGTGGAATAATGGACAGGGCACTTGAGGCAGAACAGAGGCAGGAAGAGGAGGACTTCCTTGCCTCTCAAGGCCCCCTTTACCCAGACAGTGTTCCTTCTGTCCCACCCATCGCACAGGAAGAGGAGGAGGAGGAGGAGGAGGAGGATTGTGTCAGCATGGAGGTGGAGGCTGGCACTCAGCATCATCAGCAGCAGTCTTTTAGGGATGATTTACAGTCCCAAGAAACCAGTGGACTTGTACGTGGCTGGGAGGAGGTGGCTGCGGATCATGTCGTCCTTAGTGACCCAGAGGACTCCGGAGCGAATGCCTCAGCAAACCTACGCTGCATGGCCTCCCTGATCCTGCAAAGTCTGCGGAAGGATCCTCGTATTCTTCGGATCAAGGAGAGGGACCATTACTGGCTGGCCACTCTCCTTGATCCACGGTACAAGGGTAAGGTTGCGGACCTTATGTTACCGTCGCAGAGGGAGCAGAGGATGAGACAACTCCGGGAGGCCTTGCAGAAAGGTCTGTGCAACGCGTTCCCAGAGACTGGGAGGTTACAAACTCCTGGTCCTGGACAACGAGTTGCTGAGGCTTCGGCCAGTCAAAGAAGGAGCGGTGGGGAAGGTGGCCGTCTGACCGATGCGTTCAGACAATTCTTTAGTCCGCAGCCCCAAAGTATGATCGGTTCCAGCAACCATCGCCAGCGTCTGATAAACATGGTGCAGGAATATCTAGGGGCAAGGTCAGACTTGGACACCTTCCCCACCGAAAATCCTCTGGCTTACTGGGTCTTGAGGATGGATCACTGGCCAGAGCTTGCACAGTATGCAATTGAGCTACTGGCCTGTCCTGCATCCAGCGTTCTTTCGGAACGCACATTCAGTGCTGCTGGAGGATTTGTCACGGATCACAGGGTGCGCCTGTCCACCGACTCGGTTGATCGACTGACTTTCATCAAGATGAACCAGTCTTGGATCACCACCAGCTACCACACACCTGATGCTGATATAACAGACTAATTGATTTTAACATGTCACATCCCTTCAAGACTGATGCTGATGCTGAGTGCCTGTGCTGTTATGTTGACTGGCTATCCTCCTCCTCCGAGTCCTCAATGATACGATTGATGATGATAGCTTGGAAGATCATTTTTGTTTATGGGTGCCGCCACCAGTGGCTAAGGCCCAATTTTTCAGCCCCTGTTTTACAGGCGCGTGTAATTACAATTTTTTTAGCAATAATTTGCCATAGGGCTCATTGCTGTGCTCCAAGTACAGTATCTGTGAGGGGTTGGAGTGTTGTGGCACCAGTGCCTAAGGCCCAATTTTTCAGCCCCTGTTTAAAAGGGGCGTGTCATTACAATTTTTGAAGCAATACTTTGCAACAGGGCTCATTGCTGTGCTCCAAGTACAGTATCTGTGAGGGGTTGTAGTGTTGTGCCACCAGTGCCTAAGGCCCAATTTTTCAGCCCCTGTTTAACAGGGGCGTGTCATTACAATTTTTGAAGCAATACTTTGCAACAGGGCTCATTGCTGTGCTCCAAGTACAGTATCTGTGAGGGGTTGTAGTGTTGTGCCACCAGTGCCTAAGGCCCAATTTTTCAGCCCCTGTTTAACAGGGGCGTGTCATTACAATTTTTGAAGCAATACTTTGCAACAGGGCTCATTGCTGTGCTCCAAGTACAGTATCTGTGAGGGGTTGTAGTGTTGTGCCACCAGTGCCTAAGGCCCAATTTTTCAGCCCCTGTTCAACAGGGGCATGCAATTACAATTCTTGATCTAATAATTCACAGCAGGGCCCATTGCTGCACCCACCAAGAGTAACTGTCAGGGCTTACAGTGTTGTGGCACCAGCACCACCATCAAAGGCCCAATTTTTACTACCACTGTTCAACAATTATATGTAATTAAAATTCCTGATATAATAGTTGACAGCAGGGCGTTCCAGCACCAACCAAGAGTAACTGTGAGTGCTTACAGTGTTGTGCCAACACCAACAACTAAGGGGCCTATTTCTGCAGAGTATATACGGCAGGTCCCTACTTTCAAACATCCAACTTACAAACGACTCCTACTTGCAAACGCAAGAAGACAACAGGAAGTGAGAGGAAATCTACCACTAGGAAGGAAAATTCTCTCCTGTAAGAATAAATATGGGAGAAAGGTGTCTCCTCTGTACTGATGCTTTATCAGCAATCCTTGTTTCAAGAAAAACACCACATTTCAAAAACAGTTGTCATTGGGACGGAAAGTGAGGTGAAATGTTCTGAACAGGGGCACAGACAGCAAAACAAATGTTACAGGGGTGATAACCCTTACCTATGTTTTCCAAAAAGTTTAAAAATAGATTTTTGGGCTGGAGCTACACTTCAACAATGTACCTGTTCAAAATTACAAACACATTCTACATAAGAACAAACCTACAGTCCCTGTCTTGTATGCACCGCCTGTATACGGCTGTTCAGAGTATATAGGGCCTTTTTTATTTTATGTGCGGGGTTCCCCTTAATATCCATACAAGACCCAAAGGGGCTGGTAATGGGCTGGGGTAGGGGGGGGGGGGGGTCATGGGGTAGCTATGCCATTTTTCTTAAAGATTTTCATCCATATTACCGGGACCAGACATTACATTAAAGCCGCAAGCAGTTTTAAATGGCTTTTTTTTCCTTTAGAAGTGTCATTTTGTGCAGGGACAGTTCTAAACACGGGAAACACGTGGCACTTCACAGGCATACTTTAGACACCCCCCTGGTACGATATTTAAAGGAATATTTGACTTTTTTTTTTTTCACTTTATGCATCATTAAAATGACTGCTCCCGAAAAACGACCGTTTTTAAAACTTCTTTTTGCATTGATACATGTCCCCTGGTGCAGAACCCGGGTTCCCAAACCCTTTTTAGGACAATAACATGCATAATAGTTGTTATAATTAGCACTTTAGAATTCGAACGTTCGCATCCATTGTATTTAATAGGGTTCTAATGTTCGTACGAACTTTCGGTCCGTTCGCGGGTTCTGGTGCGAACCGAACCCGGGGGTGTTCGGCTCATCACTAATTCTTAGCTGCAGGGAATGTCCCCTTTCTCCACATTGTTATTTATTTTTGGGAATGTTTTTATTAGGCCTACATTTAAATTTGCCTTACCTAACCTCTCCAGCATGCTATCCTGGGGCCATACCCACCTTGCCTAGTCATTTCCATGTATTTTAATCTATGCTCCATCGTAGTGCTTTACCCTAAACGCACCCTAAAAATTGCCTACGAATGCTACATTTTTTTTAAATTCATACAGAGTGCTACAGCCTTCATTTGTGATCCCCCCCAACTCATCTTCAACCCCCCCCCCCCAATTTTTATTTTGGGTTTGTTTTTGGTTTGTTGTTGCTTACTAATAATGTTTTAATTTTTCGGTTTCTCCCAATGTTGGCCATGAGTGGTTTTCTTAAATCTGCTTTCAATGTTTCTGTCTCAAAGTATTAATTTATTTTTTATTTAATTCCACAGTTCCCTTCTACGCCACATGAATGGCAGAATGTGGCATCGGAGTTTGCCCAACGATGGAACTTTCCGAACTGTGGAGGGGCCATCGACGGCAAACATGTTCGGGTCGTCCCACCACCCCATTCGGGATCCTTTTATTATAATTATAAGGGGTTCCACAGCATCGTCATGATGGCAGTGGTGTCGGCCACCTACGAATTCCTCTATGTGGACGTTGGCAAGAATGGCAGGATGTCTGATGGAGGAGTCTTTGCACAGACGGAGTTTGGGGAACGGCTCCTTTTGGATCAGCTGGCCTTGCCACCAGCGGAGCAGAATGTGGAGGGACTCCCAATTGTCTTTGTGGCGGATGAGGCGTTTGGCCTGGGTCCCCATTTGATGAGGCCATTCCCGCAACGCACCCTCACCCCTGAGAGGAGGGTGTTCAACTATCGGCTGGCCAGAGCAAGAAGGGTGGTGGAAAATGCCTTTGGCATCATGGCCAGCCAATTCCACCTGTTCCTCACCTCCATCCACCTTGCCCCTTACAAATGGAACCATGTTGTAATGGCTTGTTGTGTGATCCATAATTTTCTCAGGGTGCATTCAACCAATTGTATGACTTTGTCTGGGCTTGAGGCCTCATTATTGGAAGCTGAAAATTTTGTGGCCCTGGAAGCTGGCCGTCCAGGCTTGGCCCCCCAAACCGGACGTGAGGTCCGTCAACAATATGTTGATTATTTTGTGGGTAGGGGGGTCATTGATATGCCTGATGAATTTTAACATTAATATTTGTAAAAATAAAACCTTTTTTTGAGAAAATATTGTTTAGGTGTTTTCATTTAATATTCTTTTAGGTTTCTCGTAGGTTTACCTAGTGCACTTGTAGTGCCATGTGTATTTTGCATTCTTAATTAGCCTTCATTGTCAGTGTAAAGACAAAACATTGATTAGTTCACTTTGCACAACATTTACATAATGAAGCCACAAATTCTTGTTAAGAAAATACCTTTTTTAATTTTTTTGGAGGAAACTTCCTTTTAAATGTAGATGTCGTAAAAAAAATCGCAATAAGCGTATATTGATTGGTTTGCGCAAAAGTTATAGCGTCTACAAAATAGGGGATAGATTTATTGCATTTAAATTTTTTTATATTTTTTTACTAGTAATGGCGGCGATCTGCGATTTTTATTGTGACAGTGACATTGCGACGGACATATCGGACACTTTTGACACATTTTTGGGACCATTCACATTTATACAGCGATTAGTGCTATAAAACTGCACTGATTACTGTGTAAATGTGACTGGCAGGGAAGGGGTTAACTCTAGGGGGCGCTGAAGGGGTTAAATATGTTCCCTAGGGAGTGATTCTAACTGTAGGGGGAGGGGACTCACAAGGGGAGGAGACCGATGTGTGTTCCTGTGTACTGGGAACACACATCGGTCTCCTCACCTCTGACAGGACATGGATCTGTGTGTTTACACACACAGATCCACGGTCCTGCTGTAATCACGGGCAATCGTGGGTGCCCGGCGGACATCACGGCCGCCGGTCACGCGCACCAGGTCCCGGGCGATGCCACGGGCGCGCGTCCCCTAGATGGCCGGAAAACCCAGGACGTCCACCCAGGATGGGAGATCCCATCTGTGGACGTCATTTGACTATGGGCAGGTAGGGAAGTGGTTAACTTGCTATGCCGCTCCAAAAATTCACAGCTGAACCTTTGCTTTAGAAATTCGCAGTGAAAACGGAGAGGAAATTTGCACCGGACACGTGTAAACATAACAGGAATGCATGGGTAATGTCAGGTCCTAATCACATCAATATAGATGAGGATCCGACTTGGAGGTGACTTCCATTAAGGTCATGGACACAAGTCAGGAGATGTTTGAACCAGAAAACCACCTGGAATTAATTTTCAGGTTCCAATTAAATTAGGGTCATTTAGAAGAGAAGAATACCATCAACTAAAGGGGTCTAGAGGCAGTAAACTGCACATCATGAATGACAGAAAAGACAAAATTTAAAAGACGCATAGCAGGTAGGTTGTCTCTGGTAATCAAAGGCAATTTTCATGTCTGACTGCAAGGGATCTTCAAGAGACCCCTAAACCCAACACACCAAAGTTAGATTACCGTATATACTCAAGTATAAGCCGACCCAAATATAAGCCGAGGCACCTAATTTTACCACAAAAAACTGGGTAAACTTATTGACTCGAGTATAAGCCTAGGGTGTCCATCTGCATGCCTCACTTTGCCTCACTGTGTCCATGTGCATGCCTCACTGTGCACATGCCTCACTGTGCCCATGCCTCACTGTGTCCATGCCTAGACTGACGTTTAACATGGGAGTCTATGGAAGGGGTGTACCGGGTCCCCAAAGTCACCAGAGAAATTACTGTTTAACATTGGAAGTCTATGGAAGGGATGTCCGGTTTTGAAAAATCGGTGCTCCCCGGTTGTAGGTTCTCCAGACAAAAAACTTTGCACACTTGTAGAGGAAGAGTGGGGCTACATGTGTACTAAGTTTGGAGTCCAGGGGACCTACGACCGGCCGGTACCGGGTCCCCAAAATTCCGGGAGATCAGGTGCAAAAAGGTGACTCGAGTATAAGTCGATGGGGGGCATTTTCAGCACAAAAAAAGTGCTGAAAAACTTGGCTTATACTCGAGTATATATGGTATATATGACAGCTGCTAATGACATCACATACATGTGAAATGCTGCAGTCACTGTACACATATCTATTGCTACTTGCATATGCCTTATTAGATTCACACATCTAATGCAGTCAGTCATCTGGTCTAATGAGATTTCTTGAAATGAAAAGGAGGATCAGAAAAAGGATTAATCTATTTAGGCACCACCTGCCTCATGACTGTATTAGTGTCTCTTTGTATGTTTTGAGTGCATATATTGTTTTAATAAAAAAATAACCATACAGATCCCTTTTTTTTTTTTTGGTTCCTGTTTGGTGGCTCCTGCTAATAGCAGAGAGACTAATAACAAGACTGAGGTTTTTATTTCTTTTGGCAGAAAAACAAAACACCTCATTAGCACTGTGGCCTGGAATAATTAATTTCACAATGCCCGCGGGAGCTCTACATGGCATACAAATGACTTCTCTTGTGTTTCGGCAGAACAAAGAGGAATTCTTGCCCATTTGTCCAGGACAAGTGCCCTGCACAGGGATCATCTTTGTGTGCATTGCCATGAACTGGTGTACACCATGGAGAATGAGGAGACAATGACTTGTGTGTGACAAAGGAGGCAGATTTTATTTGGAGTCATTGGTTTCCATGGAGCTCTACTTCAACCATTATTTTTGACCTGTCAGTAAAAACACAAGGGTCCTCCATAAGCAAAGCAGAAACCTCACTAAACTTAATGAATGTCTTTTGTCAGAGGCCCCAGGACTGCCTTGATCCATTCACACCATCTTGTTATGTAATTCAGCCTAGTGAAACTGATACTTGGACCCTTTTGAGATGTAACCTTTAGGTCACTGCTTTGATGGTCTATTACAGAAGCTGCATTTTCCAGACCCACAAGGTTGAAGGGCTACACTATCACTGTCAAATAGCACTGTCGCCACAGATGGCAAGGTCATTGCTGGATACCTGAACTCAATAATGTTTGTTATCACTACATAGCATCAGGTTGGTCTCATTGAAGAGTGCTGCTTTTTCCATTTTATTACCTAATGGTAAAATTAAACAGAAATACATGAGGGAAGATCTAAAGAATTTTCATTACATACCTTATTTTAGCCCATTATTTCATCACTGGGTGTCTATGCTTCTCTTGTAAATCAGGCAGCTCATGGCTGGTGGATAGAGATGAGCTTAAGTGTTTTTGGATGTTCTCCCATCCCCATGTGGCCAAGACCACCAGGAAGCTGTTACCTGGCCCATTAGGGGTGAGAGCTTTCTGGTGATCTCGGTCATGTGGGTTCGGAAAAGCATCCAAACGCGGTTAATCTCATCTCCACTGGTGGAAGGGGCCAACAGGGTGCTGTACTTATATCACCACACTCCGCTTCAGTACTTCTTCCCAGAGCCCATGGTCCTCAGGCAAGCATTCGGCAGGCTTTTAGAAGGAATAATACAAATATCAAAATACATTCATGGGCAGGTATCAGTCTGGAGGACTAGAATTTTCATGCAGACTGCCCTAGGTAACAATCACATAGAATTAAAATTCAATGAAAGGGGTGGATAAGGAACAGTTTTGCCGGGAAGGAAATGACTAGATGAAGAGAGCAGCTCAGAAAGCATTGCAGCATATGTGGGGTGTAAGGCCTCGTACACACGACCGGTTTTCTCGTCAAGAAACCTGCTGGGAGAGCTTTCTTGCCAAGAAAACCGTTCGTGTGTATGGTTTCTTGTCGAGAAAACTGCTGGGAATCTCAACGAGAAAAATAGAGAACCTGCTCTCTATTTTCTCATCAGGATTCTCGTTTTTCTCGTCGGAATTCTCGTTGGCCTGTTTCCCGACGAGAAAACCGGTCGTGTGTATGCTTTTCAGAGTCTTAAAGAATCGCGCATGCTCAGAATCAAGTATGAGACAGAAGCGCTCCTTCTGGTAAAACTAGCGTTCGTAATGAAGATAGCACATTCGTCTTGCTGTAACGGACTGAAAAGCACGAAGACTGAAAAGCGCGAATCGTCTCTCCCCAAACTTTTACTAACACGCAGTAACATGAGATCAGCAAAAGCAGCCCAAGGGGTGGCGCCATTGGAATCTAACTTCCCCTTTATACTGCCGTCGTACGTGTTGTACATCACCGCACTTTACAACGACGAGATTTGGAATTGACAGTCTGTATACAAGCAAAGCTTGACAAGAATCCCGTCAAGCTTGACAAGAATCTCGTTGAGAAAAATAACGGGTTTTTTTACGATGAGATTCTCGGTCTTGTGTACTAGGCTTTAGGGTGGGATTATAGGAAAGCAATGGTGGTGAAGTTTAAACATAGTGTGCTTGCAGTAAAAGATGTAAGTGTGAACTAAAACTGGACACCCTCCCTAACCCCCTAGTCTCCACTGTACATATCTCCGGGGTTGCTGAGTTGTCAGCACCCATGTAGCTGCTCCAGTAGTCTAGGACAGAAATGTCCGCTCTTCTCAGTCAGCACTTCCAGGGCGGGCCAGATAAATTCTGATTGGTCTGTACAGTAAATGTAACTTCATTGACCAATCCGATCCTATCTGGTCTGTCCTAGAAGCACGGAGAAGATTGTGAAGAGATTTCAAATCCTCAGGGTGCTAGAGTGGCTGCGGAGGTGCCTACAGCAACCCTGGAGATATGTACGGCAGGGACTGAGGGAGGTGTGTGTGTGTGTTGTCCTGTATTCATTCACCTTTACATTTTTTCTGTAAAGGTAAACTAACCATTTAAGTCATTTTCATGTAACTTTCACATTTTAAAATGCTTGCTCTTTTATATTTTTGCATAAATTAAAAAGGCACACAAACCCTAATTTATTTTATCTTTTTGGTAGCCAAATTCGCAATAGCCACTCGCCTTGTTGAAGAGTAAGCTGACCTGGATTATGCTTCACGAAAAGATGGTAAGGCATAAACAACAGCTGTTCGATAAAATATGGAACCCCTGGCTCTCTCATTACAGGTACCGGATATCAGGTGATCTCCTTGGCCAGACGGTGTTGGACTCCTGGATCTCTGAACAGACATTTCTTGTTCCCCTTATTCCCTCTCTCTTCATTTCTTTTCCCGCTTTGCTCTTTTGAAACTTTCTTTCTTAATTGTTCTCAATAACAATGACGGGTCCAATATCCCAACTTCTGGTCCTATGAGATGTTTATCACAGTATAGAACCTGTTAAATTGACATTGTTAATATTTTTGATGTGATCACTCTGGGTTTAGTACCCCTGGGTTAGTCCCTGGCTACTGGTCAACTAACTCCTGGGTTAGTCCCTGGCTACTGGTCAACTCCTGGAAGAGGGTTATACTAGCTGGACTGTGCGGTGGCGGGACTGGTGCAAGCCGGCCTTCCTCCTGTGCATAGAGCTTCAGACGGTCTTCATTGTAGTTCAAACATTTGTCCCCCCCCCCTCCCTTTTGTTTCTTATATGCATGTTTTTTCTTCCTTTTTGAGTCAAAACTGGTGGCTATTGAAACTATGGACTGTTCCCGGATAGCTCAGTGGTTGCGAGTACCACCAGATTGAGATACAGGATAGTGTTGAGCGAACCCGAACTGTAAAGTTCGGGTCCGTACCGAACTTTAGCTTTTTCCCGAACCCCAACCCGGACTTTGCCCAAAAGTCCGGGTTCGGGTTCGGCAATCTAAAACGCATTTAGAAATGCTTCAGGGGCCAGCCAATCACCTTTTGATTAGCTGGTGTGCCCTTAGAAGCCATCATAGCCATGCCTACTAATGGCATGGCTGTGATTGGTCAGTGCAACATGTGACCCAGCTTCTATATAAGCTAGAGGCACACAGCACACATGACACTCTGCTTCAGAATAGATAGGGAGAGGATCTAGTCTGCTGCTGCTGCTTTTAGGGAGAGATAGAAAGATAGAAGAGGTAGTCCTGATTCTACAATCTGAGGGAAAAGATAGAGAGATAGTGTAGTGTAGGGCCAGGTTCCTGAGTTGGTGCTTTCAGGGAGAGAGAATATTATATAGGAGTCCAGATTCAGAGATTAAAATCAGCGATCTGCATAGGTCTACCTATTTGTGTTGCAGTGCAGTCTTTTTACACTGCCATGAGCCCAGTGTCAGAGAAAATCTAACTTTTAGGGGGAAAAAAAAGGCACTTTATTGTTCTCTTTTCCAAAAGACCCATAGGGCAAAAAAAAAAAAAAGCATTTTATTTTGCTTGTGCAAAAAAAGACCCGTTTAGGGCCAAAAAAAAAAAAAAAAAAAATTTGCACTTTAATGTACGCTTGCAAAAATCGCCGTTTAGGGGCACAAAAAAAAGTTTGCAGTGTGTTATACATATTTTGAGGTGTGTGAAATAAACAATTTCTATATAGTTTTCTCCTACTGTGCTATACTAAAAAAACAACATTTTTTTTTAATAGCATTTTCTGCAGTTCTGTAGCTGTGCGAGTCAGCGGTTACATACTGTGGGTGTGTTCTGCGCTTCCAAAAACACCCATTTAGGGCAAGATCCTAAATTTTGAAAATATGAGGAGAAGGTCAAAGGGACGTGGTGGCCCCGGTCGTGGTGCTGCTGGTGGAGCTCCTGTTGCAGGGAGAGGACGTGGTGGATCTGTGCCAGATACACGCACAAGTGAAACACCTTCCTCAGGTGCGAGTAGGCGACCGAGCCTGCGGCGGTATTTTGTCGCGCCTAATGAGGCTGTACGAATGTTTAGGCCAGGACAAGTACAGGCGATAGTAGATTGGGTTGCTGACAGTGCCTCGGGTTCCTTCACATTGTCTCCCACCCACTCTTCTGATGAAAGAACAGAGTTGGCACCTGAAACCCATGTCCATCAGTCTTTCACCTCACCCCCTTGCAAATCAGCCAAGCAGTCTGAGCCCCAAATCATGCAGCAGTCTCTTCTGCTTTTCGATGACTCTGTTAGCAGGGTTTCCCAGGGCCATCCACCTAGCCCTGCCCCAGAAGTGGAAGAGATTGAGTGCACCGATGCCCAACCACTTATGTTTCATGATGAGTACATGGGAGGACCATCGCAGTACGTCTCGGATGATGACGAAACACAGGTGCCAACTGCTGCTGCTTTCGCAATTGTGCAGACAGACAAGGAGGGCAGGGGTGAAGACTGGGTGGAAGATGATGTGGAGGACGATGAGGTCCTCGACCCCACATGGAATCAACGTTATGCAGGTGACCAGTGTAGTTTGGAGGAAGAGGAGGTGGTCGCACAGAGCCACCAGCACAGCAGAAGAGGGAGCAAGGTGCAAAAGCGGAGCGTCTGTCAGCTAGACAGTATGTCTGCTACTGCCCAACGCAGCAAGGGACCGAGCACACCAAAGCCAGGTCAAAGGAGTTCCCCAGCGTGGCAGTTCTTCACACAATGTGCTGATGACAAGACACGAGTGGTTTGCACGCTGTGCAATCAGAGCCTGAAGCGAGGCATAAACGTTCTCAACCTGAGCACAACCTGCATGACCAGGCATCTAAGTTCAAAGCACGAGCTGCAGTGGAGTAGACACCTTAAAAACCAAGAAAGGACTCTGGCTCCTCCTGCTTCCTCTTCTGCTGCAGTCTCGGCCTCTTCATCCACCTCTGTAGTGACAGTGGCACCTGCCACCCCGCAAACAGAGGATCTGCCAGCAACACTACCACCTGGGTCACCAACCATCTCCACAATGTCCCATGGAAGCGTTCAGCTCTCTATCTCCCAAACATTGGAGCGGAAGAGGAAGTACCCCCCTAGCCACCCGCGATCCCTGGCCCTGAATGCCAGCATTTCAAAACTCCTGGCCTTTGAAATGCTGTCATTCCGTCTGATGGAGACGCAGAGTTTTAAAAGCCTGATGGCATTGGCTGTCCCACAGTACGTCGTGCCCAGCCGCCACTATTTTTCCAGGCGAGCCATCCCTTCCCTGCACAACCAAGTGGGGGACAAAATCAGGTGTGCACTGCGCAACGCCATCTGTGGCAAGGTCCACCTAACTACGGATGCGTGGACCAGTAAGCACGGTCAGGGACGTTATATCTCCCTAACAGCACACTGGGTAAATGCAGTGGCGGCTGGGCCTGAGGCAGATAGCAGTTTGGCGCATGTCCTTCCACCACCGAGGATTGCAGGGCGCTTCAGTTTGCCTCCTGTTGCTAACTCCTCCTACTCCGCTTCCTCATCCTCTACCGCCTCCTCATCCGGTCAGCGTAACACCTTCACCACCAACTTCAGCACAGCCAGGGGTAAACGACAGCAGGCAGTTTTAAAACTTTCCTGTTTGGGGGAAAAACCCCACACCGCGCAGGAGTTGTGGAGGGACATGGAACAACAGACCAATGAGTGGTTGCTGTCAGTGAGCCTCAAGCCCGGCCTGGTGGTGTGCGATAATGGGCGAAATCTCGTAGCAGCTCTGGGCCTAGCCGGTTTGACGCACATCCCTTGCCTGGCGCATGTGCTAAACTTGGTGGTCCAGAGGTTCCTTAAAAATTACCCCAATATGCCAGAGCTGCTGCAGAAAGTGCGGGCTGTGTGTGCGCACTTTCGGCGTTCTCACCCTGCTGCTGCTCGCCTGTCAGCGCTGCAGCGTAACTTCGGCCTTCCCGCTCACCGCCTCATATGTGACGTGCCCACAAGGTGGAACTCCACCTTGCACATGCTGGCCAGACTGTGCGAGCAGCAGCAGGCGATAGTGGAGTTTCAGCTGCAGCAATCACGCGTGAGTCGCTCTGTGGAACAGCACCACTTCACCACCAATAACTGGGCCTCCATGCGAGACCTGTGTGCCTTGTTGCGCTGTTTCGAGTACTCCACCAACATGTCCAGTGCCAATGACGCTGTTCTTAGCGTTACTATCCCAGTTCTATGCCTCCTTGAAAAAACGCTTCGGGCGATGATGGAAGAGGATGTGGCACAGGAGGATGAGGAGGAGGAGGAGGAAGCGGGATCATTTCAAAGGCTTTCAGGGCAGTCTTTCACAAGTGGCTACGAGGGTGGGTTCCTGCACCAACAAACGCCAGGTACACAATTGTCCGGCGGAAAGGGAACAGTTCTGGAGGATGACGAGGTGGAGGAGGAGATGGAGGAGGAGGAGGAGGCATTTTCACAGCAGGGTGGCACACAGACCAGCTCGTGGCCATCACTGGTGCGTGGCTGGGGAGATACAGAGGACACAGACGATACACCTCCCACAGAGGACAGCTTTTCTTTGCCTCTGGGCAGCCTGGCACACATGAGCGATTACATGCTGCAGTGTTTCCGCAATGACCGCCGAGTTGCCCACATTTTAACTGGTGCTGATTACTGGGTGGCCACCCTGCTGGATCCCCGTTACAAGGACAACGTACCGTCCTTAATTCCCTCACTGGAGCGGGATCGTAAGATGTGCGAGTACAAGCGCACGCTGGTAGCCGCGCTGCTGGTGGCATTCCCACCTGACAGCGGGCGTACGGTGGAAGCACAAAGCGAAGGCAGAGGAGGAGGAAGAGGTCGCCAACGCAGCCGGGGCACCGGCAGCACCTCAGAAGGCAGGGTTAGCATGGCTGAAATGTGGAAAAGCTTTGTCAGCACGCCACAACAACCAGCACCACCAGCTGAGATGGAACGTCTTAGCAGGAGGCAGCATTTCACCAACATGGTTGAGCAGTATGTGTCCACAGGCCTACACGTACTGGATGACGGGTCTGCCCCCTTTAACTTCTGGGTCTCCAAATTGGGCACATGGCCTGAGCTTGCCCTTTATGCCTTGGAGGTGCTGGCCTGCCCTGCAGCCAGTGTATTATCTGAACGTGTATTTAGCACGGCAGGGGGCGTTATCACAGACAAGCGCAGCCGCCTGTCCAGAGCCAATGTGGACAAGCTCACGTTCATTAAAATGAACCAGGCATGGATCCCACAGGACTTGTCCGTACCTTGTGCAGAATAGACATGTATACCGGTGTTGTGACAAAACTGTCCGGCCATCGGATTGTGTCCGACCCATACTGCGAAGGCGCAGCGCTTGCGCAGTACAGAGGACAAGGAGATTCACAAAATCTCTGATGAACGGCGCCTGCACTGTGAGTGCAGGTTCAAGCCCCACCATCCAAGTGGACATACGGTAGCACATAGTAACAGGGCCCCTCACGGGCTCGGTTCGATCGCCACGCTTCGGGCACGGCCTCACTTGGCTCGTCTTGAACCACGGATGGTGTGGCCTTCACCTGAACTCACCACGCAGGCGCCGTTCGTCTTGGGAGATTTTCGAAATCCCCTTGTCCTACATACTGAGCAAGCGCAGTACAGGGTGGACACTATTTGACGGGGGACAGAATTCGGCACATCACCGGCATTACACAGCCATTGTTGTATTTTTGAATCAGTGTTGGCTACCTCATCCTCCTCCACCGCCGCTTCCACCTACACAGCCACATCCACCGCCACTTCAACCTCCTACTCCATATGGACCTCGTCCTCCTAGGTCAAGATTATTATTATTATTTTTTTTTATGTTATTTTAAGTTATTTCCCTATCCACATTTGTTTGCAGAGCACTTGCCATGCTCTTAACAACATTTTGCTGCCATTTGCAGCCCTCTAGCCCTTTCCATTACTTTTTAAAGCCTTTTTAGTCCTTAGAAGTCCGGGTCCCCATTGACTTCAATGGGGTTCGGGTTCGGGTCCGGGTTCAGGTTAAAGTTCGGTCCCGAACCCAAACTTTTTTCTGAAGTTCGGCCGAACCCGTCGAACCCGAACATCCAGGTGTCCGCTCAACTCTAATACAGGACTATACTGATATTCCTTGATTTTGATACTACTGTACGCATTTACCGTTCATGATAGCCTCAACAATGGAAAAACTGTATTACTTTAATTTGTAAAACTAATAAAAATTATTGAAACAGAATAAATTCTAAAGATATTGGGATTAACCACAAGGGGGAGCTTTACATATGACTTGAAACTCTGCTTATCACCTGTTGAGAAATAATATCAGCTTCACATGGAGTGCACTGATTTCATGGACATTGAGCTCCCGTTCACAACGGCGGGGTTTCACAAATCAAATCGCATGTCAAATTGGAGCCTATTTCCGGCAATAGAAGCGTCCAATCGATGCAATGTTGACTTTGCGATGCCTGAACTGATTTCCAGCAGTAGTTCCTGCACTAGTTTTGGTGACTTCGGGGGCGATTTTAACAGACTTCTGTGCATGAACCCGCACAGGTGTCTTTCAAGTCGCCCCTGAAGTCGGACTAAAATGTGGCTTTGAAATTGTGTGAGTTCAGATGAACTTGCACGATTTCAAAGCCGTATTCAGTGTGAACGAGGGCACGTTGTGAGAATGAGCAATAAAGTAGAACCAATGAGTAGCACTGCAAAGTAGGATGAAGAGACAAATATGGCTTACCCCATCTTACATAATGTAATCACAAATTATACCCAAAAACTGTTTTTTTTTTTTTCTAATTAAAACATGCCTAAAAATCTTATTAGTGTCAATGAAGGGGTAAAGAAAAAACACTGCAGAGACATTCCAATTGATATTGTATTTGATTATGGCTTCTTTAATCAAAGCATATAGTAATTAGCTGATTAAAGAATACAGTGTATAATACAACTGAACTGCATTACAACGTACATTTAGTTTTGGTTATCATACATCAATGAATTGCCTTTCCGAATTGTATTGATTTCTTTGTGATCATTTAAAAGAAATTAAAAAGGCATTGTTGATGAGTAAAGCAGTCAGACTTCTGTTCTACAGAGGATAGCTCACAGAAAGTAGATGTCAGTGTTCACTTCTGATTGTGTGCAGAAAATTCTGAAGTTACAATGTGATTTATTTTATAATAAAAAAAGAGTTTGCCTTCCAGTAATTCAATCCAGAGTGAGGCAAAACTCCATAGCGATGTTGTCTGAATTTGCTGTCTCAATCCTGAAGGCTGCCAGTGTGAGGAAGCATGTTCCAAATGTAAGCAAATTACAGACGAGCATCTATTGCTTGGATTATGCGGCATCTAATCTGGACCCTGGGCTTCTTACAGCTTAAAGGGAAAGTTTCATATTTCAAAAAGTAGAAAAGGACAGATTTAAAGTGATCCTTTGTTTCGCCTATGTGAAATGACAGACGGTAATTGCTCTGTAGTGCATCGCAGAAGCTGCCAAATGTAGCAGCGCCGATCAGAGGCGTTGCTAGGGGGGTGCGGGGGGTGCGGTCCGCCCCCGGGTGACACCCGCTAGAGGGGTGACATCCTCCCTTTTTTTTTTTTTTTTTTTTTTTTTTTTACAGCTGACCCATTCATTGATTAATTTCACCCCGCTGGGCTGGAAGCCTGGAACAACACCTCCAGCGCCGCGGCCGCGCCTGGTGTGTGTCCTCCGGCTCCTTATTCTTCCTATTCCTAAATTCCAATCCTCCTCCCTACCCTACAGAGCCATCGAGCGACTCAGCCTGTCACATCATCACACTGCACTGTAGTGTCACACTGGAGTGTCAGTGAAAAGATTATCAACAACACGCTGGAGTGCTCATCATGCTGCAGTTAAGCCAGTAAAAGAAAAATTGAATATGTTTGTGTCTGCAATCGAAGCGCTTTGTGATCCTTCTGAAAATATGGACACAAGAGGAGCAGCAGAATGTCTACTGCCTGCTGTCTGTGATTTTACGTTTTTGTGCTACCTATACTTCTGGGGTGATGTACTTCAAGAAGTTGATGTTACACAACAGTACCTGCAGACCAAAGGCTTAAGTCTGGACAAGGTGGTGACAAAGCTAGAGTCACTAAGACTTTTTCTGTTTGAAGAGCGCAGTCACCTAGTGGAACATGCAATTAAGCAGGCACATTTAAAATCTAAAGAATATGGAATTGCCGTAGAGAGAAGAGCCAGGTTTAAGAAGAGGATGGCAGGGGAACAGGCACGTGATGCTGGAGGCATAAGTCTACAAGACGAGAACAAGAGGGCAATGCTTGAGTGCATTGATCGCTTCCATTCTGAACTCCAGATCAGATTAAGAGCCATCATGGAAGTTGCAGCCATGTTTGAGGCTGTTCAAGCAAAGAGTCTCATATATGAAACTGAAGAAACATTAAAGGTGTCCATTCCAAAACTGACCACTTTTTATGACGAAATATCTGAGAGTGAGCTGTTAATGGAAATACCCAGACTGAGGAGACATCTCAAAGCAGCCAAGATCAACCTAGAAGAAGTCAAAGATTGGTCGGCTTTACAAGTTTTGACCTTCATAGCAGAATGGGACTTCATTGAATCTCTTCCAACCCTTTCACTATGTCTAAAAATATTTCTGACAATCTGTGTGTCTGTGGCTTCATGTGAGAGGAGCTTTTCAAAGTTGAAGCTGATAAAAAACTATTTGCGTTCAACGATGGGACAGGCAAGGCTTTCTGATCTTGCAATATTATCAGTTGAAAGTGAACTAGCGAAATGTATTGATTTTGATGATGTTGTTCACAATTTTGCAGCTGTCAAGGCTAGAAAAGCAAAGTTTTGATTTAGATGTTAACTAAATGCTTTCATATTTGTTCCTGTTTTTGTGTTATTTATTTATTAATTCAGTAAAGTTTAAAGTTAAAATAAATACAGTTCTTTAACAGTTTAAGCTTTGATTTCTATTATTTTCATATGATTTTGTTATTCAAATTTGCTAGTTGATTGATAGTTATTAACGGCACTACTGTTGCCAATATATGCAGTGTTATTAGGGTGAAAAAAATTATTGGGGGGGGGGGTGACACCATGTTATACCGCACCAGGTGACACCAACCCTAGTGACGCCACTGGCGCCGATGTACCCAGAGGAAACCCGGGCAGACAGTGCCATGGTTGGGATTCAAACTGACAACCCTAGTGCTGCTAGGTGGATGTGTGAAATAATTACCCACTTTCCTCTGTCTACAACAGTGTTCTTCAACCTTTTTTCAGTTAAGGCACCCTTTAAAATTATGGACAGTCTTGAGGCACACCATTCTAAAATGTAAAAAACGATTCTAATAATGCAGCAACATCCACACATGTAGGACACCCAACATTTTTTTTTTTAAAGGTAATTTTTTTTTACGTTTTTTTTTTTTTTTTTTTCAAAACAAGACATACAATAGACAACAAACAGGCACACATGGAGCGAACATCGCCCAATCCAGTACAGTGCAAAAAATTTTTTTTAGAAAGCTGGTAAACAATTGCCATATATCAAGAAGACAATATTCAGTCACATTTTTAAGGAGCAGGAGAGACAGTGCTCTCAGAATCAACCCAGTAGCCCCAAACCTTCCTGAATTTTTTTGGGCACCCTCTGGCCTCATATGTCAGTTTGTATAATGATACAGCATGGTTAATATTTGTGAGCCAGAAGGCAATAGTGTGCAAGGATGGAGACTTCCAATGGAAGGTTATTGCTTTCTTAGCATAAAACAATACTATTCTCAGAAATGTTTGTGTATTCTCGGATATACTATCATCATTAGGGATGAGCTCGGTGCTCGAGTCGAACATAGGTTCGACTCGAACATCGGCTGTTCGCGCGTTCGGCGAACAACGAACGATTTGGGCCGTTCGCACCAAATTCGAGTGACGCGAACGGCCCACAATACACTGCACCATCGCAGTGTAATCCCGGCGCTGTGATTGGCCAAGCATGCACTGTGACCCTGCATGCTTGGCCAATCACAGCGCCGGCAGCGAGGAGAGCAATGATTGGCCACAGGCAGGATGCCTGTGGCCAATTATAGCTGAGGGGGTTTAGTACACGCCCCACACTATAAAAGGCCGCCAGCGCGGCGGCCTTGTGTAGTGTGTCCTGGAGCAGGGAAAGTGAAGGATAGGCAGGGACAGTGTCAAATCTTGTCAAATCTATTCTTTGCTAAACCTTGTGTGTAGGGACAGAGAAGGATAGGCAGGGAGAGTGTCAGTGTCATTCTTTGCTAAACCTTGTGTGTAGGGAGAGAGGATAGGCAGGGAGAGTGTCAGTGTCATATACTTTGATAAACCTTGTGTGCAGGGAGAGAGAAGGATAGGCAGGGGACAGTGTCAGTGTCATATACTTTGATAAACCTTGTGTGCAGGGAGAGAGAAGGATAGGCAGGGGACAGTGTCAGTGTCATTGTTGCTAAGCCTCCTGCACATTATACACCTTAACTTAGCCTGTATTGCTGCTTTTTCCTGGTGTGTTACACCAACAGGGTTTTGCGGCACTTACAGCGGGCGGAGTGTGCCTCCTGACCATATTACACCTTAACTTAGCCTGTATTGCTGCTTTTTCCTGATGTGTTACACCAACAGGATTTTGCGGCACTCACAGCGGGCGGAGTGTACCTCCTGACCATATTACACCTTAACTTAGCCAGTATTGCTGCTTTTTCCTGGTGTGTTACACCAACAGGATTTTGCGGCACTTACACCAACAGGATTTTGCGGCACTTACAGCGGGCGGAGTGTGCCTCCTGACCATATTACACCTTAACTTAGCCTGTATTGCTGCTTTTCCCATTTCCCTGCAGGCCATTAGAATGTCTGGAAGGCAAACCAGGAGAGGCAGACAGTCGGGAGCCAATAAAAGAGGGCAAGCAGGCTCTGTGTCTAGAGACAACAGTGCTGGTCGTGGACGCGGTGCATCGCCATCAGCACGTGGCCATGGGACACGCTTGTCCTTCTTTGCGGCAGCTGGACGTGTTGAGCCGCATCATGCCGAAGACTTGGTAGAGTGGATGACCAAGCCCTCCTCATCCTCTCCCACCCAGGCTCAGGGTACTGGCAAAGCAGCTGCCAAAGCGTCCTCTTCCCTGGCATCAATGTCATCATCAGTCACTCCTTCCCTAGACCAACCATGTCCTCCTGAGGAGTCCCCCGAACTGTTTGAGCACAGTGTTGGGTACATGCTCCAGGAGGATGCCCAGCGTTTCGAAGGGTCTGATGATGATACCCAGCTAGAGGAAGGCAGTAGCGTGAGAGCAGAGAGAGGGGATGCTCAAGAAGGACACCAATCTGGCAGTCATATTCCAGCAGCTGCAGCATACTGCCAGATTGGCTCCAGTGATGAGGAGGGAGGGGATGATGAGGTCACTGACTCCACGTGGGTGCCTAATAGGAGAGAGGAGGAGGAGGAGGATGAGGAGGAGGCACATCTCCAACGAGGCAGGATGCCCTCGGGGGGCCAGCGTAAGGGCAGCACACCGACGGAATCACACCGCAGAGCTCCGCCTGTGCGCCCTGCCCGTTATTCAAAAAGTTCTTTGGTGTGGGCCTTTTTTGAGTCGAGTGCATCAGATCGCACAGCTGCTGTTTGCAACATATGTCTCAAGCGTATATCACTTGGAAAAAACATCACCCGCTTGGGCACCACATGCTTGACCAGACATATGTTGACCTGCCATGCAGCTCGTTGGCAAGCCTACCTTAAAGACCCACACCAAAGAACAAAGCTGACCTCTTCTTGCACCGCATCAGCTGGGATCTCCAACCCCACTATACCTTCAGTCCTCTCTGAAACCTGCTTTGAGAGGAAGGAAGGTGTAGAATTAGGTGTGTCACAGCCAAGTACTTGCGGGCACTCTGCTAGCAGTACACCGACGTCCGATTCTAGCAGGCAAATTTCCCTGCCCCAGCTGCTGGACCGTCGAAAGAAGTTCACTCCCAGCCATCCACATGCCCAGCGGTTGAATGCTAGCTTGGCTAAATTGCTAGCGCTTCAACTGCTGCCTTTTCAGTTGGTAGACATGGCCCCCTTCCGTGAGTTTGTGCAATGTGCGGTTCCTCAGTGGCAGGTTCCCAAACGCCACTTTTTCTCACGGAAGGCGATTCCGGCTCTCTACCGGCATGTGGAAGGCAATGTCTTGGCCTCGCTGGACAGGGCGGTCAGCGGTAAGGTGCATATTACCGCTGACTCATGGTCCAGCAGGCATGGACAGGGACGTTACCTTTCTTTCACGGCCCATTGGGTCACTCTTTTGGCAGCTGGGAAGGATGCAGGACAAGGTGCAGTAGTGTTGGAGGTTGTTCCACCGCCACGCCTCCAAAATGCTACTACTGGTTGTGACACACCTCTGTCCTCCACCCCCTCCTCTTCTTCTTCCTCCGTGGCCTCTTCCTGTGCTTTGTCCTCGGAACCAGCGGTGCTCCGTAGGCGTTCAAGGGGCTACGCAAGTACGCAGGCAAAAAGATGCCATGCTGTGCTGGCGCTGGTGTGTTTGGGGGACAGGAGCCACACTGGGGCAGAGGTTCTGTCTGCTCTGCAGGGGCAGGCCGAGAGGTGGTTGACGCCACGCCAGCTTAAGCCAGGAATGGTAGTTTGCGACAATGGCACCAACCTCCTCTCCGCTCTCCGACAGGGACAACTGACCCATGTGCCCTGTGTGGCTCTCGTCCTTAACCTGGTGGTGCAGCGGTTCTTGGGCAGGTACCCAGGCTTACAGGATGTCCTGAGGCAGGCCAGGAAAGTCTGTGTGCATTTCCGCAGATCTTATAATGCCAGTGCTCGCCTGGCTGAGCTGCAAAAGGAGTTGAACCTGCCCAAGAACCGCCTTATATGTGACATGCCCACCAGGTGGAAC
This sequence comes from Rana muscosa, assembly GCA_029206835.1. Lineage (NCBI taxonomy): Eukaryota > Metazoa > Chordata > Amphibia > Anura > Ranidae > Rana > Rana muscosa. The sequence continues at coordinate 1,112,077,015 of CM055116.1, read as the reverse complement.
TCAACGTTGGCCATGCTGCAGCGGCTGCACACGCAGCAGAGGCACCAGGACAGGGTCAGGGGAGCTCGGGTTTTTTTCACCACGCCAGTGGAGCATGATCAGGGATGCATGCACTGTCCTGGCACCATTTGAGGAGGCCACGAGGATGGTGAGCAGTGACAGTGCATGCATCAGTGACACTGTACCTCTTGTCCACCTGTTGGAACATACGCTGCGTGGAATAATGGACAGGGCACTTGAGGCAGAAGAGAGGCAGGAAGAGGAGGACTTCCTTGCCTCTCAAGGCCCCCTTTACCCAGACAGTGTTCCTTCTGTCCCACCCATTGCGCAGGAAGAAGAGGAGGAGGAGGAGGAGGATTGTGTCAGCATGGAGGTGGAGCCTGGCACTCAGCATCATCAGCAGCAGTCTTTTAGGGATGATTTACAGTCCCAAGAAACCAGTGGACTTGTACGTGGCTGGGAGGAGGTGGCTGCGGATCATGTCGTCCTTAGTGACCCAGAGGACTCCGGACCGAATGCCTCAGCAAACCTACGCTGCATGGCCTCCCTGATCCTGCAAAGTCTGCGGAAGGATCCTCGTATTCTTCGGATCAAGGAGAGGGACCATTACTGGCTGGCCACTCTCCTTGATCCACGGTACAAGGGTAAGGTTGCGGACCTTATCTTACCGTCGCAGAGGGAGCAGAGGATGAGACAACTCCGGGAGGCCTTGCAGAAAGGTCTGTGCAACGCGTTCCCAGAGACTGGGAGGTTACAAACTCCTGGTCCTGGACAACGAGTTGCTGAGGCTTCGGTCAGTCAAAGAAGGAGCGGTGAGGAAGGTGGCCATCTGACCGAAGCGTTCAGACAATTCTTTAGTCCGCTGCCCCAAGGTATGATCGGTTCCAGCAACCATCGCCAGCCTCTGATATACATGGTGCAGGAATACCTAGGGGCAAGGTCAGACTTGGACACCTTCCCCACCGAAAATCCTCTGGCTTACTGGGTCTTGAGGATGGATCACTGGCCAGAGCTTGCATAGTATGCAATTGAGCTACTGGCCTGTCCTGCATCCAGCGTTCTTTCAGAACGCACATTCAGTGCTGCTGGAGGATTTGTCACAGATCACAGGGTGCGCCTGTCCACCGACTCTGTTGATCGACTGACCTTCATAAAGATGAACCAGTCTTGGATCACCACCAGCTACCAAACATCTGAAGCTGATATAACAGACTAATTTATTTTCAAATGTCACATCCCTTCAAGACTGAGACTGTCCTGTTATGTTGACTGACTATCCTCCTCCTCCTCCTCAATGATCCGATTGACGATGATAGCTTGGAAGAACATTTTTGTTTCTGGGTGCCGCCACCAGTGGCTAAGGCCCAATTTTCAGCCCCTGTTTAACAGGGGTGTGTTATTACAATTTTTTATGCAATGCTTTGCAGCAGGGCTCATTCCTGCACTCCAACTAGAGTATCTGGGAGTGGTTGCAGTGTCGTGGCACCAGCACTAGTGGCTAAGGCCCAATTTTTCAGCCCCTGTTTAACAGGGGCGTGTAATTACAATTTTTGATGCAATACTTTGCAACAGGGCTCATTACTGTGCTCCAAGTACAGTATCTGTGAGGGGTTGCAGTGTTGTGGCACCAGTGCCTAAGGCCCAATTTTTATGCCCCTGTTTAACAGGGGCATGTAATTACAATTCTTGATCTAATAATTCACAGCAGGGCCCATTCCTGCGCCCACCAAGACTAACTGTGAGGCCTTACAGTGTTGTGTCAACATCACCACCACCACCAAAGGCCCAATTTTTCAGCCCCTGTTTAACAGGGGCGTGTAATTACAATTTTTGATGCAATACTTTGCAACAGGGCTCATTACTGTGCTCCAAGTACAGTATCTGTGAGGGGTTGCAGTGTTGTGGCACCAGTGCCTAAGGCCCAATTTTTATGCCCCTGTTTAACAGGGGCATGTAATTACAATTCTTGATCTAATAATTCACAGCAGGGTCCATTCATGCGCCCACCAAGAGTAACTGTGAGGGCTCACAGTGTTGTGGCAACACCAACATGTAAGGGGCAAATTTCAGCTGAGTATATACGGCAGGCCCCTACTTTCAAACATCCAACTTACAAACGACTCCTCCTTGCAAACGGAAGAATACAACAGGAAGTGAGAGGAAATCTACCCCTAGGAAGGCAAATTCTCTCCTGTAAGAGTTAATATGGGAAAAAAAGTGTCTCCTCTCCACTGATTCTTTATCACCAATTCTTGTTTCAATAAAAAACCCAAATTTTCAAAAAACATTTGTCATTAGGACGGAAAGTGAGGTGAACTGTTCTGAACAGGTGCACACTGCACAGACAGCAAAACAAATGTTACAGGGGTGATAACCCTTCCCTATGTTTTCCAAAAAGCTTAAAAATAGATTTTTTGCCTGGAGCTACACTTAAACAATGTACCTGTTCAAAATTACAAACAGATTCTACATAAGAACAAACCTACAGTCCCTGTCTTGTATGCACCGCCTGTATACGGCTGTTCAGAGTATATAGGGCCTCTTTTATTTTGTGTGCGGGGTTCCCCTTAATATCCATACAAGACCCAAAGGGGCTGGTAATGGGCTGGGGTAGGGGGGGGGTGTGTGATGGGGTAGCTATGCCATTTTTCTTAAAGATTTTCATCCATATTACCGGGACCAGACATTACATTAAAGCCGCAAGCAGTTTTAAATGGCTTTTTTTCCTTTAGAAATGTAATTTTGTGCAGGGACAGTTCTAAACACGGGAAACACGTGGCACTTCACAGGCATACTTTAGACACCCCCCAGGTACGATATTTAAAGGAATATTTGACTTTTTTTTTTTTCACTTTATGCATCATTAAAATGACTGCTCCAGAAAAACGGCCGTTTTTAAAACTTCTTTTTGCATTGATACATGTCCCCTGGTGCAGAACCCGGGTTCCCAAACCCTTTTTAGGACAATAACATGCATTATAGTCGTTATAATTAGCACTTTAGATTTCGAACGTTCAAATCCATTGTATTTAATAGGGTTCTAAAGTTCGTGCGAACTTTCGGTCCGTTCGCGGGTTCTGGTGCGAACCGAACCCGGGGGTGTTCGGCTCATCACTAATCATCATCAATATAGCCCAGTAAACACCTTAGAGGATTACATACATTAGGTAATTGTGTCAATGAACTAATGAAGGCCGTGACCTCCGACCAGAACTGCCTGATCGGAGCACACTCCCACATTAAATGAAAGAACGTGCCATCAGCCATGCCGCAACGAGAGCATAATGCAGAGGGCAATCTATTCAGTTTAAATAGTAAGCATGGAGTAAAGTAGGATCTGTATAACAATTTTGTTTGTATTACCTTGTCCCGAGAAGAGATGACAGAGGGAACCTGGAGGGGCAAAAGCTGCTGTCAGATTTCCTCCGTCAGCTCAGGGATATCAGCTCTCCAGCTGACAGCCGTCTTGCTCAGCCTTTGAGTCGTGGAGTGCAGAAGGGACCTATAATATGTAGAAACTAGCTTGGTGTGAGAGGAGTCGGTCAACATACGTTCCAGTGGGGAGAGCGGAATAGATATGTTGCGAAGACCAAACTGTGTTGCTGCTGTGTGGCGTATCTGTAGGTAGAGGAAGTAAGCTGTGCGTGGTAGATTGTAATCTCTACGAAATTCATCAAAAGAACGAAACACATTGTCTGAGAATAAATGCGAAATAGTTTTTACCCCCCTTTTCGACCAGAATCCCACGTCAGATCTGCGGAAGAACTCTGGTAGAGTCGGGTTCCCCCAGAGTGGAGTGTTCGGCCAGTAAGTATTACTGTCAGCGAACGACTGTAGTTCTGTTAGCTTAATAAGCCTTATAGTCATTGCCAGGACACTCGTACCCTCCTGCCCTCTAGGACACCCAACATTAGAGGTGATTTTTTTCTTCCAAAGCAAATACACTTTTGCACACTGGTACTGACTAGTATTCCAATGTTTCTCCTCTCCCTCAATTCTCTCCATCAGTAAACTAATGGAGCAGAGAAGGGTCAAACAAGGTGGAGACGACAGATACTGTATCCTCCTTAGCAACTGATGACAGTATCATTAGCAGTAATCAGCATGGATTCATGAAAAATCGTTCTTGCCAAACCAATCTATTAACCTTCCATGAGGAGGTGAGCTGCCATCTAGAAAAAGGAAGGCCTGTAGACGTGGTGTATCTGGATTTTGCAAAAGCATTTGACACAGTTCTCATGTACTGGAAATGGAGCGAGTACAAAGTAGGGCAACAAAGCTAATAAAGGGTCTGGAGGATATTAGTTATGAGGAAAGGTTGCGAGCACTGAACTTATTTTCTCTGGAGAAGAGACGCTTGAGAGGGGATATGATTTACATTTTAAATACCATACAGGTGACCCCACAATAGGGATAAAACTTTTTCACGGAAGGGAGTTTAACAAAACACATGGCCACTCATTAAAATTAGAAGAAAAGAGGTTCAACCTTAAACTGCGTAGAGGGTTCTTTACTGTAAGAGTGGCAAGGATGTGGAATTCCCTTCCACAGGCGGTGGTCTCAGCGGGGAGCATCAATAGTTTCAAAAAACGATTAGATAAGCACCTAAACAACCACAACATACAGGGATATACAATGTAATACTGACATATAATCACACACATAGGTTGGACTTGATGGAATTGTGTATTTTTTCAACCTCACCTACTATGTAACTATGTTGTTTTTTTTTGTTTTTTTTTATTTAATATCTTTTTATTGTTTTTTTAACAACACATCACATATTTTTACAATACAGTACATAGGACACATACACACTCTCAATATTTCCAAACAGCAACAACAACAAAAAAAAAAGACAATACTCTACACTCCTATATATATAAAAGGCCCGGCCATGAAATCTCCCAATGCCTAGGGGAATCAAGGCTGGGCGGGAGAGAGGGCAAGGAGTAATCAGAAATAGAAACAGAGCAGCGAGGAAGGGAGAGAGATAAAGAGGGGGGAAAAACCCCCTTCTACCTACTAACAAAAAGACAAGTATTAGAACCTAATATAGGCTATGTAAATAAAAAAGTGTCAATACCTATGTGTAGAGACAAAAAGTGACCAGGATGTGGAGGGGGAAGGGAAAAAAAAAAAAAAGGGGGAAAACACTTCTTCATACTAACAAAAAGACAGGTATCTAAACCTGATATAGGCCAAATGAATGACAAAGTGACAAAACATATGTGTATAGTCATAAAGTGAACAGCCCAAAAAAAAAACAAAAAAAAAAACCTTCTACCTACTAACAAAAAGACTTATAAGTGATACTCTGATATTGGTGCTCTTTAAAATGGGATAGTTCCAAACACTTCTACTAACTAAAAACCTAGTGTTGGAGAAAAAAAAAGGGGGGGGAAGGGAAGAGAATTAAGAAAAAGGGGAGGGAAGGGAAGGGGGAGTAATATTTATTTTCTCCCCGGTGTCTTATAAGTGATACTCTGGTATGGGTGCTCTTTAAAATGGGATAGTTCCAAACACTTCTACTAACTAAAAACCTAGTGTTAAAATCTGCCAAAAAAAAAGAAAAAAGGGGGGAGGGAGGTGAAAAGGAGAGGGGAGTAGGGTCCACCTTATTCTCACCCCAATATCTTATGTGGTGAAACTCCAATATTAGTGCCTTTTATGGTGAAGTGATTCCAAAAACTACCTCAAACTAAAAGTCTAGTGTTAGGGTCCACTCAACACAAAAAAAAAAAAAAAAAAACCCCTACTCTCTGTGTAGTTAATTTTACAGTATGTATCTCCTTCCTCATTATTATTTAACTATTCTCTCCTGAATAATTTATCTTAGCTTCACTTGAGGTCCCTCTCGGAGCATACAAATATAAGAAAAAGAAAAAAGAAAAAAAAGAGGGGGGGGGAAAGAGGGGGGATGGGAGGGGATAATTGGGAAAAGGGACAGAGGAAAAATAGGAAAGAGAAAAAAGGGAAAAGTAGGCCGGCATGCATGGTGTCTAGCGATATATATATATAGCTCCATATAATTTATAGTCTCTTAAGGAATAGGCCCATCAGTACCCCAAATAGCTCGATCTTAAACTCTAAGTAACTTATTCAGTATGTATAGGTTAAGTCTTAGTGGAGTTGTGCCATTATTTCCCTATAAGTTGAGGTGTCCTTAAACTCCATCCACGGAGTCCAAGTTGAGATGTGTCGTTGATAAGTGTCCTTGTTATAATGGGTAATATCTTCCATGAGATGGACCTCTGATATTTTTTGGAACCACTTTTTCATGGATGGAGTCTCAGGTTGGCCCCAAAGGGTAGGTATTAGTGCTTTGGCCGTATTAAGCAGATATGGTACTAGAGAACATTTATATTTTCTGACAGGTTCCTTAGTAGCATGGAAAAGAATGGTCCATGCATCCATAGGGAGATTAATATTAGTTATTTGTTGAATAATTTGAATAATGCTAAACCAGTAAGGGCGAATATGTGGACACGACCACCATATATGTGCGTGGGTTGCTCTGTTCCCACAGTTCCTCCAGCACAGTGGGGAATTGGCGGGGAACATCTGATGGAGCCTTGATGGAGCCTTGATGGAGTATAGTGCCATCTAGTTAGCAATTTATAATTAACCTCAGCCGACTTAGATGCAATTGAAGAAATATGAGTCAACTGCAGAACTTTATCTTTTTGACTATCTGGGATACAGGATTCCAAATCTGTCTCCCACTTAGCAAGAAAAGGAGGATAAGTGTCTTCTTGGAGTTTACTAAGTGATTTATAAAATGCAGAAATACTATGTTTAGGTAATTCCGTTGAGTTGAAAACTTCCTCAATGCTGTTTAGGTCCTGTATACCTTTAAGCGGCTGAGGCAAAGTTCTAAGAAACACCTGCATTTGGGTGTATCTCCATTTGTCAAGAAACGTAATCGGCTTATGGTCAAGGATTTCCTTAAGGGGCTTGGGAGCATTTGCTCGCAAGACCTGGTGTAATAAAAGGGGTCCTTCTGGCGACCATGTCTTATATCCCGGATCTAATAGACCGGGTAAGAAATAATCATGTTCCAAAAGCGGTAGCAGAGGAGAAGCATACGACCACGAAATCTTCCTATGTAAAGCATCCCACACATCAAGGGTGGATGTAGTTAATATAGAGGTACTTGAGGCAAGGTGCCTATGTGTGCGTGGTAACCAGGGTATAGTTGCTAGATCTGTTTTACTCAGATCGTATTCCAAACTCACCCATAGTTTGGATTTAGCAGCATATTTCCATTCAACAATTCTAGATAAGATAACAGCCTGGTAATACCTCTTGAAGTTTGGGAGGGCCAGCCTCCTTGGAGCGAAATAACACTTCCTTAGATACTCTGGGGTGGCTGTTCTTCCAAATAAAGCGGGAGACCATGGTCTGTACTAATGAAAAAAAACCTATGGGCACACCCAATGGGATCATTTGAAAAAAAAAAAGAACTCTGGGTAGAATATTCATTTTGACTATACTTACTTTACCCAGCCATGAATGTGTCAGCGAACTCCACTTTTGTAGATCCTTTCTAATATTATTCAATAATGGAATATAATTATATTTAAAGAGGGACTGGGTATGAGGCGTCAAATTCACTCCCAGATATTTCATACTACATTGAACCCATCTGAAAGGGAAGAGGGGTTTTAACCTTTCCGCCTCTCTTCCTGGTAAATTAATATTTAGAATTTCAGACCTAGTAAGGTTAATTTTAAAGTTAGAAAGTGTCTGAAAAGTGGAGAAGGCTGTCATTAAATTAGGATGCGATATGCGGGGCTGCTGGATAAAGAATAATATGTCGTCCGCATATGCCGCATATTTGTGTATTTTATTTTCTACTTGAATCCCATGTATATTTGAATTATGTCTTACAGTTGCCAAAAAAGGTTCAAGTGTAAGGGCAAATAAAAGGGGCGACAGGGGACAACCCTGTCTAGTCCCATTAAATAGTTGAAATGACTCACTCAAAGTGCCGTTGATGTGAATTTGTGCCGTAGGATTAGTATAAAGGGAGGTGATACGGTGGAGCATCTTGGGTCCCAACCCAAAATGTTGCAGGGTCATTTTTAAGTATTCCCAGTCCACCCTATCAAACGCTTTTTCTGCGTCTGTGGATACAAATAGGGTGGGCTGGGACGTCTTTTGAACGTGTTGTATAAGAGATATCGCCCGGAGAGAATTATCCTTGGCTTCTCTATATGGCATGAAACCTGTCTGGTCTGTAGAGATCCATCTAGGTACCAGAGGGAGTAGTCTGTTAGCCATTACCCTCGAGTATAATTTAATATCAACGTTTAATAAGGAAATTGGCCTGTAACTACTGCATTAAGTGGGGTCCTTATCTGTTTTAAGAATAACTGAGATATGAGCTGTAAGAGATTCCGGGCGTAATCCCGAAGTCTGTGAAATTGAGTTGGCATAAGTCGTGAGCTGGGGCAAAAGAACATCGCTAAATGTTTTATAGTATCGAGTAGTGTAACCGTCCGGTCCCGGTGCTTTACCTATCGCTGAAGATTTCAGAGCTATCTGAAATTCTTCTACCGAGAATTCTGATTCAAGCTCTCTGAGAGCTGAGTTTGAAAGTTTAGGCAAATTAGCTTCTTTTAAATATGCAAGCATGAGACTAAGTCTCTCCTTTATAGTCAGAGACGGAGAATCACATTGCACCTTATACAGATCTGCATAATACTCCCTAAAAGCTTTAGCAATATGGGGAGTCGCATGGACTATGTTTCCATTAGATAATTTTATTTTAGGGATAAATTATCTAGTCTGTTTTTTTCTTTAAGGGATCTTGCTAATTGTCTACTGGGTTTATCCCCCCACTCATAAAGTTTTTGCGAGTAGCGTTGAAATCTCCGAGTTGTGTCTAAGTTAAGCAGGTTTTTCAACTCTTCTCGCTTCAATGTAAGAGCTTCTAAATGGGATATATGTAAAGTAAGTTTGTGTTTGTTTATCCAGTTCAGTTATTTGATGAAGAACCTGCTCCAGACGTTGACCATGCTCTCTCTTTTTCCTTGCCCCAAGTTCTATAAATCACCCTCTCATAGTTGCCTTGTGTGCTTCCCATATAATAGCAGGAGGTGTTTCAGATGGTTTGTTGTCTCTAAAGTATTGTGATATATGTGAGGCAAACGTTGCAACCTCTGTTGCATTAGATAAAAGGGAATCATTAAGTTTCCAATTACTGGAGCGTTGAGGCAGAGTGGGCATGGTCATAGTCATCGACACAGGTGCATGGTCTGATATTGTCGCTGTGCCGATATCCACCGATTTTAATAATGGAAGATGATGATGGTCTAAAAAAATATTATCTATTCGGGAATAGGACTGATGAGTCTTCGAAAAATGAGAGAAGTCTTTTTCTTTTGGGTGTAAAATACGCCATACGTCTATTAATTGCCAGTCTGTTAGTTTTTTTTTAACAGTAGACAGACGTTTAAAAGAGATATTAGAACGACCATGGGATGTATCTAAAGCAGGGTCTAGAGACATGTTTATATCCCCTGCCAGTATAATTAATCCCTCAGCAAAATGTGATAGATCAGTGAGAGTTTGAGAAAAGAAAATAGTTTGATTTTGGTTCGGACAATATATGTTTGCTAGGGTACATTGGGTAGTGCCCATATAGCCCTTTATAAAAAGAAAACGGCCATGGTCATCCGCTTGCATATCTAAAAAGCGAAAAGGTACGCTAGCACTAAGACCAATAGCCACACCCTTAGCCTTATTCGTATCTGAAAGACCGTAGTACCACTGGGGAAAATATACCGAATTCAATTTGACCTGTGTCGTATGGGTTAAATGTGTTTCTTGAAGATACACAATGGAAGAAGACAACTTCCGTAATTCACGGGTAACCTGATGGCGTTTAGCCGCCACGTTTAGACCCCTAACATTATAGGAGGTGACTTTAAGTGTGGCCATCATCTCTGTGGAGCGTAACTCCTGCGCCTATTTCTCCATGCATACCGGCCTCGAGGGGGGGGGGAAAGAATAAAAATAAAACAGGTATATATTGAGAGACAAAAACACAGAAAACAAACAAATTTGCATAAACAGCAGTAACGCCCATCAGGGCGCATGTGGGAAATTTTAATTTATCACGCAGATATCTGCGGTGGTCCCTGTGGGGTGAGGGAGGGCAGGCAGCCGTCCAGAGCTCCCTAGGGAGGACGGGACCGAGAATTACTCGAAGGCTACCCGCTCTCTCCAGCCCCAAAAGGAAAAAAGGGAAGGGGAACATGTCGTATGAAGGACACTTGGGGGCATTATGCTCCACCCGCATTCAGCTGTGTGACTGGCAATATGCCAAATAAAAAATACTTTTTACTCCAACATAACTCAATAAACCATAAGCAATAGACCTTCTTAGAATCAATATTCTCTAACTGCTAAATCTTATTTCATTTCGTTAAACATAGTAGCTTGAAAGCGTGTTATATCAGGGAGGAAACAAACACGTGGATCCAAATACTCTTTACTCATCTATGTTGTTGTTCAATGTCTCGTGTAGAAGAACGTCCTTTTTTAGTAATAGGTTTTTGCCAATGAGAGTCCTGGATATGTGAGACCTTAGGGATCGGGTCATGCCAACCCGGAAGGTCCATTGATGGAAGATCAAGGACCTTTAGAAATTGTGGTAATTCCTCTGGGAACCGAAGAGTGTGTGAGCGACCATTTTTGGTGGCAATAAGGCACGCCGGGAAACCCCATCTATAAGTGGTTCCATTAGAACGTAAATGTTCCAAAAGTGGTTTTAGGCCTCTACGGCGGTCTAAAGTTTCTTTGGACAAATCTGAGAAAATAGTGAGAGTCGCTCCATCGAAATCAATGTTGGGGATACTTCTCATCTTGTCCATTATGGCGTTCTTGTCTGAAAAATAATGTAATCGGCATATTACATCCCTAGGTTGCTCAGTAACAATATTGCGTGGCCTATAGGCTCGGTGTACTCGATCAAAGCGTAGTAGATCAGTGGGTGCCTTTCCCAACACTGAATTAAATATACCAGTGATCGATGGCTCCAGGTCCTTATCACCAGTAGCTTCAGGTAAACCTCGAATTCGCAGATTGTTTCTGCGATTTCTATTCTCGAGATCCTCGAGCTTATATAGTGAGACGCGGTGAGCTAGAGCTATCTGTGTGACCGCCTGTTGTAATTCTCTTATAGCGTTTTCATGAGTATCTTGTCTCTTTTCTGTATCTTCCACCCTGTCAAGAATATGTGCCATATCTGTTCTTACCCCTGCTATTTCCTTTTTTATTGATGTTTCAAGACCATAGAACATCCCGGCTGGTTCTTTTCTAATGCCGCTCAGTAGGGACAACATGTCTGAGGCTGTAGGGGATTCAGGGTCTTCCATGAGGTCTGAGCAGTAAGATGATGTAGGCAAATTTTTTCTCTCAAAGGTTGCTAATTGTCATGGATATGCAGTAGTGTTTGTCTGTCAGCTTACCTTCCTTCCCATGTGTTCATCTAGAGACCAGACCTCCTTCACCTGGCTTCCTTTATAATCTCCTCCCAGCCTGACTCCACCCCAGGCCCTATCACTGAACACTATATTAACCTGTGCACTGCAAGCCTGCTTTGCTGATCAACGTGTTTGTTAGGCATTGTGTGTTTGGGTTCCTGCCTGCCATGTGCTACGTCTGTCTCTCTGTTACGTTATTGGCTTGTCCCCGACTATCCCTGTCTGCTCGTGACCCTTGACCTTCGGCTCGTTCTTCGTTATCCTTGTCTGCTTGTGGCCCCTGACCTTCAGCTTGTTATTCGGTTCTCTCTTATCGTGTGCTGCTGCTTCCCCTCTTTTCCCCTTATCCTACGGGGCGTGAGCTAGGAAACTCCAGGGGCCGCGACCTGGTCCCAGCCTGCAGCGTAACATCCTCACCACTAGAGGCCCTGGAGAAGACCAGCTGGGTCTTAGACTCCGCGCCCTGGGGAATCTTGGCTCTAGCTTCCGTTTGGATCCCGGTTGTGCTCCTCTGGTCCCGCTTTCCACAACCACCCAGTTTCCTATCCGCAGAAGCCAGCCATAGGGTTCACTACCTCGCGGTGCACTCCTGTCCCCCTACGGTGTGCATCTGTCACCTGGCCACAGGTGACCCTGACACTAATGAAGCGAGAGATGTGGTGCGTCTCGTGCACCTCGTTTGGCCGCAACTAGCGTTGGGGCTAATTCTGCTGGTAACCAGGAAACGCTGTATAGAACTAGTAGCAGCTTGATTAATCGCTATTTCTTTATTATGTTTTTTAGTCGAGCTAGAGCGATTTTTTTTTGGATGTCTTTATTGGCATATTTAGGACTTTAGAGCTTCAAGGCTGCATGCTGAGTGTCAAGGTCACCTGTGGCCAGGTGACAGATGCACACCGTAGGGGGACAGGAGTGCACCGCAAGGTAGTGAACCCTATGGCTGACTGCTGCGGATAGGAAACTGGGTGGTTGTGGAAAGCGGGACCAGAGGAGCACAACCGGGATCCTAACGGAAGCTAGAGCCAAGATTCCCCAGGGCGCGGAGTCTAAGACCCAGCTGGTCTTCTCCAGGGCCTCTAGTGGTGAGGATGTTATGCTGCAGGCTGGGACCAGGTCGTGGCCCCTGGAGTTTCCTAGCTCACGCCCCGTAGGATAAGGGGAAAAGAGGGGAAGCAGCAGCACAAGATATGAGAGAACCGAATAACAAGCTGAAGGTCAGGGGCCACAAGCAGACAAGGATAACGAAAGAACGAGCCGAAGGTCAAGGGTCACGAGCAGACAGGGATAGTCGGGGACAAGCCAATAACGTAACAGAGAGACAGACGTAGCACATGGCAGGCAGGAACCCAAACACACAATGCCTAACAAACACGTTGATCAGCAAAGCAGGCTTGCAGTGCACAGGTTAATATAGTGTTCTGTGATAGGGCCTGGGGTGGAGTCTGGCTGGGAGGAGATTATAAAGGAAGCCAGGTGAAAGGGCTCAGGCCTCTAAGATGAACACATGGGAAGGAAGGTAAGCTGACAGACAAACACTACTGCATATCCATGACACTGAGTAGAGCCCCCCTCAGTCTCATCCACTCAGCAGCATAAGCAACACATGGCATAGGACATATGGTTATTCCAAACCATTTCAAACATACAGTCCTATTGGTCTTATTTCTGTTAGATATGTTTTTTCTAGCAATTTTAAAATAACAACCACTGGATATTATATCACGGTTCAATAATAAAGCTATCCAGCATCCTCATATATCAGCAGCCAAGCAAAAACACCACCAGATATTTTTCTCCACCGTATATCTCCTTACTTTGTTGTCTGTCAATGTCTCATATTCACTTAGAGAGTAAGAGATTGATGTTAACTGGCACTAAGTCATAGTTCATCTAGTTCAACTAGAGAGGCCAAGGATGTTTCCAGGAGAGGGGCACAAATACTGGGCCTTCACCTAGAGCTTATAGGGGGATAGCTAGGTGTCCGGGGGGCTGATATCGGGGGCTGGTTGGCTGGGTGGCTGGTGATTTGGGTCTGGGTGTAGCAAGATGGCCGCCGACTTCCAGATGTAGGCCGAAGCCGCGGCCTTTCCTAACACAATCCCCGGCCCGAGAAAACCTGTTTTTTCAGGTATTGAGCCTTTAAAGCAGCCCCCACCTGGCACCCAGACTGTCCGCCACTACAAGGGGTGCAAATACTGGGAGCAGAATGTACCTGAGTGGCGGGGATGCGGGTGCCCTGTCGGGCCTCCGAATGGTGTCGGGCCGGGATGTGTGGCACTGGTACACCTCTGGGGGGTCCGCTGTCCTCCCCGTCTATGGCGTTTGTTCCGCTGGACCCAGCAATCGAAACCGGCGGCTGCGGAGGTCTCATAGGCTGGTCCTCGGATTGTGGAGCTGGCCGTGGGCCGGCACGTATAGGCGGCCAGATATCCCAGTTGCTGTCGGTGTCCGCTCCAGGAATATCCCAGGGCTCGGCTAGTCCTCCGTCCTTCCAATGTTTTGTCTCTCCAGTAGGTTCAGTTTATAAGTTGATACAGTTCATCAGTCCTTATTTGTTTTTTTTTACTGCAGCATCACCCTTGTTATTCTACTTCTACTTGTTTAGTGTAGGGGAGAAGGGGAGGAGAGGAAGAGAGATTCAATGTGTATATACAAATGTGGAAAGAGCGGACTTACTTTTGCTGTCTTCCTTCTTTTCCCCCAGGCTTGTTGCCTATATTGGCTGAAGGAGGCAGTCTGGAAAACTGAGAACTGAGAAAAATCAGTCACAGGGGGAGGGAGCCACCCTCCAGAAAGCTAGTACTGCTGGAACTCGTTCAGAGTCGTTTTTAGTACTGCACCGTGTTCCTTACACATTGGGGGATCTGCTGCTGGCTTTCATCCTTCTCCTCCTCCTCCTGACGCTGCTCCGTCTCTCCCTCTTTTCCCCTTTGCTGTATGCCGCGGGTCACGAACCACAGATCTCCAAGCGGTGGGGAGGGGTGTCTGTTCGATGGATGGAGAGAACTGTGGAGAGAGCCGTGGAGAGAGCCGTTCAGCGGATCCGTAGGTCAGATGATCGGCGATATGGCTGATGTCCCACGCTGGAAGCCGTTCAGCGGATCGTCGAGGCGGCAGGTCAGCTGTGTAGCTGATGGCTCACGCTGGAGGCATCTCGAGAGCAGAGAGCAGAGCCCGCCCACACAACGTCACACGTTCACACGTTCACACCGTCATGATCCCTCATGTAACTATGTTGTTAAGATGGTAGTATCTAGAAAGTCGCAATGGTGCATAATGAAAACCTGTGGCTTTGTGTAACTAAAGGGCAGGCTTCATCCACCTGCTGGCTTGTATACAATTTTTAGCCATTTTGCAAAGGCATCCCTGAAGAAGCCTCAAGGCACCCTGGTTGAAAAAGGCTGGTCTACAACTAACTGGATTCCCAGTATGCTCTGCAGCTTCTATTTACTTCCAGTTTCTAAGTACTATATATCCCATGGTACCTTACTGCCTGTAAGTAGTGATTCGGGCAGAAGGCAGGCTCTGTGAAATGTGTGACACAGCAGTTCCTACTAACAGGGTATAGTCAATAGGTGGCACATAATTCAATGAAGTAAAGGTGTGGGTACCTTAAGATCATTAAGATTAATAGGAGTAGGCTAAAAATAATTGACATACAATGCGGAAATGAATATAAGATTTTACGTTTTGGCCATAGAACTCTTTTTATTCAATGAATCCATGGATAATTCCATTGTATTTACTAGTTCATTCATATATACATCACAGGTGTGACCTTTGATCTGCATATGACATCACTTAAATAAATAAAGAAATCTTTAAGAGGAAAAAAATGTATTCCTATTTAACCCATGATTAACCCTTAAGTAACAATAATCATCCCTAATTAACTCCTTCCTCTCCTCCTCCCTTTAGTTTTTTTTCTATTGATTTTTTATTTCTTTTTTACCATTCTTTTTTTTTATTTATTTTTTTATTTTTTATTTGGTTTTCATTTGTTAGGTTTGCTACTTTTTTCAGTGATGCATAACAAGAAACTGTACAAAATTGAAAAAAAAAAAAAGCCTTTTTTCGTTTGCAAATAACTTTGCCTTTTAAAGTTCCTGTAGTCTCTCCCTCAAACCTTTCATAACTTTTTTTCTTAAGCAAAAAAAAACATAGAAAAATGGTGAAGGGTCTAGGGGATAAAACATTACTACTTCTGGCCAAGGTAAAATCTGAGTTTGCAAAGACATTTGGAGTTCAGCTTAATCACTTTTTGCCTGTCTGTCCCCTCTCCATTTAAAGCGGAGCTCCACCCAATTCACTTATTTGCCTTCTCCCACCCCCTCCGTTGCCACATTTGGCACCTTTTGGGGGGGAGCGGATACCTGTTTTTGACAGGTACCCATCCCACTTCCAGCTGAGTTTGCTGTGGTGAGCTTAGTCGGGAATTCGGCCTCCCTACTCCTTTCCCCACAGCCGGCCCATTCACAAAGCGCAGCACGCTTCGCTCATGCGCAGTAGGAAGCTGTCTGTGAAGCCAAAAGGCTTCATTGCCAGTTTCCCTTAGTCAAGATGGCGGCGCAGGCACCCAATATCCGACTGAAAAATCGGCTCAGGTGAGGACACTGCAGGATCCCTGGACAGGTAAGTGCCCTAATATTAACAATCAGCAGCTACAGTATTTGTAGCTACTAACTTTAATTTGTTTCTGAAGGAGCCTGGAGCTCCTCTTTAAGCAACCAGTTTAGAACTTCCATTGTCAGCCTAACAGTAAGTTATAACTCGCATGCAGAGATTCACAGAACAAATAGAGAAAAATCTCAGCCATCGCACACCACACAAGCCCAGCTTGTAGTAAGTGATAGCAGCCTCAGCTGAACTTTATCCAGGCCACGCCCCCAACATGTTTTTCCCCACCCACGGGGCTTTATCGTGTCTAAGCCCCGTGGGTGGGACGAAACATGTTGGGGTGTATGGCCTACATGAAGTTAGGCTGAGGCTGCTATCACTTACTACATGCTGGGCTTGTGTGGTGTGCGGTGGATGAGATTTTCCTCTATTTGTTCTGTGAATCTCTGCATGCCAGTTATAATTTACTGTTAGGCTGACCATGGAAGTTCTGAACTGGTTGCTTAAAGAGGAGATCCATGGCTCCTTCAGATAAAATTAAAAGTCAGCAGCTACAAATACTGTAGCTGCTGACTTTTAATACTAAGGCACACTTACTTGTCCAGGGATCCTGCAGTGTCCTCACCTGAGCCGATTTTTCAGTCGGATATTGGGTGCCCGCACCGCCATCTTGACTAAGGGAGGCTGCTATCACGCTGGGCTTGTATGGTATGTGGTGGCTTTTCGAAAATGTTCTTTATTTGTTCTGTGGATTACATGTAGTCAGGTTGGACTCCTAGCCTGACCTGCACCCTCAGTGGAACACACCGAATAGGGGACATAGATGATGGAGTGGAGACCCTAAAGTTGGTTTAAATTTACATGGCATGCAGAGATTGATTGAACTTTAACCAAGAAAGTTTACTGGTCCCAGCCTATGTGCGTAGAAATGGAGTCCAGGGCTCAGCTTGTCATCAGTTTGTCATGATTGCTGACAAGGTGCCATCACTCCCTGACTTCTTAGGTGGAATATGTTCTGAGCCCTGTGATGGTGGCACACAGCCCCAATGCCAAATGATGGTGTCACACAGCCCCAATAGATACTTCACCGTGTACAATAAACAAATAGAGTGACGCAGACTAATGTCACCGCGTTTCTGAGGGCCGTGTGCATAACTAATCCCAGGAGTCTCGCCCAAAACTGAAATCACGGTTTTGGTTGGATAATTTCACAAACATCTCTATTGTGGGAATCTGTTTGTCTTTGGTTATTTGAAGCTGTGGAAAGTGTGGGAATTTCTGGCATTCTCCATTGTTCCTGCCTTGCGGAGATGGTGAATGTGTAACGGAACCCGGTGCTCCTTGCCAGGACAGAGCAAGAATTCCTTTCCAGGCAGTTCTCCGCATGATCCATGTGGGTGTTATGAAAGCACATCACACGGTGGAAATGTGCAGCAGAAGAACTCAGGGGCTTAACACAGCTCCCATTACTTTCCTGTTTTCTTTTATACATCCTCACAACACTCCGGGGATTCCCCTATCCACTTAGCAGCAGCTTAGCAATAAATAAAACCCATAAACACACAGACAAAAACAAGAGCGAACAATCACAGGCCGCTAAGCAGGAGAATGTGAGAAATAGGCATGTCTGTTCTAGAATGTACCGGGCCGAGTCCAAATAGGTAGAAGAGTGCCACGTCACTACTATTGTGTCACTCTGTCTATGGTGGAGTCCTCACCTTCTAATGTCCTCCTGGAATTGGCATGCGCAGCCTATTGCATTCCGATGTGCACCCCAGAGCACAAACACACATGCGTGTATATCAGCAGAGCAGTGGACGGTGTCAGTAAAGCAGAGATTGTTGTCATTCATTTTTATGTTTATTATTTTGTACAATTTAAGTTTTTTAATAAACCACTTTAGCTCCGGAACATTTATTTATTAGAAAGTAAAAAAAAAAATATTGTTTATTTTTTTACTTCTGCTCTAAAACACATCCAATTAAAAAATATAAAAAATCTAATTTCTTCATCAATTGAGGCCAATATTTATTCTGCTACATATTTTTGGTAAAAAAAATCCCCAAAAAGCGTATATTGATTGGTTTGCGCAAAAGTTATAGCGTCTACAAACTATGGGATATTTTTATTTATTTATTCTTTTTTTTTTTTACTAGTAATCGTGGCAATCAGCGACTTCAGCGGGACTGCGATATTGCAGCAGATAAATCAGACACCTAACTGACACTTTTTTGCGGACCAGTGACACTAATACAGTGATTAGTGCTAAAAATATGCACTGTCACTGTACTAATGACACTGGCAGGGGCGATGAAAGAGTTAAATGTGTGCCTAGTGATTTTTTACTAACTGGGGGAGGTGCTTTTACTACTTGAAGACATGGATCGGTGTTCCTGCTTCACAGCACCGAACGATCAGTGAGTCCCGGAGGACATCAGGTGTAAAATCCCAGTGGGAGCAAGCCTCCGGCAGCTCACGCTTGTGCCTAAAGCCCACAACTGCAGAATCACACACATATATATATATATATATATATATATATATGTGTGATTCTGCACAGAGCGGCCGCCCTGTAGCAGTAAATCTGCTATGGGGCGGTCGTAAAGAGGTTCATTTTTAAATATTATTTTCTTACAATTATTAGGGGTCTAAACAGACCCCTGATGTCTCACTTTCAAGACAGAGAAAGGGATTGAGGACAGAGCTTCCCCAGTCCCTTTCTCTGCAGCCTCACCTGCACTGGACAGTGAACTAATGGGAAGTGCTCTATGCTGAGTGACTTCCTGTTCATTCACAAACTGAAGCATAGTTTACTATGCTTCAGTTAAGAATGAACACAGGTGGGACTGATATAGATCACTCACTGTGTTTGTTCGGAAAAGGAAGGGGCCGGTAAATGAAATATTTACCGGCCCCTTCCCCTGCTCTCCATCCTCCCCCGCAGCAGCTGGCGGAAAAGGAGAGGAGGGAAGCTGGCAGCACTGCAGGGGGGAGAAGGGGCACCAGGATGCAGGGGAAATTGGCATTGCACAGGGTGATTAGGGTGTGCCCAGGCACTCCTGGCACACCCTGTGCACACGCCTATGTAATGTTATAGGTTGTACCTTGCCGATCCAATATGCCACACCTTTGCCCAGTACCAGATTGAGGCTTGGTTCACTTCTATTCATGTTGGAAATGCTTGCAAAATCATGCACGTTTTTCTGACACGCACAGAGATGTGCTGCTCTTTACCAGATGTCTTGATTCTTAATGGCACTGGCACACCTAAGCAAATGCATGCGTTCTTGCCCACTCCAACCGCAGGGTGCTGCGTGATTTTACTAAAAGGTCAAGGACTCCTTGCGTTTCTTATGGGTAGGGCAGCCCATGGGACTGCCCTACATGTGATGCGTGGGAATGCGCAAAAAAAACGTGCGCACTAGTTCGTGTCATACTGGTTTGAACCTAGCCATATAAAGGTAACAAAGGAGGTAATTGTGAACAAAGAAGAAAACCACGCTAGGACTCCTAATGTATAATATCACAAAGCAGCTAGCACAATACCCTAATTTATGGGATACATACATTGGAAAAAGTTCAGTGCAGCGCATAACAAAAACACATAAATAAAACATACAAGTGAAAAAAACGAATAATTCACATATGAGTGTTTAAATATAAGTTAAGAAAAAAAAGTCCCTCTGAAGAGCCAAAGAATGATTGAAAAGTCCTCGTGTGTATATTGCGAAAAATTGAAGATTGTGAAACACAAAAGGAACCTCCAAGCTTTTCAGCAATGAAACCACCATGAAGACCACCACAGTTCTAATGACCCTTACAAAGAAGAGGGCAAAAACCCTTTATTTAAAATCTAATAAAATCGAGTGCACTTACAAACAATAGGAGTTGTACAAGCCATTTAAATTACATGTGTAGTCCATTTCCCAAATCAAAGATAGTCACGGCACAGTGGCATGTGTTCCAGCTCTTTCCTACGTGTTTTGTCATATGTGACGTCATCAGGGGCACCACTGAACTTTTTCCAAAGGAGGTAATTGCCCCAGGTTCCCTTG
The DNA here is from genome assembly GCA_029206835.1 of Rana muscosa. NCBI lineage: Eukaryota > Metazoa > Chordata > Amphibia > Anura > Ranidae > Rana > Rana muscosa. Next base: position 1,112,056,848 of record CM055116.1, on the reverse strand, counting down.
CTAGAAGGAGCCCCTTTTTTACAAAAATGTAATTAAAAGTAGTTTAATTGGATCTGTATGCCCAGCTGATCGTGTGAGCAATGTGATTGGCTGTCACAGTAGTCACATGATCTGGGAACATGCAAAGAGTGCACGCTCAGCACAGAAAGCCCTGCTGCCCATGAATGCATACAGGTCCTTCTCAAAAAATTAGCATATTGTGATAAAGTTCATTATTTTCTGTAATGTACTGATAAACATTAGACTTTCATATATTTTAGATTCATTACACACAACTGAAGTAGTTCAAGCCTTTTCTTGTTTTAATATTGATGATTTTGGCATACAGCTCATGACAACCCAAAATTCCTATCTCAAAAAATTAGCATATCATGAAAAGGTTCTCTAAACGAGCTATTAACCTAATCATCTGAATCAACTAATTAACTCTAAACACCTGCAAAAGATTCCTGAGGCTTTTAAAAACTCCCAGCCTGGTTCATTACTCAAAACCGCAATCATGGGTAAGACTGCCGACCTGACTGCTGTCCAGAAGGCCATCATTGACACCCTCAAGCAAGAGGGTAAGACACAGAAAGAAATTTCTGAACGAATAGGCTGTTCCCAGAGTGCTGTATCAAGGCACCTCAGTGGGAAGTCTGTGGGAAGGAAAAAGTGTGGCAGAAAACGGACCGGACCCTGAAGAAGATTGTGGAGAAGGACCGATTCCAGACCTTGGAGGACCTGCGGAAGCAGTGGACTGAGTCTGGAGTAGAAACATCCAGAGCCACCGTGAACAGGTGTGTGCAGGAAATGGGCTACAGGTGCCGCATTCCCCAGGTCAAGCCACTTTTGAACCAGAAACAGCGGCAGAAGCGCCTGACCTGGGCTACAGAGAAGCAGCACTGGACTGTTGCTCAGTGGTCCAAAGTACTTTTTTCGGATGAAAGCAAATTTTGCATGTCATTCGGAAATCAAGGTGCCAGAGTCTGGAGGACGACTGGGGAGAGGGAAATGCCAAAATGCCTGAAGTCCAGTGTCAAGTACCCACAGTCAGTGATGGTCTGGGGTGCCATGTCAGCTGATGGTGTTGGTCCACTGTGTTTTATCAAGGGCAGGGTCAATGCAGCTAGCTATCAGGAGATTTTGGAGCACTTCATGCTTCCATCTGCTGAAAAGCTTTATGGAGATGAAGATTTCATTTTTCAGCACGACCTGGCACCTGCTCACAGTGCCAAAACCACTGGTAAATGGTTTACTGACCATGGTATTACTGTGCTCAATTGGCCTGCCAACTCTCCTGACCTGAACCCCATAGAGAATCTGTGGGATATTGGGAAGAGAAAGTTGAGAGACGCAAGACCCAACACTCTGGATGAGCTTAAGGCCGCTATCGAAGCATCCTGGGCCTCCATAACACCTCAGCAGTGCCACAGGCTGGTTGCCTCCATGCCATGCCGCATTGAAGCAGTCATTTCTGCAAAAGGATTCCCGACCAAGTATTGAGTGCATAACTGAACATAATTATTTGAAGGTTGACTTTTTTTGTATTAAAAACACTTTTCTTTTATTGGTCGGATGAAATATGCTAATTTTTTGAGATAGGAATTTTGGGTTGTCATGAGCTGTATGCCAAAATCATCAATATTAAAACAAGAAAAGGCTTGAACTACTTCAGTTGTGTGTAATGAATCTAAAATATATGAAAGTCTAATGTTTATCAGTACATTACAGAAAATAATGAACTTTATCACAATATGCTAATTTTTTGAGAAGGACCTGTATGTGCGGCGCATGGACATTAAAGCCCATCCTCTTTGCCGCTGTACAGATGAGCTTCTTGGGGCAGCAAGAGGTTAAACGTTGTCTTGGGAAGCAATACTGTGCCTGCAACCATCTGTAAAAGTTTTACACAAACTTTGGTGGCTCAATCAACCCAATCATAGAGTGCTCACTGTACACCTTGAAAGCATAATTCCACCTTGTTTCTGATAATTCAAAAAAATGCCCACAATATACACACTGTAAACATTGACCACTTAACGCAGCTTCCAGATGGCCCTTTAAGTGGGCTATAATGCCCGGGAGGTGGCACAGCTTCTGTATCATGTGACCGCTGTGATTGTCTCTTTAGAGTAAACTCTAACTGGATGGCATCTAGTTTGCTAAAGTATCATTTATCATACACAACTGCCATGTTTTTCCTATAAAATACTGTTTTCATCCTTGGTGCATCTCAGCACTGCTGGTCGCCTCCAACCTCTTTCAGCCAGTTCCTGTCTGCATGGAACCACTTCAGCAAATCGTTGCTCTGGGTGACGACACAGGAGCAGAATTTGGAGACAGTTGTCACTACCTAAGAGGAAGTGTCTAAACAGATCTTTAAAACAAGTTTTGAAATGACAATAACTTGTCAAAAGTATAGGACAGGGTTTGTGTATAGTTTACTTTGGTTATAATTGTGGATGAACGTAAACTGCCAGTGAGAAAACCCATACACACATTGGGAGAACCTACAAACACCATTCTGATAGTGTCCATAAGGAAAGGTAAACAACAACCCCAGTGCTGCAAAATAGAGCTAAAAACCAATCCACTAAACTGCTTTCTCCCTTCCTGCTACTATTAGTGGCGGCTGGTGCTCAAAATTTTTTGGGGGGGGCGCAAACAAACTGAAAAATTCAGAAAAAAAAACCCCATCAATTCCAGCCACTGTGCCATCAAACGCAGCCACTGTGCCATCAAACGCAGCCACTGTGCCCATCAAACGCAGCCACTGTGCCCATCAAACGCAGCCACTGTGCCCATCAAACGCAGTCACTGTGCCCATCAAACACAGCCACTAGGCCCATCAAACGCAGCCACTGTGCCCATCAAACGCAGCCACTAGGCCCATCAAACGCAGCCACTAGGCCCATCAAACGCAGCCACTATGCCCATCAAACACAGCCACTGTGCCCATCAAACGCAGCCACTGTGCCCATCAAACACAGCCACTAGGCCCATCAAACACAGCCACTAGGCCCATCAAACGCAGCCACTGTGCCCATCAAACGCAGCCACTGTGCCCATCAAACGCAGCCACTGTGCCCATCAAACGCAGCCACTGTGCCCATCAAACGCAGCCACTATGCCCATCAAACGCAGCCACTATGCCCATCAAACGCAGCCACTGTGCCATCAAACACAGCCACTGTGCCCATCAAACTCAGCCACTGTGCCCATCAAATGCTGCCACTGTGCCCATCAAACGCAGCCACTGTGCCCATCAAACACAGCCACTAGGCCCATCAAACGCAGCCACTATGCCCATCAAACGCAGCCACTGTGCCATCAAACACAGCCACTGTGCCCATCAAACTCAGCCACTGTGCCCATCAAATGCTGCCACTGTGCCATCAAACGCAGCCACTGTGCTCATCAAATGCTGCCACTGTGCCATCAAACGCAGCCACTGTGCTCATCAAACGCAGCCACTGTGCCATCAAACGCAGTCACTGTGCCCATCAAACGCAGTCACTGTGCCCATCAAACGCAGTCACTGTGCCCATCAAACGCAGCCACTGTGCCCATCAAACACAGCCACTAGGCCCATCAAACACAGCCACTAGGCCCATCAAACGCAGCCACTATGCCCATCAAACGCAGCCACTGTGCCCATCTAATGCAGCCACTGTGCCCATCAAATGCAGCCACTGTGCCCATCAAACGCAGCCACTATGCCCATCAAACGCAGCCACTGTGCCCATCTAATGCAGCCACTGTGCCCATCAAACGCAGCCACTGTGCCCATCAAACACAGCCACTAGGCCCATCAAACACAGCCACTAGGCCCATCAAACGCAGCCACTGTGCCCATCAAACGCAGCCACTGTGCCCATCAAACGCAGCCACTGTGCCCATCAAACACAGCCACTAGGCCCATCAAACGCAGCCACTATGCCCATCAAACGCAGCCACTGTGCCCTCAAACACAGCTACTGTGCCCATCAAACTCAGCCACTGTGCCCATCAAACGCAGCCACTGTGCCCATCAAACACAGCCACTAGGCCCATCAAACGCAGCCACTATGCCCATCAAACGCAGCCACTGTGCCATCAAACACAGCCACTGTGCCCATCAAACTCAGCCACTGTGCCCATCAAATGCTGCCACTGTGCCATCAAATGCAGCCACTGTGCTCATCAAACGCAGCCACTGTGCCCATCAAATGCTGCCACTGTGCCATCAAACGCAGCCACTGTGCTCATCAAACGCAGCCACTGTGCCATCAAACGCAGTCACTGTGCCCATCAAACGCAGTCACTGTGCCCATCAAACGCAGCCACTGTGCCCATCAAACGCAGTCACTGTGCCCCATCAAATGCAGCCACTGTGCCCCTCAAACTCAGCCAATGTGCCCATCAAATGCTGTCACTGTGCCATCAAATGCTGCCAGTGTGCCCATCAAATGCTGACACTGTGACCCCCGCCGCCCGCTCGCTGTCTGCCCGGCACTTACCCTGTCTCGGTTCGGTAGGGCAGCGGGTGACGGCGACGAGCGAGGTCCTCCATGCGTCTTTTTCCGTCCTCTCCTCCCGATAGGCATCCAATATCGCCGCCTGTCGTTTCAGCCAATCAGGTGACGGGTAACAGACCCAAGCTCCTGATTGGCGCAGAGACGGTTCAGTCTTAGGAAAGCAAATATGCATTCGCTTTTCTAACACACCTGGGTGAACTGCGAGCGCCAAGCATGGCACTCGCAGTTCACCTATTTTGAAGCCTATTAGAGCCTATGACTCAAATCAGGTGCTTCAAAAACACTCCCCCTGCCGCTGTAATTCAGGCGCCCGAAAAGGGGCCGGGCGCCTGAATAGGGGGTGTCAGCGGCAGCCATAGATAGTGTGAGGGGGTTAGCTCGGCAGCGGGTGTGTGTGACCCCCGGGATGGGCTCCCCACACAAAAACAGGCCCAGCAAACGGAGGTTGTGGTTTTCAAAATCAAAAAGGTGCGGTTTATTTTCTATTTACAGTGACAAAACACAGCAAAGCAAAAGAAACATAAACAAAATAAATCCTGGTCAACTTGACCTCTGACTAAACATACAGGTTTCCTAACTAACAACTGGGATCAGCCTAGTGCTGTCCTAGTCCCTAAGTCCCTGGTTTTAAATGTCCAAGCAAATAGCCACACAGGCTTTGTCTCACCGCACAGGGGTTCACTCTCCCTAGACAGTCCACACAGGTCTGGTTCCAGGCATGAGCAAACACCTAATGAATCTGGGAGTTCTTATAGAGGCCTAAATGAGCTGACAAGCTTCAGCTGGTCTCATCAACTCCCTGTCTGCACGACGCCCCACACTCTCCCTAGAGGTATGAGTCATCCATGAGCCCACTAGCCTCAGCTGGGCTTATACAACTCTCCACCTAGTTGTATAAGTCGGCGTAAAGCCTGAATCTGGGCGAAATATATCTACCCCCCTGGATGCAACCAGGTGACTTTACCTTCCTGCTGTCACATACCCCCCCCTCTTGTTTTAACCTCGGGGTTGGAACACCAGCAATCAGGCATTCATGTACTCGAGACAAAGCATCCACATTCCCCATTTGAACGCCAGGGCGATGCTTTACTGTGAAGTTGAATTCCTGGAGGGCCAGGAACCACCTATTCACTCTTCTATTTGTTTCCTTGTTTTGAGCCATCCACTTTAACGGAGCGTGATCCGTAACCATGTCAAAGTGCCTACCTAGCAGGTAGTACCGAAGGGAATCTAGAGCCCACTTCACCGCTAAACACTCCTTTTCAACGGTGGCGTAATTTACCTCATGGGACTTCAACTTCCTGCTGAGGTAAATGACTGGGTGCTCTTCCCCGTTCCAGACCTGGGACAATACTGCTCCTAACCCCACATCTGACGCATCACTTTGTACGACAAAGTCTTTAGAGAAGTCGGGTGAGTACAACACTGGCTGGCTACATAAGGCTTGTTTCAAGAATTGGAATGCTGCCTCAGCCTCGGGGGTCCATTTAATCATGACCGACCCTTTCCCTTTCGTCAGGTTGGTTAGGGGCACAGCCTTAGAAGCAAAGTGGGGAATGAAGCGCCGATAATAACCCGCGATTCCCAGAAAGGCCCGTACCTGCTTCTTGCTGTTGGGACGTGGCCAACTCTGGATGGCCTCGACTTTGTTGAGTTGGGGTTTTATCACTCCCCTGCCAATGGTGTACCCAAGATATTTGGCCTCCTCCTGCCCAATGGTACACTTCTTGGGGTTAGCCGTAAACCCCGCTTCCCGGATAGAGTCTAGGACTGCTTGCACTTTTGGCAGATGTGAGGCCCAATCTGTGCTATGGACAATTACGTCATCCAGGTAAGCCGCAGCATACTTCCGATGGGGCCTCAGTATCTGGTCCATTTTCCGCTGGAATGTGGCCGGCGCATTCTGTAACCCGAACGGCATTCTCTTTTATTGGAACGCCCCGTCTGGGGTTACAAATGCGGTTTTCTCTTTGGCCGACTTGGCCAGGGGAATTTGCCAATACCCTTTTGTGAGGTCAAGAGTCGTCATGTATCGGGCTGTTCCCAGCCGGTCGATCAACTCATCTATACGTGGCATGGGGTAGGTGTCAAATTTTGTAACTTTGTTCAACTGACGAAAATCGTTACAAAATCGCCAGCTCCCATCCGGTTTAGGCACCAACACAATGGGACTAGACCAATCACTTTGGGACTCCTCTATCACCCCTAAGTTCAGCATTTTCTGTACTTCCTCCCGTATTGCCTCCCGTCGGGCCTCTGGGATCCGATAGGGTTTTAACTTCACCCTTTCACCGGGCGGGGTAATAATATCATGCTCTACCCCAGATGTTTGTCCCGGCAGCTCAGAGAACACCTCCTTGTTGCGAAGCACAAACTCCTTAACCTCCTGTTGTTGGGGTTGTGACAAGGTGGCTGCTATTCCAACCTCCGGAATCACGCAACCAGTTTGAGCTGGTGTCCAAGTTTCTGCGACTAGGGACTCTCTATCCCTCCAGGCTTTCAACAGATTAACGTGATATATCTGTTCGGGCTTTCGCCTTCCTGGTTGTCTGACCTTGTAATTCACTTCGCTCACTTTTTCCATTATCTCGTAGGGGCCTTGCCATTTGGCAAGGAATTTACTTTCAACCGTAGGGACAAGTACCAATATCCTATCCCCCGGGGAAAAGGTACGGGTCTTGGCTCCACGGTTGTACACTCTCTGCTGTGCCAACTGCGCTTGGGCCAAATGTTCCTTCACGATGGGCATTACCTGTGCAATTCGATCTTGCATCAGGGCGACATGCTCAATCACACTCCTGTGGGGAGAACTCTCACTTTCCCAAGTCTCCTTGGCAATATCCAACAGCCCTCTTGGGTGTCTCCCATACAGTAACTCAAAGGGGGAGAATCCCGTAGAGGATTGGGGCACCTCCCTAATAGCAAACATCAAATAAGGAAGTAGACAGTCCCAATCCTTTCCATCTCTATCCACCACTTTCTTCAACATTTGTTTTAGGGTTTTGTTGAATCTTTCAACCAGCCCATCGGTTTGGGGGTGATACACAGATGTACGCAATTGCGTCACTTTGAACAATTTACACAGCTCTTTCATAACCCGGGACATAAAGGGTGTACCTTGGTCCGTAAGCAGTTCTTTACAAATACCCACCCGGCTAAAAACAAGAGATAGCTCTTTGGCTATGGTTTTGGCCGAGGTATTTCTGAGAGGGATCGCTTCTGGATAACGGGTGGCATAGTCCATTATAACCAATATGTACTGGTGCCCCCTAGCGGACTTGATTATAGGACCTACCAAATCCATTGCGATTCTCTCAAACGGGACCTCAATGATGGGTAGAGGGACCAGCGGGCTACGGAAATGTGGCATCGGGGCCGACCTCTGACACACAGGGCAGGAGGAACAATAATTTTCTATGTCCTTCATCACCCCAGGCCAATAGAATCTCTGTAATACCCTCTCTCGGGTTTTCTCTGTCCCCAGATGACCTCCAAGAATGTGCCCATGGGCCAACTCCAACACCAACTTCCTGTAAGGTTTGGGCACCACAAGCTGCTCAACGGTTTCTTCTGCCCTTTTTGCCACCCGATACAGTAGGTCATTCTCTACGCTGAAGTATGGGTAAGTGCAGGTATTATCTGGGTTCACTAATTCGCCATCTATTTCCACTACGTTTTCCCGTGCCTTTATTAGGGCGGGGTCTTTTAACTGTTCTGTGGCAAAATTTTCCCTGTGAACCTCCAGATCAGAAAACTCCACAGACGGTAGGTTTTCGTCTGAGGAGGTGGGCTCCTCTCCAGTTTCTTGAGTCTCCCCTGCCAATACTGACAAGGGAAATTCTGGAGAGTCCTCACCACTTTTAGAGGAGTTCTGGCTATCACATTCCTGGTACATAGGGCACCAGTGGGGGGCTCAGGATCATCCTACAGTTCCCAGAACTTCGGAAAATCCCTTCCCACAATGGCATCATGCGGTAATTGAGATACTAACCCCACTGGATGAGAGAGGGTACCTTTGGGGGTCTCGAAACACACTGTAGTCACTGGATACTCTCGGGTGTCCCCATGCACACAAATAACAGCTACCTTGCTATTCCCAGAGACCTCTGTTTTAACTAATTCAGCCTTTATCAGGGTCACAAGGCTACCTGAATCCAGCAATACCACAACATTTCTACCATTAATACACATTTTGCATAAATGTTTCTCAGTTCCCCGAATGGCAGTGCATGCGACTGTCGCACACAGCGACTGACGTCTGTCCGTCAGAAAGTCACATTGCATGGGTTCCTCCACAACCGGGCAATTTGCTGCAATATGTCCCGCTTGCCGGCAGCGGTAGCAAACAATCCATTTGGCTGCCTCTTGAGCCCCTGACTTCCCAGGCTGTTCTCGCCAAACTTTGGGCAGAGCTCCCACCCTCTCACTCTCTCCACCCTCACCCCTTGGAATCCTCTTATCCGCCCCTGGGGATGGTCTGGTCTTAGGGTGGAAAGTCCGAGAGTCTCTGGAAGAGGCCGTCAGGTTCTCTGTAGCCAAGTATTTCTCTACACGATCCACAAGACCACCGGCCGTCTCTGGGTCTCCATGGCTTACCCACTTTTGGATGGCAGTAGGAAGAGCTCTCAAAAACCGATCCATTACAACACGTTCCACAATCTCTGGTGCGGACAAAGTCTCTGGCTGTAGCCACTTCCTGCTCAGGTGAATGAGATCATACATTTGAGACCTGGGGGGTTTTCCAAGCTGGAAAGTCCAGTTATGCACACGCTGAGCCCGGACAGCCAGGGTGACACCCAGCCTTGCCAATATTTCAGCTTTTAGCATCACATAGTCTTTTGCTTGGTCAGGCTCTAGGTCATAGTAAGCCTTCTGCGATTCACCAGTTAACAGAGGAGCCACCAGTCCAGCCCACTGCTCCTCAGGCCACTTTTCTCTTTCAGCAGTCCTTTCAAATGTGGTCAAAAATACCTCTGGATCATCCTCTCCAGTCATTTTTGTCAATAAACGACTCACCCCAAAGGACGCGGTATTAGTGGGACGGCTTTCCTCACTGGTCTGCGGACGTTGCTGCACTACTGCTTCCATTTGTTGTAGTCTCTGCTCTTGCTTCTGTAACAGGTCTATGAAGCGGGCCTCAGATTGCTGCTGGGCTTGTTGCTGAGCCTCCAGACTCTGTTGGTGAGCTTGCTGCTGGGCTGCAAGGCTCTGTTGATGAGCTTGCTGCTGGGCTGCAAGGCTCCTTTGCAAACCTGCATTTGTCTGCTGTTGATTGGCATTTGCTAGAGCCAGCTGTTTCAGTATCTCCTCCATGCTGGCTTAAAAAAAACTGCCACTGGTTCTCCACCAACTGTGAGGGGGTTAGCTCGGCAGCGGGTGTGTGTGACCCCCGGGATGGGCTCCCCACACAAAAACAGGCCCAGCAAACGGAGGTTGTGGTTTTCAAAATCAAAAAGGTGCGGTTTATTTTCTATTTACAGTGACAAAACACAGCAAAGCAAAAGAAACATAAACAAAATAAATCCTGGTCAACTTGACCTCTGACTAAACATACAGGTTTCCTAACTAACAACTGGGATCAGCCTAGTGCTGTCCTAGTCCCTAAGTCCCTGGTTTTAAATGTCCAAGCAAATAGCCACACAGGCTTTGTCTCACCGCACAGGGGTTCACTCTCCCTAGACAGTCCACACAGGTCTGGTTCCAGGCATGAGCAAACACCTAATGAATCTGGGAGTTCTTATAGAGGCCTAAATGAGCTGACAAGCTTCAGCTGGTCTCATCAACTCCCTGTCTGCACGACGCCCCACACTCTCCCTAGAGGTATGAGTCATCCATGAGCCCACTAGCCTCAGCTGGGCTTATACAACTCTCCACCTAGTTGTATAAGTCGGCGTAAAGCCTGAATCTGGGCGAAATATATCTACCCCCCTGGATGCAACCAGGTGACTTTACATTCCTGCTGTCACAATAGATTCATTCAATGCATGAATCTATCCATTGGTCATAGAGGGGGTGGCTGGAGCGAGGGGGCGCCACCCGTGCGCCCTTATGGACCCACCGCCACTGGCTACTATTGTTACAAAGGATTTCCCTCTCTCCAGTTCTGAGATTTACACAGATAGGTCAAACAGCACAGTCCTGTCTGGTAGGCAGGAGATGTGATCTTTCCCTGTTTCAGTTAACTAACAACTGCAGGTCTTCTTCCTCCCCCAGCCTGTGACTAGACTGTGTAAGGAGAAATAGCACAGAGATGAGCTCATCTCTCTGTCACTCTGCTCTCTCTTCCATTCAGCATGCTGGTTCTTAGCACATGAGCACACATCACAACTGATGGGCTCCTTGTGCTGCTTTTCCTTCTTCCAGTCTGAGCTCTGCTGTATAGTGGATTGCTAGAGGCTAATACCAAGCCAAATTCAGGTGCTTAAAAAAATAAAAAATTAGCCTGAGTTCACACCTGAACGTGTACGACAGCACATATGTAGCAGCACAGTGGCTAAGTGGTTAACACATCTGACCTGGCAGTGCTGGTTCAAATCCCAACGATGACACTACCTGCCTGGAGTTTGTATGTTCTCCCTGTGCCTGTGTGGGTTTCCACGCATGCTGGTAGGTCAATTGGCCCTAGGATGTGTATGGATGTGATTTAGGCTGGGTTCACACTATACGACACGACTTTCATCCTACTTTGCTCTGCGACATCTGTCCGACATCGGTCCGACATTGGTCCGACATTGGTCCGACATCCATCCGACATTCATGAACAGGATACTACTTTGATCCGACATTGTGCTAGTCTGACTTGTCCTTTGACCAATCAAAACAATCCCAGGGTGAGATAAATTCCTTTTACTGCTGCTGTAATCACCATGTCGGATGCCAAAGTCGTATGGTTAGGACAAGGATCCGACTTTGATCCGACTTCAATGATAGTCAATGGGCTGAAGTCGGATCAAAGTCGGACAGAAGTAGTACAGGGAGAATTTTTAATGTCGGACCGACATGTGTCGGACCAGTTAAGACGGCTCCCATAGGGAAACATTGATTTTCACACGTCATGCGACATGAGCTCCTAATGTCGGAGCGTTTGTCGCCCCAGTGTGAACCAGCACTCAGGGACCTTAGATTGTAAGCTCCTTGAGGCGTGGCTTGCAGCAGGGGGTCCGGTGTGTCCCTGTTCTCCGTTTCAGGGGCAAATCAGGTCCCAATTTTTGCCTGAATTCGGACCTTAAACGGAGCCAAAGACGCACAGGACCCTTCTGCAGTGCGCTCGGGGGCCGCTCCGGAGATGTGTGAATCGGCTCCATTGAGAGCCGGTCATGCAAATTGGATGCCAGAAACCCACATCCAATTCACATAAGTGTGAACACCGCCTGAGGGCAGGAACTGATGTGAATGAACTGTAAGTGTGTAAAGCACTGTATGAATTGATACAATAGTAATAATATGTGTCTGTGTGTTTACACGCAATGAGATTATCGAACGAATGATTGTCCGTTTTTTGTTTTTTTGCACGCTAATCTTATATCGAAAATTAAGAGTTTACTAAAGTGAGAAAAATTCTCATACGACAGAATAAAAATTCAGAAGTAATGTAATGTATTTTTTGAAAGTCGCATGGTATCATGTTTGTCCCACCAGATAATATCGGAAAAGCTGTCGTATTAATGATCAAATTATCGTACGAGCGCTTTGAAAGCAGCATTTTTCATACGATTTTCTGATCGTGTGTATGGGCCAATAGGCTGGATTCACACTTATGCATTTTTAGTGCTTTTTGTATTTTGCAGTTTTGCACTACAGTCCTTTTACCATGGTCTCCTATGGAACACGTTCTGTAGTACAAATCTGCAAAAAGCACAAAAAATGCATAGCCTAATGCCGCGTACACACGATCATTTTTCCCGTCGGGAAAAATGACATTTTTTTTTTCGCCGAGAAAAACGATCGTCTGTGGGCTTTATGCCGTTTTTCTCTTTGAGAAAAATGGCAGGAAAAACGACGAGAAAAATTAGAACATGTTCTAAATTTTCTCATCGTTTTTTCCATCATTTTTTTCCGCGGCAGTTTTCCCATAGGGAGACACTGCCGCGGAGCCCACAGACGGTCGTTTTTCTCGTCAAAGAAAAAAATGACAGGAAAAACGGTCGTGTGTGGGGGAACATGCCGTTCCCTCGTTTTTCATTTTTTTTCATGCCGTGATTCACGGCGGTGTTTTCACCGCCGTGAATCACGATCGTGTGTACGCGGCATTAGGGTCCTTTCACAAAGGCATTGAGTCTGCGTTCCACAGGTTCCAGAAAAAAACAAATAGCTTGATTTCCTCATCAACAACGAATCCCTCCTGCGGATCTATTGTGTTTGGGCCGGCTCTCCCAGGAGAACACACAGTGACTATTGCTAGCCGCTGGCAATAGTTAGTTGCATGAAAAACCCAGCATGCTGGTTGTACTCAGCAGTTAAAGTTGTTGTTCCAGCAAATGCAAGGAACGCGCTACAAACGCAGAGCAACCCACACCGCACACCGCCTCTTTAAGCCAAGCTCAAAAATGTATAGAAAAACCACAATGCTAATCGCAGTGCAAAATGCATGCAAAACACATTCAAGCGCGCTTCAAATGCATGTAAACATTCAGTCGCAGTTTCTGGTGTAAATGGGCCCTTATGCCGCTACACACGATCGGCAATTCCGACAACAAATGTTCTATGTGAGCTTTTGGTCGGAAATTCCAACCGTGTGTAGGCTCCATCGGACATTTTCTGTCGGAATTTCCGACAACAAAAATTTGAGAGCTGCTTCTCAAATTTTCCGGCAACAAAAGTTCTTGTCGGAAATTCCGATCGTCTGTATGTGAAGTGGGGTCCCTATCTAGGGGGGTTGTTATGCTTAAATTTAGGGGTGACCTGAGCGGTAGTTGGCTCGGGTCTTCTAATTGTTTGGACTCTGCCTTGCTGCTGTGTCACCTGGCCTGCAGTTCCCCTTTAGGCGTATAGGTGGTACTGTCACTTATACCCGGGGTTGAACCACAGGTGATGGAGTGGCTATTGGATGTCCTCTCTCGGCTGCCGTATGGTGGGCGGTTCCGGCCTGCTGTGCATGCCAGGAGAGGGTATATAAGGGGCAGACGCCATTGTTCAGGGGAGTAGTACCCGGGGACCTGTACCCGGAGGTGTGTGCCCCTCTAAGGGGGGGTGCGCCCAACTTTGACTAAGGAGTCTCGGGCACCTTCGGCCCGAGGCTGCGGAGTTCCAGGTAGGCCCAGTACCTTCAACTGGGTCTACAACCAGAAAGGAAACCCAGGGAGCCTAGGTGAGGGCGACCGCTCTGACATAGAGGAAACCAGGGGAGGATCAGTCCCATACAAGATTGCTGTCTCGGGAGAGGCCTGGTGACCTGTCGGAGGGAAGAATTCCTTTCTTTGCAGACTGCCTTTGCGGAGTATCGTGACTTAAGGAGGGATCTCCTTGACTTTGTCCTTGGAGGGGACTAAGTCACTGTTCGAGCTTCATGCTGGCTGCTAGTGCTATTGAGTGACTATCCGGGTGAGCTGTACCCACTCGGGACCGAGTGGCGACGAAGCCAAGAGTGTGCCTGAATCCATCCTATTTCTGCTAACCCCTTTCCTCTCTTCAACTTTCTGGTTACTGAAGCAAAGAGAGAAAATAAACTCCTGTTGGAGTTGAAGTGTTGTGTGGACATTGACCTTCTTTGGGAAAGGTAAAGACTTGCCTCTATAATCTAGAGGGGAGAATCAGTGAAAGGAAGCAACTCGCTGCGGGACCCAAATACATAACACCGCCCGACCTCTAATCCAGAGGACACGGGCATGTGGCATGTGTGTCTGATCCCCCTAAAAGGAAGGTAAGGGGGTAAAGGATCTGTGTGCTACACGTGGGGGCTCGAGTCCGGGATTCTGCAGCTGTTTCTGGGAGCTGGACTTTACTTTTCCTGCATGGCTCTTTGGAGGTCGGCCATTTTCGGAAAAATTGGACTGCGCCACAAGTGAGAAAAAGGGAAGTACAGGCCTGGCAGTATTTCCAGCTGAGTAGTTCGTGGGCATGTCGCAAAGTCTGGAAAAGCCTGCGAGTTGCGTGCAGCAAGGAAAAGATGGGAGGAGCCCCCGCCAAGTGTGTGTTCCACGTGGTGCGGTTGGCGCCAAAGAGACAGTGCTGATTGAACCATTGACGAGGCAACATGTCCGCTGCTCCATGGATGTCTGTTTCACCTGGATCTCGTGTTCTTTTACCCAGCTCAACCATGGACGTTGCCCCTGTTATGGCCTCCCTGACGGATACAGGGATTCGGCTGAAGCCCCGAGGTCGCTTTGCCCTCTATACATGCAGAGATGCAGAGGCCTTGGGCTTCGCTCCTTTCGGGAGATGTACCCGCTGTGGGGAGTTCCTCTTTGAGGTAGAACAGCCAACGAAGATGCCAAAAGTCTACCGTGTGAACTGTATTTAAGGTGCTGTCGCTTCTGAGGAGGAAATGTGTGCTCCCACAGCCATGCCCACGCACACTACCGCGGAGATAGTGGATGTAAGAACTGAAGTTCCGGCCATTAAGGAGCTTGAGGCAGAAAACCCAGCGGATGCTGCTTCTGTTGCAACGGGATCCTACTTTCCGCCTGCTAAAAGAAAGGTGGGATACGTAAAGGCTTCTCGCGGCCGCGGTCGGGGCCCACCCCAGCGCCTGCCTGAACCGGATCGTCCAGTCGGAGGGATCTCCAAGCGTTCCACGGGGAGGGAAGGTAAGGAGGCTGGGGACACTTCAGTAAAGAGTTTGCCAGGGAAAGGAAAGAAACTCAGTGTCCGTTCCATATGGGATAATTGGGTGCCTGACCCACGGGAACTTTTAAAAGAAAAAGAGTCAGTGTTGACCAGGAACTATCTGCCAGCAGAGGAGTGTGACACCTCGGACATAGACTCTTCCTCTGACATTGGTGATGACTTTGAAATAAATTAAATGTTTGTCAGGAAGGGATGGAACCAAACCCTGTTGTCCGCACCCCGAAGCATAAAAGAGGGATCACCCATGGACTCTGGGGACACTGCACCCCGGGTGGAAGCCCCTGTTCTTGCTGGAGAAGTTGTTCCTGTGCCTACTTTGCATGCTCCGGTGTCTTCCGTGCCTGCTGTTCCAGAGGCCCCTTCCCCATTGAGGCCGCCTATGCCACAGTTAGAGCCCGTGCGCCCCTGGAGATCTCCCGATGCAGTTGTTTTGCCAGGAGCTGGAGATCGGGCGACTATGCCACCTTTGGCCCGATTACAACGTCTCTTGCATCGGAAGGTTGTATGGACTATGGTTGGGAGTATCCGTACGTTCCAAAGAACTTGTTGTTTGAGATTGAAGCCTCCTGGGAACGTTGGTACAGTGACTTTGTTTGGGACCACTTGGAGGTAAAGAAAGGCCATAGGTACTTAAAATGTTCAGTCGTGATGACCGAGAGATATAAAGGATGCCGGAAAGATTGGACTCTCGGTCGGCACATATACGCAGATCGGGTCGTGATCTGTAGCAAAGACAGAGACGATGTGATCTATTCAATAGAGACTTTGGATAAGGACTGGAAGTCTCTTGTTCTCCGACCCCCATTTTTACCTCTGAAGTGGGACTTGTGTTTTTTTTTATTACTATATCAGGGACAATGCCTTGAACTGCTGCGCTTGACTCTATGCCCAGGGAGTGTACTCTCTGGAGGTTTGAAGGACAATTTTTTTTGTTTCCTTCCCTCTTATGAAAAAGAGAATTGAACTTTGGGGTAGAGTTAGTCAGGGCCAAGCTGGAAGCCGCCGTAATCAACAAAAGAGATTCTTGTGTTGTGGTGCGCCTATGAACACTTAGGTTAGGTAGTGATGTGTGCTGCCACTAGGTGGTGGTGGTTTACAAAACCCTTTCATACATTAACATGTGCCCCTAAAAGGGGGGGGTGCGCCCAACTTTGACTAAGGAGTCTCGGGCACCTTCGGCCTGAGGCTGCGGAGTTCCAGGTAGGCCCAGTACTTTCAACTGGGTCTACAACCAGAAAGGAAACCCAGGGAGTCCAGGTGCGGGCGACCGCTCTGACATAGAGGAAACCGGGGGAGGATCAGCCCCATAGAGGAGACGAGTAATAGATTGCTGATTGCTGTCTCGGGAGAGGCCTGGTGACCTGTCGGAGGAAAAGATTCCTTTCTTCGCAGACTGCCTTTGCGGAGTGTCGTGACTTAAGGAGGGATCTCCTTGACTTTGTCCTTGGAGGGGACTAAGTCACTGTTCGAGCTTCATGCCGGCTGCTAGTGCTATTGAGTGACTATCCGGGTGAGCTGTACCCACTCGGGACCGAGTGGCGCCGAAGCCAAGAGTGTGCCTGAATCCATCCTATTTCTGCTAACCCCTTTCCTCTCTTCAACTTTCTGGTTACTGAAGCAAAGAGAGAAAATAAACTCCTGTTGGAGTTGAAGTGTTGTGTGGACATTGACCTTCTTTGGGAAAGGTAAAGACTTGCCTCTATAATCTAGAGGGGAGAACCAGTGAAAGGAAGCAACTCGCTGCGGGACCCAAATACATAACGCCGCCCGACCTCTAATCCAGGGGACGAGGGCATGTGGCATGATGTGTTTGATCCCCCTAAATAGAAGGTAAGGGGGAAAAGGATCTGTGTGCTACATATGCAATTCCGACGCACAAAAAAAACACGCATGCTCAGAAGCAAGCAGAAGAGCCGAACTGCCTATTGAACTTCATTGATCTCGGCTCGTCGTACGTCTTGTACGTCACCGCGTTCTTGACGTTCGGAATTTCCGACAACATTTGTGTGACCGTGTGTATGCAACACAAGTTTGAGCGAACATTCCTTTGGAAAAAAATCCACGGTTTTGTTGTCAGAATTTCCGAACGTGTGTACGCGGCATTAGGCTCCACGCACTTTAGTGTTTTTTTAAGCTCCTAGAAGCTGTTATTAGCATTTTTTTTTCTGCTCCTACAAGCTAAATAGTGTAATCCTGTGTGTCCATGCACACTACTTTAGGCTATTAGCGTTTTTTGAGCTTCAGCGTCTAGGAGCAGTAAAATAATTGTTTTTTTAGAGTTTATCGGAGCGTTTTTCCAGCAGAAACGCTCCTACATGCTGCTAAACGCTCCTAAACGATACTAATAGCGTTTTTTAAAATTTATTTTTCAGTTTTAGGCCTCTTGTACACTACTGCTGGTAAACGGACGTTTAGAGCCCTTTCACACTGCCGTTACCTGGGCGTTGGCTCATTTTAGCGGCACTTTACCGTAGTTTTTGCGGTGCTTTTCGGACTCTAGGGGGCGCTTTTAACCCCTGCTAGCGGCCAAATAAAGGGTTAAAAGCGCCTGCTTTGCAGACGCTTCGGCGGCACTGCCTATTGATTTTAATGGGCAGGGGCGCTTTAGGAGCGGTGTACTCGGGCTTTCACACTTGGATTGCAGATGAGGCTTTTTTCAGGCGCTTTACATGCACTATTTTTAGCGCTAAATCGCCTGAAAAACACCTCCAATGTGAAAGGGGTCTTATGAGCAGTTTTTTCAGCTGCCCCTGAACTCTCCTCTATGTTATCTTATCAGTACATGTACACAGGGTCGTTTATAGTCGTTTATAGGCAGTTGAGTTTAGAAGCGTTTTTTGGAAAGCAAACAAAATGCGTTCAGGACGGATGTTCAGAGGCATTTGAAACGCCAAAAGCCTGGTAACAGCTTGTAAACGTGTGTAAACGCGGTAACTCTCATTAAGCCGCGTTTCGTTTATAGGTGTTTTTAACAACTTAAGCCCCGAACCATTTTGCTGCCAAAGGCCCGGGCCACTTTTTGCGATTCGGCACTGCGTCAATTTAACTGACAATTGCGTGGTCGTTGCGACGTGGCTCCCAAACAAAATTGACGTCCTTTTTTTTCCCACAAATAGAGCTTTCTTTTGGTGGTATTTGATCGCCTCTGTGGTTTTTATTTTTTGCGCTATAAACAAAAATAGAGCGACATTTTGAAAAAAAATATTTTGTACTTTTTGCTATAATAAATATCCCCAATTTTTTTTTTTTTTTAAATAGGATTTTTTACTCACCGTAAAATCCTTTTCTCTGAGTCCATGGACCGACACAGCTTCTCTATTGACAAAGTGGGTATTATCCATTAATTAGGAGTGACTAGGCAGAAAACTTGTAAAAAGTGTTGCATCACACCTTCTACAGTACCGCCCAGGGGGCGGACCCTCTGGGTATATCCCCTCAGTCTGCATCTCGCAGATCAGTTCGTCAAAAAGCAGTACAAACTTAAAAGGAGGGGTGGGTGCTGTGTCGGTCCATGGACTCAGAGAAAAGGATTTTACGGTGAGTAAAAAATCCTATTTACTCTTTCGTCCATGGACCGACACAGCTTCTCTATTGACAAAGTGGGATGTCCCAAAGCAGTGTCAGAGAAAAAATGAGGGGTGGTAACAGCATGAAAATAAATTTCACCCCAAACATAAAACAGCACTCCTCCAACGGAGGAGTTGCAACTCTAAACAGCCGCTTGCAAAACCTTGCGGCCGAAAGAGGCATCTGAAGATGCACCTACATCAACTTTGTAGAATTTTGTGAAAGTGTGAGCGGACGACCAAGTCGCCACTTTACATAATTGGGAAACAGACGCTTGATGTCGGAAATCCCAAGAGGCACCTATTGCCCTGGTCGAATGCGGCGTGACAGGAAAGGGGGGCGCTTGACCCTTTAAGGCGTAAGCCTGGATTACTATCTGTCGGATCCACCTAGAGATGGTGGCCGACGAGACTGCTTGGCCCTTCTTGGGACCAGCCACCGAAACAAACAGTGAGTCTGACTTCCGGAACAGGGAAGTAGCAGATAGGTATACTCTCAAAGCTCGGACAGCGTTCAAGGAATGCAACGCTGACTCCTTAGGATTCGACGGATGAGGACACAAGGATGGAAGTACAATGTCTTTGTTGAGATGAAAAGCCGAAACGACCTTTGGAAGAAAGGAAGGCTGCGGCCGCAGCACCACCTTATCCTTGTGGAAAACCAAATAGGGAGCCTTGCAGGACAAGGCTGCCAGCTCAGAGACTCGTCTAACTGACGTAACAGCCACCAAAAAGACCACCTTCTGAGAAAGTGTCAACAGGGGAATATCTCTAATATTCTCAAACGGTGCCTTCTGAAGCACTGAGAGGACCAGGTTCAAGTCCCACGGAGGTAGCGGGGGACGGACCGGAGGGGCCACATGTCGAACACATGGGGTCGCTGAAAAAAGACAGCCAGGGCAGATATCTGTCCCTTAATCGTACTTAGGGCAAGCCTTTGGTCCACCCCATGCTGTAAAAACAGCAGGATTCTGGAAACCAAATAGGTCCGCGGATGCCATTTCATTTCCTCACACATGGAGATGTAGGCCTTCCAAGTGCGGTGATAAACCTTCCTAGAGGACGGTTTTCGAGCACTTCTCATCGTAGAGATTACTGAATCTGACAGGCCCCGGTGTCTCTGTACCTGGTTCTCAACAGCCATGCCGTTAAAGCCAATGACTGTAAAGCAGGATGGAGTATGGGACCTTGCGATAGCAGGTCCTTCCGTAGATCGGAAGGACCAAGGACGCTGAGGCCAATCTAGAGCGATTAGGATCATTGGAATTCCCTCTGCCTCCACTCTGCGGAGCAGAAGAGGAACTAGCCTTAAGGGGGGGAAGGCATAGATTAGCCGATACTGACCCCACGATGCCACCAACGCGTCCGTTGCGTCTGCCCATGGGTCTCTTGACCGGGCCACAAACCTCAATACCTTCCGATTGAGTCGGGAAGCCAGAAGATCTACGTCTGGTGTGCCCCATCTTTGGCAGAGGAGTTGGAACACCTCCGGGTGTAAGGACCATTTTCCCTGGTCCAGCATCTGGCGGCTCAGGTAGTCCGCCTGCCAGTTTTCCACACCCGGAATGTACACAGCCGACAGTGCCGGTATGCTCCTCTCTGCCCACTTCAGGATGCGAGCGACCTCTGATGCTGCAGCTGAGCTTCTTGTTCCTCCTTGATGATTGACATATGCCACTGCTGTGGCGTTGTCTGACTGGATCCTGACTGGACGCCCTTGCAGCCTCTGAGACCATTTGAAGAGGCACAGCCTGATCGCCCGGATTTCCAGGACATTGATCGGCAGGAGGGCTTCCTCTGGGGTCCAGCGATCTTGCGCCGACTGAACACCCCAGACTCCCCCCAACCTGTAAGGCTGGCGTCCGTCGTGATCACTATCCAGTAAACCGGAAGAAATGACTTCCCGGCCATAAGAGCCGGTGCTGTCAGCCACCATACCAGGGATCTCCTGACTAGGTGGCTCACTCGGATTTGATAATCCAGAGATGAAGGGCATCTGTTCCATCTGGACAGAACTTCCTTCTGTAACACTCGAGTGTGGTATTGAGCATATGGGACCACCTCGAAGGAGGCTACCATGAGGCCCAATACTCGCATGCAAAAACGGAGTGATGACCAATTCCTGGAAGTCAGCTGCCGTACTGCAGCCCGGAGGGTCTGCAACTTCTCCACAGGGAGGAATACCTTTGCCTCTGAGGAATCCAGAATCAACCCCAGGTACACTAGGCATTGAGTGGGCACCAATACTGACTTTTGCGTGTTTAGTATCCAACCCCAGTCTCGAAGAGTCTGACAGGTAATAGACACGCTTACCTCTAATTCTGAGCTTGAAGGGGCCTTCAGTAGAAGGTCGTCCAAGTAGCCCATGATAGCGATACCCCGCTGTCTTAGAAGTGCCAAAATCGGAGCGAGCACCTTGGTGAACGTCCTGGGTGCTGAGGCAAGGCCAAACGGGAGGGCCACAAACTGGTAGTGGTTCTTCCCGATAGCAAATCGCAGAAACCTCTGGTGTCTGGAGTATATGGGGACATGCAGGTATCCGTACTTGATGTCCAAGGAGGCCAGAAAGTCCCCCGGATGGAGAGCCGTGACTAGAGATCGAACCGACTCCATCCGAAATCTTTGTACTTTCACAAAGCAATTGAGGGCTCTGAGATCCAAGATTGGACGAACCCCCTCCTTCTTCGGCACAATGAACAGATTTGAGTAAAAACCCTGACCCCGTTCCTGTTCTGGAACTGGAATAACTACCCCACGTTCCAGTAGACCCTGGCCCGCCCCATACAGGGCCTCCCGACGGGTCGGTAGTAGCTGGAGATTGGAGGTGATGAATCTGTCCGGTGGACAAGAGAGAAATTCTATCTTGTAGCCTGAGGAGATTACATCGCAAACCCACCTGTCGGAGACTAGAGCTGTCCACTGAGTCACGAATTTGCGAAGACATCCCCCCACCCGAGAGCTGGGTGGGGGCGGACCTTCATGCGGACGCAGATTTGTCCGCAGGCTTGTTGGGTCTGCGGGACCAAGGACGCTTTTGTCTTTGGGCAGGCGCTTTACCGGCCTGGGGTCTTTTCCCTGTCGCCCTAGGGGGACGAAAAAAACGCTTGCGTGCAGTAAAGGAGGGCCCTTGCCCTTGGCGTGGCCCCTTACCCTTGCTAGTTTGGGGAAGCAAAGTGCTTTTACCTCCTGTGGCATCCTTGATGATGTCATCCAGAGAAGCCCCAAAAAGTCTGTCGCCCTTAAAAGGCAGATCCAACAGGGCTTTCTTGGAAGTCTGGTCCACAGATCAGCCCTTTAGCCAGATCAGGCGGTGTATTGCTACTGCATAAACCAAAGATTTTGACAGCAGGGGAATAGTATCCATGTCTGACTCGCAGACAAACTTAAGGCCCTGGACCAACTGGTCGGCCAAAGTTATCTCATTGGGAGGAGCATCTCGCTCCTCTAACCCCTGGAGTAGCAATTTTGCCCATTCAGTAAGTGTCTGAGACACTAGGGCCCCCGCCAATGCCAGGCGTACTGCCGAGCCTACCACTGAGTATAGGTAGCGAGCGAGTGCTTCAGCCTTCTTATCCACACGGTCCTTGAAAACAGGAGCCCCTTCTACTGGAATAGTGATGGATCTATTAAGTCTGGACACCGGAGGGTCCACTATAGGGGGAGAGGTCCATTTCTTCATAAAACTCTCCTCAAAGGGGTACCGTACCGCAAACCTCTTTGGGGCTGAAAAGACCCTCAGTGGGTTCTCCCATTCCTTGTATAAGAGTTTGTCAAAATAAGACACACAAGGGAACACCTTAGCAGTGCGGGCAGGTTTACGAAACCCAAAGGGGACTGGAGTTTCTGCTGCTTCTGCAGTATTTTCCAACTTTAGCGTATCCCGCACTGCAGTAATAGGGTCAGATACCAAAGCCGTCTCGCCTACTGACCTGGACTTGGAGTCACCCTCACTGTCCGATCGGTCACGGTCTGCAGTCTCTGATGCGTCCGAATCTGGGCCATGAGCCGTAGCTGGTTCTGCATCAGAATTATCCCCGGAAGATTGCAGGGGACGGGGGCGTTTACTACCCCCTGTATTCCCGTGTGCTGCTTCCACCCTGGCAGCAAACGCCTCTAGGATTGCCGACATAGCGTTCATAGACACCTCAGGGGCACCAGCTGCTAAATCTGGTGTTTCAGGGGAGAAGACATCTGGCTCAGATGCCATGCTGACCACACGCTGACACCCACAGGGCTCCAGGCAAGATATCAATAGGCCACCCTCCTGCGCTGCAGAGATGCTGGGTTACCCAGGGACTCACCACCCTGGACCGGTACTGCTATGCTGCCGTGTGCTGTGCCTGTGATGCTGTCCCACTGCTGCTGTGTCAGTCTGCTTCTTTTATCAGCACTTCCTGTGTGAATTTTCGCGCCAGTGTAATACACCCTAGAGGCCGGAGACTCTCGCAAAATGGCCACCAAAAACGTCTGTATGGAAGATAATGTGGGCTCTAAGAAAATGGCCGCCGAGCCGAAGATAGAGGCCAAGCAACCGTAGCCCACAAAAAGATGGCCGCCGAACGGCAATATATACATACAGGGTGGACAAACATGGCCGCCGATCACTTGATAGGGGCCAGTGGGTGGGGACTACAAAAAAATGGCGCCAAAACCACAGGAAGATGGCCGCCGGGCAGTCACTAGAGGCCGAATCCGGCATGGACCACCCCAAAATGGCCGCCGACAGCATGGAGGAGGAAGCACACACACAGGTAAGCAGAAATGACATTTCTTTTAAGTGTTAGTTACAGCCAGCCCCGCTCTAGTGGAACCCCTTAGGTGACCCCCAGCACCCAGCAACCTTTAGCTAGAAGCCCAGGGAGGAGGGAAAGGCAGGGAGAGAGGGAAGAAAGGGGCCACAACCACTTACTTGATCTCTCCAGGAATGTCCAGCTAAATCACCCAGCCGAGGCAGGGGAGTTTACTTACCTATCCTGCATGTATTATGCTGGAAGACATTCCAAACAGATCATCGTCCGCACACGGAAGGTGACTGTTGGCCAGGCATGCTGTGATTGGACCCAAAAGGGACGATCATATGTATGCCCTGGAGCGTGACGCTCACCAGACAGGCTTCTGCGACTCGGCCGTAAGGTCAGTCAAAGCTGAGCGGTCCGATACAAGCCCTGGAGCGTAAGCTCACCGGCCAGGCTGCTGTGACTCGGCCGTAAGGTCAGCCGAAGCTGAGCGGTCCGGTGCAGGCCCTGGAGCGTAGGCTCACCGGCCACCCATGGAGCAACGGGCATGTCGTGGAAAACCCAGCGCGTAGCTAGGGTCGGCACACGCTCGATGGCCGAAACTGGGGAGACTACAAGGATCGAGGATCCAGCCTGTCACCCAGTCGGCAGTTGATCGAAGATCGCAGGAAACAAAAAATGTAGCAAAAAATATATATCTTTTTCCCCCGGACCAATGGGCCCGAAGGGAGCCATGTCCTACTCCTTGCTAGACAGAAAAAAACTGATCTGCAAGATGCAGACTGAGGGGATATACCCAGAGGGTCCGCCCCCTGGGCGGTACTGTAGAAGGTGTGATGCAACACTTTTTACAAGTTTTCTGCCTAGTCACTCCTAATTAACGGATAATACCCACTTTGTCAATAGAGAGGCTGTGTCGGTCCATGGACGAAAGAGTAAACATATTTTTTCTCAGTTTAGGCCGATACGTATTCTTCTACATATTTTTGGTAAAAAAATTGGTTTGCGCAAAAGTTATAGCGTCTACAATATAGGGGATAGATTTATGGCATTTTTATTATTATTATTTTTTTATTAGTAATGGTGGCGATCTGCGATTTTTATTGTGACTGCGACTTTATGGCGGACACATCGGACACTTATAAATATGCACTGATTATTGTAAAAATGACACTGACAGTGAAAGGGTTAACCACTAGGCGGCGCTGAAGGGGTTAAGTGTGTCCTAGGGAGTGCTTCTAACTGTGAGGGGGAGGAGCTACCAGTGACACGTCAGCGAGCTCTGTTCCCGATCACAGGGAACAGTAGATCCCTGACATGTCACTAGGTAGAACAGGGAATGCCTTGTTTAGAAAGGCATCCCCCTGTTCTGCCTTTGCTGACATCGAGTTCCCGGGACCCGCGGGCGCACTCACGAGGCACGCGGCAGGCACGCGCCTGCTGGGCGGCAAATTTAAAGGGACGTACAGGAATGCCCATTTGCCTGCCCGTGCCATTGTGTCAACGTACATCGTCATGCGGCGGTCGGCAATCGGTTACTGGAGATATATTTCTGACCAGGGGCGCTGCTCCCCCTATCTATGGCTGCCCCCCCTATCCATGCGTCCGGCCCCTTTCCGGATGCCGGGCGCACAGATTCCAATGGGGAGGGGGCTGTTTTTTTTAAGCACTAACCCAGAGGCTCTAATAGGCTTCAAAATAGGGTGGGCTTGGGGTGCAGAGAATGCGAACGGAGCCCAGCCAGGTGTGTTACAACAGTGAATTAATATTCCCTATAGTGATCCTCCTCCCGGCCAATTAGGAAGCGGGTTTTGAGACCTGTCACCCGATTGGCTGAAAGGAGAGGCGATCCTATTGGATGCCTAGGAGGAGGGGAGAAGAGGCAAGGCCGCCGAGCTGGAGAAGTGGAGGAGATGTCTGCTGCCTGATGCCCGTCACCTAGATGGGGTAAGACAGCGAGTGGGCGGAAGGGGGGGTGTTTGAGGTGCCACTGGGCAAAAAAAAAAAACACCAGCTGCCACTGTTTCTGACCATTTACAATGTAAAAAACGCTTCTAAGGCCTCATGCCCACGGATGTTTTTACAGCCGCGTTTTTGAGCGTTTTTTACAGCTAAAAACGCCTGTCCATGTTATTGTATACATTTTTTGACCGTATTTTTTTCGAAAAAAAAACAAAACGTCAGAGCTCAAAAAGGCAATTGCAGCGTTTTTTAGCGTTTTTTTATGCCTAACGCTGACGCCGAAGAACGCACTGGTCCTGGGTTTTTTTTACAGCTTAAAAACGCCTATGCTATTTGCAGCTCAAAAACGCCTAGGTGGGCATGAAGCTATAGACTAACATGGACAGGCGTTTTTAAGCTGTAAAAAACGCTCAAAAACGCGGCTGTAAAAACGTCCGTGGGCATGAGGCCTTATACAAATGTCTGTAACTAGCTGTCAAGTTCCATTGTTCAGGAGAGGATTTAACTAACTGCAAAAACATCAATAAACTGCAAACGCTCCTACACTCCTAAATCACTGCTAAAATGCTACTACAAAAAACTACTAACAGCGTTTTTTATCCAACCATTTTTCCAGCGTTTTTTTTAGCTTAAAGTGGAGTTCCCCCTAAAAAAAATAATATTAAAAGTCAGCAGCTACAAATACTGCAGCTGCTGACTTTTAATATCTGGACACTTAAGCCTCATACACACGATCAGATTTTCCGTCAGGAAATGTGTGATGACAGGCTGTTGGCGGAAAATCTAACCGTTTGTAAGCTCCATCAGACAATTGTTGTCGGATTTTCCGCAAACAAATGTTGGATGGCCCACTTTAAAATTTTCCACGGACAATGGGCTGTTGTCGGATTTTCCGAGCGTGTGTACACAAGTCCGTGTCGGACAAAAGTACAAACACGCATGCTCAGAACCAAACACAACATTAGCAGAAGGTGCCCAAAGGGTGGCGCTAAAGAGCTGAAAAATCATGTAGTACGTCACTACGTTTGTGTTTGTTGGCCGACAATTGTGTGCCGTTTGTATACAAGACAAGTTCCTGGCCAACGCCCTTCGGACAAAAGTCTAATGCGGCGTACACACGATCGTTTTTCATGCCATTTTTTAAACCAACGTTTTTCTGGTCGTTTTTTTTTCATGTTTTCTCTCAAGCCTGTCTTGCGTACACACGATCATTTAAAAAAACATTCAAGCAAAGCGCAGTGACGTACAACACGTACGACGGCACTATAAAGGGGAAGTTCCATTCGGATGGCGCCACCCTTCATGTTAGTAAAGTTTGTTGAGCGACGATTCGCGCTTTTCAGCCTCGTGCTTTTCAGTCCGTTACAGCGTGATGAATGTGCTATCTCCATTACGAACGCTAGTTTTACCAGAACGAGCGCTCTTGTCTCATACTTGATTCTGAGCATGCGCGTTTTTTTTTTCACCTTGTAAAAGCCTACACATGGCCGTTTTTCACGTTGTTAAAAAAAACGAGATGAAAAACGACGTGAAAAAATAGAGCATGTTCGAAATTTTTAATGCCCGTTTTTCACGCCGTTAAAAATGCTCTGGAGCATACACACGATCGTTTTTAATGCCCATTTTTAAAAATGGCATTTTTAACGGCATGAAAAACGATCGTGTGTATGGGGCATAATGCTTTGTCTGCGGAAAATCCGATCGTGTGTACGAGGCTTTACCTGTCCAGGGCACCCGCGATGTCGGCACCCTCGGCTCTCGGGTGGAGGCGCCGCCATCTTCAGTAAGGGAATCAGGAAGTGAAGCCTTGCCGCTTCACTTCCTGGCTTCCTACTGCCCATGCACGAGTCCACTGAGATCTGTGTGTCTCCCAGAAGACAGGGGCGGCGGCGATCTATGCCCAGAAGTGGGAGTAAATGCCTGTATTAGACAGATATCTGCTCCCCCCTCCCCCCTGAAAGGTGCCAAATGTAACACCGGAGGGGGGGGGGGATTCCGAAAAGCGGAAATTCCATTTTTGGGTGGAACTCCGCTTTAACAAAAATGCTAGTGTCATGGAGCCATACAGCGACAT
Source organism: Rana muscosa (assembly GCA_029206835.1). Lineage (NCBI taxonomy): Eukaryota > Metazoa > Chordata > Amphibia > Anura > Ranidae > Rana > Rana muscosa. The sequence continues at coordinate 1,112,029,226 of CM055116.1, read as the reverse complement.
CTAATACAATGCAGCACAACGCACCATCAAAACGCCCGACAATGCACGTTAGCGCACGTCTACACGTATTGAAAGCGTTTCCAATGATTTCAATGGGAAGCACATGACGAGACAACTTGTAGCTGTGACTCCATCCCCAGTGCTGAGCTGTGATCTCCATCCCTCCAGTGTACTGTGTATAGAGGTCTCCCCCCTGTACTCAGGGAACTCCGCTCTCCCCAATACACCAGGGACCGTCTGACTGCCAGTCTGGAGGGGGCGGGCCCGGTGACATCACGGGGGGCGGGGACAGGCTGGCCGGGCGGCTGGCTGCTGCAGGGGCTTTCAGTGCACGTTGTATGAGAGCCAGGAGAGGAGGGAGCTCCGTGTATACCGGGGAGAGAGGAGAGCCCAGTCCGCTCTGATCGTCCATCCCTGGGGTGAGTGTGAGCTCCGCTTCATTGTTATCAATGGATCCCATCAATGTATACAAGGCATGCAGGGGGGTCCCAGCACTCATCAATGGGAGAGACAATAAAGGGTTAACCTGAGCTTTTCATTGGGGGGGGGGGGGTGACCTGAACACATGACTGCCCCCCCCACAAGTGTTCTATGAGTTTTGGAAGTTTTAGCCTTTTATTTATATTGTATATTTATCTCTATGTATTTATTCAAATGAGTTTTTGGAAGCTTTAGACACTTATTAAATATAATACTGTATATATTATAAACCCAAGTTTTGAAAGGGTTTTTTTTTTTTTTTTTTTTTTTAAGTCCTCTTCTTTATAATATTTTTATTTTTTTATAACATGTCTTTATATTGTATATTTTTGCAGGTGAGTTATTGAAAGTTTTTAGTCTCTTATTCATAAATGTGTTTCATGCAGATACGTTTTTGGAAGCTTTAGCCTTATATATATTTATTTATTTATTTATTTAATATATATATATATATATATATATATATATATATATATATATATATATATATATATATATATATATAAATCTCTATCTATATATACATATATATATATATATATATCTAAAAGCTTCCAAAAACTCATCTGCACGAATATAAATAAAATGCAATGAAAACATATAATAATAATAATAATAATAAAATATATATATATATATATATATATATATATATATATATATATGACACAGATGGGGTTTGGACCTTTTTTATTTACAAAACCTTGCCGTTTTTGGTTCCCTTTTTTCCTTCCATACTTTATTAGCAGTGATCTGAGTCCATTGATGCAAGCTGGAGCTAATATAGACACATTGTTACAATAGCAACTAGTTAGATGAAACCTGACTGGCTGCTCCACTTTTGTTTGTTTCTTTTTTTTTTTCTCCCTTTGCTCCAGCTTTGTGTTATTACAGTTGCTGACTCTTCTAGGTGTGATTCCATGCAATAACCTCATTCCTTCCAGCGTCTAGGAAAAATAGTATAAGTGCTTTCTAATAATGGTTTTCCTAAGGCAGCTGTGTTCTGCTTTCTGTCCACAGGGGGCAGTAGAGTGGCCTCACGTGTCCTTTGATGACAGTAGAAGTGCATTTTATCTTTTTCTCCCCATCAGTAACTTCATAAAGAATAATCAATGACACACCATGTTTGAAGTCTCGGGGAAGGGGGAATCAGTGGTTGGCCTGCAGCTGTGGTCTGTGCACTGGGATGTATTGGGGATGAGTAAAGAGGCTGGTAGATGGGGGGGGGGGGGGCTGTGATTGTATCTTGAGACAGACCCCCCAGCATCTTAGGGAGGACAGCAAGGTCCTTCAGCTTGGGAACAGAGTATTGTGCTCCGCAACACGTTGAAGTTATAAAAAAAGCTTTCATTATTTTAATTTTTTTCCTAGCTGTAGCAGTCTTTGTTGGTTTGGTACGCTCTTCCAGCAGAACACCTTATTTATTACAGGCATGTATATTATATTTTGTACGTTGAATGAGTCCCTGTCCTCAAGGAGCTTACAGTCTAAAGTCGCTATCTTCCATACATACTAGGCCCTTGGAGTGCAGGAGGTATCCAGAGGAAATCCACCCAAGCATAGGGTGAACATGCAAACTCCATGCAGGTAGTGTCCTGGAGGGAATTCAACCCAAGAACCCCAGCGCTACAAGGCAGAAGTGGCAAGATTTAAGTGTTACTAAACCCATTAACATGAAAATGGTTCATCTGACCCCCCCCCCCCAGTGCCCACAGCTTTCTATAAATCTTCTTTTTACATGAAAATATTTCCACTATATACTAGGGATGCACCGAAAATTTGTTGGTGCCGAAACCGATACCAGGGGGAAAAAAAAAAGAATCCTGAAAACCGAAATTGACTGTTTTTAAAAAATATTTTTATACAGGAGATGGTCAGAGACTGGGGACACACGGTACAGGAGATGGTCAGAGACTGCAGATGTGGTACAGGAGATCAATGCAGCCTCACCAGGGTGCCCAGCAGTCTGCCAGTGCCCATCATTTGCAGCCTGCCTTAGTATGTCAGTAAGGGGGACAGGACAGTGTTTTTGAGTTTGCCTATCTACGGAGGAAAGCTGTCAGCACACGCACCACGTTGAGGAGCAGCTTGTCAGTATGATCAGCAGAGGGGCGTTAAGAGTGCAGGACTTGTTGTTTGACATGCTGTTAGTCTTGCGCTCTTAGCCCCCACGGCGCTGCACACTGATAATGCGCCTCTGCTGATCATACTGAAAAGCTGCTCCTTAACATGGTGTGTGTGTGTGCTGATGGCTTTCCTCCATAGAGCACTTTCAGTTGCCTCATCGAGGAGAGGACTGGACTGGGGCTGGGCGGGGACGCTGCAGAACGTCACCCCCGTACTGGGCGGCACCAGGGGTGGGGCCCTGCTCCATTTTCGGCGCCGTTATCGGCGAGATTTCTGTTTCGGCAAATTGCTGAAAGGGCCATTTTTGGCCGTTATGTTTCGGCAGCCGAAATTTTGGTGCAACCCTACTATATACCTTTTGGTTGATCTGTAAACCACGGTCAGTGATAAACAGTTTCTCCATTACTGAGTTCAGGAAGGTAGAGATTTCCACTGCAGCCTGTATACACACCCACATGTGTGATGTCAATATCATGTGACCTGGCTATCTCTGATCAACAAGTAAATGTTCTCTCCAGCATAAAAAACATAACTGAGCATGTGCAGGTCGGCTACCCTGCCTGTGTTAGCTGGCTTTCCCCAGATAGACAGTGAAGGAGGGGGAGGATCTGTGCATACAGGATAAAACCGCCTTTTTACACAATGCAGAGGATTAACACCTTAAAGGGGTTGTAAACCCTCGTGTTTTTTCACCTTAATTCATTCTATGCATTAAGGTGAAAAAACATCTTGCACTGTCCGGCCCCCCCGAGCCCCCGTTTTTACTTACCTGAGCCCCGAACTTCCGTGGGCGCGATCCCACAGCTTCTCGGCTCTTCTTTGGATAGATTGATAGCAGCGCAGCCATTGGCTCCCGCTGCTGTCAATCAAATCCAATGACGCAGTCGCCGGGGGCCGAGTCATACACTCGGCAGCTATGTACGCTGAGTGTATGACACGCGAGCGCGCCTGCAAGGTAACCCCCTCGGGAGAGAGCTTCCCAGAGGGGGTTATCTAATGCGGGGAGGAGCCACGAGAGCCACCGTGGGACCCCAGAAGAGGAGGATCGGGGCCACTCTGTGCAAAACGAACTGCACAGTGGAGGTAAGTGGAGTTTTTTTGTTTTTTTAAACGTGAACCTATAGTATCACTTTAAGTTCCACAGTGAGTATAGCAAGCATGCTATGCTGCATATACAGACTGATTTTACTGTTGTGGCTTTTAGTAACACTTTAAGATTAAAAGCAACAAATTTATACATTTTGTGAAAATTCACTACCTCTCTTGTTGTATGTTTTTTATTTATTTTTATTTTTGTGGTTGAAGTCTATAATATGTAATGTTACCCGCTATTGTTTTTTTTAACTACCAAGTGCAATTTCTGTTAATAAAATGTAATCTAACCCCCCCCCCCCCCCCCCAGTCCATCTCATAACATTAGTCTACAGAAAAAAAAGAAAAACAGGCCACAGATGCAGTTCTAACTGGCCCATACAGGCAGCGTTCTGGTAACCATGGCAACAGTTGGGTAGCCATTGTCCCCCTGTTCAGTGCACACGATCCCAGCTTCCATAGGCCTATACATCTACATTTGGATAGGCAGGCTATTCTTTTCTCTAGGTGCTGCGGGTGCATGTGTAGTAATGAAAAGGATTTCGGCTTCCTGATTGCTGTTATGGATACCGGCATGCCGTCTAGCTCAGGCATTTGCTTCTGAGGGTTTTTTTTTTTTTCTCCTTTTTCATAGACTTTATCTGCTGTAAAAACTTTCTAAAGCCCCGTACACACGGTCGGACTTTTTGCCAACAAACTTCATTTTCAGCAAGTTTGCCAAAAAATCTAACCGTGTGTACGCTCCATCGGACAAACTTTTTTGGGTTTTCATCGGACAAAAGTTCGGTCTGCAAACGGACAAACTTTTGGCCAACAAAAGTCCGATGGAGCAAAGTCTGACCGTGTGTACAGAAAACCATCTGGACTTTTGTCCGCTGGACAAAACAAATAATGTTAAAATCAACCAACAATAGCAGAAGTTGACCAAAGGGTGGCGGTAAAGAGCAGAAAAACCACGTGATGTTGGAAAAAGTTTTGGGAAAGTTTGCAGAAAAGTTCTGTGGTGTGTATGCTATGGGTGTGCCCGGCCAACTCCGTTCGGACAAAAATCCACGGAAAAGTCAGATGGAAGTCCGACCGTGTGTACGAGGCTTAAGTCTGCAGATATCAAATGTTAGAAAATGTGAAAGAAAAATCGGGTTTTCCTTTAACGGCCTCATTCAGTAAGGTCTTATGCACATGGGTGTAAAAAGAAATGCGTTCAGACTAGTACTGTGTATAGCTGCTTACCAAACTAACTGCAGTAGTATTGTGTATTATGGGCCCATGCACACAGATGTTGTGCTCCGTAATCTTTTTAAGAGTTCAGTTTCAGATATCATAGTAGAAAATTCTGCATCCGCAGTCAGTATTTCTGCATAATTGACATGCATACACTTTTTTATATGTGCGTACGTGCTGGGATTAAATACTGCCCTATAGAAGGGAAAGAAGTGTTTTGTTTTTTGGGGGGTGAATGGTTTACAGGCCTAAACGCATTCAACTGGAAGCAATTTAGGGACCCTTTACACCAGGGATCATCAAACTACAGCCCTCCAACTGTTGCAGAACTACACATCCCATGAGGCATTGCAAATCTCTGATATTCAGACATGACAAGGCATGATGGGAATTGTAGTTCCTGAACAAATGGAGAGCCATATTAAGGGCCCCAGCTTTACACCATATGCATTGGGCTACGCTAGGCAACCTTGCCCAACACAGACTAGACAATTTGCCTTGAGTCCTATATAGTCAGTTCATACCACTGCAAAAAAAAGTAGGACATGCAGTTCTTTATTTCAGTTGAGCATGTTGGGACAATTTTTACATAGTTACATTGGTTTAGCTTGGATATGCCATATCTGTGGGATTCCCCTGGAAGCAGGGTGGAGAGGTGGGCTAATGACATCACGGTCTCCATCTTATCCATTCAAGGAACACTTTGCATTTATCGAGAAAATGCAGTGTTCTCTGGCTCTCATGCCAAGTGAGTGACCTCCTGTATTCACTAAACGACATCACTGTAGTACCAGTGTCTAGTATTTTTCAGGGATTAGGTAGGTATAGTGCATGCATTGATCTAAGCTAGGCCAATGTTACTATGCAAAAAATACCCATGTCTGGAATTTAGCTTAAAGCGGAGCTCCACCCAAAAGGGGAAGCTCTGCTTATCTGCCCCCCCCCCCTCCTCCGCCACATTTGTCACCTGTGGGGGTGGGGGTACCTGGTTTTGACAGGTGCCCGTCCCCTTCTCCAGGAGACCTTGCCGCGGTGAGATCTCTCGGAAGTTCGGCCCCCCTCCTTTTTCCCAACTGCCGGGCCAGTCAGCGCAGCGTGCTTCACACATGCGCAGTAGGGAACCGGCTGTGAAGTCGCAAGGCTTCACTGCCAGTTTCTTTTACAGGCAATGGTGGCAGAAGCACCCGAGAGTTGATGGAAACATCGTCTGGGGTACTGACATTGCTGGATTTCAGGACAGGTAAGGATCCTAACATTAAAGTCAGCAGCTACAGTATTTGGGGGGGGGGGGGGGTGTTGGGGCTAGACCTCTTTAAGGCTGGGTTCACATATATGCAAATTGGATGCGTTTTTAAACCGCATCCAATTCGCATGATGTGAAAATGACCGCCTCTCAATGGAGCTGGTTCACATCTGTCCAGGGCGGCCATGCTGCGGTTTGAAAAAGAGAGTCCTGTGCGGTTTTGGGTCCGGCTTTCCATAAGGCTGGGTTCACAAATGTGCGGCTGTGGTTTGCAGTCCAGGGTTTGGTGTGTTCCTGTTCACCGGTTCAGGTGTGAATTTTTACCTGAATCGCACCTGAATTAGTGGAGAGGAATGCCCCCCCGGACTGCAAACCACAGCCGCACATATGTGAACCCAGCCTTATTGAAACGTTACTTTCAATAAATTTGGAATAAAGAAAACGGCGCAATGTGTTCTTTAAGACATATTGGCACATCTCTCTTCACAGCACACAACAGAGCACTTGGGGTCTATTTACACCAGGTGCTGCATTACAATGTAGTGTGCGGTGCATTGCAGTGCTGATCATGGCGCATCGCACTGTTCATATTTTTTTTTAAATGAACTTTAATGAAATATGATACACTGACATTTCATTAAACTCTCTCAGCCGCCGGGTGGTGTGAGGAGGTGGATTGCCTTGCACTTTCTGTCAGCAAATCCTGTGTAGATATCAGTAATTTATCCCCCCCCCCCCCCCATCTGAATGAGCCCTTACAAAGAGCTAAGTTTGCGTAGGACTGCAATATTCTGTGATGCCCAAGAAAATAATCTGCAATCTCACTACAGGTATCGGAAGGTCCGATTTGTTGCCATGGGTTATTGCACATGATTCTTCTCCAGGTAATGGCACATAGTCTTGTATATACAGGGTGGCGCCTGTGCTGTGGTCCTGGCACTGAGTGCTGTGCCAAGCTGACATCATGTATCTGTTAGCATTCTGTATGGTAATTGGTGATCTCACAATGACTCATCCCAGAATTCTTTGCTTTGTTGTTCTACATGTGAACTTAATGGGACTACTGATGCTGCTGGGACCATTTGTGAGAGAGCGCTGTACACTCAACATTTACCACAAAGCATTAGGTTTTCACTAGAAGCCCATTACTTGTGTAATACAGTATATACTAGCTGTGCTTGGCTTTCTACTGTATATATCCTCATTGATGTAATATCTGAACTAATATATACAGTATCTCACAAAAGTGAGTACACCCCTCACATTTTTGTAAAAATTGTATTCTTTCTTTTCATGTGACAACACTGAAGAAATGACACTTTGCTACAATGTAAAGTAGTGAGTGTACAGTTTGTATAACAGTGTACATTTGCTGTCCCCTCAAAATAACTCAATACACAGCCATTAATGTCTAAACCACTGGCAAGAAAAGTGAGTACACCTCTAAGTGAAAATGGCTAATTGGGTCCAATTTGGACATTTTCCCCTCCCCAGGGTCATGTGACTCTTTAGTGTTACAAGGTCTTAGGTGTGAATGGGGAGCAGGTGTGTTAAATTTGGTGTTATCGCTCTCACTCATACTGGTCACTGGAAGTTCAACATGGCGCCTCATGACAAAGAACTCTCTGAGGATCTGAAAAAAAGAATTGTTGCTTTACATAAAGATGGCCTAGGCTATAAGAAGATTGCCAAGACCCTGAAACTGAGCTGCAGCACGGTGGCCAAGACCATACAGCGGTTTAACAGGACAGGTTCCTCTCAGAACAGGCCTCGCCATGGTCGACCAAAGAAGTTGAGTGCACGCGCTCAGCGTCATATCCAGAGGTTGTCTTTGGGAAATAGATGTATGAGTGCTGCCAGCATTGCTGCAGGGGTTGAAGGGGTGGGGGGTCAGCCTGTCAGTGCTCAGACCATATGCTGTACACTGCTTTAAATTGGTCTGCATGGCTGTCGTCCCCGAAGGAAGCCTCTTCTAAAGATGATGCACAAGAAAGCTTGCAAACAGTTTGCTGAAGACAAGCAGACTAAGGACATGGATTACTGGAACCATGTCCTGTGATCTGATGAGACCAAGATAAACTTATTTGGTTCAGATGGTGTCAGGTGTGTGTGGCGACAACCAGGTGAGGAGTGCAAAGACAAGTGTGTCTTGCCTACAGTCAAGCATGGTGGTGGGACTGTCATGGTCTGGGGCTGCATTAGTGCTGCCAGCACTGGGGAGCTACAGTTCATTTGAGGGAACCATGAATGCCAACATGTACTGTGACATACTGAAGCAGAGCATGATCCCCTCCCTTCAGAGACTGGGCCTCAGAGCAGTATTCCAACATAACGACCCCCAAGCACACCTCCAAGATGACCACTGTTTTGGTAAAGAAGCTGGGGGTAAAGGTTATGGACTGGCCAAGCATGTCTCCAGACCGAAACCCTATTGAGCATCTGTGGGGCCTCCTCAAACGGAAGGTGGAGGAGCGCAAGGTCTCCAACATCCATCAGCTCTGTGATGTCATCATGGAGGAGTGGAAGAGGACTCCAGTGACAACATGTGAAGCTCTGGTGAACTCCATGCACAAGAGGGTTAAAGTGGTTGTAAACCCCGTAGACAAATTTTTTTTTTTTTTTTTTTTTACTTACCTGCAAGACAAAGCTATAATGAGCTAGTATGACTAGCATACTAGCTCATTATGTACCACTTACCTTCGATCGGGGCCCCCGAAGTCGTCCGTGTCCCTCCTCTAGCCGCATCCATCGCTGCGGCGATAGCCGGAATGTTACTTCCGGGTATCGCCGCTGCAGCCAATCACAGCGCCGCGATTGGCCAAAACGGCGAAGACGTGACTCCGCGCGTGAGCTGTCGAATTCGGCTACGTCGTCGAATGTTGCGACCTAGCCGAATTTGTGAATGGGGTGACGTCAGCTTCGCTGCATTTACATACAAATATCTCCTTAACCGTGTAGGTTAAGGAGATATTTCATGCACCTACAGGTAAGCCTTAATCTAGGCTTACCTGTAGGTCTTTGTTTAAAAAGTGGGTTTACAACCACTTTAAGGCAGTGCTGGAAAATAATGGTGACCACTAGGGCTGCAACTAACGATTATTTTCATAATCGATTAGTTGGCCGATTATTGCTTCGGTTAATAACCTTTAAAAAAAAAAGCTAATTTTGCTGCGATTTGCATTTTTACATTTTTTTTTTTTGCCAAATTTGTTGTTGGACAGATTAAAAAACACAAATTGCCGCAAAAACACATTACATGCTTTTCTGCAGCTTATCCATTGAAGTATATTGAACCAAAATAGCATTGTTTTGCATAAAAAAAAAAAAAAGGCCTTGCCCTTTCCAAATACGCAGCAGCTGAAAAAATCATGGATGTGAACGTGTCCCATAGGAAACCATGTACAGTAAATGCACTGTAGTGTGTTTCTGCAAAAAGCACCAAAAACACAGAGGTGTGACCCAGGCCTGAGATGTTTAGTAACATGGGGTTAATACAACGAAAATTTGTACAAAAAGAACAAATAATCGCTACTGTAAGGGGTTCATTTTTTACTGTGGGGCAGTGAAAGTAATATTTACAGTAGAGATTTGCTCTTTTTGTACTATAAAGGGCTAATTTTAGTTTTTTTAACCCCATTATGTTGCTGGCTGATTGATTATGAAAATGATAATCGATTAATTTCATAATCGATTAGTTGTCGATTAATCGATTAGTTGTTTCGGCCCTAGTGGCCACACAAAATATTGACACTTTGGCCCCAATTTGGACGTTTTCACTTAGGGGTGTACTTGTACTCACTTTTGTTGCCATCGGTTTAGACATTAATAGGCTTGGTCTTGAAGTGGTTAAAACTAACCATACTTTCTGCCGACACTACCGATTGTGGCAGAGAGCTCCACATCCTGACAGTGAAAAACCCCCTTAGTTAAAGGCTAAACCACTTTTCTTCCAGCCTCATCGTGTGGCCCCTTGTCGTCTTACACCCCCTGGGACTGAAAAGTGTGTGTGTGTGTAGTGTAATAAATATATAAATTGTGTATTTGTATGTTGTAAAGTGCTGTGTAAATTGGCACTATACAAGTACATCAAAAAAAAAATGGAAGCCTGCAGGGCTAGCGAGACAAAACCTCCCCATGTCATATTTATGCTGACATGGGGTGTGCCCACATTTAGTTTTTTTTTTTTTTTTGGCCAGCCCGGAATTTGGCTTTTATACACAAATCTTGTTACCCGAGAGACATAGAAAACTGGTAGGTGATGTCACCTTTCGGCATCTGCCCAGTTATGGGTGGATAGTTCCTCTATTGCTTTATATTACTGATTAAAAGTGTCCTTCTATACATCTGTACTACATTATATGCCTTGCAGTAAATATTTCCATTTGCAATGATCTAAATCCAGATTGATTTCACAATCTGGCCATTTCACTCATCCCCCTTCACCATATAAACTAAGTGGCAAAGTGACATGGACTTTTCTAGATGTGAGTAATGGAGTGCAGCAGGAATATGTCACTTTATAATAGAAAACTGATGTCCTGAGCTGCAGGATTGTTTTGCTGCAAGAAGAAAAGGCTTCCTATGTAATGGTACACAGAGAAAGACTCTGTTATACTGTGAAGCAAATATATAAAACTGCAGAAAAGTATAGACCATAGCACTAAGGGAGCTGTATGGAATCTAGTTGAATATTGTGTACTACTTGTGCTGTGCACAGTGCTGCGTAGAAAAGATGGAATGGGCTTAAAGCAGGTGTGCCCAATCTTTTGAAGAGCGAGGGTCACTTAAGCAACATGGTAACTGGTCACTGGCCACAATGAGATGGCATATGTTGGGTCCATGTCCACTCTGCATATACAGACACAGCCCACTCTACTCTTATGGGCCTGCCAATCCGCCCAGACGGAAGGGGATGGATCCCCTTCTCTTTTTTTTATTGGATTGGAGGTAAATGGAGGATCTGATTGGGTCAGACCAATTGTGTGAAAGGGGCTTAAGGCTTTTACACTGATAGGTTACGGTTTACCCACACCACGGGTTCACTGCACCTGTGGCTTTTCTGCGAGTTGACTGCACTTCGCCATAGACTTCTATTAAATCCTGCAGGTGTAGTGCACTTTCTGAAAGCGCACCAAATTCACAGGTAACAGAAGTCTACGTCTCAGTGCAGGTAACCCGCAGGTGCCCTACGCTGCACCTGCGAATCAGTTTGAAAGCAGCCTAGTAACCACTGCAGAACAGATATGCCCGTATATACACACTGATTTTAGTAATATACTTACCTTTTTAATAAGTCTTCCATTCTGCTATCGCCAGCTGTTGCTGTCCCAGGCATTTGGTATCACTCTGCCTGTGACTGGAGGTGGCACTATGCAGGAAGCATCGGCTTATGTGGCTTTGCTGCCGCTGGCTTCCTCTACCACGACCTCATTCACAACCCTAATGCTCCGAGATGGTGGGTCGGCAACCCCGCAATCTGGGCTTGCCAAATGGCCACAGATTAGAAAGTCGCGGGCCACGGGTTGGGCACCTCTGGCTTAAAGGAATCTTGTTCTGAAAGAAATATGGAGGCCGCAATTGCTACTGAAATATTTCATCAAATATTTGAACAAAAAATTTAAAGAGGAAGTAAACCCTGATGGGTTTTACTTCCTCTTATGCTTTTCAAAGCCTGCAGGGAGCAAAATGGGCTAGTATGCATTGCAAACAGTGCGATTTTTTTAATTTTATTTATTTATTTATTTTTTTGCCTGGATTGTCGAGCGACGAAATGCGCTACAATCGCGGCATTCCTGGCTCTGTGCCAAGTTTTGGTACATGAGTGTTTTTAGAGCAGAGGGAGGCCCATTCAAATGAATAAAAATAAGGGGGTAGAGGTGGCGCTTACTAAATCAATAATAAAGTAAACCACTAATATATGCAATGATGTGAAAAATGCCAATTGATCCTGTGCAAAGAAGGCAATGAATAAATAAGTGTCCAATTGGTCTGTTCTTGTGCAAAAAAACAGATGAGCAAACAATAAGTGCAAGTAATGATAAATGATCTGTGCCCAATTAAGAATCGGATCGCATGCGATCTGACTTGTGTGCCAGTTCACACTGCAATCTGTGAACCAATCTGGGGGTGTCATTAACAATGTATTGACACCCGCAGCGGTTCGCAGAGGGCAGTGTACTTCCTTTGGGAACCGGTGCTGGTTCCCGCATTGCACATATGTGAACCTAGGCTGAATGTAACACTTTTGCAACATTGTGTGCCTGTAACATACAGTTTATAGAAAAGTCTTTTTACAAGCGAGTGTGAAAACATTCTCGTGGGAACTGTTTTTGAACAGGTTATACAGTAGTAGGGTGCCTGGGGTTGTTAGTTTTATTAATAAAACAAATATATATTAGTATGTATGTGAGAGATACAGTTGTGCTCATAAGTTTACATACCCTGGCAGAATTTCTGAATTCTTGGCCATTTGTTTTTAGAAAATTTGAATGATAACACACAAACATTTCTTTCACTCATGGTTAGTGTTTGGCTGAAGCCATTTATTATCAATCAACCGTGTTTACGCTTTTTAAATCATAATGACAACAGAAACCACCTAAATGACCCTGATCAAAAGTTTACATACCCCAGTTCTTAATACCGTGTATTGCCCCCTTTAACATCAATGACAGCTTGAAGTCTTTTTGTTGTATTTGTGGATGAGGCTCTTTATCTTCTCAGATGGTAAAGCTGCCCATTCCTCTTGGCAAAAAGCCTCCAGTTCCTGTAAATTCTTGGGCTGTCTTGCATGAACTGCACGTTTTGAGATCTCCCCAAAGTGGCTCAATGATATTGAGGTCAGGAGACTGAGATGACCACTCCAGAACCTTCACTTTATTCTGCTGTAGCCAATGACAGGTCCACTTGGCCTTGTGTTTTGGATCATTGTCATGTTGCAATGTCCAAGTACGTCCCATGCGCAGCTTCCTAGCTGATGAATTCAAATGTTCCTCTGGTATTTTTTGATAACATACTGCATTCATCTTGCCATCAATTTTGACCAAATTTCCTGTGCCTTTTGTAGCTCACATATCCCCAAAACATCAGCGACCCACCTCCGTGTTTCACAGTAGGAATGGTGTACCTTTCATCATAGGCCTTGTTGACTCCTCTCCAAATGTAGCGTTTATGGTTGTGGTCAAAAAGCTCAATTTTGGTCTCTTCATTCCAAATGACTTTGTGCCAGAAGGTTTGAGGCTTGTCTCTGTGCTGTTTGGCTTATTTTAAGCCGGATACTTTGTGGCACCCCTCATTTTCCACTTCTTGATTAGAGTTTGAACACTGCTGATTGGCATTCTCAATTCCTTGGATATCTTTTATATCCCTTTCCTGTTTTATACAGTTCAACTACCCTTTCCTTCAGATCTTTTGACAATTCTTTTGCTTTCCCCATTACTCAGAATCAAGAAACGTCAGTGCACCACTGACGTTTGAAAGATGCAAGGGTCTGTCAAGAGTCCAGAAACTCATTGACATTTTATACTCCCACACTAGTTACAAGCAAACAGAGTACAGGTGAGGATGGTTACCTTTTAAAGACTTCAATACAGGGCATTTTCACCCCCTTCCTGCTCAGGCCAATTATTAGTTTTCAGCGCTGTCGCACTTTGACAAATGCGTGGTCATGCAACACTGCACCCAAATGAAATTCATATTTTCAGTGCTATAAACGAGTGATACGTTTTTGAAAAAAACACTCTTTTTAGCTTTTTGCTATAATAAATATCCCAATTTAAAAAAAAATTTAGGTCGATATATAATCTTGTGTATATTTTTTGGGGGAAAAAAATCGCAATAAGTGTATATTGATTGGTTTGCGCAAAAGTTATGTCTACAAAATAGGGGATAGATTTTATGGCTTTTTTTTTTTTTTTTTTTTTTTTTAATCATAACTGTGACATTGCAGCAGACATCGGACACTTTTGACACTATTTTGGTAAATTCACATTTTATACAGCGATCAGTGCTATAAAAATGCACTGATTACTGTGTAAATGTCACTTGCAGGGAAGGGGTTAACACTAGGGGGCGATCAAGGGGTTAAATGTGTTAACTAGGGAGTGAGTCTAACTGTAGGGGACACACAAGGGGAGGAGACCGATCGGTGTTCCTCTGTACTGGGAACACGCCATCGGTCTCCTCTCACTTGACAGGATGTGGATCTGTGTGTTTACACACACAGATCCACGTCCCTGCTCTATTATTGGCAATCACGGACAGCGTGGCCGCCGGGCTTGCGCATCGGTTCCCGAATGACACGGTGGTGTGCGCGCCCCCTGGGCGGCTGGGAAGCCCAGGATGGGAGATCCCTCCTGCAGACTTCATATGTCTATGGCGAGTAGGGAAGTGGTTAATAGCCATTCAAACCCCTTTGGCCCCATGCACACAGCGCTTTTTTACAGCCGTGTTTTTTACAGCTTAAAAATGCCTGTCCATGTTTTGTAAACATTTTTTGACCTTTTTAAAAAAAATAAAAAATGCTGGAGCTCAAAAACGCAATTGCGGCGTTTTCGCAGCGTTTATGCGCGTTTAATAGCGTCAGGCGTTTTTGCAGCTCAAACCTGGAGCTCCAGAACGCACTGGAATTGGGTTTTTTTTGCAGCTGGAAAACGCCTATGCCACTTGGAGCTCATAAAAGCTCTATGTGTGCATGACACAATAGAATAACATGGATGGGCGTTTTGCAGCTGTAAAAAAAAATGTCTAACGCTGCTGTTAGCAGCTGCAAAAACTCCCTGTGTGCATGGGGCCTACGAGTCAACTTGTGTGCATGTTATCAGACAAATCACCAGGGTATGTAAACTTTTAATCATGATCATTTAAGTAGTTTCTGTTATGATTTAAAGAGTAAGCACAGTTGATAATGGGAAGGAATGTACCGCTCCAGGGTTCCCGATTCCTCTGATTGCTCCCGCCCTGCTTCACTCACAGGTGCTGGCTCTGCTCTAATCGGTAGAGGAAAGAAAGTTGTCTGGACTGCCGCACTCTGTTCAAGCGTTTATTTATCAAAAATAGGAATATCAAAATATCCAAAATAGTTGATAATGGCTTCAGCCAAACCCTAAACCATGAGCGGAAAAAGTTTTTGTGTTCTTCATATTCTCTGAAAAATGGCCAAGAAATCATAAATTCTGCCAGGGTATGTAAACTTATGAGCACAAGTGTGTGTGTGTGTGTATATTTTGGACACAGGCACAATTCTATTATTATTTATTTATTTTTTAAGGTATTTGCCAAAAGATATATAATGGATGCATATGAATGTGGAGTGTATGTGGAGAGATGCTCTCCATCTGGAATTCACAGTGTTTATAGCAATGGCTATAATCTGTGCACAATACAGGTGAATGGCTGTGCAGATCTGTAGTTTAATTAGTGATGTTCTTAATAACAGAGGTGACATGGGGCAGCATGTAGATGGATGACAAGCAGCTTTACTGTCTACAGAAAACCATTACTGATAAATGAGACGTTGTAACCAATCCCAGATCTGCATTTTTTTATTCTAGTGTTTTTTTTTTTGTTTTTTTTTGGAAGGATTTAAAAAATTTTGAAGACGCTGGATCAGCATGAAAGCCATATAACTACAGTTGTCTACTAGAGAAGGTTGACAATGGCAGACTGCTAGAAATTGGCAGTGTGTAGATGAATAGAAGTGTCCGGTTCCATGTGCCCAGCCTCAATTGTATGAATGGGGTTGTATGAAGGAATCTCTGTAGACTTATATGGCTGGGGTATGCCTGACTTATTTATTTATTATTTTTTTAAAGTTGGCTACTAGGTCTGGGTAGGGCTGGGCGATTTCCCCCCCCCCCCCCCCCAAAAAAAATCGGCGATTCTTCTTCTTCTCTTTTTTTTTTTTTTTTTTTTTTTTTTTATTGAAGTGCATCAACAAACAAAATTGCAAAGGCAAACCCTTTCTCTAACTGCAAAGTCAGTGTGCAACAAAGATTGTTAAACATCCAAATTATTAATACTGTATTTGGATTTAGCTAATAAAACAACAAAAAATCCTGAGGTTACTCTTAGTTGAATTGAACTGTGCCCGTGTCTCACTGTGCCCGTGCTTCAATCACTGTGCCCGTACCTGATGCAGATTTTCATGGGATACGGATTTTACTGCTACACCGGCAGCCATTCCAGTATTCAAAAGCCACGCCTCCTTGTCTGTGATAGGCGGAACACTCAATTTCCCAGCATTCAGTGTTCCGCCTATCATGGATATCCGCTCATCCTCATAACACAGACGAGGATGAAAGGATGTCCGTGATGGGCTGAACACTGCCTGCTGTGAAATTGAGTGTTCCGCCTATCACAGACGACGAGGACTCGGGAGGCGCGGCTTTTGAACACTGCAATGGCCGCCGTCTGTCTGCATGACACGCTGATCAGGTAGGCAGACGGCAGCTTGCGGTTAGTTAGTGTTACATTACATCTACTCGCTGCGGCGAGTAGATGTAATTGGGGTAACGCCGCCCAGTGCCATTCCGGATATGCCCCCTGCAGCCCAGTTACGGAAACTTTGAAGGAAAAAAAAAAAAATCGATTTGAACTCAAAACTCGATTCAAGATTAAAATTGATTTTTTTTCCCAGCCCTAGGTCTGGGTAAGCTTTTTCCTGTCCTGCTTTATACACACACACACACACGCACACGCGGTAAGATACCAACATGTGTTTTAAAGGAAACACACAGTTTACAGCATCCGCTTTTACAATTATGACATTTTGAAAAATCAGGCACTCGCACAGCAATGTAAAAGAGGTTACATTACGGTATATTCTTCAAAGAGGCACAGTTCTTAATTTCTGGTTAGAACATTCAGAGATCAGCTTAATTGAGTTATTATTCAATAAAAAATAAATCCCAAAAATCTGTATCTAAATAATACTACAAATACAGTCATGAACAGTAAAGTCTAAAAATAAAAACTTGAAGTACAACTAAAGGCAAAGGGTTGTGTTTTTTTTTTTTTTTCCGTTTTGGACAGTGGAGACAAAAATGGCTCCTGCATTACTATTCTGCGTGTTGCATAGACTGCAATGTTAAAACCACAAGTTGCAAGGAATTAATTTTTCTCATCTTTGCAACTTTGGCTGCGACTTCACAGGGTTTTGTAAGTTCAGTATTGTGTCACTCTGTATTGTTATTTGCCAAAGTCATGAAAGTCGCAATGCAAAGTTGCACGACTTTAGGGCCACAGCAATGTGAACCGAGCATTATTGGCAGCACTTAGTGGTTGTAAAGCCGCTTTTGTTAACCTAATGAAACACAGGGGATTCTATTAAGAGATGCGATTTCTAAAAAATTATGTAGGTTTATACCTTTGTTCAGAGCAGGGAGGTCGCCGTTGTCGCTGCCCTTTTAAAACAATAAAAATAAAGCCTTCAACAAAAACACACATTGTGTCACAGTAGTATCTCGTTCCCAGCTTCAAATCCCCCCCTCCCCCACAGTAGTATCCTCTGCCACAGTGGGCTGAACGGAAAAAAACTGACAGCTCGGCGCTGATGTACTAACTAGCGATGTTGGTACACTAACCTCTCTTGCTATGCTGTTGACTTCTGACAGGAGGACCCCCACCCTTCCAGAACACTCAGCGCTCTCAGCCATTGGCTGACCTTTTTGGTCATGCCCCTTCAACAGAAGCTGTACTAATGGCTGGCTTCTGTTGGACCAGTTGCAGTCCACATGGACCAAATGTAGGCCGGTTTTCTATTGAACCGGCTGATGCTGCCTAACATTTGGCTCGTGTCTCCTAGGCTTTAGTTTTTATGGATCATTTGAGGCATTCAAAGATGAGCAATGTGTGTTTTGCATTCTCCGAATTGTCAATATTGTGGTCAGTGTCATGACAGCGTTGTCAAGATTAACATCTCCAGCTGCAGTGTTTTATTTGGCAAGTTCAACCAAACAATACTTTTTAGCCATGCAAAGTAACCTATGACCTCCCACTACTTGGGGTTAACTAAAGCATGACATAAACAAAGTACTTTAAGATGGAGTGTTCAGCTTTAAGTGTCACATTGGTCTTTACATTTCCCGGCTTCTTTTCTGGTAGCAGTAGGAACTTGCATGCCATGACCTGAAAACAGGTTTACAAAGAGTATGTAAAGTGGATTTGTCATTAACATTCACACTTCACATGAAACACATAGGCACATGCTAGCATTAACAGATTGTTTTTGTTTTAAAGCAACCTCTACACCCGGCGTGGTGTATATTCTTGGCATGCATTGGTGCCGGGATTGTTGACTCCCATGTGCGTGCGGCCAAGATGGCAGAGTGTACATTATAAACAAGTTTGTGAACAGGCAGGGAAGAGGGTTTACTTGCAAATGGGACACGGGGATTGGAGGGGGCAGTTTCTGCTTAAAGTAAAAAAAATATATATATAAATATATCTATTTAGATATATTTTATGCATGTCTGTAAATCGTCAATGTATCCATGAAATCCAGAGAAATCTGTCGTAAGCCACAGTGAAATGCTGGGTGTATTTTGTTGGAGACTGTTGACTTTTGCTAAGTGTTGTAGGTGTCAATGATGGGGGGAAAAAACCTCTTTAGCAGAGCTGCCATTAATCCATTTGCATTAGAGGCCTATCCTGAATGGTTTAATGGTAATCTGTCATCAGACCAAATACCTGTATGGGAGTCATTTGATGGAAGCTACTATTGTCTAACTTCCAGGTTGTGTTCTAGGCATTGAAGCACCTGTTATTTATCACTGAGTGACATGGCTTCAGGGAACACGGCATTTTAGCTTGTACAGCTGGATATCCTAGTAACTAAATTCCTATGCTTGCATGCCTCTATACCTTTTTAAAATTCTGACGTTAACACTAGCATTGGATTTTCAGATCTCTCCCCAAGAATGATGTGCTGGTAGACCTCTCCCTATTCCCTGTAGTGCCATAACCTGCGACTGTGTGTTTTTTTTTGCGACTCGTTTGGTGATCTGAGGCTAAGCATGCACAGTTCAGAACTTCCTCTTTTTCCATAGGTCAAGGGTTGGCCTCATAGAAGAATGCATCCTAACCTTTTAGTGCAGCCCAAAATGGCCCAGTCCTTCTCTAAATGTCATATTGGGTTGGATTGGGCTGTGTATAACCAAATTTGGGTCGATCATAAATGGCCCAATTACACACTGTTGGGCGGCATCATGTAAATGTTGTTGTTTTAGGAAGCACTCAAAAAAGTTGGAAGACAAATTATCACTTGGAGATTTTTGTCTTCTCAGTGAAAAGGAAGGAAGGAAACACCTTGGCCTCCATCTGCTGTTTCTGTTCTGGACGAGTTGTAAGATATGCACTAGGCCCCTAGTAGAGGTAGATATCTGCCATTTGTGCTCAGCCTGAATCTGGCAGGCTGGTTGTAT
Source organism: Rana muscosa (assembly GCA_029206835.1). NCBI lineage: Eukaryota > Metazoa > Chordata > Amphibia > Anura > Ranidae > Rana > Rana muscosa. The sequence goes on along the minus strand of CM055116.1, from coordinate 1,112,009,642 downwards.
CAGTTGATCAACTTGGTACATTCAGCCTGCCCATTAATGGTTCAAATCTCGTCCGGTTCCTGCCGAGATTCCAACCCTGTATGGCCGGCCTTACATAGAAGACTGATGTCCTAAAAAAAAAAGTGTGTGTTTACATTTTTTAAATGTTCTTGTTTGGGCATAGCCCTTTTTTTACCGCAAGCTTATTTACAGTCATGAGTTGATTGCCTTGCTGCCCCTGCTGGAAGTGTGTTTCAACCATCTACCACTTAGGGCCAGTTCCCACTGCTGCAATGTCAGACCTCGCATGTGATTCGCACCACACTGCTGTGCAAATCACATGCGATGTCTGTGCAATGCAAATTCAGCCATACAGCTTGTATGGCTGAATTTGCATTGCATTCAAACCAAACTCGCACAGGACTCCTATTTATTTATTTTATTTATTTTTGGTCCGTACCAAAATCCGATTCCTGTCCGACTTGACAGTTCGCACTGCAATATGGGGATGCCATAAATGTCATGTATTGACACTCACCAGCAGTTTGCATAGGGCAGTGTGAACTGCCTGCGAGTTGTATGTGTGGCGGAATCTCGCACTGGATTCGCAGGGTTTCCGCATTGCTGCAGCGTGAACCAAGCCTAAAGCCCCGTACACACGGTCGGACTTTTGCCCAACAAACTTTGTTTTAAGCAAGTTGGACCAACAATCCGACCGTGTGTACGCTCCATCGGACAAACCTTTTTTCGTTTGGTTTTGGATTTCATCGGACAAAAGTTGGGTCTGCAAACGGACAAACTTTTGCCCAACAAAAGTCCGATGGAGCAAAGTCCGACCGTGTGTACAGATAACCATCGGACTTTAGTCCGATGGACAAAACAACTGTTAATATCAACCAACAATAGCAGAAGTTGACCAAAGGGTGGCAGTAAAGAGCAGAAAAGAGCAGAAAAAACAAGTGATGTAAGAAGTTTTAAGAAAGTTTGCAGAAAAGTCCGAGCGTGTGTATGCTATGGGTGTTCCCAACCAACTCCATTCGGACAAAAAAAACACGGAAAAGTCCGATGGAAGTCCGACCATGTGTACGAGGCTTTATACAGGAAAATAATGCTTTCTGACATGTAACATGCATGAACATACAATGCATCATCCAAGATTGGAGATCTTTTTATTTGGGCCAGAATAGAAACCGCCCTTCATTTGGCCCATGTGTATAACAGCCAGTCTTACAGAAGCCGGCCGTTCAATTGGCTTCTGTCGAAGGCTCATGACTGAAAAAGGTCTGCTGATCGGCTCCCGATCAGCGCTCTCAGCCGATGGCTGAGAGTGCTGACCGGCTTGTTCTGGCAGGGGAGGGGGGGCTATGGCCCCCCTGTCAGAACACAATAGCACAGCAACAGAGATCGCTGTACTAACATCGACCTAAGCTGTCAGTTTTTTTTACTAGGTTTGAAGGGGTTGTAAAGTCTCGTTAAACAAAACAAAAAAAACATGTCATACTTACCTACATACTTAGAGTGGCTCCGAACCTCCTCTTCTGGGGTCCCTCCATGGCGCTCCTGGCTCCTCCTTTTCTCGAGTGCCCCGACGGAGAAGCGCTTTCCCTGGGGCACTCATGGGGGCGCGCTCCCGAGTCCTGCTGCTGCGTCCATTGACACAGACAGCCAGTCCCGCCCCTGGGCCCCCTGCAATGGCTCCTGCTGCTATCAATCTATCCAGTGGGGACCCGAGACACCGGTTGGAGCTGCTGTGCTCGTCACTGGAAAGACCGGGTTCAGGTAAGTAAAAAGGGGGGGCTCTGGGAGGGAGCTGCAGCACGGGTGGTTTTTCACCTTAATGCATAGAATACATGAAGATGAAAAATCACGAGGGTTTACAACCCCTTTCACTCTTTGGTAGGACAGATATTGTTCAAGTCTACTTTACAACTGATAATGGAGATCTGCCAGCACAGACGGGATTAATTCTGGTTAACATACTGTACCTCCCCTGCCCGCTCCTTTAACAGGCAGGCTGGATTTTTAAGCAAATAAAATAGTAAGTGGTGTGTTTTTTTTTTTTTTGTTTGTTTTTTTGTTCTGCTATACTCCAAATGAATACCAGCTTACAGCCACATCTGGTAATTGCTGTCTATAAGCAGCAGCTGTGGGTCCTGCAGAAGTGTTTATGGAGTTCCTGGACGCTCATGCATGCTGTAAGGCTCCCTTGCAGCTGTGTGCATGAGCCTAAAAAGTTAACAGCATTCCTGGCAGATTCACTTTAAAGTGAACCTGTCACTGACCTGTATAATTCACACCTAGCATATAATAAAAAATACATAAACAGAGTTTACCTCCAGTGAAAACCACATTCTCCTTATGTGTTTGTTTTTCATCACATGCTCTGTTTGGATTGCCCAGGTTTGTGACAGGTTCACTTTAAGGGTAAATTTAATGTATTTTGCCTTTAGCACAGCTTCAGTGTTTTCTGGATCAGTCATTCACTGACTTATGACCCGTATACACGATCCGAAGATCGTACGACTTTTTTTTGCTTACTAGTCGCAAGTAGAAATTGAATAGGTTACTAAAGTCACAAACTCTCTTACGATAGAAAAAAAAAATCGGAAGTGATGTCATGTGTTGCAATGCATTTGTATTGTATTTTCGGACGACAACTATACTGACTAAACGAAAATCGTACCATCTCTGGTATCGTACGAGGAAAATTTTTGTGCTTGTCCGATTGAATAATATCAAATGAACTGTCGTGATCGGCTCTCGAAAGTAGTATACACATGATCCGAAAATCGTACGATTCTTCCTCGGACTACAGTTTTCGTCCGATATTCGGATCGTGTGTACGGGCCATAAGACTGGCCATACTTGTTCAATTTTCTTGTACAATTTTCCTTTTAGATTTACCAAAAAACATATAATATGAGGTCAAAACTAAGCAACTTTCAATTGTATCCAATTAGGCAGGCCCTTGCACTACTGTGTTTCCCCAAAAATAAGACCTACCCCGAAAATAAGACCTAGCGTTATTTTCCAGGAGGGCTGCAATATAAGCCCTATGCCAAAAATAAGCCCTACTTTAAAATGCTTGTAAAATCCTATAATCCTCTCTATTACAGGAGTATATAATGTACAATGTGTGTTTCTGTAATATGATTGAAGGGAAGAGATCTCTGGCGGGTCACAGAAGCGCAGAGCGGTGCTATAACGAAGGCATTTGGCACAATTATATTACAGAAACGCACGTACATTATATAATACTGTTGTAGCGGGTATGTGCTTTTCTGTTTGAATCTGGTGGGGAAACTGTGAGGTATGGTTCCCTGGGGCCCACCGGGTGGCGCTGTCACTTTGGGCCCGGGGTTGAGCCATCGTTGCGGTGTCGTACCTCTTTTGGCCTCTCTCGGCAGGTGTATGGTGGGGCGGGGAACCCGCCGTGCTTGCTGGGAGAGGGTATAAAGGGGGTGGCCATTTTTGGTGACGGGGGTTGAGTCCCAGGCACCTTCAGCCTGAGGGCGGTGGTTCGTGTCGGGAGTGTAGGCGGCCTAGAGGACGTTCGGAGGTCGTGTTCCATCCCAGGCACCTTTAGCCTGGGGTGAGGTACTTGGATGGAGGTCTGGGACTGAGTGTCCCGGACTAAGGCTCCGTGAGGGATGGACTTCCTAGGGGACCCCGGGAGTGGGTACCCGAATCCAGTGGCGTAAGGGACCGGAGGAGGTACTTACCTGAAGACCTGGTGCAGCAAATTGCCAGTGATGGGTGAGCCTCCGGAGACTGCCCAGAGGGATGTCTTCCTCGATTGGGAGCAGGAATCTACTTCTAGGAAGGAAGTAAGAGAGTTCATTGTGCCTGGGCCTACTCGCATCCACACCCCCCCTTGTCTGTTCTGTTCGTTGAGGGAGTCCAACTGATTGTGTTCACTTTTACATTGAGAAGAATAAAGGAGTGTTGGACTTTATTGGTGTGGGGCTCATTTACTGGCAGACACTGTTCAAGGAACCAGGAGGAGGCTCCAGATGCAGAACACCTACCCGAAGGTAAAAGAGAATTGTCTCCCACTACACACACCTCTGCAGTGGGAACATTGGCGTGGTGACCCCGCACTCTCTCCTCCAAGGTACCCCTAGACAAAAGCCAGAGCCAGAAGAATTGATACGAGAGAGAGAGAGAGAGAGAGAGAGAGAGAGAGAGAATGTAGGCCGCTACACTGTAATAGAGTGGATTATAGGATTTTACGAGCATTTTAACTCGGTTCACACTGGGGATTCCTGACAGGCAGGGAGGGAGAGGGGGAGAGAAGACCGCACATTACATGGTAAGACCTACCCTGAAAATAAGCCCTACTGTGTCCTTTGTTGCCAAAATTCTTATAAGACCCGGGCTTATTTTCGGGGAAACACGGTATATAGTTTAAGATAAATTGAACATGTTTGGCCAGCCTTTTTTTAAGCTTGAAATTGTTTTTTAAAATGAAATCTGCACCTTCACCCATTCGGGTGATTATATTCCACAAGGCTTCTCGACTTTTTAAAAATATTTAGAAAATTGGGCCCATAAGAAGGAATTTATTTGAACTGCTTACCCTTTTTGCTTGTTACTGCTCTTCACTCATCATCTATTTAAATGGCACCACATGCGTAGGGCCATTTCTCGGCTCCCCGAGGCTCCCCAGCTCTCATACTGCTCCTCCAGCAATGGAGAGCTTTGGCTCTGTGTAAATAAACAATGCTGATGATGAAGCCTTTTAGCAAGTTTGCTCTGATCTGTACTGGGATCTCCAGCTTTGCTCAGTATGTCAAAGTTTTTATGATTGTTAGGAAAACAAAAGCAAACACAATGACTGCCATTTCCTTTCTGAGAGCGAGATTTGTGCTTTTCTCATGTAAACAAGCTTGATTTGTATTTGGCCTATTTAGCATCCAAATTCACTAATCTACCAAAAGTGCCAATTAAAGGGCATAGAGACCCAAACAATATATCCTTATTTGGTTCCTTTTTATGTCTGCTAAGCTGGTCATATACATTTAATCCAAATTCGGCCAGATCAGCAGGGACTGCCCGAAACTCAATCCATGTATGAGCAGGGCGGTTGTACAGATGTCGATCGGATGTACAACCACTCTATCGTTTTTTTGCCGCTTGATTAGCCTCACAGGCTATAGCTGGCAGCGCTGACCTGTATTCTGATGGCTGGGAAGCAACGTAAACACCGCTTTTACAGCGCCTTAAAGATGCAGCTAGCAGGACTTTTTTGAGCGTCCTGTCAGCGCACCGCTCTAGTGTGAAAGGAGTGGCTCTTTCAGGGCGCTTTGCAGGTGCTATTTTTAGTGCTATAGCGCCTGCAAAGCGCCTCAGTGTAAAAGTAGCCAAACACAAGTACATGGCACATCGGTCATATCTGGAATATGAAATGTTGGGGTTAAAAACGCTTTTGTTTTTTTTACCCCTTTATTTTAACCTAGTAATCCTGCTAGTAACAAAAATTCCAGAAGAATCTGGATTACCAAAGCAATATAGGACTACAGCAGGGCTCAACGAAATCCGGGCGCTAGGTCGCAATTGCGACTAGAAATGGCAACCTGGCGCCTGAGGAAGGAAGCATAGGCCTGCAGAAGGCCGCGGCCTCAATTACCGGCCGGCGCAGTCCGACGCAATCGCGCCGTGGGGGAGCATGGAGACACAGGATACCCCATCCTGTGTCTCCGTGCGCCCCCACCTCCCCCGCCGCGCAATTGAGGCCGCAGCCTTCTGCAGGCCTATGCTTCCTTCTGTGATCTGGTGCCATCTTGTGGTGGCCGTTGGCATGACAAGACTAACGGAGCTTCCCCTGTGTTTTCACTGCCATCTCCTTTACTCTAATTAAAACCCCCAAACATTATATATATTTTTTATTCTAACACCCTAGAGAATAAAATGGCGGTCGTTGCAATACTTTCTGTCACACCGTATTTGCGCAGCGGTCTTACAAGCGCACTTTTTTGGGAAAAAATACACTTTTTATTAAAAAATAAGACAACAGTAAAGTTAGCCCAATTTTATTTTTTTTATATTGTGAAAGCTAATGTTACGCCGAGTAAAATGATACCCAACATGTCACGCTTCAAAATTGCATCCGCTCGTGGAATGGCGACAAACTTTTACCCTTTAAAATCTCCATAGGCGACATTTTAAAAATTCTACAGGTTGCATGTTTTGAGTTAGAGGAGGTCTAGGGCTAGAATTATTGCTCTCGCTCTACCAATCGCGGCGATACCTAACGTGTGGTTTGAACACCGCTTTCATATGCCGGCGCTACTCACGTATGCGTTCGCTTCTGCACGCGAGCTCGGCGGGACGGGGTGCGTTCCTGGCTCCTAACTTTTTTAGCTGGCTCCTAGATTCCAAGCAAATTTGTCAAACCCCTCTCCTATGCTACATATATAGGAGGTGCGTGGTTCTTGGGGTGTAAGAGTTCGCATACACTTCAACTCAAAAAAATGAATGCAGGGACCAACATCTAAAGACTGGTAAGCTGCAGTGTTTTCGATCTTGGGCAGCGGTCTCCAAACTTTGTAAACAAAGGGCCAGTTTACGATGTATGCTACGGACTTCTTTATGATACTTGTGGCTACAAGCTTACTGCGGCTGATGTATTAATAGGGGAGATGGGTGAGGGTTTTATGCTGCATGACGGTTACACTTTAGAATTCCCCAGCATGGAAATATTTGCAGTCCGCATGTCTTCCCCTCTGTTGCAGCTGGTGTAATGGCTGCCTTTGAAGTGATGTTTTAGTAGATTGTCAGCAGGCAGGATCCCCCCCGCTGACAGACACATCAGTGACCAGTGTTTAGCTTTGCACTTTTCCTGCCAATCTGTATGGGGACAGCCATGGAAATTTCCAGCATGTGCATCCCTTGTAAACTAAAGAAAGTAATTAATGGGTACTGTAAACATTTTAAACTGATTTTTACTTTTTTAACTGTCTTTACAGAAGTTTCATTATTTCACATAAAATGCCCAAGCATAGTATTTCTAGGTACACACTGTTCACTTTATTATTGTGGGCGAGCTGGTTGGGTTATTTGTATTTTATCCAATTAGCTGGAATTGATGTGGTAAAATGCCAAGGGCTAACCGTAGACATGAGATGGCGGTCAGATTGTTCTGTGTAGTATTCGTGGCAGAATGTGGTTGTATATGGGGTTCATTGGGAACAGAGACCAGTCACTAGTGGTGTACCACAAGGCTCTGTAGTAGGTCCTGTTTTGTTTCATCTGTTTGCAAGTCCTATAACTGAAAGTCTGGTGGCCAAGGTAAAGCTTGGCTATACACGGATAGTTTTTTCCGTTCAGATGGTGGACAGAATGAGAAATTTTAAAGATTCCTTCATCCACCTCATTCGTGAGGACTGTCTGGAAAATGTATACTTGCTGCTGTCAAAATACATTGACCAGCAACTGCTGTTTGACAAACGTTTTCCAACATGTTCCTCTGACAGAAGTCGATCAATCAACTTTTTTTGAGCAGGGATTATTATTGTTGTACAGGATTTATATAGCGCCAACAGTTTGCTTTACAACATGAGGGCAGACAGTACACTTACAATACAGGAGGAATCGGAGGGCCCTGCTTGTTGGAGCTTACAATCTAGGAGGGCCACGCTTATCCTAATTCATCTGGTCTCTTCTCAACCAACCAAATTTTGATTGGTGTATAGCCAGGTAAGGTCTTTTTGCAAAGGTATGCATTAGGATTAATTATAGGTATGCGCAGCCTATTGCATTAGGGTGTGCACCCCAAAGCTCAAACACATGCTACCAATCACTCACTGTGTTCATTCAGAACGGGAAGGGGCAGTTAAATGATGTACCTGTATTTACTGTCCTCTTCTCCCACATATTGTAAAACATCCCTCCTGTGTGTGCCAGCAGCAGAGGAAGGGACGGGGGGGGGCAGGGCAGTAGGGAGAATCTGTGCTGCACAGGGTGATTAGGGTGTGTCTGGGTACACCTGGCACACCCTGTGCGCACGCCTATGGGATTAATATTATTGAAGGTGTTTGTAACATGGAGCATGATTTAATATTTGCCAACAGGTAAGAAGAAAAAAACTTTTACTTAACGCCCTCCCCAATTTCCAAGTTCTTTTCTCAAACCACCACTGCGCACTAGGGTACAGAATACCTGAAGCTGCCACTTAAAAAATAAAGTGTATAATAGTGATATTTAAATGTGATTAAATAGTGGCACTATGTTTATACTAAATACAAACTCAACTAAAAAAATGTATGATAATGAGTGATGCAAAACATCAAATATCATGCATACACACAATTCCAAATAACTAAACACAGAATAACAGTGACAAATAGTTTTCAAATTGTCCATGTGTAAAGTGAATAATCCATAAAGGAAAGTATATATGAAAAAAAAAAATAATGAAAAAACAAAACAAAACAATGGTATGGTAAGTCAGGGGGCGTGGTCAGCACGGCAATCACCTGTGACTCCTGACTTACCATGCCATCGGTTGTTGCAGTTTGAGATAGAACGAGTGATCGCATAGGAAGGGTGAGACCGTACAAACAGCTTATCTGGGTCCGCCGTGACCGCAATTCACCGCACTATTTCTTGAGGCTGCCACTTGATCCACTTGTTCCTGTGTGTTGTGTTCGATATGCTGTTTTTTACTTGAAGTGATGCTTATTAACCCTGGTGGGTTCACTTTTGCTGTCTTGCCGAACACGAGAGTGTAAGGCATATATTTCTGGTGAGTTTATTTCCTATGGGAGAGGAATCACTAAAGGTGTGGGGAAAGTCACAGTTGTAAAGAAGAATCATTAATTTATTTGGATTTTTTTCACGAGGACTGGCACTTTACTTTTTGTTTTTTTTTTCATTTTTTTTTTTTTTTTTTTTTTTTTTTTCATATATACTTTCCTTTATGGATTATTCACTTTACACATGGACAATTTGAAAACTATTTGTCACTGTTAATCTGTGTTTAGTTATTTGGAATTGTGTGTATGCATGATATTTGATGTTTTGCATCACTCATTATCATACATTTTTTTAGTTGAGTTTGTATTTAGTATAAACATCAGCGCCACTATTTAATCACATTTAAATATCACTATTATACATGATTTAATATTGCTGGAAGATTGGTCAAAGTGTGAACTGCAGTTCAACCTTTCTAAATGCAAAATAATGCACTTGGGGATAAAAGAATCCGTTAATAAAATGCAACATTGGGGGGTACAGTGACTATAGCGGAAAAAGTTTTGGGGAGGGTGCTTATTCTAGATGTTTGCCTTACAATGGGGCCTGACTGTGTGGAAAGTGAATAGTGATGACTCCAAAATTCTAGAGGGATCACCAGCAGGAGGTCCTAATTCCTCTATGTAGATCTTTAGATATCACTATGGAGATCACTAGCAGGAGGAATGAGGTCCTCATTCCCCATGTAGATTATTATTATTTTTTTTAACAATAGATCCCATGTAGATTTTTAGTTATCACTGGAGGGACACCAGGAGGAGGATGGAAAGTTTGATTCCTCGATAATAATTTTTAGTTATAATGAGAGAGATCCCTAGCAGGAGGAAGGAGGTCCACATTTCCCATAAATATCTTTAGTCATCACTAGAGAGATCTCCAGCAGGAAGAAGGTGGTCATGATCTCCGTGTAGATCTATAGTTATCACTAGAGGGAGACCAGCACATGTAAGGAGGTCCTGATTCCTCTATATACAGTAGACCTTTAGTGATCACCAGCAGGAGGAATTAGGCCCTGATTCCCCATGAATATCTTTAGTTATCACCCACAGGAACAAGGAGGCCCTGATCCCTCTATGTAGAGCTTTATTTAGAATATTGTTTCTAAAAAGTAGTTCATGCTTGGAAAATACTTTTCAGTAGAGGTAGTGAGTTTGTCAGCAGTAAGTTGAATTTGGGACAAACCTAGATCTTTACTCAGAAAATGCATTTAAAAAAAAATTAAAAATGAATAGTCAAACTCAGTGGATCCCTTGTTTTTTGTTTTTTTCCTGTTGTCGCTCTTCTGTGTTTCTAAATGGCCTTCTTATGCCTGCTGAACATGACAGTATCTCTGACTTTTGCCATTTCTTGAAGGAACAGTAGTGATTGGTTATGAAATTTTATCCCGATCAACTGTTTCCCTAAGGCCCCTTTCACACTACCACGACTTCAAAGTCGCACGATTTTACCGCAATTTAAAGGAGACTTGAGGTCTATGAATCTGAACTCCCATCAAAGTAGTGCAGGGACTACTTTGAAGTCGGCACGACTTGAAGTCGTACTAATATGAATGGTTGTCATTGGAAATCATGTGAAACGACTTGTCATGCTACTTTGCAGTCCCAAATCGTGGGACAAGTTGTACAAGTGTGAAAGGGGCCTAAGATGGAGCAGCCCAGGATGGGGTCTGCATAGGTCGGGGTAACTCGTTTATGTGATCATTCCCTGATCCAGCTATTATCGGCCAGATCCTTTCATGTCTGTGGGTAATCAAACACTAAAAAGCTTGGGTATAATTCAGAATATTTTATTAATCCCAAAGGGAAATTATTAATGTGGTTAATATCATTGGAATGGTAATGCTACACTATGTTATGCTCCATTACAATGACAAATTAATGACTTGGGTCTTTTCCTGGTGAATGGCTTATAAGCAGTTTCTCAATCTGCTCACTTCAGTCTTGCTGCATTCACTCCAGTTCATAGCATGAGCAGATTATTATAATACAGGATTTATATAGCGCCAACAGTTTGCGCAGCGTTTTACAACGTTGGGGCAAACTGTACAGTTGCAGCACAATTCAATACAAGAGGTATCCGAGGGCCCTGCCCACTAGAGCTTACAATCTAAAATATTCTTGGGATTTCGAGTGCCCAGCTCTTGTGGCAGCTTCAGAACTTAATTTTTCCTGGATTTTTTAAGCCGTATTATATTGAGGATTTTGGGTGGGAGGTAGTGAACGTCTAGTTTTGTGAAGGGTCTGTTATAATTAGCGGCAGTATCAGTACTCTGTTCTAGCTCCTCCTTCATATCTTGGTAGCCAGTGCTTACAAACACTGTCACAGTTTTCAGCTGGGGAAGTCGTAATTTATGTAAAGGTTTCATCCAGTTACTTTAAAGAAGTCTAGCCTCAGCTTGTTTGGCTGGGGTTCTCCTATGGGTCACAAAAGTGCAATTCATTTTTGCACTCTTGTGACCCATTTTCAGCAGAGAGCGGACTGAATGCCGCTCTCTGCTGATGTCATGGAAATCAGTCCAGGCACCCCATCATCCCAAAAGTCTGGATCTGCCAGGTGCCTGGACTGACACACTTTTCAGCCTCTCAGCAAGCTACTGAGAGCCTGAGACTGCCGCTCCCCGCCCCTCCCACAGCTCAACGCTCCAGTGAGCGAGGAGGAGCATAGTGGAGAGCTGCTGATTGACGGTCAGCAGCTCTCTGCTCAGGGCTGTGAGAACTGAGCCACCGGCGATGATCGCTCGGTTCTCAGTGTAGAGGCACCGGGGAACAGATACAGCATTGCGCGACCTATGCTGCAGCCACCTAGGTAAGTATAAGGCCCCTTTCACACTGGGGTGGTTTGCAGGCGATATTGCGCTAAAAATAGCATCTGGAAACCGACCCTAAACAGCGGCTGCTGTTTCTCCAGTGTAAAAGCCCTCGGGCTTTCACACTGAGCGGTGTGCTAGCAGGACCGCTCCAAAAGTCCTGCTAGCAGCATCTTTGGAGCGGTGAGAGGAGTGGTGTGTTTACCGCTCCTTCCCATTGAAAGCAATGGGATACCGCCGCCAATGCGCCTCTGCAGAGGTGCATTGCCGGCGGTATTGACCCTTTTTTGGCTGCTAGCGGGGGTTAAAGCCACACCACTAGCGGCTGAATACCGCCGCAATTCCGACGGTATAGCGGCGCTATACCGCCACCGCACCTCCCGCCCCCAGTGTGAAAGGGGCCTAATGGAGGAAAAAAAACATAACATATTTCTCTTTAAATAACTAACAATACCCAATATTTCCTTTTTTGTTAAAATTTGTAAATTTATGTAACTTTTTACCCTTCTTTAATTCCAGAGTAGAATGCTGGAAAGCTTGCAGCAGACACTCGGCTAGCTGTAATGTAAATGCAGATTGTGTGAACTGAAATTAAACGCAAGCCAAAATACAGCCTAAATGGAAACAAATGCTCAGTCTGTGACTCCATCCTGGTGAGCCATCCAAATTCTGATCCATGAGTTTGGGGTTCATCCAGGTCATTAAGTACGTTTCATAAATCACTGGGCAGATAGGAATAAAGGATTTTTATGGGGCTGTGTAATAAAACCAAATGTATACACCAGTAATGTTTCATGTACAGTAATCATAATTGAATTTTATGCATAGTTGTGTGAATTGTTAGAACTAAGGAGATCAGCAGCCTCTGATATGGGAGAGATTAACAATGAGTGAAATCAATGGATAGAGTACATTAAAATGTTTTAATTCAAAATGCCATATTATTGCAGTTCTTTTATGATCTTACTCGATCAGTTAGATTTTAAATTCACTAAAGGCCTTAACAAAAAACATGTCTTTTTTATTTTTTTGTATCAATAAGGCTTCAGCTTGTCCAGGTAGCATTCAAGCCTCCTGCATACGGGCAGTTTGACCTATACAGTGTTTAAAAAATGGGTGTGTTTGAGCGCCTAGTAGTAGGAAGTGGAGGTGCAGCCTATCAAATACACTGAGACTGAAACACGCAGTGGCTAGATTCTGTTCTGAGTAGTACTCTTGTTCGGGGCATACAGTTCTGTATGCATGTAGCCTTGTACATGAGTACCTCTCAGAACTGCGTACAACAGTTGCGTATTTTAGCCTGTCATTTGATTTTGACAGGCTGCTGGCAATGGGCTGTACATTGCACCTATGCCTCCTGGGTCTACAAAAATGCCTGATTTATACACTGCATGGGCCAAACTGCTCATGTGCATGAGGCCTTTCAAAGCTTTCAGCAAGCTCAAGACAGCATTGTTAAAGTAATAATAAAGTCTCGTGTTTTTTTTTTTGTCTTTTAAAAGTAACAAACGTGTATACTTGCCTACTCTGTGTAGTGGTTTTTGCACAGAGCAGGCCAGATCCCCCTTCTCAGGTCCCTGGCCGGAGCTCCTGGCCCCTCCCTGTTGAGTGCCCCCATAGCAAGCAGCTTATGTCCACTCGGACATTAGAAAAAATTGAAATAACCTCTAGGATGGGATTTTTAAGGCAACAAAAAAAATAAAAAATAATATATATTGAAAAAAAAAATTTGTTTTTTCTTTTGACTTGATACCATCCTAGAGGTTATTTCAATTTTTTCTAAGTTTACAAGGATGA